>CM062817.1:1019023568-1019623568 GCA_031772625.1 Pinus tabuliformis
CCTTCTTCCAAATAAGACCAACCGAGCCCACAACCTCTTCTCAGAAATGCCCCCCGACCCTCCACGCCACGCACCGAGGCCACCTAGGAGTCCACCCGCGCCAGCTGACGGTGGACCTCGATCACTTGACCGCCTGCGGCAACCACGATGCGAAGGCAAAGGAAGGAAGCAAATGCAAATCAAGAGGGTCGCTACACAATACAAGGACACATATCCAAACAGGAGGAGGGATCGGGCAGCTCTGCACCCCACGCACCCTACGTACAGGCAACCTAGGAGATTTCCCACAGCTTTACCGACCGGACGATGAATAACTTTCCCCTACGGCCACCTCCACGCAAAGGAGGGAGGTCGAAGCATTCCACCTCGAAATCCTTCTTCCAAATAGCCCCCACCATCGATGACTATAGTAGTAGCAAGCCTCCTCCCCATTGGACGAGGAGCGCATACACACAATTGAAACAACAAATGCCCATAAACGTTGTGACTTAACATTTCCAACCGCAAAATCCTGCCACGCACGCAAGATGCAAGGGAAAAGTTGACCCCTCGATCAAACATATGGGCCAACACATCTATCAAAACCTCAAAGCCAATGCAACCACGAACGATGTGCACTTTGAAAGGAATTCCAACCCTTGACTTTACAATAAGGAGAACAGCACCTCACATCGCCCGACGGAAAAAGCAAGCAAGAGGGAGGGTAGGTGGTTTACAACCAAAACCCTTCCACGTCCCTCTTAAATGTATGCATCTCAACCGACAATGCCAACACGAAAAGAGTACAAGCACAAGACACCAACACCATAAACAACCGAACAATGAAGAGGTTAGCCATCACAAGGAGCCACAGCACAACAACCCATACAACTCCCAAAACTTGGAGCAGAAGGGGAATTGTTCACATATGCCTCCAAGGACAAGCATGTCCAACATTACCACTCATGCGCTACCGAGTGGGTATGGAGAGAAGATGAAAATTGGACACCCTACAAATGACCCAAGGCCATTCTTGTGGCAAACCCGAAAAACCAACTCAATTACCAACCCACCTTTCACACGAAAAGCAAAACCCTCCACACCAAATAGGGAGGAGGTGAACAATATAACGAGGAGCCAATTTCAATGGAGCCACAAATGGCTGCCCAACCCAATGAAATTTCTCTATTCGCAACAACCGACGGGCACGATAGCGAGATAGGCAACGACTGAGTTTTGGGGCTTCCATCTGGGACCCACAACAATGAAGGCTCAAAGGAGCGCCGAGAAAACTTTCAACATTCTTATCATTGGGATGGGAAAGAGGGACGGGGATGAGCATGGCCCACATTACATCTCATGTGCTACCGAGCGGGGATGGAGTGAAGACGAAAACCAGCCGCCCTTCAAATGACCCAAGGCCATCGTTCAGGCAAACCCGAAAACACAACTCGATCACCAACCCACCTTTCACATGGAAAGAAAACCTACCGCTGGTATCATGGGAAGGGGCACGAGGGGACCAGGACGAGCCAGGGAGCCACATAACAAAATCCCATACAGCTCCAAGAACTTGTAGAGCGGAAGGGGAATTGTTCACATATCCCTCCCGGCCGAGCCTGGCCAATATTACCGCTCATGTGCTACTGAGTGGGGATGGAGTGAAGACGAAAATCGGCCGCCCTACAAACGACCCAAGGCCATCGTTCAGGCAAACCCAAAAATACAACTTGATCACCAACCCACCTTTCACACGGAAATAAAACCTACCGCTGGTATCATCTGGAGGGGCACGCAGGGACCAGGACGAGCCAAGGAGCCACACCACAACAGCCCATACAGCTCCAAGAACTTGGAGAGCGAAAGGGGAATTGTTCACATATGCCTCCCAGGCCGAGCCTGGACAACATCACCGCTCATGCGCTACCGAGTGGGGGTGGAGAGAAGATGAAAATCGCCCACCCTACAAACGACCCAAGGCCATCGTTCAAGCAAACCCGAAAACACAACTCGATTACCAACCCACCTTTCACATGGAAAGAAAACCTATTGCTGGTATCATCTAGAGGGGCAGGCGGGGACCAAGACGAGCCACGGAGCCACACCACAATAGCCCAAATAGCTCCAAGAACTTGGAGAGCGGAACGGGAATTGTTCACATATGCCTCCCAGGCCGAGCGTGGCCAACATTATGGCTCATGCGCTACCGAGTGGGGATGGATAGAAGATGAAAATCGGCGGCCCTACAAACGACCCAAGGCCATCGTTCAGGCAAACACGAAAACACAACTCAATTAACAACCCACCTTTCACACGGAAAGGAAACCTGTCGCTGGCATCATCTGGAGGGGCACGCAGGGACCAAGACGAGCCAGGGAGCCACACCACAACAACCCATACAGCTCCAACAACTTGGAGAGTGGAAGGGGAATTGTTCACATATGCCTCCCAAGCCGAGCCTGGCCAACATTACCGCTCATGCGCTACCGAGTGGGGATGGAGAGAAGATGAAAATCGCCCGCCCTACAAACGACCCAAGGCCATCATTCAGGCAAACGCGAAAACACAACTCAATTACCAACCCACCTTTCACACGGAAAGGAATCCTGTCGCTGGTATCATTTGAAGGGGCACGCGGGACCAAGACGAGCCAGGGAGCCACACAACAATAGCCCATACAGCTCCAAGAACTTGGAGAGCGGAAGGGGAATTGTTCACATATGCCTCCCAGGCTGGGCCTGGCCAACATTACCACTCATGCGCTACCGAGTGGGGATGGAGAGAAGATGAAAATCGCCCACCATACAAACGACCCAAGGCCATCGTTCAGGCAAACACGAAAACACAACTCAATTACCAACCCACCTTTCACACGGAAAGTAAACCTGTCACTGGTATCATCTGAAGGGGCAGGCGGGGACCAAGACGAGCCAGGGAGCCACACAACAACAGCCCATACAGCTCCAAGAACTTGGAGAGCGGAAGGGGAATTGTTCACATATGCCTCCCAGGCCGAGCCTGGCCAAAATTACAGCTCATGCGCTACCGAGTGGGGATGGAGAGAAGATGAAAATCACCCGCCCTACAAACGACCCAAGGTCATCATTCAGGCAAACGCGAAAACACAACTCAATTACCAACCCACCTTTCAAACGGAAAGGAAACCTATCGCTGGTATCATCTGAAGGGGCACGTGGGGACCAAGACAAGCCAGGGAGCCACACAACAACAACCCATATAGCTCTAAGAACTTGGAGAGCAGAAGGGGAATTGTTCACATATGCCTCCCAGGCCGAGCCTGGCCAAAATTATAGCTCATGCGCTATTGAGTGGGGATGGAGAGAAGATGAAAATCGCCCGCCCTACAAACGACCCAAGGCCATCGTTCAGGCAAACGCGAAAAAACAACTCAATTACCAACCCACCTTTCACACAGAAAGGAATCCTGTCGCTGGTATCATCTAAAGGGGCACGCGGGGACCAAGACGAGCCAGGGAGCCACACCACAACAGCCCATACAGCTCCAAGAACTTGGAGAGCGGAAGGGGAATTGTTCACATATGCCTCCCAGGCTGAGCCTGGCCAACATTACCGCTCATGCGCTACCGAGTGGGGATGGAGAGAAGATGAAAATCGCCCGCCCTACAAACGACCCAAGGCCATCGTTCAGGCAAACGCGAAAACACAACTCAATTACCAACCCACCTTTCACACAGAAAGGAAACCTGGCGCTGGTATCTTCTGAAGGGGCACACGGGGACCAAGATGAGCCAGAGAGCCACACCACAACAGCCCATACAGCTCCAAGAACTTGGAGAGCGGAAGGGGAATTGTTCACATATGCCTCCCACGCCGAGCCTGGCCAAAATTACTGCTCATGCGCTACCGAGTGGAGATGGAGAGAAGATGAAAATCGGCCGCCCAACAAACGACCCAAGGCCATCGTTCAGGCAAACACGAAAACACAACTCAATTACCAACCCACCTTTCACACGGAAAGAAAACTTGTCGCTCGGATCATCTAGAATTTGAATGGGCCCCCGCATGAACGAAATGAAGCAGCAAGGGAGAGTTAGGCAAAGGAGCAGCAACAAGATGCACAAAGCCAACCTCGGGTCACAACTTAGCATTTTTCATACGGGCTCGTTGGCCCGTGTGCACCCTCACCCGAACAAATTCGCATGGGCGCCCGAACGACCGAAGCGAAGCCACAAGGGAGAGCCGGGCAAACGAGCTGCACGAACGTGCACAAAGCCAACCTCAGGTCACAACTTAGAATTTTTGATACGGGCTCGTTCGCCTGGGCACGCCCTCGCACGAATGACCCGCCCGAACGAGTTCACACGGGCGCCCTCAAACGACCCGCCCGAACGATTTTGCATGGGCGCTCGAACGACCGAAACGAAGCGACAAGGGAGAGCCAAGAAAACAAGCTGCACGAACGTGCACAAAGCCAACCTCGGGTCACAACTTAGCATTTTTTATACGGGCTCGTTCGCCCAGGCGCACCCTCGCCCGAACGACCCGCCCGAACGAGTTCACACGGGCGCCCTCAAACGACCCGCCCGAACGACCGAAATGAAGCAACAAGGGAGAGTCGGGCAAATGAGTTGCACGAACCTGCACAAATCCAACCTCGGGTGACAACTTAGCATTTTTTGATACGGGATCGTTCGCCTGGGCGCGCCCTCGCCCGAACGACCCGCCCGAACGAGTTCACACGGGCGCCCTCAAACGACCCGCCCAAACGACCGAAACGAAGCGACAAGGGAGAGCCGAGAAAACGAGCTGCACGAACGTGCACAAAGCCAACCTCAAGTCACAACTTAGCATTTTTGATACGGGCACACCCTCGCCCGAACGACCTGCACGAACGAGTTCACGTGGGCACCCTCAAACGACCCGCCCGAACGACCGAAACGAAGCGACAAGGGAGATCCAGGAAAATGAGCTGCACGAACGTGCAAAGCCAACCTCGGGTCACAACTTAGCATTTTTGATACGGGATCGTTCACCCAGGCACGCCCTCGCCCAAACGACCCGCTCGAATGAGTTCACGTGGGCGCCCTCAAATGACCCGCCCGAACGACCGAAACAAAGCAACAAGGGAGAGCCAGGAAAACGAGCTGCACGAACGTGCACAAAGCCAACCTCGGGTCACAACTTAGCATTTTTGATACGGGCGCACCCTCACCCGAACGACCCGCACGGACGAGTTCACACGGGCGCCATCAAACGACCCGCATGAACGACCGAAATGAAGCGACAAGGGAGAGTCGGGCAAACGAGCTGAACGAACATGCACAAAGCCAACCTCGGGTCACAACTTAGCATTTTTGATACGGGCTCGTTCGCCCGGGCGCGCCCTCGCCTGAATGAACCTTTCGAACGAGTTCACGCGGGCGCCCACAAAGGATCCGCCCGAACGACCCAAACGAAGTGACAAGGGAGAGTTGGGCAAACGAGCTGCATGAACGTGCACAAAGCCAACCTCAGGTCACAACTTAGCATTTTTGATACGGGCTCGTTCGCCTGGGCACGCCCTCGCCCGAACGAGTTCACATGGGCGCCCTCAAACGACCCGCCTGAACGACTGAAACGAAGCGACAAGGGAGAGCCGGGCAAACGAGCTGCACGAACGTGCACAAAGCCAACCTCGGGTCAAAACTTAGCATTTTTGATACAGGCGCGCCCTTGCCCGAATGACCCGCACGAACGAGTTCACACAGGTGCCCTCAACCGACTGCCCCAACGACCGAAACGAAGCGATAAGGGAGAGCCGGGAAAACGAGCTGCACGAACATGTAGAAAGCCAACCTCGGGTCACAACTTAGCATTTTTTATACGGGCTCGTTCGCCCAGGCGCGCCCTCGCCCGAACGAGTTCACGCGGGCGCCCTCAAACGACCAACCTGAACGACCCAAACGAAGCGACAAGGGAGAGCCGGGCAAACGAGCTGCACGAACGTGCATAAAGCTAACCTCGGGTCACAACTTAGCATTTTTGATATGGGCTCGTTCGCCCGGGCGCGCCCTCGCCCGAACGACCCGCCCGAACGAGTTCACGCAGGCACCCTCAAACGACCCACCCGAACGACCCAAACGAAGCGACAAGGGAGAGCCGGGAAAACGAGCTGCACGGACGTGCACAAAACCAACCTCGGGTCACAACTTAGCATTTTTTATACGGGCTCGTTCGCCCGGGCGTGCCCTCGCCTGAACCACCCGCCCAAACGAGTTCAAGCGGATGCCCTCAAACGATCCACCCGAACGACCCAAACGAAGCGACAAGGGAGAGCCGGGCAAACGAGCTGCACGAACGTGCACAAAGCCAACCTTGGGTCACAAATTAGCATTTTTGATACGGGCTCGTTCGCCCAGGCGCGCCCTCGCCCGAATGACCCGCCCAAACGAGTTCACACGGCGCCCTCAAACGACACGCCCGAACGATTTCGCATGGGCGCCCGAACGACCGAAACGAAGCAACAAGGAAGAGTCGGGCAAACGAGCAGCACGAACGTGCACAAAGCGAACCTCGGGTCACAACTTAGCATTTTTGATATGGGCTCGATCGCCCAGGCACGCCCTCGCCCAAACGACCCACCCGAACAAGTTCACACGGGCGCCCTCAAACGACCCGCCCGAACGATTTTGCATGGGCGCCCGAATGACCGAAATGAACCGACAGGGGAGAGCAGGCCAAACGAGCTGCACGAACGTGCACAAAGCCAACCTCGGGTCACAACTTAGCATTTTTGATACGGCCGCACCCTCGCCCGAACGACCCGCCCGAACGAGTTCACACGGGCGCCCTCAAACGACCGCCCGAACGATTTTACATGGGCGCCCGAACGACCGAAACGAACCGACAAGGGAGAGCCGGGAAAACGAGCTGCACGAACGAGTTCACACGGGCGCCCTCAAACGACCCGCCCGAACGAGTTCACACGGGCGCCCTCAAATGACCCACCCGAACGACCCGCCCGAACGAGTTCACACGGGCGCCCTCAAACGACCCGCCTGAACGACCCACCCGAATGACCCGCCCGAACGAGTTCACACGAGCGCCCTCAAACGACCCGCCCGAACGATTTTTCATGGGCGCCCGAACGACTGAAACGAACCGACAAGGGAGAGCCAGGAAAACGAGCTGCAGAAACGTGCACAAAGCCAACCTCGGGTCACAACTTAGCATTTTTTATACGGCCCTCACCCGAATGACCCACCCGAACGAGCTCACACAAGCGCCCTCAAACGACCCGCCCGAACGACCCACCCGAACGACCCGCCCGAACGAGCTCACCCGGGCGCCCTCAAACGACCCACCTGAATGACCCACCCGAACGACCCGCCCGAATGAGTTCACACGGGCGCCCTCAAATGACCCGCCCGAACGATTTTTCATGGGCGCCCGAACGACCGAAACGAATTGACAAGGGAGAGCCGGGAAAATGAGCTGCACGAACGTGCACAAAGCCAACCTGGGGTCACAACTTAGAATTTCTGATACGACCCTCGCCCGAACGACCCGACTGAACGAGTTCACACGGGCTCCCTCAAACGACCCGCCCGAACGACCCACCCAAACGACCCGCCCGAACGAGTTCACACGGGCGCCCTCAAACGACCCGCCCAAATGACCGAAACGAACCGATAAGGGAGAGCCGGGCAAACAAGCTGCACGAACGTGCACAAAGCCAACCTCGGTTCACAACTTAGCATTTTAGATACGTCCCTCACCCAAACGACTCGCCCGAACCACCCACCCGAACGACCCGCCCGAACGAGTTCACACGGGCGCCCTCAAACGACCCGCTCGAATGACCCTGTCACGCCCCCAATTATTTTTTTTCTTAATTGGGTGGGTGCGGCACCGCCTAAACCATTAAGATATTCCATCATTAACGATCTTACGGACTACGCCTTAACAACTTATAACAATTATGAATTTATAACATTAACATGCGTAAATCATTAACAATGTTTGATAATAATCATCATCATAATAATAACCAACACAGTAATATGATAAAAGTCATCCTTTATTACAATGGAATGATTTACAACTTGGGAGGGTGACGTCCCGTGCACACCCGCACGGCGGTCCGCCAAGACTCCACCGAAAATCATTACGCAATCCTTTCGTCATTGGGCGAGCGGGCGCACCTCGTGCACAACCCACCGCTAACACACGATGGACCAACACCAAACAGCTGCACGAACCGGTCGTGCGGCGGGCGGGCGCACCCCGGGCACGACCCACCGCCGATACCCAAATAGTAACCGGTTACTCCGACGTCAGGCGGGTGGGCACACTTCGTGCACGACCCACCGCCAGCACCCAATACGCACGAACCGGCGTTGGGTGGGCGGGCGCACCTCATGCACAACCTTGCCCTCGCCTCGACCCGTGACTAAGTGCGATGCCGAGAACACCACCGAAACCCGAACTGTAATTCTGTTCCGTCTTTCGCCCGGCTCGGCGGGCACATCTCCCTTCTGCGGTATCTGCGCTAACTCCAAATGCTCTACCCTTTTGTGCGAAGAGATATCATCGATGATCGATGCCCAAATGAATCGTAGCCTACCCATGTTTATACGCTTTCAGCTATGCGTTTCTCCATTCGGGCCGACGCTACCATCATATCGATGAACACCCCTTTCGCCCATGTTTTACATGTCGGCTTGGGTTATTCATCGCTCAGCCTCCACCGCATATAAATACGTTTCGCATGCTCATAACTATACATATTCTGCGTGCCCCATATGCGATGGCGACTTCGATACTTAGTTATTTTTGCGAGGAGGTGGGGCGCGCGCCCGGGCAGAGCCGCAGGTCGCTACATTCTCCCCCACCCGAAGTCATTGTCGTCCCGACAATTCCTGCTCTCCTCCTCAACTTCCTGTCATACCTCGCGATCTTGTCCTTCCATCTCCAAAGTGAATCCTCCGTCTCCCAGCTCTCCTCTTCCGGTGCATCCTTCCATCTGCAAAGAAATTCCCGTCGTCGATGGCAACCAACACCAGTAGTTCTGAGACTCACAATCTTCTCTAACTCTAGCCCTGGTCTGTTGACAATCCCAGCCGGTCCTCTCGTCGGTTCAACTCTCTTTGGATGGTCTGAATCAAGTCGACACCTCTTCAACTGGCTCACATGAAAAAATGGGTGTTTCATGTTCATATGGTGTGGAAGCTCCAGCTCGTAAGCAACTTCCCCCACTTTCTTCTTTACTCAGAATGGTCCCTCATACTTCTGTGTTAGTTTGCTCATCATCCCTTTGGCTGGCTGAAACTGCTCTCCGGTAATCCTGAGAAACACCATGTCCCCTTCACCAAAGTGTGCTTCCCGTCTTCCACGGTCAGCATACTTTTTCATCCTCCTTGCAGCATCGTGCAAGCGCAATCGTGCCAACTCCAAGGTCTCCTCCCAAGCCTTCATGAACCTCTTCGCATGAGGACTCCTCAAGAAGCCTCCCGTCACTACGGTATGCGGTACAACCAAAATCTGTCCATTTACCAACTCAAATGGACTATACCATGTCATAGAACTCTTTTGAATATTGTAGCTAAACTGAGAAATATCCAAGAGTTCGGGCCAATTCTTCTGATCAGCTATCACATAGTGTCGCAAGTAGTCCTCCAGCAATGCATTGATCCTCTCCGTCTGTCCATCTGTCTATGGATGGTAACTCGAACTCATCAACAACTTTGTCCCGACCAACTTGAACAATGTTGTCCAAAATCTCCCTGTAAAACGTGGATCTCTATCCGACACAATACTCAACAGCATCCCCCAATACTTCACTATGTTCTTAAAGAACAACTCCGTTGTTCGCTCAGCTCCACAAGGTATCTTTGTAGGAACAAAGACAGCATACTTGGAAAAACGATAAAAAATGACCATAATCCCATTATACCCCTGAACCTGTGGTAACTGAGTGATGAAGTCCATTGAGACACTCATCCATGGCCTCTCTGGAATCGGTAAAGGCTGCAACAGTCCTCTTGATCTCTGATTATCCGATTTGTCCTGCTGACAAATGATGCAAGTATGTACATACTCCTCCACATCCTCTCCCATCTTCTCCCAAAAGAATCCCCTCTCCAGCAATGCAAAAGAACGATGCTGCCCTGGGTGTCCAGCCTATGGAGAATCGTGGCACTCCCTCAAAAGGTGTCTCCTGAGCCCAGATGACTTTGGAACATAGAGTCGGTTTCCAAAGAACAAGAACCCATCTCGTAGAAAGAACTTCCGTGTCTTCCCCTCCTTTACCTACTTCACTATATTTTGTGCCAAAGTATCGGTTTCAATGCTTTCCCTGATCTTATTCTGCATCTCCTCTGACATCTGAACTCGAATCCTACCCCTTGCTGCCCGGCCTTCTTCCTCCTCCAATGCTGCAAGTTGTCCCTTCCTGCTAAGGGCATCTGCTACCACATTGTGTTGACCTAGTCTGTACTCGATAGTCATGTCGAATTCTGCCAAGAAGTCCTGCCAACGAGCTTGCTTCGCAGAAAGCTTTGGTTGTGATGCAAAATAACTTGCTGCAACGTTGTTAGTCTTGACAACAAACAGCTTCCCAATCAGGTAATGTCTCCACACATGAAGACAGTGGATGATGGTAGTCATCTCCTTCTCATGAACTGGATACCTTTGTTCTCTATCCTGCAACTTCTGACTCTCGTACGCCACCAGATGCCCATCTTGCATAAGAACCCCTCCTATGGCAAAATCTGAAGCATCAGTGTGTACCTCAAATGGTCTCTCAAAGTTAGGCAACTTCAGTACTGGTGCTGTAACCATCCTCTTCTTCAAGTCATCAAATGCCTCCTGACATTTGCTCGTCCAGCTCCACCGCTTGTCTTTCTTCAGTAAGTCTGTCAGTGCTGATGTCACCTTGGAGTACCCCTCTACGAACTTTCGTTGGTAGTTGGTCATGCCCAAGAACACCCTCATCTCATGGACATTTTTCGGTTCAACCCAGTCCTCAATCGCCTTCACTCTGCTTGGTTCCATCCGTATGCACCCTTGGCCAACAATATGTCCAAGGAACGGAATCTCGGTCTGAGCGAACACACACTTAGATTTCTTCAAGAACAACTGATTTGCCTTCAGTGCCTCGAATACCATCGCCAAGTGTTTCTTATGATCCTCCATGTTGTCACTGAACACCACTATATCATCCAAGTATACTACCACGAACGAATCCAAGTATGGCCGCAGGACATCATTCATCAAAGTGCAAAATGTAGCAGGAGCATTACACAATCCAAATGGCATAACAAGGAACTCAAAGCTACCATACCTTGTTACTATCGCGGTCTTCTTCTCGTCTCCCTCAGCTATCCGCACCTGATAATACCCATGCCTCAAGTCCAGCTTGGAAAACACTTGGGCTTTTGCAAGTTTGTCAAAGTAATCAGCCACTAATGGCAAAGGATACATGTTCCTTACCGTCTGCTTGTTCAATGCACGGTAATCACAGCACATCCGTGGTTCATTCGAATCCTTTTTCCGCTGAAACAATAACGGAGCTCCATAAGGGGACCTCGAAGGTCTAATGAAACCTGCCTCAGTTAACTCCTTTAACTGGCGTTTCAATTCCTCCAATTCGGGTCCCGACAATCGATAAGGTGCTTTGGCCGGGGGCTGCTTCCCTGGCTTAAGCTCGATGCTATGGTCCACTGCACGTCTTGGTGGAAGTTTCTTCGGAAGCTCATCAGGCATCAAATCTGCATACTTGGTAAGTACCCCAGATATTTCGGCTGGAACAGACGTCTCTACTCCATCACCTTCAACATCCTTGAACATTACCGAATATGTCTCCATATTTGAGTCCTTCATAGCCTTCTCCAAACTTAGTGCTGAAACATGCTGCACCTTGACTTCCTTCCTTTGCCCGTGAGTGGGAAAAGTCCAAGTTTGTGACTGTCCAACCAGCACCACCTCATCACAGAAAGGGACAACAATAGCCTTGTTGCCTTTCAAGAAATCTTGCCCAAGTATCATATCAAAGTCATTCATCTCCATCACCGTGAAGTCCAACAGACCTTTCCAGTCTTTTATCTGCACAGGTACATCATGTACCAAACCTGCCACCTTAGCTCTAGAGTTCATTGCCTTGACCTCCATATTTGATGGGGTGATTGTCAGCCCAACCTCTTTCGCTAACCGTGTCGTCATAAAGTTATGTGTGGCACCCATGTCCACCAGGGCTTGAATGGTCTTGCCATGTACCATCAAGTCCACGAACCCCAAGCGATTCATCCATGCTTTCTCCATATCATCTTTGTCATAAGCAACCTTTGCTCTGATACCACCTGTCACGCCCCCAATTCCTTTTTTTCTTAATTTGGCGGGTGCGGCACTACCTAAACCATTAAGATATTCCATCATTAACGATCTTACGGACTACGCCTTAACAACTTATAACAATTATGAATTTATAACATTAACATGCGTAAATCATTAACAATGTTTGATAATAATCATCATCATAATAATAACCAACACAGTAATATGATAAAAGTCATCCTTTATTACAATGGAATAATTTACAACTTGGGAGGGCGACCGCCCGTGCACACCCGCACGGCGGTCCGCCAAGACTCCACCGAAAATCGTTACACAATCCTTGCGTCGTTGGGCAGGCGGGCGCACCTCGTGCACAACCCACCGCTAACACACGACGGACCAACACCAAACAGCTGCACGAACCGGTCGTGGGGCGGGTAGGCACACCCCAGGCATGACCCACCGCCGATACCCAAATAGTAATTGGTTACTCCGACGTCGAGCGGGTGGGCGCACTTCGTGCACGACCCACCGCCAGCACCCAAAACACTGTCGCACGAACCGGCGTCGGGCAGGCGGGCGCACCTCGTGCACAACCTTACCCTCGCCTTGACCTGTGACTAAGTGCGATGCCGAGAACACCACCGAAACCCGAACTGTAATTCTATTCCGTCTTTCGCCCGGCTCGACGGGCACATCTCCCTTCTGTGGTATCTGCCCTCAAACGACCCGCCCGAACGATTTTTCATGGGTGCCCGAATGACCGAAACGAACCGACAAGGGAGAGCCGGGCAAACGAGCTGCACTGTCACACCCCCAAGCCTACGGTAGTCTTCCAACCGTGTCTGGCAAGGTGCGACACCACCATGTACTTTCTTTTTATTAATACTTGCACACATGGACTACGCCTTTCACATAAACATACTTAATTCGTCTTTCTCAATTAAGTAAAATGCATTAATCTTCATACACATTCATAATCAATATGCAATTAAACCATGAACATAATTATTGCACACAATTATATGGGAGGGGCAACTCCCGAAAAAGTTCGCCCGATATCAATATATTATGAAATTCTTCAATAATACATACAAGTGTGCTGGGAAAAGTCCTCGGCCAACACTTAGAATCTTTTATAATATAGGCATAGACAACCTTTTTACAATTCAATGCCAACCTCTCTTGGTAGGAGCGTGCTCACCTGAGCCACCAGAACTCCTCCAATTCGATTCCGCACCAAACTGCCTTTTACCATGTACCGTCGTCCCACAAATAGTCCCTTGGTAAAACTGCGCACTTCTCTTATGCGCATGAGAGATGCGCACTTCTTGCTGCGTCCTCTTTACCTCTAGATCGAATGTAGAGAGAGAGCGAAGTTCTTGATGATGAAAAGAAGCCTCTGCGCTGCCAATATATACGCTGGCTATCCATTCGATGGAGGGGTGTCAAGCTCTCAAGCTGACCCCTAAAACATGTTAGGAGCCCTTGCTTTATTATTTGGTAGGTCTTCCTTTGCCCAAGTACAAGGCCTCCCTATGCCCAATATAAAGCTTCCACACTCCATCGCATATTTTCCTTAAGTTACATATGCGACTTTGGAACGTCGCATTACAGCTCGCCCTTTCATCGCACTCTGCCCGGTCGCTGTCGTTCGTCGCATTGCTGCCGCCCATCATGTGAAGGGGCGCCCGCCCATCGTGCCCAGGTCACCCTTCCTTCGCACCGTGCCTTCGCTGCCGTTGAACCACGCCCGCCTTTGTTGAATCGCGCCCGTTGCTGTCATACCCACGCTCCACACAACTGCGCTGTCTACCTGCGTTTTCCGTCGCTTGGGTCATCTGCCCATCGGGCGCGGGTCGCCCACAGGTCGCCCGCCCGTCGTGTGCTGGTCACCCACGGGTCGCCCTTCTGTCCACCGCACCAGCTCGTTTGTCCGCCTTGTCCGCCGCACCAGCTCGTCTGTCCACCTTGTCCGCCGCACCAGCTCGCCGTGTCCGCAGCTCGCACCGATCCTTGACTTGTCGTGCCTGTTCGCCAGCTCGGGTGACCACACCCGCAGCTCGGCTCACTGTGTATGCCCGCCGGCTCACCGTGCACGGGTCGCCCACCCGTCGTGCACGGGTCGCTCGCCCGTCGTGCACGGGTCGCCCACGGGTCGCCCGCCCGTCGTGCACGGGTCGCCCACGGGTCGCCCTGCCCGGGTCGCTTTGTTGTCTAACCGTCGTGTGAAGGTGTTTTGCCCGTCGCTCACTTGCCCAAGTTGCGAGGGCGTTACACTCTCCTCCACCCGAAAACGTTGTCATCCCGACAACACACCATCCTGGTAGCTCTCCACCAAGACTGACATCGACCATGATGTAGACTCCTCCATATAAGGAAAACATCACTCCAACATATATAAGGTCTCGTCTTCATCAAGTCATCTCCATGTGCAAACTGCCCATGCATATCAACAAGTGCTACACATCCTAGTCATGTGCCAACACTCATCTCCACGATCCCATGCTCAGGTCCATGGAAACCCCATCTTTCTGCAGCATGTCACAATCATCATACCTGCTCAAACATGCTTAAGGGCTCACTGCCTTGAGCAGCCAACAATGAGCCCCATCTTCTATGTCATCTAAGAAGATGTGGAGGGAGAGGAGCCTGAAGGCTCTCCCTCACTAATCAGCTCAATCCATCTGTTAGGATCCTCAACCTCCATCCTTTGTAGATATGCTTCCCGATCTTCCTTCTGGATATTCGGCCTCACATATATCTCATCATCATCATCATCGTCCTCCACCAGCTCTATCCTTCTTGACAAGTCCAAGATGCTATTCGAAAGTGATTGGATGACCAATGACTGCTCTGCAAGCTTTGCCTCTACCATAGACAACCGCTTGTCCATTTTCCCCTTGTCCTCCATTTGCATTCCTCCCAACTTATGATCAGGTTTTGTCACACCAATGGTTGGAACACCAATGGGCACTTCTTCCCTTCCATCATAAATGAAGAGTTTCCTCAAATGTGGTACAACAATAGCCTCAAACTATTTCATGAACTCCATCCCCAATACTGCCTCATAGTCATCAATCTGAACTATAGTGAAGTCCACCTTTCCGGTCCATCCACCAAGTGTAGTGTCCACCTTTTCGGCCATACCAAGGATTGCCATAGGAGGAGAATTCACTGTCTTCATTTGTGCCTTCATTGGTACAAATTTCATCCCAAGTCTCCTTGCAATGTCTTCACTCATGAAGTTATGTGAAGCCCCACTATCGATCATAGTGAGTACATCGGCATCACCAATCTTCATCTGAACATACTCCAACCTGTTTCTTTCCGGATCTCCTTCCCCACAATATTCATCAATTACTGCCTTTGAAGTAGCACTCGGGCCCTTTTCACTTGCAGCCTCATCGTGAGGATCATCGGTGGAAGAAATTTCTATCACCAAGTTTTCTTGAGTTTGTGAGGTCCCTCCCTTACTTCCTTCTTTTTGTTTTTCTTTAAGCTTGATTTCTTCCTTCAAGACCTCGAGATGTTTTTCAAGGATTAAGCAATCCTTCTTTTTCTTATTTAAAGCATGTCTTATATCTAGTTCCTTGAGTTCTGCTTCAAGTAAGATCCCTTCTTTTGTAAACGAAGACCACTCTTTGTTTCAAACAACCTTCTGCCACAATCTGTAAATCCTTGCCTTAGCTTTTCCGACTCTTCAAGTATTTCCTTCTCAAATTCTTCCATGGTAGAAAAACCCGATTTCTCTAAGAGAGACATTTTTTTCTTTTTTCCGAGTCACCTACAACATCACGCAGATTCACCTTCAATTTCAACCAAGACAACCTTGACTAAGTCTTCACGAGCAACTTGGCTCTGATACCACCTGTCACGCCCCCAAGCCTACGGTAGTCTTCCAACCGTGTCTGGCGAGGTGTGGCACCACCGTGTACTTTCTTTTTATTAATACTTTCACACATGGACTACGCCTTTCACATAAACATACTTAATTCGTCTTTCTCAATTAAGTAAAATGCATTAATCTTCATACACATTCATAATCAATATGCAATTAAACCATGAACATAACAATTGCACACAATTATAGAGGGAGGGTCAACTCCCGAACAAGTTCACCTGATATCAATATATTATGAAATTCTTCAATAATACATACAAGTGTGTCGGGCAAAGTCTTCGGCCAACACTTAGAATCTTTTACAATATAGGCATAGACAACCTTTTTACAATTCAATGCCAACCTCTCTTGGTAGGAGTGTGCTCACCCAAGCCACCAGAACTCCTCCAATTCGATTCCACACCAAACTACCTTTTACCGTGTACCATCGTCCCACAAACAGTCGCTTGGTAAAACTGCGCACTTCTCTTATGCGCATGAGAGATGCGCACTTCTTGTTGCGTCCTCTTTACCTCTAGATCGAATGTAGAGAGAGCGAAGTGCTTGATGATGAAATGAAGCCTCTGCGCTGCCAATATATACGCTGGCTATCCTTTCGATGGAGGGGTGTCAAGCTCTCAAGCCGACCCCCTAAAACATGTTAGGAGCCCTTGCTTTATTATTTGGTAGGTCGGCCTTTGCCCAAGTGCAAGGCCTCCCTACGCCCAATATAAAGCTTCCACAATCCATCACATATTTTCCTTAAGTTACATATGCGACTTTGGAACGTCGCATTACAGCTCGCCCTTTCGTCGCACTCTGCCCGGTCGTTGTCATTCATCGCATTGCTGCCGCCCGTTGTGTGAAGGGGCGCTCGCCCATCGTGCCCGGGTTGCCCTTCCTTCGCACGGTGCCTTCGCTGCCGTTGAACCGCGCCCGCCTTTGTTGAATCGCGCCCGCTGTAGTCATACCCGCGCTCCACACAACTGCGCTGTCCACCCGTGTTGTCCGTCACTCGGGTCATCTGCCCATCAGGCGCGGGTCGCCCACGGGTCGCCCACTCGTCGTGTGCGGGTCGCCCAC
Source organism: Pinus tabuliformis (assembly GCA_031772625.1). Lineage (NCBI taxonomy): Eukaryota > Viridiplantae > Streptophyta > Pinopsida > Pinales > Pinaceae > Pinus > Pinus tabuliformis. The sequence goes on from CM062817.1 coordinate 1,019,040,808, forward strand.
GGGTCGCCCTTCTGTCCGCCGCACCAGCTCGTCTATCCGCCTTGTCCGCCGCACCAGCTCGCCCTGTCCGCAGCTCGCAACGAACCTTGACTTGCCGTGCCTATTCGCCAGCTCGGGTGACCGCACCCGCAGCTCGGCTCGTTGTGTATGTCCGCCGGCTCATCGTGCACGGGTCGCCTGCCTGGGTCGCCCACCCATCGTGCACGGGTCGCCCTCCTAGGTCGCCCGCCCGTCGTGCACGGGTCGCCCATGGGTCGCCCGCCCAGGTCGCCTGCCCGTCATGCACAGGTCGCCCACGGGTCGCCCTGCCCGGGTCGCTTTGTTGTCTAACCGTCGTGTGAAGGTGTTTTTCCCATCGCTCACTTGCCCAAGTTGCGAGGGCGTTACATGCACGAACATGCACAAAACCAACCTTGGGTCACAACTTAGCATTTTTGATACAGCCCTCGCCCGAACGACCCGCCCGAACGAGTTCACACGGGCGCCCTCAAACGACCCGCCTGAACGACCCACCCAAACGAGTTCACACGGGCACCCTCAAACGACCCGCCCGAACGACCCACCCAAACGAGTTCACACCGGCGCCCTCAAACGACCCGCCCGAACGACCCACCCGAACGACCCGCCCGAACGACCCACCCGAACGACCCGCCCGAACGAGTTCACACGGGCGCCCTCAAACGACCCGCCCGAACGACCCACCTGAACGACCCTGTAACGCCCTCGCAACTTGGGCAAGTGAGCGACAGGAAAAACACCTTCACACGACGGTTAGACAACAAAGCAACCCGTGCACGACGGGCGGGCGACCGTGCACGACAGGCGGGCGACCCATGGGTGACCCATGGGCGACCCGTGCACGATGGGCGGGCGACCCGTGCACGATGAGCCGACGTACATACACAGCGAGCCGAGCTGCGGGTGCGGTCAACCGAGCTGGCGAACAGACACGACAAGTCAAGGTTCGGTGCGAGCTACGGACAGGGCGAGCTGGTGCGGCGGACAAGGCGGACAGACAAGCTGGTGCGGCAGACAGAAGGGCGACCCGTGGGCGACCTGCACACGATGGGCGGGCGACCCGTGGGTGACCCGCGCCCGATGGGCAGATGACCTGAGCGACGGACAACGCGGATGGACAGCGCGGTTGTGTGGAGCGCGGGTATGATAGCAGCAGGCGCGATTCAACAAGGTGGGCGCGGTTCAACGGCAGCGAAGGCACGGTGCGAAGGAAGGGTGACCCGGGCACGATGGGCGGGCGCCCCTTCACACGACAGGTGGCAGCAATGCGACGAACGATAGCGACCAGGTAGAGTGCGACGAAAGGGCGAGCTGTAATGTGACGTTCCAAAGTCGCATATGTAACTTAAGGAAAAAATGCGATGGAGTGTGGAAACTTTATATTGGGCGTAGGGAGGCCTTGCACTTGGGCAAAGGCCGACCTACCAAATAATAAATCAAGGGATCCTAACATGTTTTAGGGGGTCGGCTTGAGAGCTTGACACCCCTCCATCGAATGGATAGCCATCGTATATATTGGCAGCGCAGAGGCTTCATTTCATCATCAAGCACTTCGCTCTCTCTCTACATTCGATCTAGAGGTAAAGAGGACGCAGCAATAAGTGCGCATCTCTCATGCGCATAAGAGAAGTGTGCAGTTTTACTAAGGGACTGTTTGTGGGATGACGGTACACGGTAAAAGGCAGTTTGGTGCGGAATCGAATTGGAGGAGTTCTGGTGGCTCGGGTGAGCACGCTCCTACCAAGAGAGGTTGGCATTGAATTGTAAAAAGGTTGTCTATGCCTATATTGTAAAAGATTCTAAGTGTTGGCCGAGGACTTTGCCCGGCACACTTGTATGTATTATTGAATAATTTCATAATATATTGATATCGGGTGAACTTGTTCGGGAGTTGCCCCTCCCTCTATAATTATGTGCAATTGTTATGTTCATGGTTTAATTGCATATTGATTATGAATGTGTATGAAGATTAATGCATTTTACTTAATTGAGAAAGATGAATTAAGTATGTTTATGTGAAAGGCATAGTCCATGTGTGCAAGTATTAATAAAAAGAAAGTACACGGTGGTGCCACACCTCGCCAGACACGGATGGAAGACTACCGTAGGCTTGGGGGCATGACAGGTGGTATCAGAGCAGGGTTGCTCGTGGAGACTTGGACAAGGTTGTCTTGGTTGTAAATTGAAGGTGAATCTGCTGATCTAAAGCAGGTGGCTTGGTAAATATGGAGAAGGTCAATAAAGCAGTGATGGTGAATCCAGTCATAGTGCAGTTAAGGCATTCCGGTACGAAATATTGGAACACATTAGTCAATGGCGTTCTAACTGGGTTGCAATGCAAGATGAGAACATGAAGATTCGGGAAAGCTGCTTAGAACTAAGGAGAGAACTTGAAGAACTCAGAAGCCAATGCGAAAGTACAACAGACCTTGAACTCAATGAGTTTGATGACGAGATCCAACGAGGTAGACTTGGCCTTCAAGAGCTCTTTGATGAAAGAGCTCGGTTGAGGAAAGAAAGTGCTAAAGTTGAAGTCGAAGTCAAGCAAATTGAGGGAGAAATAAAGAAGAAGCTTCTTGGGAAAAAGATCGTTGTGATTGAACAAGAAGAACTTGATTACATTGACAGGTTGGAGACTCATTACCGGGAGCACCCAGAGGACATCCGGAAGTTTAGTTCCATGGGCTTAGTCGATGGACACTTGATTGGTACACTTGAGCAGAGCACGGCAGAAGGAGAGCTTGAAGCAAGTCAAGCTAGACCAGGGCCGAGTTCCCTAGAAGAACCAAGCAAGGAAGTAAAGTATCTTAAGAGGAATGTCAAGAAGAAACATAAGTCTATCGACACCTATGAAGCCGAATTCTTGAAACAAGTTGCTGAGATAAGTCGCAAGACAAAGCCAATAGAGGAAGATGGTTCCTTGAAGTTAAGTTTTGTGCAGTCAACCATAAGGGGCAAAAGATTTGCAGCGTTGGTTGACACAGGAGCTACTCATAGCTTCGTGAGCAGGAAGGCAGCAAGGTCTTTTGGAAGGAAAGCAAAGATGGAGAGGGAATGTAGTGCTTTCAAAGCAGTTAACTCTTCCATTAGAGCTGTTGATGGGGTGTTGGAAGACACTCAGGTAAAGGTAGGATCATTGTTCGGAAAATTGGATTTGAGAGTTGTGGATATGGATGATCATTCTATGGTGTTTTGGCTGGACTTTATGAGACTTGCACAAGCCATACTAATGATGACCAAGGACCTTCTCTTGATCACAGCTGAGGGGAAAAACATGATGGTACCGATGAATAGAAGGAGTTGCTTGGGCTATAGACCAAGGATGGCCTCTACGACTTTGTAACCCAAAGACCCAAATGTGAAGCATGAGGATGTGGAACAAAGAGGACTTGGGAGTGTAGTTCAAACAACGAAGGAAAGGAAGCTTTTTGACTTCGTTGCAAAAGATGGAAAGAAGAAGAATGGAAGTGAGGAGAGGACCTCACGAACATGGAAACACTTGTTAGGAACAGCTTCTACTAATGGTCTTCACGAAGGAGTTGCAAATGAAGCAAGCCCGAGTGCTACTTTAGAAGCAGTAGTTGGTGAAGATTATGAGGGTAGAGATCCTGCCGGGATAGTGGACTTTTGCAGGTATGCTATGGGCATATATGACTTTCAGCTGACAAAAGACAAGCTAGGTGAGCTTGGGTGTACATGTGAGGAGGTTGAAGCTGTGCACAAATACTTGAGGACGCAATATCAATCTGACACATGGGTGGATGAAAGCGAGGGAGGGAGCTTCCTGGCTCTCCTATCTTCTTAAGATGACATAGAAGATGGGGCTCATTGTTGGTTGCTCAAGGCAGTGAGCCCTTAAGCATGTTTGAGCAGGTATGATGATCGTGACATGCTGCAGAAAGATGGGGTTTCCGTGGACCTGAGCATGGGATCGTGGGAGTGTTGGCACACGAATAGGATGTGTAGCACTTGTTGATATGCATGGGCAGTTTGCACATGGAGATGACTTGATGAAGACGGGACCTTATATATGTTGCAGTGATGTTTACCTTATATGGAGGAGTCTACATCATGGTCGATGTCAGTCTTGGTGGAGAGCTACCAGGATGATGTGTTGTCGGGATGACAACGTTTTCGGGTGGAGGAGAGTGTAACGCCCTCGCAACTTGGGCAAGTGCGGGACGACAAAACACCTTCACATGACGGTTAGACAACAAAGCAACCCGGGCAGGGTGACCCGTGGGCGACCTGTGCACGACGGGCGGGCGACCCGGGCGGGTGACCCGTGCACGACGGGCGGGCGACCCGTGGGCGACCCGTGCACGACGGGCGGGCGACCGGGGCGGGTGAGCCGTGCACGGTGAGACGGCGGACATACACAATGAGCCGAGCTGCGGGTGCGGTCACCCGAGCTGGCGAACAGGCATGGCAAGTCAAGGTTCGGTGCGAGCTGCGGACACGGCGAGCTGGTGCGGCGGACAGAAGGGCGACCCGTGGGCGACCTGCACACGATGGGCGGGCGACCCGTGGGTGACCCGCGCCCGATGGGCAGATGACCCGAGCGACGGACAACGCGGATGGACAGCACGGTTGTGTGGAGCGTGGGTATGACAGCAGCGGGCACGATTCAACAAGGCGGGCGCGGTTCAACGACAGCGAAGGCACGGTGTGAAGGAAGGGCGACCCGGGCACGATGGGCGGGCGCCCCTTCACACGACGGGCGGCAGAAATGCGACGAACTACAGCGACCGGGCAGAGTGCGATGAAAGGGCGAGCTGTAATGCGACGTTCCAAAGTCGCATATGTAACTGAAGGAAAATATGCGATGGAGTGTGGAAACTTTATATTGAGCGTAGGGAGGCCTTGCACTTGGGTAAAGGCCGACCTACCAAATAATAAAGCAAGGGCTCCTAACATGTTTTAGGGGGTCGGCTTGAGAGCTTGACACCCCTCCATCGAATGGATAGCCATCGTATATATTGGCAGCGCAGAGGCTTCATTTCATCATCAAGCAATTTGCTTTCTCTCCACATTCGATCTAGAGGTAAAGAGGACGCAGCAAGAAGTGCGCATCTCTCATGCGCATAAGAGAAGTGCGCAGTTTTACCAAGGGACTGTTTGTGGGACGACGGTACACAGTAAAAGGCAGTTTGGTGCAGAATCGAATTGGAGGAGTTCTGGTGGCTCAGGTGAGCATGCTCCTACCAAGAGAGGTTGGCATTGAATTATAAAAAGGCTGTCTATGCCTATATTGTAAAAGACTCTAAGTGTTGGCCGAGGACTTTGCCTGGCACACTTGTATGTATTATTGAATAATTTCATAATATATTGATATCGGGCGAACTTGTTCGAGAGTTGCCCCTCCCTCTATAATTGTGTGCAATTGTTATGTTCATGGTTTAATTGCATATTGATTATGAATGTGTATGAAGATTAATGCATTTTACTTAATTGAGAAAGACGAATTAAGTATGTTTATGTGAAAGGCGTAGTCCATGTGCGCAAGTATTAATAAAAAGAAAGTATACGGTGGTGCCGCACCTCGCCAGACATGGTTGGAAGACTACCGTAGGCTTGGGGGCATGACAGACCTACCCGAACGAGTTCACACGGGCGCCCTCAAACGACCCGCCCGAACGACCGAAACGAACCGAAAAGGGAGAGCCGGGAAAACGAGCTGCACGAACATGCACAAATCCAACGTCGGGTCACAACATAGCATTTCTGATACGGCCCTCGCTCGAACGACCCGCCCGAACGAGTTCACACGGGCGCCCTCAAACGACCCGCCCGAACGACCCACCCGAACGACCCTCCCGAACGAGTTCACACAGGCGCCCTCAAACGACCCGCCCGAACGATTTTTCATGGGCGCCCGAACGACCGAAACGAACTGACAAGGGAGAGCCGGGCAAACGAGCTACACGAACGTGCACAAAGCCAACCTCGGGTCACAACTTAGCATTTTTGATACGGCCCTCGCCCGAACGAGTTCACACGGGCGCCCTCAAACGACCCACCCGAACGAGTTCACACGGGTGCCCTCAAACGACCCGCCCGAACGATTTCACATGGGCGCCCTCAAACGACCCGCCCTGTAAGGCCCTCGCGACTCGGGCAGGTGCGCGACGAGCGAGCGCCCCTTCACACGACGGTCGGGCGGTGGACACGACCTGGGGTAGGCACACACAACGGTGGGCGGGCACCCTTGCACAACGGGCGGGTGCCCCGTGCACGATGGGCGTGGGTCTACACGGGCGGGTCACCCGACGAGTTAACAAACGGACGAGTCACCCGGCGTCATGACGGGTTGGCGGGCGCGGGCCTGCACGGGCGAGTCACCCGACGGGACGACAAGTTGAGGAGCGCGGGTCTGCACGGTCAAGTCACCCGGCGGTGCGACGAGGTGATGGGCGCGGGTCTGCGATGTACAGGTGAGTCAACCGACGGAGCGACGAGCTGATGAGCGCGGGCGAGCGTGGATATAACAGCGGGCACGGGGGAACAATGGGCGGGCGCCCCGGCAGGCGACCCGTGAACGATGGGCGGGTGCCCCGGGCGGGCGACCCTTCAACTATGGGCGGGCGCCCCGAGCGGGCGACCCGTGAACGATGGGCGGGCGCCCCGGCGGGCGACTCGTGCACGATGGGCGGGCAACCCGGGCGGGCGACCCGACCTTGCGACAAAACAGCGAGCTGATTGCGATGAACAGCCAACTGTGATTTTACACTTAATGCGAAATAATGTGAGGGTGAAAGCAGGTTATACCCATGCGTTGAGGACTAGCATAAGAGGCGAAGCCGACGGATTAATATGTGGTTATGGGCGTTGAGCGGAGGATATGGGGGTCGGCCTTAAGGCTGGACACCCCTCTCCAAATGAGCACATTGACATATATATGGAGGCTTGTACGCATACATGTGGTTAATTAAAATAATAAGAATAAAATAATACATATACGTGGGCTTACATGTGTAATGATGGGGTCGGCCATGAGTGGTGCACCCCCCCCTTAAATCACATGAGGAGAGCGTATATATTAATGGAGCATGGAGCTTCATTCATCATCGAATGTCACTTGCTCTCCTTCGCATGAGGACAAGAGGGAAGTGCGAAAGTCTTGAGATATGCGCATATCTCATGCGCATGAAGGTTAAGGAGATCTCGCATATCTTAAGGCTTGGTTATGTGAAGTATTGCCTCGGTTGAGGAAGATTTGTACACGGGATTTGGGCAGGATTGTATGAGCGTCTTGGTGACCCGTGTGGGTACCCGCTCTTTGGCAAAGGTGCACAAATGTGTATGTAAAAGGCTGTCTTGCCTTGTTGTAAATAATTCTAAGTGTTGGTCTTGGATTTTTCCAGGCACACTTGTATGATGTATTATTGAAATCTTTCATAATATATTAAAACCGCGCACTTCTCTTATGCGCATGAGAGATGCGCACTTCTTTCTGTGTCCTCTTTACCTCTAGATCGAATGTAGAGAGAGAGCGAAGTGCTTGATGATGAAATGAAGCCTCTGCACTGCCAATATATACGTTGGCTACCCATTCGATGGAGGGGTGTCAAGCTCTCAAGCCGACCCCCTAAAACATGTTAGGAGCCCTTGCTTTATTATTTGGTAGGTCGGCCTTTGCCCAAGTGCAAGGCCTCCCTACGCCCAATATAAAGCTTCCACACTCCATTGCATATTTTCCTTAAGTTACATATGCGTCTTTGGAACATCGCATTACAGCTCGCCCTTTCGTCGCACTCTGCCCGGTCGCTGTCGTTCGTCACATTTCTGCCGCCCGTCGTGTGCCAAACGTGCAATGCGATGAACGACAGCGACCAGGCAGAGTGCGACGAAAGGGCGAGCTGTAATGCGACGTTCCAAAGTCGGATATGTAACTTAAGGAAAATATGCGATGGAGTGTGGAAGCTTTATATTGGGCGTAGGGAGGCCTTGCACTTGGGCAAAGGCCGACCTACCAAATAATAAAGCAAGGGCTCCTAACATGTTTTAGGGGGTCAGCTTGAGAGCTTGACACCCCTCCATCGAATGGATAGCCAGCGTATATATTGGCAGCGCAGAGGCTTCATTTCATCATCAAGCACTTCGCTCTCTCTCTCTACATTCGATCTAGAGGTAAAGAGGACACAGCAAGAAGTGCACATCTCTCATGCGCATAAGAGAAGTGCGCAGTTTTACCAAGGGACTGTTTGTGGGACGACGGTACACGGTAAAAGGCAGTTTGGTGCGGAATCGAATTGGAGGAGTTCTGGTGGCTCGGGTGAGCACACTCCTACCAAGAGAGGTTGGCATTGGATTGTAAAAAGGCTGTCTTGTTCGGGAGTTTCCCCTCCCTCTATAATTGTGTGCAATTGTTATGTTCATGGTTTAATTGCATATTGATTATGAATGTGTATGAAGATTAATGCATTTTACTTAATTGAGAAAGACGAATTAAGTATGTTTATGTGAAAGGCGTAGTCCATGTGTGCAAGTATTAATAAAAAGAAAGTACACGGTGGTGCCACACCTCGCCAGACACGGTTGGAACACTACCGTAGGCTTGGGGGCGTGACAGGTGGTATCAGAGTAGGGTTGCTTGTGGAGACTTGGACAAGGTTGTCTTGGTTGGAAATTGAAGGTGAATCTGCTGATCTAAAGCAGGTGACTTGGTAAATATGGAGAAGGTCGATAAAGCAGTGATGGTGGATGAGGGTGAATCCAGTCATAGTGCAGTTAAGGCCTTCTGGTACGAAATATTGGAACACATGAGTCGATGGAGTTCTAACTGGGTTGCAATGCAAGCTGAGAACATGAAGGTTTGGGAAAGCTGCTCAGAACTAAGGAGAGAACTTGAAGAACTCAGAAGCCAATGCGAAAGTACGACAGACCTTGAACTCAATGAGTTTGATGACGAGATCCAACGAGGTAGACTTGGCCTTCAAGAGCTCTTTGATGAAAGAGCTCGGTTGAGGAAAGAAAGTGCTAAAGTGGAAGCCGAAGTCAAGCAAATTGAGGGAGAAATAAAGAAGAAGCTTCTTGGCAAAAATATCGTTGTGATTGAACAAGAAGAACTTGATTACATTGACAGGTTGGAGACTCATTACCAGGAGCACCCAGAGGACATCCGGAAGTTTAGTTCCATGGGCTTAGTCGATGGAAACTTGATTGGTACACTTGAGCAGAGCACGGCAGAAGGAGAGCTTGAAGCAAGTCAAGCTAGACCAGGGCCAAGTTCCCTAGAAGAACCAAGCAAGGAAGTAAAGTATCTTAAGAGGAATGTCGAGAAGAAACATAAGTCTATCGACACCTCTGAAGCTGAATTCTTGAAACAAGTTGCTGAGATAAGGCGCAAGACAAAGCCAATAGAGGAAGATGGTTCCTTGAAGTTAAGTTTTGTGCAGGCAACCGTAAGGGGCAAAAGATTTGCAGCGTTGGTTGACACAGGAGCTACTCATAGCTTCGTGAGCAGGAAGGCAGCAAGGTCTTTAGGAAGGAAAGCAAAGATGGAGAGGGAATGTAGTGCTTTCAAAGCAGTTAACTCTTCCATTAGAGCTGTTGATGGGGTGTTGGAAAATACTCAGGTAAAGGTAGGATCATGGTTCGGAAAGTTGGATTTGAGAGTTGTGGATATGGATGATAATTCTATGGTGTTTGGTCTGGACTTTATGAGACTTGCACAAGCCATACCGATGATGACACGGGACCTTCTCTTGATCACAGTTGAGGGGAAAAACATGATGGTACCGATGAATAGAAGGAGTTGCTTGGGCTATAGACCAAGGATGGCCTCTATGACTTTGTATCCCAAAGACCCAAATGTGAAGCATGAGGATGGGGAACAAAGAGGACTTGGGAGTGTAGTTCAAACAACGAAGGAAAGGAAGCTTGTTGACTTCGTTGTAAAAGCCGGAAAGAAGAAGAATGGAAGTGAGGAGAGGACCTCACGAACATGGAAACACTTGTTAGGAACAACTTCTACTAATGGTCTTCGAGAAGGAGTTGCAAATGAAGCAAGCCCGAGTGCTACTTCAGAAGCAGTAGTTGGTGAAGATTATGAGGGTAGAGATCATGCCGGGATAGTGGACTTTTGCAGGTATGCTATGGGCATATATGACTTTCAGCTGACAAAAGACAAGCTAGGTGAGCTTGGATGTACATGTGAGGAGGTTGAAGCTGTGCACAAATACTTGAGGACGCAGTATCAATCTGACACATGGGTGGATGAAAGCCAGGGAGGGAGCTTCCTGGCTCTCCTATCTTCTTAAGATGACATAGAAGATGGGGCTCATTGTTGGCTTCTCAAGGCAGTGAGCCCTTAAGCATGTTTGAGCAGGTATGATGATCGTGACATGCTGCAGAAAGATGGGGTTTCCATGGACCTGAGCATGGGATCGTGGAGATGAGTGTTGGTACATGACTAGGATGTGTAGCACTTGTTGATATGCATGGGCAGTTTGCACATGGAGATGACTTGATGAAGATGGGACCTTATATATGTTGCAGTGATGTTTGCCTTATATGGAGGAGTCTACATCATGGTCGATGTCATTCTTGGTGGAGAGCTACCAGGATGATGTGTTGTCGGGACGACAACGTTTTCGGGTGGAGGAGAGTGTAACACCTTCGCAACTTGGGCAAGCGCACGACGGGCAAAACACCTTCACACGACGGTTAGACAACAAAGCGACCCGGGCAGGGCGACTCGTGGGCAACCCGTGCACGACGAAAGGGGGACCCGGGCGGGCGACCCGTGGGCGACCCGTGGGTGACCCGTGCACGACGGGCGGGCGACCCAGGCGGGCGACCCATGCACGGTGAGCCGGCGGTCATACACAGTGAGCCGAGCTGCGGGTGTGGTCACCCGAGCTGGCGAACAGGCACGGCAAGTCAAGGTTCGGTGCGAGCTGCGGATAGGGCGAGCTAGTGCGGCGGACAAGGCAGACAAACGAGCTGGTGCGGCGAACAGAAGGGCGACCTGTGGGTGACCCGCAGACGACAGGCGGGCGACCCGTGGGCGACCCGCACCCGATGGGCAGATGACCCGAGCGACGGACAATGCCGGTGGACAACGCAGTTGTGTGGAGCGTGGCTATGACAGTAGTGGGCGCGATTCAACAAATGCGGGCACGGTTCAACGGCAGCGAAGGCACGGTGCGAAGGAAGGGCTACCCGGGCACTATGGGCAGGCGCCCCTTCACACGACGGGCGGCAGCAATGCGACGAACGACAGCAACCGGGCAGAGTGCGACGAAAGGGCGAGCTGTAATGCGACGTTCCAAAGTCGGATATGTAACTTAAGGAAAATATGCGATGGAGTTTGTAAGCTTTATATTGGGCGTAGGGAGGCCTTGCACTTGGGCAAAGGCCGACCTACCAAATAATAAAGCAAGGGCTCCTAAAATGTTTTAGGGGGTCGGCTTGAGAGCTTGACACCCCTCCATCGAATGGATAGCCAGCGTATATATTGGTAGCGCAGAGGCTTCATTTCATCATCAAGCACTTCGCTCTCTCTCTACATTCGATCTAGAGGTAAAGAGGACGCAGCAAGAAGTGCGCATCTCTCATGCGCATAAGAGAAGTGCGCAGTTTTACCAAGGGACTGTTTGTGGGACGACGGTACACGGTAAAAGGCAGTTTGGTGCGGAATCGAATTGGAGGAGTTCTGGTGGCTCGGGTGAGCACGCTCCTACCAAGAGAGGTTGGCATTGGATTGTAAAAAGGTTGTCTATGCCTATATTGTAAAAGATTCTAAGTGTTGGCCGAGGACTTTTCCCGGCACACTTGTATGTATTATTGAAGAATTTCATAATATATTGATATCGAGCGAACTTGCTCGGGAGTTGCCCCTCCCTCTATAATTGTGTGCAATTGTTATGTTCATGGTTTAATTGCATATTGATTATGAATGTGTATGAACATTAATGCATTTTACTTAATTGAGAAAGACGAATTAAGTATGTTTATGTGAAAGGCATAGTCCATGTGTTCAAGTATTAATAAAAAGAAAGTACACGGTGGTACCGCACCTCGCCAGACACGGTTGGAAGACTACCGTAGGCTTGGCGGCGTGACACGCCCAAACGAGTTCACACGGGCGCCCTCAAATGACCTGCCCGAAGGACCCACCCGAACGACCCGCCCGAACGACCCACCCGAACGACCCGCCCCAACGAGTTCACACGGGCGCCCTCAAACGACCCGCCCGAACGACCCACCCGAACGACCCGTCCGAGCGAGTTCACACGGGCGCCCTTAAATGACCCGCCTGAACGATTTTTCATGCGCGCCCGAACGACCCAAATGAACCGACAAGGGAGAGCCGGCAAATGAGCTGCATGAACGTGCACAAAGCCAACCTCGGGTCACAACTTAGCATTTTTGATATGGCCCTCGCCCGAACGACCCGCCCGAACGAGTTCACACGGGCGCCCTCAAACGACCCGCCCGAACGACCCACCCGAACGACCTGCCCGAACGAGTTCACACGGGTGCCCTCAAACGACCCGCCCGAACGACCGAAACGAACCGACAAGGGAGAGCCGGGCAAACGAGCTGCACGAACGTGCACAAAGCCAACCTCGGGTCACAACTTAGCATTTTTGATACGGCCCTCGCCCGAACGACCCGCCCGAACGAGTTCACACGGGCGCCCTCAAACGACCCGCCCGAACGACCCACCCGAACGACCCGCCCGAACGAGTTCACACGAGCACCCTCAAACGACCCGCCCGAACGATTTTTCATGGGCGCCCGAACGACCGAAACGAACCGACAAGGGAGAGCCGAGCAAACGAGCTGCACGAACGTGCACAAAGCCAACCTCGGGTCACAACTTAGCATTTTTGATAGGGCCCTCGCCCGAACGACCCGCCCGAACGAGTTCACACGGGCGCCCTCAAACAACCCGCCCGAACGACCCACCCGAACGACCTGCCCGAACGAGTTCACACGGGCGCCCTCAAACGACCCGCCCGAACGATTTTTCATGGGCGCCCGAACGACCGAAACGAACCGAAATGAACCGACAAGGGAGAGCCGAACTTTAACATATATTGATTGCAGGAAGCTGGAATTCAGGGGTTCGGACTAGGAAGCATGGGAACAGGTGCAAATGATGGCGAAGTTTTGGATGAGATGATTACATGAAGTCGCAGTGAGGTCAAACACACATATAGTCCACGGATAACTAGCTTGAGTGATTGCACACCAATTCATGGATCCGAGTATGCATTAAGTCCCCAAGTTGCAGAAGCTAAACAAATATATATCCCCCGTATAAGTGAGATCAGACAGACACATAGCCCTCACAGAGGGGAAAAGCATTCGGGCATTCCCCTGGTTAGTCAAGGAAAAAATATGAGTCCAAGTGCATTTGGTTTGAGGCCACATAAACCAACTTCCAATTAGGTGTTTGGAGTATAAATCCTCGGCTAGTAATCTTTCCCTTGAGTGAGCATATCTTATGTTTAATAGTACATATTTTGTTGGCTTATCATTATTTAATCATTGTGCCATAAATCACTCGGTTGTATTTGGTGTGTCTTCGCAAAGAACCTCTGTCCATCTCAGAGGACAGGGTAGACCATATAGTGCGTGTAAAAAAATGTAATGGAAGTCAAGCTTGAAGTATTTCTGTTTTCTTGAAGCATGAAATCTATTATGTCAGTCTTGTGGTTTTGTAGACCCCGTGGTATTAAAGGGTCCTGTGAGTGGTTTGAGCTTCATAGAAAGTCATCCTTATTCTACCAGTTGGATCATAACCACAAAGTTTGCAGCCTTTAATGTTTCATTGAAATAAAAAATGTGGAAATTAAACTTGACAAATGAAAAGGAAATGGTAAGGCTTACAAGATTAGAACTTCTGTAAATGTTTTCCCTTGGTTATTTTTTAAAGGTAATGGCTAAACCAGCAATTACCTTTAAAAAGATCCAATTCATTTCTCAGAGTGGTGCAAGTATTGCACTAGGCCCTCTTTATTTTGCATGGCCACATTTTTGTTCAGGCTAAAGTTGGATTTTTGATCTTCTTTTTTTGGTTTTTTCTTTCTTCTTGTTAACCCGTAACAGGGTTTCTGCAATAGAAGAGGGGCTGTGTATTCTTCCTGACCAGTTGGCCATTGCGGTGGCACATTGATGACAACCAATCTATGTTCTGAAGGACACAATTACATTATATACCACCTCTATGCCATTTCTGTAGATCAAAGTGCCAGACATTATGCACAGATTGAAGTCAAGGACCATGTAGGCTGGTGCCACTTGTTCGAGATTCAACTCTTGGGAAGAACACCATTTCCAAGGTCCTCCAAACTTGTAAGCAGCGGCCTACAGTTCAACTCTTCATTTAGTTGAACAACACTGTTGGTGGACCATCCTTAGCATTAACCATTTTCTTACTGTGAGCTACTTGGTTCTTGATATTCCTGACAAGTAGAGCTACCCTTACTAGCACTCAACTGTGTAAAGTGCCTTTTCCAATTTTTCCTGAATCACTGCCATGTTAACTCTGTCCATTGAAGGAATGCATGCAGAAGTTTTTATATCCTTTGTTTTATGTTAAAGTGTTTGGATCAAACAGTAAACATGCAGGTATCCTCCTTTTTTTGTTAAGGGCTTTGTAGTCCCTCATACCCTAGTCTACCCAGATTGTGGAACATGTAGTTTAAGGGGTTAATTACTCTGCCTAGTGAGGCATTTTGTTGGCAACAAAGCTTGAGGTTTGGCAGTCTCAAACTTCAGCCATACATTTTAATAGAAAAATAGAGAGGCAACATAATGTTTCAACATTAATATAAGTCTAGTTTCCAATGAAAAGTGTTGAACAAAGAAAGCATTAAACATTCATAGCACAATTTGACGAATATGAACTTGCCAACTTAACAAAGATTCAAATAGGTGAGATGAGATGATGAAGAGATATTCTAAAAATGTACATACACTGGCCTCACAAAGAAAGTAGGAGAGAGAATAGGAGAATTATATTAAGATTTTCAGAATGAATGTACAGAAGATTCGATGCCTATATCTATGTGCCATCCTCTTACATATTGAAGAATCAATTATGATTGAACTACATAAATAGTAATAGGTTAACAATAATATATGTATGACCAATAACATAAGATATTATATATGAATGACTAGAATAAAATGCTGAAATAAACTAAATACAAACTGTCAATATCCAATTAACATAAAATGATATCATGAGTAGATTTTTTTTATACGGATAGAGAGAAATGTTGTCCTCTTCAAGTAACAAGTAGCCCCTATTTTATCCTAAGATAACAGCTATAATTCAAATCATGTTTTGCTAGATTCAATACCCTAGATTTAGAAATATATGACTAAATACTACAAGGAAATAGCATTACCCCATAAGCTTTTTCAGATGCAACAATATGCTCCTTTTGTGGTTCATTGTTGGCTCCTTAATCCACTATATCATGTTACATACAGGCACTCTTGCTAGCTCATGTTGAGATGGAAATATATATTTTTCATGACAGTAAAACATTTAGATAATGGAAATAAAGAATATGTGCATTCAAGTTAAATCAAATTTATCTTGAATGGTTGGGAAGATTTGTTATTATCTTTAATAATTTAAGTCTTGTAAAACAAATTCAGAAGGAATAATTTAAGTCTTGTAAAGCAACAAACTTGAAGAAAAACAAAGAATATGAAGCCATATACAAGGAATATGAAGCCTGTGTGTTATGCTAATTTATCAGCAGTTTTATGCTCTGCAGTATAATCTGTGAGAAAATTGGCTACAATATTCAACAAACAGGACATTATGAGTTTCTCAATTTGTGCTATTATATGCTATGGATTTTCTAACCGATATCTTGAAAACGCGGTCTGCACTTGCCATCTATGCCTGAGTTCTGCAGCGGTTTGTTACTTTCAAGCCATGCCTAATGTCATATTGTTTGTTGCAACTTTAATGTAGACAGCTAACCAGGAAGGCATTGGGTCATTCATAGAGGATGCTTAGGCATGATTCCAGGATTTTGAAAATAATTGTGTTTCCATCACTAGTCATAGAACTTGATAGAAAGTTGGGATATTCATGAGTGTGAATTTATGTTTGTGTGTTTACATACTTTCTTATGAATTAACTAATGCTCAGTAGCAGTAGACATTGGACAAGTATATTTGTATACTTCTGTTTTAAACTGAAACAAATCCAGGGCTAAAAGGAATGGATTGATTGCACTAGTCATCCTTCTATAACTTTCCAACATAGGCTAGAGTAAATAGATTGTAATTTGGGTAATTTTTCTACTACAAACAGGAACATACTTGTGTATTGGCAGGGAAGCTATGATGACCATTATGTCAGGCCAGGTGATCGCACTCCCTTGATCGTGAGCACGATTGTGATCAAGATGGAAGACTTCATAGTCTAGATTGATTTTTTAGCAGTGATAGTTAGTGGGATCATTCACAAAAGCTTCTATTTCACTAATCATTTTTATAGAGTTGTCAGATTCAATTTCCAAAGGTTTTAAGTACACTATAGAGTTGAGTTCTGAGAGAGTTGTGATTCACAGTGTTAAGTATAGCAGCTATGACACTTGAATGAAGACAAGCATAATAGAGGTATCAGACTCTGTTATAAGCTTACCTACATATTATGAGGGACTTGGTTGGCTTTTTTATAATTTTATAGACAAGTTCCATGTCGTGGAAATGTGAAAAAAAATAGTGATATTGCCACCATGTGGTTCTTATCATATATGGTTTTATACTTCTTCAAAAAATTCTCTAAGAGTTCACAATGCTAAAATTCACTAGGACTTTACAAAGTTTTATTATTTAGTGAAAGACTTGCCAAGTTCTTACAAGATTTTATAATTGAGTAAAATATTCGCCATGCCTGGTGAGAGATTCGCCAGAAAATTATATATACATATTATATTATTGATAAAATCGCCTTCCATTTTTCCTATAAACCATGGAGATTCGCCCAATTATTATATTTATAAATTTGGGGGGGGTTCTTAAAATTTTCCATAGCTAGTCTACCTTCATATCCTTCCTTGATGAGGAAATAGTATCATTCAAAACAGTGATGAGACTACTGTAGACATTGCATAGGTCCAACTTTGACCTAGTAAAATATTGTAATCAAGTTGAGAATCAACAACTTCTACCTCGATTGCAACTATTTTACCTTCTAACTCTATTGGTAGGTCATTCAAAATACCGTAAGGATGAAAACCTCTTCCATCAAATGCTTTGAGAGTGGTGGGTGATTGATTGATAGTTGGAGAACCCAAAGCTTTCCAACAAGAAATAGACATAATACATGTAGAGGATCCTTCGTCAATTACCGTATGAAAGACTCTTTTGGTCTTGACAAAAATGGTATTTGAAATTTCAGTTGATGCGAGAGTCTAGGTATATGACTTTCAAGATAAAACACTATCAGATTAGAGTCTTGTGGATCAATTTATCCAATAGTTGACAATATTAATTTCCTTTGTTTTCTACATGTTTGCAACACTTAAAGAGCCAACATTTCTGAAGGAGATTGAGTTAGGTCTTCAACAACGTTGTAATTATGAGCCGCTCTAGCATGTGGGCTAAAATTTGATGTTCGAACAACACCTCTGGGAGGCGGATGGATCACCATGTCAGAATTTGGTTTCTCAATTTGTAAAGGTTCAGAAGGAGATGGAAATGATACGAAAGGTTGACTAGATTGACTAGCATCGTTTCCATTTGCTACAGGGCTTTTAGATCCATAATCTTTAGATCTTGTTGCTATCGAAACTCGTGAAGACATCATCATGATATTTGTTGATGCAAATGAAGAGGATGGATTATGTGCAACAATTTTATTGTCTTGAGAAGGGAAAGGATCCTTTAAAACAATAGATGTGGGATAACCTTTGAGGAATTTACTAACATCTACATGATGTGGGCATTCCTTCATATAATAATATTCATTACATATTAGACAAGGATAACAAGGTTTATTTTTCTCTTCAGAAGGTCCATTTTTCGTTGGTTTCTCCTTTTGAGAGGCATTTTTCTTTGCTTTTCCTTTTCCCTTTTTCTTACCTCCAAGTTGTTGAGCTTTTCCAGTAGATGATTCTACTGCATTAATTTTGGAAGTAACTTCAGGAGAAATGTTTTCACTAGGTGAATTTTGTATAGCCAAAGTCTGAGTATTTTTAGAATTATTCTTAGATGATTTACTCTTTGACTATTGGCTAACATAACCAATTACACCATCAGCGGTGTGAGATCCTATAGGAGTTGAAACTTGTTGATCTAAATTGGATGGGCAAGGTAAATTTGGGATATTTTAGTATAAAGTGCCTGATTGTGAATAGACAAGGTCTAGGTATTAGGCAAAAGAAATCACCTGCTCCTCTATTATAATGCCTCCTTTAGCAACATATTTTGTTATATTAGGAAGTAAATATTTAGTGAACCATTATGTTAATATTTAATCTGAAATATAAACTTAGACTAAGTGACATCTACCCCTCCATTCATGTATGTGGTCTGAAATGTAGGTAGAATTAGATTGTTTTAATGAAGTCAAAATTTCAGTACCAGTGTCATATCAAATGGGTAACTGAAAATGCATTAAAAAGGTTGTTGCCAAGGAATTAAAATTGTGGAAAGAGGCACATGGTAACTCAATGTACCATTTTAATTTTGAACTTGTTAAAGTTCATTGGAAAAGGTGTAATCTGATAGAATCATCAATCAATGAATTCGAAGAGCACCTTAGGTGATATTTCATGACATGATTTAATGGATCTTCTCTCGATTTTCCTTCAAATTTTGGTATATCGCTTGGCAATTTAGTAGGAATCATCAGCCATAATTGATAATAATAAATGGGATCATTTGTAAGCCAAGAAAAAATTGGTAAATCTAAGGTTTCTATGAAAGGTAATTGTTGGAAAAATTATGGTTGTGGATATTGATAACCTTGAGGATTAAGTCCAACCCTTGGAGGAGGATATCCTGGAATAGCTTGAGCAGTTGGGATTTTCATCCCTACAGGGTAACTAGGGTAAGCCATACAGGGTTGCGGTTGAGGTGGGATTTGAAAAGTATGACTAGGGTATGGTTGACTTTGAAAAGGTTGATTCTGATATGATTGACCTTGTACCATTTGACCCAAGTGAGATTTCCCCTACAATGGTTGACTTTGAAAAGTTTGACCTTGATACGGTGTTTGGATCATTCCTACACTAGGTTGTCCAATAGGTATCTATGTTGTAGACTGAAAATTTGGACCAGTTTGATAAGCAGATGCTTGAGGGATAGTCTATGTAGGTTGTTGAACCAGTATTTGAGACGTACCATGTGATCTGGATTTAAACAAGAACACAACAAATTACATATATAACCATAAATACAAAGATGCAGTAGAAATAACACTTCATTTCATTAATGTCAAATACTAAAATATGCTTACAAATAGAATGGAAATAAGACTAGCTTGGGCGATGGTAGCTTATCTCTAAGAAGAGATGTGGAAGCTACATCCCTCTTAATTGTGTTACAATGAGGTTGAACCAGATCTTGGGGGGAGGCCCCCAAGATCTAAAAAATTGAAATGGATCTTGGGGGGAGGCCCCCAAGATCTGAAAAATTGCAATGCTAGAAAGAAAATGAGAGAACCCACGGTAAATAAAACCACAAAGAAACTTTTTATTAAAAAGGAGAATAACTGTAAAAGCTACATTGTGGCAGACAAACTGTCCTTTTAAAAAATTCAACTTCTTACTTATAGTATTTTTCAGTTATAATACCACGAGTTAATTCCATGGGTGAATGAATACCATGGGTGGATGTCACAATACCATGGGTCAAGTCCATGGGTGAATGAATACGATGGGTGGATGTCACAATACCACGGGTCAATTCCATGGGTGAATGAATACCATGGGTGGATGTACCAATACCATGGGAAAATACCATGGGTGAATGAATACCATGGGTGAACGTCACTTACAATACTATGGGTGGATGCCACTTACAATACCATGGGTAAATTCCAAGGGTGGATGAATACCATGGGTTGATGCCATTTTCCATTCGGATCATTCCTCCCTCCTTAAGAAGCAATGGTCCCCATTTCGTGAAGTTCCCTCCTGTGAAGCCTTTGTTGAATATGAAGATCCATTGAAGTGAACGGTTTTATGTGGTTAACCCATAACCATGATGAATGAAGATCTGAGGATAGAGATACCCTGTCATGCTTGTGACCAACTGTGATACTGACAGTGTGCGGCCTAGCAAATGGACTTCGATGAAGTGTGGATTTGTGGATGACCCATAACCATGATGAACAAAGATCCGAGGATAGAGATAACCTGTAATGCTTGTGACCAACTATGATACTGATAGTGTGCGGCCTAACAAATTGTCCTTTTACAAAATGGGACTTGTTACTTATAGTATTTTTCAATTACAATACCACGGTTTAATTCCATGGGTGAATGAATACCATGCATGGATGTCACAATACCATGGGTCAATTCCATGGGTGGATGTCACAATACCATGGGTGAATGAATACCATGGGTGAATGTCACTTACAATACCATGGGTGGATGCCACTTACAATACCATGGGTAAATTCCATGGGTGGATGAATAACATGGGTGGATGAATACCATGGGTTGATGCCATTTTCCATTTTAATTAGAGGCTCAAAGGCCTATTTATTATTGAGAAACAATGGAAAACCCTAAACATCCAAAAACCTAACCCTATGAAATGAAGTGCCAAACTATGGGCCCTATTTGGGTAAATTGGTACATCAACTTCTCGGAGTCGTAACTTTGGCATACGGTCTCTGTTTGACGCGCATAATACCTCGTTAGAAATATCTATCTGAGGACTAAAACCTTTTAATGACCAACATTAGTTAATGACCCATTTTGGTCCCAATTTTCCCAAAAAACGTTGTTGAGGGACTCAAAATGACTCTGGAAGTTCACGACCCAAAAAATACCAAAAATAGTAAATTGTGCTACAAATAAGGAAACCGAAAAACTAAAAGAAACAATGGTGGGGATCTAAGTGAAATAGGTGGGTGGCCACCAATATCCACTAGATCATTCCTCCCCCCTTAAAAATCAATGGTCCCCACTGCATTGAGTTCCTCCATGAGATGAGGAAACTTTTGTTGAACTTGGTCCCTAGTGAGTCACTTGCCCCAGTGAAGGAGTTGGCCTACTTTGATAACTCGATATAGTTGGATCCTTTATTGTCTGGTCTTCTTGATCTACATTTCCATGATCTGATCAGTTGTGGCTTGTTCCATGCAATCTGGATTTAACTCTGTAGGTGTGAGTTGTTCTGCAATGTCTTATGTGTCTAGCAATGGTGGGAAGTATGGTAGAAGGCGGTCCACATTGAACATTGGGTGCAGGCCAAGGAATGGGGGAATGTGGAGCTCAAATGCATTGTCTCCCACAACATTGGTAATGGTGTAAGGACCATATCGGAGTGGTCTGAGTTTCCGATAGGCTTCGGTAAGGCGTTCATTTTGCAAATGCAACCAGACTTGGTCGCCCACCTGAAACTTATGCGGAACCCGATGTTGATCATGTCGTTGCTTATACTTGGCATTTGATTTCTCTAGAATGTTGTGGACCTACTGGCAGATATGTTGGATGTTCTCAATGAAGTTGTTTGCCTTATCAGCTTCAGACAGGACATGAGCTAAATCTTCCTGAGTAGTTGCAAATAGTATGGCCACATTAATGGGACATAGTGTCTGGAATCCCAAGCCCACCTGAAAATGGTTGTGGATAGTCGAGTTGTGGGGAGCCCAATTATAGTTGTGTTAGACATAGGGGAGGCTCTCATCCCATGTGCGTGGATGCTTTGAGTTATACATGCGCAAAATGTGGACGATCATCTTGTTGACGACCTATGTCTGGCCATCAGTTTGGGAATGGAAAGTGGTGGACTTAGTGAGCTTGGTATCCAGCATCGACCAGAGATTGGACCAAAATGTACTGAGGAACCTGTTGTCCCAATTTGAGATGATAGACTGTGGGATCCCGAAGTCTACCCACACTCATTCAAAGAAGAGCTTAGCAATGGCTTCTGCTATGATATTCTTCTTGCAAGCCGCCATAATATCCATCTTCGAGAATCTGTCGACGACCAAAAAAACACAGTCGTTGCCATGCTTAGTAGAAGGAAGGCCCGACATGTAATCCATGTAGATGGATTCCCAAGGTCATCTAGGGGTAGGCAGTGGAGTATAGAGGCCTTGATTCTTGATGGTTGGGTTTGCAATGACACAGGCAGTGCAGGATCTGATGTACTTCCCGACATCCTGTGGAATATTCGGCCAATAGAAATATTTCTATAGTACTTCCACCATTTTCTCGACCCCAAAATGCCTAGCGGCCTGACTGTAGTGCGCTTCCCAAATAATCTTGGCGTGCTCACTTGAAGGAACACAAAGGTGTCCCAGGGGTCATAACAGGGCATCCTGGAGGTGAAAATATGGAACTTGTTGACCCTCCAAGAGCGTATGGTATGTGTGGCTAAATTCTGGGTTGCTTTTGTAGAGAAGTAGCCAATCATAAGTCTCGTGCCCACAATAGTTGATCACGGTGGTTAACACCACGATCGGTGGTCGACTGAGGTAGTCTGCAACATTAGGTGTTTCCCTTCTTATACTTGATATTCAAATGAAACTGTTGTAGGTATGTGGACTTTCACACAGAATAAGTTGATCTTGCCGACAAGATAGACCTTCCTAGAATCTAAAGAAGACCTAATGACAAGCAAACCAACCAGACACTATCTTTCTCTAAATATGCTTTAATAAACAATAACAAACAAGTGTTTTTAGGGCCTACCTTAGGTCCAACACAAGCTTGTGGATGCCCTCACTCCTTCTATCCAAATGAGCTCCTTTTCGCGAATCTGCAAACACAAACAAGGCAAACAAATTAAATAGCACCTGAAAAGCCAATTGCATAAAACATATTTAACATGAAAGTCAAGGAGTCCATGAAACAAATAACATAAGATACTTGTTGAGAAAAATGAGTTTGATTGTATTAATTCAAAAGAAGAAGAACTTTACAACCTTTGCCTTGACACTGTACAAGATCCTCCCAGGGTCCAGCAAGAAGTCTCCTCTACTTTGACAAGTTTCACTCACTCTCCAATGAAGCCAAAAAGGTATGTGATCTCTCCTCTTAAGCTCAACTAGGAAGTCTTGATTTCACCAACATTTACCCTAAAAAATGTTCAGCTTCTAACCTTTTCAACAACCAGCCCAATGCCTGTATTTATAGTGCAATGGAGGGAGGTTACTAGGTCCTCCTTCAAAGGGATAAAGCCCTCCTTCAAAGGGATAGCTCCTCTCATCAAGGGATTAGCTCCTTCTCTTTTGGGATGCATGAACCACCTCAGAGCGAACAATCCACGTCAAAATTCCTTCTAGAAACCTCTAGAATTAACCCAAAGTGAGTTTTTTAAGATAAAACTTGTGCCTTTTGACTTTCACAGGGGTCCGCACCTATACCGTTAGGGACAGAGCGGGCAGGTCCACAGTTTTTGTACACAGAAGGTGCGGGAGCGCAAGTGACAGTGAGAGAAAGTGCGGAACCAGAGTTACATTGATTTTTAATGTCTTTCTCTCATTTTCAAAGCTTGATTTGAAGAGCTGAGGTCTGAGACTTGCTTAGGAGGACAGTACAAGTGATGATAGACCCATACTGACTGCAAATAATCATGGTGACGATATTTTTGTGTAACAGATTGCCCCTTAAAGTGCGAAGTCTGTAGTAGATGAGGATTTCTTATCATTTAGGAAGAGTGAAGTACTTTATCATTTCGAGGATCATCTTGTGGAGAGCCTGGTTAGAACCTGTAAAAACATTCAATGTAAGATATATATATGAGATCATATCATCACTGAGGTAGGAATTCCCATACTCAGATCAAAACTAACTACTGCTCTGATATAGGAATGATCTTGTAAAACATCACAAGTATAGACTCATGTGGACACAGTATGGACGCAGCCATCTGTTTATGAATAGTCCATTATATAATGAATACAAAATTCCTCGCAACCTGGATTGTGGAAACTAGATCCAGGGTCTTTATTTCTACTTCCTGAAACAGTACGATTCTATCCATGTGAATGAATGTATTGATGTCGAACATGGTAGAAACCACTTGATTACCAGTCAATGATGTAAACTGTTAACAAGTGTGAGAGAAACCACCAGTGATGTCAATGGCTCTCAAAGTACCCAGTACAATCCATGAGATGCGAATAAATGTGTTGATGTCGAACATGTCACGGAATCCTTTGATCGAAAGTCAATGATGTAAACTGTCGTCGAAGGCGAGAAACCTGCCATTGAGGCATGCAGATCTCAAGGTACTGACAATTCCTAGATCATCTTTCTAGATAATGAGCTGATGTCGATAGAAAGCAATCCGTCGTAGGCAAGCCCACAACACGAAATCATAGATCAAGTTGAAGAAATTTAGTTGCAAGGACTGACTCAGGGATGGTCAAGATGGATGACAGATATTTTGCAGATGAATGGCTTATTGGCAGTGACCTCTTGAACACATAACAACACGACAAATGGCTTGGTAACAATTGACCCAAAGTTAATACCCAGAAACCGGCTGAAGACTTTCAATGTGGTTTGATCAACTGTTAGGCAAAGGATTTCCCAACCCAAGTGAATAAAAGTGTCGTGTTCAAGAGTGGTTACAAAGTATGACAAACAGATTCATTTTTCTCTCTTTTCCCCCACCATTTCTGGCAAGTACCTCTTTATTTTTGACAAGCTTGAGGAGGATAACATTTGCTTGATTATAAGCTCATCCTTCGGATGAGTCCAACTTAGTTTAAATTCGAACCCTAAGAAGGAGTGGTTCGTTCCTGTTTGTAATTGAACAGGTCCTTTACTGTGAAATTTTAACGAGTCCAGTATAGGAGAAACTCCACGTTTTTCAATTTTAGAGAGTCTGAAAAAACTTAATAAGACTCCAGGGTTGACCTTTTTCATAAATTTGTGTCTCCCAAGCCCGAAAAAGTATAAAATAATACTTGAGAGAACCGCTTGATCTTTTACAACCAAGGAGTACTTTTCGTCATTAGTGCCTTTGACCCGAAAAAGTAAAAAAGCGATCAATGACACGTCGTTTTATAACCAATATCGAATTTGAAACGACAAAAATCCGGCAATCTTTTCATGTTTTTACGGTCGGAAAAGAGCTGTAAGTGGACCGTATTTTAATTCCGTTTTAACGAATTTAAAAGAAACACTCGGTAATCTTTTCATGTTTTAGGAGTCAGAAAAGAGCTTAAAGGTGACTCTACATGTTTTTTCTCGAAAATGATAGATTTCACCTGAATAATCCGTTATTCTGCACAAAAACACAAACATTACTCATACATGTTTGAAATGGATAAAAATGTCACAAAAATACCTTTTCAAAGTGAAACATAAACAAATTTGCAATTTATTTACTCAAAAAACTTATAAAGAGGGCCTTTGTCAATTCATTTTTACTGTTTGAGTTTGGGTGAGAAAATAGTGCTTTTTCTCAGAAAACTTCCCGTGAAGATTGCGGAAAATCCAACCGTCGGAATCAAATGCCGTCTTCTCCAGGTAATCCACATCATCCCACTCTTCATTTTTAACCGTCTAATTTTTTGTTTTAGTCATTTATTTCATTTTTGGGAGGTTTTTTAGGCACAAAACCCGTGCGCGGGGGCCCGCAGGTTTTCCATTGCGGGCCTGCGGACCTCGACTTTTTCTCCATTGGGAAAAAGCTCGGGGTCCGCACCTTCCATGTAGACAAAGTGCGGTCCCACGCACTATGTCTAACTCGGAGGGTGCGCTCCCCATCGCAAGGGTTTTTAACTCAAAAATTCTCAAAAATGGACCACACAAAATAATTTCTAGCAATTTAATTTGTCTTTATACTTGATGCAGAGAGTACATCATGCTAGATTGGCATGAACGAGAGCATGAGGACGTAGATGCTGCTGCATGGAATCATCAGCCTTCACTTGATGCTTTGAGGGCGTGCGGCTTGTATAAATTCTGGGCCATTCCTCGCATGAGGGATCAGGTGGATTTCTTACAGTGGATGGTTGACAGATGGAGCGTACAGGACTAGTGCTTTTTCATTGGCGGCCACCAGCTCGAAATCGAGTTGGCGGACATATATTTCTTGATTGTTTTTCCTAAGAGAGGCGAAGACTTGACTCTGTTTGGGGCTAGGGCAGGTGGCTAGTCTGTCGATAGCCTCAGGCTAGAGTACTGCAACAGCCAGGCTAGAGACAAAGGGATAGATATAAAGACCATATCCCGTCCTGAGCTCATGGTGATTGCATTCACTGTCACCAGAATTTGTGGAGCTGCTGCATTACATATTGCCACCGGATCCCAGATGCGTATGGCAGTTGATTGCTTTCGAGGCACCATCTTCAACTGGTGCGATGCCATGTTGGCCAATGTGAAAGGCCAATTGACCAGGGCCAAGAACGGACGACTAAAGACCTTTGGTTATGGGGCTTTGGTCGTGAGTTTTGGCCTAGAGAGGGTTCCTATGTTAATCCCACAACACCTTACTATTGGAGTTGGGCTTCCTCGAGAGCCCAAACTGATGCGATGGGTTGCAGTTATGGCCCGTCACCCGGACTAGAGGACAGAGGTTGCTCGATTCAAACCTGAGTATTTCCAATGGCTGGAAAACCAGGTCTTTTCTATTCAGGACTTCCCTTACGCTGGGATAGATTTTCGTGGTGACCCAGACATGGTTCTTCCACCAGGAGAGCAGTGGGACGAGTCAGGTAAAATCCTTTTCAACATTTTTTCTATTTAAATTTTTTTGTTATTTTCTCATCGTCTCAAAACTGATAGTAAAAATTTCAAATGCAGATGTGGGTCCACAGCGACCAGCCGCTCTCCGGCCTTATGAGAGGAAGCAACCAGCTGCACCCACGCCAGCCCCACAGGACGAATCAACAGAGGTTTTGGCCGAGTTGGAGGGTCATCTCGAGCGCTTGACAGGAGACATTCCTGAGACCACTATAGATGACATTCCTTGTCGACTTCAGCGCTATGTGATTGGGGTCTTGGGACCTTTTAGGAGGTTCCTTTGCAAGGTGGCCCGTGCAGTGGTTTCTTATAGAGATCATCACCAGTGATAGGATGATCGCCTATTGTGGCCACATGTGACATTTTTGTTTTTTGTACTTATCATTTTTGCCGATCATAAGGTGTTTTTCAACCTATGATCGAGGACGATGTATTTTTGACACACTCCTATATATATATCACTATTACCGGCTTATCTTGTAAATCATGTTATGGAATGGTTTTAAATTTACATGTATGATTATTGCAAATGTCTATTTAACATTCGAGAAGCAATTGCATCTGCTAATGTATTTAAAGATCTTGGAATATGCTGATATTCAATATAATCAAATTCACGTTCCAAGAGACGCACTCTCAAAAATAATCTCAATAACACTGGATTTCTAATGGCATACACTTTATTAAGCTGTAATACAACGAGTTCAGAATCTAACCTCACTATCAAACTCTGAATCCCAAATGAAATAGATTCAGATAATAACTCAATCACTGCGCTATACTCGGCAATGTTGTTCGTTGTTTGACTGAGGCTTACCCCATGCATAGATACTAACTCGTCAGAGGGCGAATAGATAACCCAAGCTGCGGAAGAGATGTTCCGTGTATTACGACAAGCACCATCAGCGAAACCAATGTATGTTTGGAGAGGCATCGACATCTGCAATATCAAGAGTAAAACAAAGATAAGCAGGAATAATGACGAAAAACACTCTCTAAGCTAAGCACATTGTTTAAACTAAAACACACCAGCTGGAAAGAAAAACTATCCTAACTAAATCTCCATACCCATTCTTTTAAGCATAATACCTCTTCAAGTAAAGGCCATTTCTGGGTTTACCCAAAGAGTCCCCGTCAAAGTCTACCAATTCATAGGCCCCTTTGGCTAGCTTTCGCTTGACAACATAGGGACCATGCCACATAGGAACGAATTTTCCAGCGCCTAATTTATCATTAGCTTGATCATAAACTAAGACTAGATCTCCTTCCGAAAAATTTCGAGGGGTCACATTTCGATCATACTGAGCTTTCATTCGTTTTGCGTGAGTCTCGATCGCCAATGCAGCATCACGTCGATTCTCATCTAATTGAGCCAAGTATAACAAACGCTTTTCATCTTCGGAAGTGGCTGGAAGTAACTCGATGGCCATTTGCAATGACGGGATTTCGCATTCAATGGGTAACACAGCTTCCAGACCATAGACTAGTTGGAAAGGAGTGAACCCTGTTGATGTTTTTACTGAAGTTCGGTACACCCAAAGCGCTGAAAATAGCATGTTGTGCCAATTCGACCGATGAATGCCAATGATTCGTCGGATCATGATGACTAAAACTTTGTTGATGGATTCAACCAGACCATTCGCCTGTGGATAATAAGGGGTTGAACTATCATGACGTAAACCAAGCTGGCTTGTAAGTTCGGTCATCATAACGTTTCGAAAATGACGCCCATGATCAGTGATTATTGCTTATGGGACACCAAACCTAGCAATTATATGAATGAACACGAAAATTGCAGTTGTCTTGCCATCTGCCTCAAATGTAGGCATCGCCTCGGCCCACTTAGTAAAATAATCTACCGCAAGGATGATATACGCATGCCCCCCAGCCGAGTGAGGGTTACATGTAATAAAATCGATACCCCATTTGGAAAAAGGACCAACGGAAATTATAGGGTGGAGAGGAGCAGGTGGAGCGCGCATCTTACGATAAAAATCTGGCAGTTGTGGCATTTTCGGACCACCGTAATACAATCTTTAAATAAAGACGGCCAGAAGTAGCCAGTGCGCAATATATTTTGGGCTATGGCAAACCCAGACATATGACCGCCACACGCTCCAGAGTGACAGTCATTTAGAACCCTTTCAGCTTCCTCGTGAGTTAAGCAACGTCGAAAGACAGAGTCCGCCCCACGGCGGTAAAGAGTATCTCCAATAATCTTGTATTGTTGGGATTGGAATCGAATTTTTCGACGTTCTGACCTTGAAATTTCTGGCCGAAAGGATTGGGTCTGGAGATAAACGATTTTATCCCCATACCACGGATCTAAAGTGCTAATTAGAAACAAGGATTCGTCCGCAATGGGCTCCTCCGCCACAGTTTCCGTGTCAGCACGCGGGAAGTCACACATTAACTCCGCAAAAAACTAAAGATTTCTTAGACTTAGATTTCTCAAATTCTAAGTCGAACTCCTGCACAATAACGATCCATTTAGAGTACTTTCCCCCTAGCAATTGCTTGGTCAAAATGTAGATCATAGGGTTGCAATCCGAAATTACTGTAGTTTTACGTAGTAGAATTTAGTGACGAAAACGTTGGACAGCTTGCATGGCTGCCAATGCCAATTTCTCCACATGTGAGTATTTAAGCTCAGTTGGATTTAAATTTCGACTAAGGTAATATATCACATGTTCAGTTCCTGATTCATCTTCCTGAACTAAGACCATTCCAATGGTGGAATGAGAGGCGGCGAGATACAAGAAGTAATCCTGGTTGTGGTTGGGAGGATGCAACAACGGTGCATGGGTCAACGCGTGTTTGAGTGCATCAAAAGATTTCTGAGCTATCTCATCCCAATAGAATGGAGTATTTTGCTTCAACAACCGGGTAAAACCCTTTGTAACCTCGGCGTAGTTAGGAATGAATCATCGTAAAAAGTTTACTTTCCCCTGCAAACTTTGGAGTTGGCGAAGACTCGAAGGAGGAGGCAATTTGATGATAGCTTCGACCTTCGAGGGATCGACGCGAATGCCGGCTTTCAAAACTACAAATCCCAGTAATCGACCCGTTTCTATACAGAAGACACATTTGTGTGGGTTCAACCGAATATGATAATGCCTACACCTCATAAATATTGCTCGTAAATGGACGAGGTGATCAGCTCGATGTAATGAATGAGTAGGCAAGTCATCGAGATAGGGTTGCACAATGTGCTTGATGTCATGAAACGCATAAGACATCGCCCTTTGAAAAGTTGCTCCGGCATTCTTAAGCCCAAAAGGTAACTTGCAATAAGCAAATGTCCCCCATGGACAAATGAAAGCCATTTTTGGTTGATCGGCAGGTAGAATGTTGATTTGATTATACCCGGAAAAACCATCCATGAAGGAGAATATTTCGCTGCCGGCACAATCATCAATGATTTGATCGATATAAGGAGTTGGGTAATTGTCCTTTGGACAGGCTCGATTAATATCCCTATAGTCGATGCATATTCTTATTGTTCCCTGCTTTTTATTAACCGGAACAATATTTGATACCCAATCCGTTAACGGGATCGGATAAATGAAACCTGCTTTCAATAATTTTTCAACTTCTGCTTTAATTGCAGTAGCTTTTCGTGGGTGAATCTGACGCAAACGTTGCCAGACGGGTTTTGGGTAAGTCTTGATCTCATGAACAACAATCGCGGGATCAATTCCTGGCATTTCCTCATAGGACCAGGCAAACACGTCGCGGAATTCTTGAAATAGGGCCTTATATAGTTGAATTTCGTCATCTGTACACGAGGCACCTATATGAATGTTCTCAACAATTCCGGGCTTAACCGAAATGTCAATAGGAATAGTTCGAGAGATGTTTCCCAAATTTAACTCTGAATCAGGATGTTTCATTGGATTCTGAGGTTCCTTGACATATTTAGTTGTAAAAATTGATGAGAAATCATTTTCAAAATGATCATCCTCAGGTAAAAACGAAGATCTATGATGGAGATCTTCCCATGGTAAATCATCTACACATAGGATTTCACGAATTTGATCATCATAGTGAACAAGTTCAGAAAACGTAGTTAGTTAAATCTGAGGTTGATGTGAAAAGTGATTCCTCACGGAACACATTCATTAAGTCATTTTCGGTTGAACGTGAGTCGGCAAATGACTGCACGGCTTCATAGGCAATTTCATATGGACTCAAAGGCATGGCATTACCAAATGAGTCTATCTCAGATTCAGAAGGGACAATCCAAGGATCATCGTAAATAAAGGTGTCTGATGTAATCATATGAATGGTTGCAAATGAAGATGATGAAGATGTTTCCCAAATCTAGACTAACAGTTTTCCTTCAACCCCTATAGGCAAATCCTGTAGAATGCCAAAAGGATGAAACCCATGGCCATCAAAGGCCTTTAGAATCATCGGGGATTGATTTAGCGAAGGAGAACCAAGCAATCTCCAACACTGTATCGACATAATACACATTGAGGCTCCCTCATCAATTACAGTCCGATGAATAGGCATGTTTTTTACTATCATTGGTATCTGGAAAGCCATTTGATGAGGCAAACGCGGTGTACTATTTTCTAGATCGAAAATTATTAGGTTCGGGTCCTGAACGTCAACAGCTCCTATAGCCGACAAAAGTAATTTACGTTGTGTTGGACATGATTGCAGCACTTCCAAAGCCGACATTGCTGAGGGTGAAACAGCTAAATCCTCAACAATGTTATAATTCTGAGCCGCTCTCGCATGTGGATTGAAAGCTGACTTTCGAAGTATACCCTTGGCGGGCAGTTTGATTACCAAGTCTGGATTAGGTTTCTCGATCTGTAGTGGATCAGAACTGGGAGCTAAGGTTGATGGATTAGAATGAGAAGATTCTGCTTCTTTACCATCAACAGGACTTTTACTACCATAATCTTACGATCGAGTCGCAATCCTAACATGGGACATCATCAGTATAGGTTCTTCATTGGCATTCGAGGATGAACCTATCATCTTACTGTCTTGAGCCGGAAAAGGATCCTTCAAAACAGCAGGAGTTTGGGAACCCTTGACAATCTTCGCAACCTCTGCACGATGAGGGTAATCTCTTGTAAAATGTTCATCGTCACAAATGAGACAAGGATAACGAGGTTTGCGCTTTTCATCATTGGATTCCGCCTTTTCAGGTTTCTCCTTTGAACTTTGTCCATTTTATTCTTCTTCTTTCCTTTCTTCTTCCCACTGTATTTTGATTTGGCTGTAGATGACTCTACAACGTGAATATCAGCGGAGATCTCTGTAGAAGAATCTCCTGTTGGGGAATCAGGCAAAGTTATGATAGGCGAAGAATTCTTGGAAGACTTATTCTTACTTTTAGTGTTAACCGTGCCAATCTTACCATCGGCGGCATGAGATCCTGAAGGAGCTGCAGTGATTTGATTTGGCTTGGGAAGATCAGGGATTTTTTCGTGTAACGTACCCGACTGAGTATAGACCAAGTCAAGGTACTGTGCTTGACTAATTACTTGCTCCTCAGTAACAACTCCGGCTTTAGCAACATCTTCAGTGATCTTTGGCAACAACGATTTTACAAACCACTCAGCCAAGATCTGATCCGGAATAAATACCTTCACTAAATGCCGTCAACGTCTCCACTCATGAATATGATCTGAAATGTAAGTGGATGTCGATTGTTTTAGCGAAGTTAACAATTCCGTGCCATTGTCATATCGGATTGGCAACTGAAAATGAGTTAAAAATGAGGTAGCTAACTGACTAAAATTATAAAAAGTGCCTCGCGGTAACTCAATGTACCACTTGGCCGCGAGACCAATTAGAGTGCGCTGGAAAAGTCTAAGACGGATTGAATCATCTGTAATGGAGTTAGACGCACACCAGAGGTGGTAAGTCATCACATGGTTCGACGGGTCCTCTCCTAATTTACCTTCAAACTTGGGAATGTCACTGGGCAACTTATTCGGCATTGGCGGCCAAAACGGAAGATAATTAATGGGATCGTTCGTTAGGCGCGACAAGTCAGGTAAGTCCAAAGTTGCGATAAATGGTAACTGACGATTAGGATCCCTAAAACTCTGGGTCATAAGACCAGCCCTAGGAGGAGGATATCCAGGATAACTAGGAATAGGAATCGCGTTCGGGATATTGTATCCTCCGGGAAAACCAGGATTAACCGGACCGTACTGGGGTTGTTGAGGTTGTTGATAAGTGTACCCAGGGTACGGTTGATACTAATAAACTGGCTGCTGCACAGCAGGACCAAATTGATACTGTCCCTGGTACGGTTGATAAGTAAATTGTGGTTGACTTGTGACAACCGTACTTAAACCAGGTTGTCCTACAGGCATCTGAACCGAAGTTTGAATCGTAGATCCAGAAGGTGGTAAAGATGTCTGAGGAGTAGATACAAGAACAGTAGAAAGCAGAGCTGTCGATACTCCAGAAGTAGGTGGGGTAGATTGAACAGATGTTGCGGCAGTTGTAGCAGTCATTTGAGGCGGAGTACGAGGTGTACTAGGCCCAGGCTAAGAAACTACCGAAGGTACAGAAGTTTGAATGTTAGACTGGACTAGTTGCTGGGGTGTACCAGAAACTAAGGGTTGTCTAGTTTGAGATGACAACTGTACACTTGGCTGCAACACCTGTTGAGTTTGCGATGGATCCCACACTATATTCATTCTGGGGTACTGACCCATAACTGGTTGAGAATACTGAGGACCATAACCGGATTGAGGGTAGGATTGATAATTGAAAGGTACATTTCTCGTTCCTTGAACATACGTTTGACCGGAGGGTGGTTGGAAACCTTGGTGCGAGTATTGACCTTGGGGTTGATACCCTTGAGGCACATACTGATACTGGGGTTGACCTTGAGGTATAAAATGATACTGGGTTTGACCTTGGGGTACATATTGAGTCTGGGGTTGACCTTGAGGAACATACTGTCCCATAGGTATGTACTATCCTTGAGGTTGCCCCCCAGATGCAAATTGTGTACCTTGAGGTTGCCCCCCAGGCGATAACTGGCCACCTTGAGGTTGAGGATTGGGAATAGAACTTGACATCATGAGAATGTCTTCTACGCTCAACGGTTTAGTACCATTGTTTCCAGTTAATAACCCTTGCTCAATGGGTTAAGGAGATGCTCCCGAAAAAGTACTAGAAAGTGACTGATACCCAGAGGGAACAGAAGGACCGCCGTACAAAAAAGATTCGGGCGATTGAGTAAACATGGATGACTGTCCTGCCATATTGACGGGAGTATAAAAACCTCTAGGTGTTGGGTGATAAGGAGCACGAGGTGGTGAAAAACTTAACCCTGAGTTTTCTAAGAAATTAGTCAAAGAAAGATACCAAGAACTACTCCTAGGTGGACTGTAAAAAATTGATTCACGCTCCCTTAGCTCAATAACAGGTTGATTTTCAGGGATAGGGATGCCTACTTATTCTTCTGGAGCAAGTTCTTCAATAGCAATAAGTCCAGAAGGAATATCTTGGGTGATTACTCTTTCTACCCTAGGTGAACCAGGACCACTAGAAGTTGGAGAAACAAACCCCAATGTCGGAGTAGCAGCAAATTCACTTTCAGGCTCGGATATTTCAGGTTCTTCACCTATATCACTAGTAGATGAAAAGCTACCAGCAATTTCGGAAACAGACACTGACTGTGGATTATACTCTAATACTAACGGTTGAAAATCAAGATGTACTATCAAAGAAGATTCTCCTTCCTCAAGTGACCCTACTCTACTGTCTTTAGTAGTTACGAGGACTTTCAAGCCTTCAAGCTGGCTCGGTACTTCCTCAGGAGGTTGGCCCCGAAGTCTACGGGACTTCCTCAGTAACTCAGCCACGTTTACAAATTCAGGAGACTGGCCCCGAAGTCTACGGGACTGTCTTGGTAATTCAGCCACAGTTGAAAACTTTTAACTACTTCACACGCAAACAAAGTAAAATCTCAATGAAAAGCACCTAAAGTCTCTAAAGAACCAAACAAATTTGAATCACACGCCTAAAGAATCTAGGAGTTCAAACACACACAAACAGTAACTTTCCGTACTGAAAGCACTAGTTGGTGATGAAATCCAACATCGCAGAGTCCAATACAGAAATGGCGATTGGAACAGTTACCCCGGCAACCTGCTTAATGAATAGACTGGCACAAGTTCCTCTACTTAACCGTCTCAGTCAAGTGAACCCCCCAGAAAATCCAAGTGAGTCTAGCCGACGTCTGCTCCAGGTACAGTGGGATCTTCCCACCACTGTCACCTCAGGAAGAGTCCTAAAGAATATGGCCACTAAGGTTACCAACTGAGACAAATATACCTGGGGGAACAATCTACGATCCGATATGCACGCAAGGGCAGAGTAGCAAGCTCAATCCCCTTGAAGGCTCCTTGACATAATCCAAGGTTTACCAACAAGTGACCCCAGGCTCCTCGACAATGGTTAATCCGAGGTTTACTGTTTTTAATACGTGAATATCTGGCGTCGTTCCCAATGAGGAAGGATTGATTCCCACACTGGTTCGGACACGATCTCGTGCTTCTCCTTTAAGAGGAGCTTTCCCAGAGCATAAATGCAACAATTGGATTTCTTCCCTACCACAAGATACAGCTACTTGTTTGTTTTTACTGTCTTGGAGAGTTAATTACTCTCCTAATCCAAGACACTAGCCTAAGCTAAGTTGGTGTATCAAAGCCCTACAAATAAAAATGTTACTAGGTGAATTTTACTTTAAGCATTATTTTTAGTGGTTTTTGTTTAAGTTCAAAGGTGCGGAGATGAAACTCGTGGTATGAAGACCCGACTCAAGATCACTAAAAATGCACCTAAGATGATCTAAACAATTTTTTCTCTTCGATGAACTTCTAACTAAGAAAGAGTTTGAGAATGCAAATAATTTATAAACACAAATCTTTCTCAATTCAACAAATTAAAAGAAGAGTTTTTGTCCTTTTCCAATGCACTCAAAACGAGACAACTAGTTATTTCACAAAAATTTCCCTTTTCGTTTCAAAGCACTCAATCACTACAAAACAAACTTTTTTTCAAAAGAGATTTTTATATTTTTTAAATAAAACACTCAAAATTATGAAAATGACTAACTTTGAGATCTACAAATTATAAAAACCTATTTGAAGTCAAAGCCTACTAAAAGTCTTTTTTAAGGATGTTTTACTTAGCTAGATGTAAGCTAAGGAACAATTTATGTAGAATCACAAATAAGTCAAGAACAACCAATTTTGTTTTCTTTTTGAAAATGAAAATCCAAACTTTTAAATACAAGCTTTTCAAATTTTTGTAAAGAGAAAACTCAAAGCAGATTCCTCAAACAAGGGGAGATTTCATAAATGGTCAGAC
This sequence comes from Pinus tabuliformis, assembly GCA_031772625.1. Taxonomy (NCBI): domain Eukaryota; kingdom Viridiplantae; phylum Streptophyta; class Pinopsida; order Pinales; family Pinaceae; genus Pinus; species Pinus tabuliformis. The sequence continues at coordinate 1,019,077,062 of CM062817.1, forward strand.
TCATAAGAAGGCTGGTAGACACTAAGGTGATCTAAAGTCTCTACAGCTTCTAAGCTCAGAGCCACTACACAACCAAAATGAAAAACAAACCCAACAAGCAAAACTCCTAGGAATTTCAGCTAAAACCCTAACACTAACGAAATCAATCTAAGGAAAGCTTCTGACAAGTTATATGCAGGTCTGGGCAGTGGATAACAATTTCTAAACAAACACTAAGCTGACTAACAAAGGAAATCTTAGGGTTTTCAAAATTTTGACAGGGTCCGCAGGCCCACAGTTGACACAGGTGCGGTCCCGCTCTGTGCTGGAAGCCAGACTGCGGGTATGTACGCACTGTGTCAAACAGCTAGGGTGTGGTCCTCTCCCAAAGCTATGAAAAACAAAAAATAACTCTGGATCTACAAACTCTACCCAATTTTACACACAACAAGCCAAAAACAGAAACAAAAACACAGTTTCTCAGGTCAAAGTAAAAACAAGGAAAACGATCAAGTCCCCAGCGGAGTCACCATTTTGTCACATGGAATAAGTCGATCTTGTGGACAAGATAGACCTTCCTAAAATCTAAAGAAGACCTAATGACAAGCAAACCAACCAGACACTATCTTTCTCTAAATATGCTTTAATAAAAAATAGCAAACAAGTGTTTTTAGGGCCTACCTTAGGTCCAACGCAAGCTTGTGGATGCCCTCGCTCCTTCGATCCAAATGAGCTCCTTTTCGCGAATCTGCAAACACAAACAATGCAAACAAATTAAATAGCACCTGAAAAGCCAATTGCATAAAACATATTTAACATGAAAGTCAAGGAGTCCATGAAACAAATAACATAAGATACTTGTTGAGAAAAATGAGTTTGATTGTATTAATTCAAAAGAAGAAGAACTTTACAACCTTTGCCTTGACGTTGTACAAGCTCCTCCCAGGGTCCAGCAAGAAGTCTCCTCTACTTTGACAAGTTTCACTCACTCCCCAATGAAGCCAAAAAGGTATGTGATCTCTCCTCTTAAGCTCAACTAGGAAGTCTTGATTTCACCAACATTTACCCTCAAAAATGTTCAGCTTCTAACCTCTTCAGCAACCAGCCCAATGCCTGTATTTATAGTGCAATGGAGGGAGGTTACTAGGTCCTCCTTCAAAGGGATAAAGCCCTCCTTCAAAGGGATAGCTCCTCTCATCAAGGGATTAGCTCCTTCTCTTTTGGGATGCATGAACCACCTCAGAGCGAACAATCCACGTCAAAATTCCTTCTAGAAACCTCTAGAATTAACCCAAAGTGAGTTTTTTAAGATAAAACTTGCGCCTTTTGACTTTCACATGGGTCCGCACCTACACTGTTAGGGACAAAGTGGGCAGGTCCACAATTTTTGTACACAGAAGGTGCGGGACCGCAGGTGACAGTGAGAGAAAGTGCGGAACCAGAGTTACATTGATTTTTAATGTCTTTCTCTCATTTTCAAAGCTTGATTTGAAGAGCTCAGGTCTGAGACTTGCTTAGGAGGACAGTACAAGTGATGATAGACCCATACTGACTGCAAATAATCATGGTGACGATATTTTTGTGTAACATGGACCACTTCTGATGGCGATCATTTTGCAACTTCCCTTGCATTTGTATGAACTATGGGGGTCTGTGGTCTATGTGGATGATTATTTCCTTCCCCAAAATGTAATGCTTCCATTGTCGGCAGGCCTGCACAATGGAATACATCTCTTTGCATAAGTGGGATACTTCCGCATTGTGCCTGAAAGTGTCTCACTCTTATATGCCATTGGATGCCCCCGTTGAGTAAGGACCGCCCCAATAACATATTCAGAAGCATCTATCTCGATCTCAAATGGTCATTGCAATTCTAGTAATGTGAGCACTAGTGCAAAGCAGAGGCGATGTTTCAACTCTGTGAATGTCATCTGTTGAGATTCAAACCAAAATATTTTTTCTTTCGCTCCTCCCTTGGTGACTTGACTCAAGGGCCAAGTGATATGAGAGAAACCCAACATGAACCTGCGGTAGAAATTAGCAAGACCCAGAAAGTTGCGGAGCTCTGTCAGATTGGTTGGGGATAGCCAATCCCGAAAGACTTGGATTTTGGCTGGATCCACAAGCACCCCTCGTTCATCAATAATGTATCCCAGATACTGAACCTAGGTCATACCAAAAGTGAATTTCTCCAAATTGGCACACATCTTGTGTTGCCGCAATGTTTGGAGAACCTGTCGAATGTGGTGGAGGTGCTCTTCCTAACTCTGGCTAAAGATCAGGATGTCATCCAAGTATACCACTGCAAATAAGTTGGTGAATGGTCACAAGATGTCATCCATGAGCCTCATGAAAGTTGTAGGAGCATTCATCAACCCGAGAGGCATAACCAACCATTCGAAAAGGCCCTCCTTGGCTTTGAAGGCAGTCTTCCACACATCGGAGGGTTCGATTGGTACCTAGTGATATTTGGACTTCAAGTCAATCTTGCTGAAATATTCCCCCCCTTGAGTTCGTACAGAAGGTCATCAGTTCGTGGGTTCGGGTACCTATTATGGACAGTGATCTTGTTCAATGCTCGATAGTCAATACAGAGTCTCCAAGTCCCAACCTTCTTCTTTACCAACACGATCAAGCTCCCACAGGGTGATGAAATCGGCTGGATGTGACCTTTCTACAACAGCTCCTGAATCTGCCTCTTGATTTCGTCATTCTCCATAATGGAGTGTTGATAGATTGGTCCATTTGGAAACGGTGCACCTTGGGTCATATTGATAGAGTGCTTGACCTGATAGTGTAGAGGCACCCCTACGGGGGATGTGAAGTGTTGGCTTGTTGGGGCCTGACCCAGGTTTAGAAGTGTTTTAGCTGAACAAATCCCGCACTACCAGCCCTTTTGGCAACAATCTACGGAGCGCGGACTGAAGTCTCACCCGAGGTAGTATGGGAGGGTGTTGGAACCAGGTTTCCACACCCTTGGGATGTCTTGATGTGGTCTGGCGGGGTCGCGAACCGTTCTGCAGCCTCTCACCACTCTGGGCTTCCCCGTAGATCCACGCAGATGCACTTTCTTATTAATGAATTTATTACAGATATGATATTCTTCTTACAGTCTTTAAGCAAAAATTTAACAATAAAACCTAGTGTGCGCAATCATAATTCTTAAAGACAATGCATAAATTTGGAACATAAGCAACAAATAGATTCATGATAAAGCACACAATGATTCAGAAATTTTTATCTTTATTTATCTTTCATCAATAAAACCAGATCTGCCCTACACACTCAGCTGCAGGGGTCTGCGCACACAGCTGCGGAATCTATCAGGCCTTTGCGCACACAGCTGCGGACTCTATCAGGCCTTTGCGCACACAGCTGCAGAGCCTCTATCTATCTACCAACACCCTTGACTCAGACTTATAGATGCAAAGAGAATACTGCCTTCATAAACTCATTACGTTCAAGATCAAACCCCAAAAACTAAAATTGACTTCCAACCATATATCCTTGCTCTATTTATACATTTCCATGGTCTGCGGACCATGGGCAAGCCGACTCATTTTCTATTTTCTTACATTATTTTTGGGTGGACAACCGTTTGACTTGACTTATTATAATTCACACTCTATGCACCTTGTAGAGCCTTTGCCATACTGTTACCCAAAATTGTGGGCTTTGAGCCCCAAAACCATTACGTGGGGCCTCCACTACCCAACGGGCCCCCAACACAATCATCGTGACTCATCCCAAGTCACATGGATGGTGTGGCAATCTTCACGCGGAGGTCGTTCAACAACTTCTGCGCTTCGCTTACACTTGCAAAAAAATCTCTTGTCGTCTTCTGTACCTGTTCTACGCAGGCCACCGATGCATCAGTATCTGTTTCAGTTGCTTTTCCGTGTGCATATGCTACCTGCATGTGTGCCACCTTTCGCTCAATGGTGGTGGAAACTTCGAATGCCTCATAAAGCTAAGACTGGAGCGGTTCTTTAATCACTGCTTCCTTTTGCCAAGCGGTGTCAGCTTGTATATTAAGAGCCTGGGCCTCCCTCATCTTGGCCAAGCACTGCGTAATAGCAATTGTCTGCATAGTCCCTCTTACATTATCATAGGCTTGTTGTAGCTCCCCTGCCTCTGTAAGGTTGGGCTTCCTGCAGTGAAGTGAGCGTAATAAGTGACTGATCCAACAAGTCAGCGCACTCTTGCATGGAATATGTTATTGTTTCTCACCCTGATTGAATGAGGCCTCTTCGTTGCTCTGTGACCTCCGGTGGTGTAGAGGGCTGTGATTTTAGTTTTAGTTCTGTGATCTGCAAGTTGAAGGCCAAATGGATCCTCACGGCTTCTTCTTTTGCTTTGCGAAACCCACTAGCCAACTTGTGGATTTGTATGTCGATAGGTAACTCGGCCGCAATCTCCAGTTCAAGGGAATGACAACATGCTTCCCCTACAATATGTTCCAACTTCCAATTTTGTGCTACTGCTTCATCACGTTGGAGGCTCAACTGTTCTATATTAATTCGCTGCTCACTGAGGACCTGTACCGCATGTCCTTTCCTAGCACGGAGTTCCATTGTTGCGCCATCCTGGAGCTGGTACAAGCTTTCATGAGGGAGGGTAGCCAAATTTAATCCAAGCCCCGTAAGCCGACCCACCACAGCTCTGTCTGCTGCATTTTTTGGCCTGTTGCAGTTTCTCCATGGCTGACATACCCATAGCTCCACGGGTAGCAGTGGTTCTCGGCTGCGAGGCCCGTGTCCGAAGTTCCTGCAGTTGCGCGCAGAGCGCCCCCAACACAGTCTGTTGTTCCGACATGGCCTCATCGATCGCCTCCTGGGTGACTTCACGAACTGTATCCCCTATGTCACCTAGGTCACCTTCGGTCAATGAAATAAGTTCCCCATCCCATTTAAACGCCTTGGCCTTCTTCCATTGATTTGTCCATTCTGTTGGCCATGGTCATTTTAAGGGCGAACCTGTGGTGGTTGGCACTGTTCCTTCCATCCCTGTGTCCGTGGCCGGCTCTGTGGTCACATTCGGACCACTTTCATCCTCTGTCGTCGCAACCCCTCCTATTGTCGCCTTACCTGTAGAAGCCTGTGCTGCCTCCTGGGCCGCCCGTACTTCCATAGTGTGTTGTTCGTTCCACTTTTGTTGTGCTACACTCTTGGCTTCAGCCTTCTATTTTTGGATAGTGGTCTCATCGCGCCCCACCAAATTTTCTTTGCGCCACTCCGATGGCCAGGTATCCAATACCACAAAAATAGCCTCGTAAATGGCAATGAAGGGAAGTGTGGTCCACGTTTGTTTTAGATCCTTGTGCGCCTAGATATATACATGGTGCATATCTACCTTAAAATCAACTATTTTCTTCAACTATCATATATTTCGGTGGACAGACGGGGTTGCTGGTTGATCCACTATCGGATGTTCACTTCCATTAGTATCCAGAAAATCTTGACGTCCCAAATTCTTGTGGCATCCTTCGTCGCCCAGAGCGACGTGTATTTGGTGGCTTCTGGCCAATCCTGGTTTAGGAAAGGAAATTGACTATCTTCGGGTAATTCACTTGTAACCAACAGGATGGATAACAGCAACCACGCATATTGGAAGGTCTTACCCTCCTCTTGGGCCTCCCTACAGTTGGTCAGGAATTCGTCACAGAGGAACTGTGCCCAACTGAATCGTTCCCCTTTTGCTCATTGCTTAGCTAGCATGACGACTATTGCTAGGACCTCGTTGCCGTGACATTTTCGCATCACTTTTCCTGCTAGCAACTGGGTAGCAATGCGGACCCCTTTGTCCGAAATACTGTCAATAGCATACCCTCGCTACTTTTTCTCCAATTTGTATTTCTTTTTCAGGGTTTTCGTCATCGTCACATCACCACTCATATCAACTATTTCCATGGGGTCCCTTCCTTCAAAGGGAAGCTGCGAGATCTTGTGAATGAGTTTTGTCGTGATGGGGACGGGTTTGTCTATCCATAAGTATCCATCGTGTACCAAACAGAGTAGTTGTCTGATGACCAATATTGTAATGGGGGGCCGGTGAAAATGTGGAATCGACAGGAGACAAAGTAACCCAGCTTCCTCCACCTTTCGCAGCCACTCCTATGGCTGAAGTGTCGTAACAACCCCCTTTGCGCTTTGCTCCATCAATTTTCTAGTTTCCAAATGGGGAAACTTCTCAGTATCTGCAAGGCCCCAGTCTTCAAATTTCATATTAGGGATGTGGCCGGTCGCTGTTCCTTCAAGCGGAACCCCTTTAGGGAGAGATAGGGTGATGAGTATGTTTTCAACGACATCTAGATCATTAGGTACCTTGGCCTTCCCTTTCCTTGGAGGAACATACCTGGGTCGTCTTACTGGTTGGAGATCTTCTTCCATCTCTTCGTCTAATTCTATTTCTTAGATATAGCTCAGAGGATCCTTGACCTCTTCATCGCTCTCAATTGCAATGGTTTTGCCTTTTTCCTCCATCGACAATTTGCCGAATCACGGATTTCGCGAAGACGTCTGAACTGATCCTGCTACCTGGGGGTTCTTCTTGGTCTGCAACGTCCTAGGTGATTTAGGGATTTCGGTTGTATCATCCTTGGGTGTGGATATTAACCTAAGTAGGGACTCCTATATTACCTTCGGTAAGGCTTTAAACCATGGACTTCCTCTTACGACTGCTTCATTCATCCTGTGCCGCTCTATTTGAACCCTGAACAATTTACTATGTAAGGGGCTAAATGGTGTGTGGTAACAAGCCACCTGTGCTTTATATACCCTTTTGACTTCAATTTTGGCCGTGCTCCTCATTTGTGGCTTATTAATGTGATTTTAGCATTAAATCCATTCAGCCTTGTGTCTTAATGGCCCGCCGCCTGCTCCTTGGTGTCTTAAATGGGACATCTTGTCATGAACATTAGTTGCAACAGTCACCTTCCATTCTTCCCACGTGGTAGCACAGTCCATGGTACTAGGATGCGTTGTATTCTTTCCATTGGCCTTATGCACCATGCCTGAATCGTGCAACCTTTTTGCAGATCTATTTATAGTCCCACGCCCTCTTTCAACTACGTGGAGTGCTAAGACTAGGCCTCCTACAGATAGTCAGGAGGTCGCACCCCTCGTGTGAGCCTTCCTCTTCCCTGCTAGCCCAGGCTATGGGCACCCTTTGCGTACCTTTGAATCAGGTAGCACATCGCGTTCTGCGCTCCCTTGTTCATTAGGGTGTAGTCGCAACCATGATAGCAGGGTCACAACTTGTTCTAGTATCGTAGGAGGGCCGGCCAGGTCTGGTCCCCTCATTTGCACATTCGTGTGGCCCATTTGTGTGACTCCTACTTTATTTTGTCAATTTCTTTGTCCATCCTTACGCTTTTCCTCCTTAGCCTCACCCCCACTTCCTCTAGTTCTCGAAGTCTTACGTTGCCACACCGAATGGATTCCTATAACTGTCGGATCCCTTCGTCCAGGTCTCCTCATTCAGGTCGAACTACAAGGGCAGTGGTTAGGGAAATTTTCTTCACTTCCCTGGTTTCATCACGCTCGACCGTGAATAGAGTATTCTTCGCACACCCTACTTTGTGTACGGTCTTATTGGCCCAGCAAACCCTTGTTATGCACAAATTCAATTGGGTCGATGATTGCACATCATACCGCCGTGCCCTCTGTGTAGACGGGTGCCCAAACTGTTGTGTCATGGCTACCCTGGCTACGTTCCCCGCAAAAGTCCTTCAACTCGTACACGCAACCTCCTTCTACCTTTGTGCTCATTCCACGTCATCTTCCTATGTGCATGCCATACTGTTGCGCACGGTGCTTCTTCCGTTGCACCATGCCACTTCTACTCTATGATTGAAGTTCCACCGAAGGTGACGAAGTCCTCCTCATTTATTGGCCATTGCCTTACTTCGATGGTCACCGCATCGCAGTGATCTAATCATCATATTACAGTTGAGTGTTGTGACTTCATGCAATCAATTCTGCCATCATTCAATCTCCTCATCTGAATCCGATGTGTAGGAACTATTGCGCTCCCATGAGAGTCTTCTGTCTACCAAGGGATTCACCCAATCCTGGTCTTGTGCTGTTATCTGGTAGATGTAGTCTAGTTCATCATCATTTTCCTCATCGCACACCTGTTCGGTGTAGCGAGCTCCTTCAGCTGGGTCCAGCAGAACTATTACACAGAGTGACTTTTTCTCGAATGTCATTTTTCGTCTGTTTAAGTTGATGACCCCATCCATGTCCGTGGCCCAATCTATTCCTAGCAATGCAAGGTAAGGATTACTGTCATCAAAAATTTCTATTACCTCAAAGTCTATTTGCATACTTACGCCTTCAATGTCCATAGTCACCCCTTGCAATCTTCCCATCGGTAAGATCTTTTGCTGGTTGGCCATCCGTAGTTGAATAGGAGACCACTGTAGCGCGGGCCTACCCATGTGTTCCCACGTTTGCTTAGGCAACACATTCATATCTGACCCCAAATCCAAAATGACCTGATCCATCTTGTACTCACCAATTTGTGCCATCATTCACATCTCCCGCCCGGTGTGTAGAGCATGTTTTCCCAGTTTCCGGACTATGAGCGGCTCTCCTGATCCTGCGCACCTAGTGATCAACTCTTGCAGTCCTTTAACTGCTCTATTTTCACATAGCAACTTCATACATGTATCTAAAAAGGTGGTAAGCATAGAGGGATCCATTCCTGAATCAATTGGATCCCTACTACCTGGAGTAGAGACTTCTGTGAAGCTCTTCTGAGCTTCCTTAGACGTCCCTTTTACCTGTTCCATCTCAAAGTCAGGTTCCCTTGTAGGAGCATCACGACCCTTCCCATCTTCTCCAGGTTGTTTCCTTGCATCTCCCCCTGTAGTTGCACCGCTCCTTAGTACCATGTCTATGATGGGGTCCTCTTCGCACAGTTCCAACCTCATCATTTGGATATTTTGAGTTGGAGTAGGCTGTAATACCCCCTTTTCGTGCATCTGGGCAATTAGCGTCAGAAAATCTACCATTTCATGGTCAAACTACTCACAGTATGGACAAGATATTCTCATCGGGTTAGTACAGTCACGAGCGTAGTGCCCCGGCCCTCTGCAATTATAACAGATCAGCTATCCGCGCCCTTGCCCAAGCCCCATTCCTCCTCTTCCTCATACGCGTCCTTGATATCCCCAGCATGGCCCTGCGGCTAGGTCGAAACCCCACACCTTAGTCTGCATTCGATATGCTGGGGTCCTCTCCATCATTTGCTCGTAGCTTCGACATGTTTGCTCGTCATGACCCACTGATCTAGAGAAGTTGTAATACAGCAGCTGTGGAGTCTATGTATACTTCTACAACAGGTGACAGTTTTCTGTTGTGTGCTTTCCTCCTACTTGAAAAATCGTGCACCAGAGTGCAGGCACTGCACTTGGTCCTGCTTGTACCTCCAGCCTTAATGGCATTGGCCCCCCTCTTGCCAGATAGTTCGCGAATACTAGGCAGTGGTCCTTGTCATGACCTTGACCTTTGCATTTGATGCATCACACTTTTGTACATGCCTCCGATCAGGGCACCCTTTCTTGCTTCAAACTTTGCATTTCTAAGCATAGGTTTTGTAGTTGTGCATGGATTTGTTGAACTCCCAACCCTGGATCCTGTATTGGAGTTTCATGCAACCTCATTGCTATCTCTAATGCTTTGGCTTGGGTTGAGATCTTTTGCTATGATAGCGTCGTCCTCAGATGTGGTGTCAAAGACACCACAAACCATGTGCAGTGCTGTGCATCTATCAGTGTCATGTTAGCCTCGCAGATTGTACTCTTCAATCTCTGATCCAAATCCCATGGGGTTTCACCAGGTAGCATCACAATCTCCTTGAACCTGATGATCGACCACATCTCTGATTTTGGCCAACTAAATTCTTTATTCAATGCATCCTGGATCGCCGCTATTCTCGCATTCGTGTTATCACTCGAGTACTTTATATACCATGTTAATGCGCAGTCCTGTAATGCACTAACCAGAGTATCCTTTTTTATGTTATCATCTGTTACGCCTTGGGCTTCTCATACAGCCTTCACCATGAACCAGAACTGATCTCGTTCCTCATTTCCTACACCTCTAAATATTGGCAACTTGATCGCTTTCACCATTCCAACCCTCGGTGGTGGTAGAGGTGGGGTTGGTGAAGAGGGATTTGATGTAGGTGAAGTAGGTGATGGCATGGACAGTGGTGGTATCAGTGGAATGTGTTGCTTTATCAATCAGACTGCACTTCCTGGAGAGAACCCTGCAAGCTCCTCCTCACTTTCTCGCGACAATGAAATCAGAGGACTATTTTCTAATCCTTCGGTCCCTCGGTAGCTGTTGTTGGGAAAAGTATCCAATACGGAATGACCCTATCCCACTCTAAGGGTGATAGTACCTCAGTAACAATCAAAGCAAAGCTATTTGAGATTACTTCTTTATGAGATGTAAGAGAGAGGAGGAAGAGATCCACTAACCGATGTCTTCCGCTAATGATTGATCCAATCTTCTCTCTTTGCTGCTTGCTCCTAGCTCCTTGCTCTTTCACTGGCCCAGCTACACCAAGATCCTGCAAAATGGCAAGAGAGGGAAACTACAAGAAGCATACATTCATAATTGATTCAAGGATTAGAATAAATCAAATACACAAGTATAACAACACATCATTGAGACACATGCATATAGAAGAACCTCAAATGCTTTATTAATGGAAGAAGTAAAGTTCAGGAAGTGATACAACCATAAAAGGCCCAATCCAGCATCACCTCCCAGCAGAAAGAAATCTCCTCTTCACCTCCTTCAAGCAAATCACCCAATAGTTCTATACTCAAACCAACAGCACTTCCTTACATTCACAAGATTCCAGCCTCCCTAGACCTCATGAGAGAGCTCTATATATAGGAGTTTTGGAGAAAGGATGAGTCAGCTTGAGCTTGGCATGAAGCTGACTAGTGTCCTCTCCCACTTCAGTTATTCTTCATTTCTTGAGTCCACTTGGAGGTTCTTGCTTCCACTTGGAGATCTAGACCCTCTTACTCATCACCAGTCGAATTCCCTGATCCAAGTGTCATTTTGGAAGCTTCCTGGGCATTGACACCTTGAGGAATGACTGTGCCACTTGGCCAAACTCGCCCAGCGCAGGTAGCCTTCTTTGCAGTTGACATTCAGCGCAGGTACACAGTGGAGCAGTTGACATTCAGCGCAGATGCTCAGTGGAGCAGTTGACATGATCCAGAATTAGCTTGTTTTTGAGTGTTTTCAGGTGGAGAACTGATATTCAGTGCTGTGGTTTACTGACCTTGTTCCTCCAGGGGTAGGAACAACATATTTAGGGACTTTGGATCCCTTAGATTATGGAAATTTCATGCTTCATGCTGTAAGGCACAAAAATGTCTATAACAGTTGCCCCCTAAAGTATGAGGTCGTTTATCGGGTGAAATGCTTTATCAGGAGGATCCGAAGTTCATTCAATCGCTGAGAGGTGACCTGTAATAAAATACAATACAATACATTATTTTTCATTCTGCCTTCATGATCTAGCTGAGGCGGGCATTCCCATGCTCAGCTTTATAAATTCATTTTGGTACATAGAACAGACGATCGTCTGATGTTAGACTGATAATTCTCTGCTGAAATTGTCATCCTTTGAGTAGGATGATCATCTGCTGCAATGATGTACGTGTCAAATGTCTTTATATTTCCTGAATATATATCACAGCCCGGATGGATGAAACTAGATCCGGGGTCTTCAAACTCGTTCGATCTTCACTCTAAGTACAAGTCGATCCATGTGAGAATTGCGCTGAAGTCGAACATGGAAAGACATCGCTTGATTACCGGTCAATGATGAAAACCGTTAACAAGCGCAAAAGGAATCACCGATAATGATAATGACCCTCAAGGTACTACAGTACAATTCACGTGGTGTGAATAAAGGACTTGGCGTCGAACACCACGCAAAATCTTTCGATCGAAGGTCATTGATGTATACCTGTTGCCGGAAGTGAGAAACTTTCCATTGAGGCAGGCAAGCTTCAAAGTACTGAGGGGGGTGTTCCTAGATCAACTTCTTGGATAATGAGCTGAAGTCGACAAGAAGCGATCCGTCAAAGGAGGGCCTTAATGAATCCCACATCAATGACACGGAACGGAGCTAATGATTTTAGTGGAGGTGAAAACAAACTGTGACATATGATTCAGGGTGGCGATCATGGACGGATGAAGGATAATGTATGGTAGTGGATGGGACACGGTTGACACTTTCAGAATGACCTCTCTTGAACATATAACGACACTGATGCGATGGATCGGTAGCATTACCCCAAATGTGGATGGTTTGGCGAAGACCATGGTGATGAGACCGGTGAATGAAACAACCCAACCCGATGTGGTACGGAGGAAAAGTGTCATGTTCAAGAGCGACTTGCTACCATTAAAGCTTTGAGGTTCTCCCAATTTTTCCCCAGTCATTTCTGACCAGTACCTCTTTATTTTTGTCAAGCTTGAGGAGGATAACATATGCTTGTTCTATAACCTGCCCTTCGGGCAAGCCCATCGCTATGATTTAACGAGCTTAGCGATAGGGAAACTCGTTCTCGTCTAAAGACAAGTTTGTCGCTATTTAATCATTTTAACGAGTCTAACGACAAGGAAAACTCGGTCCTTTTCATTTTTAGAGAGTCTGAAAAGGTACAAAAAGTTAACTCCAAAATTCCTTTTTCGTCATCTAATCCCTTAAGTCCGAAAAAGTATAAAATAATGCAGAAGGGATGGGTGTTCAGTGCTTTTAACGAGCCGAACAAAACAAGCGCTCGACCTTTTTGTGCAATAATCCCTCAGGTCCAAAAAGATTAAAATCTAGAGGAGGGATAGCTCTTCCGGTCCTTTTAACGAGCTGGAAGGCCAAAACTCGGCAAACTTTTCATATTTTATGAGTCAGATGAAAAGAGCTCAAAGAAGACTCGTCTTTTGAGGAACGAGTGATAAACAGGGATAGCAGCAGATTCCAGGTACAGGTTGGAATTTTCCAATCACGGCAGTGTCACAAGGATGGCTAGGTGAAATCACTCTTCGCAGTTGTTCCTCAAAATAGGTAAACAATCATATGGAGGTAAACGATCGGCCAAATGGAATGGAGGTGGCAGGTGCAAACACGACCAAGGCTTTTTATGGCTAATAAATTTACGATCACAATGGTTATTTACCGGGATAGGTTCATTTTTTTATTCAACAAGCTTGAATGCGCCAAAACACTGCTCAATCTTATGTTTATTTTTTAACGAGCATGAACTATGTACTAAAACTGCTCGGATCTCGCTTTTCTATTTTTTAACAAGCATAAATTCCGCGGTAAAATTGCTCGATATACCAGCCATAAGATAAGAAATGTCTCTTGTAAGATCCCATTTTAAATAGAGCTCACGCCTTACATAAGCTATGCTCCCTCTCATCCTTTCTTTATGCAAGTTCGGAAACAGCTAATCCCAAAAACAGATAAATAACCGCTCTTAGCTTGCACTCCAAAAGGTTTGCATGCCCCCAGGCATAAAGTACAACTTCAAGGCTGCCCCTACTTATCCGTTAAAACATTTTTTTTAAAGGGTGAGGCTTGCCTCTTTCTGGTTACCCAAAGATTGTTTTGTTAACACCATCAAACTAAAACATCTCTTCGGCACTGTCTACCGAAGTAGACAATGGTGAATGACCTTTGTCAAACAAGTAACCTTGACAAAAGAATCCTATTCTAGAACAAACCCTCTTCCATCCATGGACGGGGTACGGACTAGTCATATTCTCTCGCGGAAATTCTACCTTATACCCAGGGTTTCCTCTCCCCGAAGCAGACCAGGATGCATGCCCCCTGGGTTCCAGTCCCATCTTTCCGAATCACTCGCACTCATCGGGAAGGAGCACTGGGGGTGGAGACATTTCTTGATTGAATAAACCATTGAGGGTTGGTATGTGACTATTTGCGATGCGTGATCCCAGAAATGAAAGTTGGTCTACGAGCTTGACCATCCTTCCTTCGTGTGGAAAACACATTACTCTAAAGAGTGAGGAGACTATAGCTCCCATGCAATATATATAGTCTCGTCCAAGGAGTAGGTTATAATCCAAGGGTCCTTGAACGACCATCACGTTCATTTGAATGGTCTTCCCTTTCAATGTAACAGGCACATTGGGGAGGATCCCTAATGGTCGACTGGTTCCTTTATCAAAACCTGAGAGATTTCTTATCTCAGGCAAAAGCGTCAGGGAACCCAGTGGTTTCCAAGCAACAGAGGAAAGGATACTCACAGATGCCCCTTCATCAATGATAGTGCCAGCCATCACCATTCTGTAAATTTGGACTATGATTCTGAATGGTATACTGGCTGGCAACCGGGGTCTGCCTAGTTGGTTCCAATCAAAGGACACAACCAGGTTGCTTGGTGGTGGGACCGAATACACGACCGGATATGACCCTGATGATGTTCCTTCCTGCGATAAAGGAATGGGTGCATTGCCCTGATGCTAATCAGAGTCGGTGTTGATGAAAAGAATCTGGATGGTGTCATCCTTATTCTCTTCAGTGAGGGTGTCATTTGAAGACGAATCTTCAGTGACGGTGTCATTTGAAGATGAAACCTCTGAAGGCAGAACCGGGTCAACTGTCGTTTCGACCTTTGGACTTTCGTCCGGTCTAGATTCAGTAGGTTCATTTTCAAAGACTGACGCTTCAGCTGACCACTTGAGCGGACCAGCTGTATTCTCAACCAACGAAGGACTTGGCATGAGTTTTTTGTATCCAGGAGGAAGTATCAACGGTGAAACCGGACGATCTTCCAAAACTCTCTTCGCTTCGTCTAAGAAGGGACAACGGTGGATGGCGTGATCGCCTTCACACAGTCTGCAGGGGAATCTTGCTCCCCTTCTTTTTCTTGAACCTTCACTTTCGCTGGTTGACGGTAAGCATTCAACATGGCTATCAGAGGTTGATGCTCCCGAACTGTGCAACCGAGGGGACCAGTCCCTTAGTATCCGGGGAATACAGGGACAATCTCTATGGAAGTGTGTTGTGGGGAAAAGTATCCGACTCGGAATGACCCTATCCCTACTCTAAGGGTGATAGTTCCTTAGCAACAACTGAAAGTAAAGCTTTGATATTTTCCTTTATGAAAGTACAGAGAAGGAAGAAAAGATTGACCAACCGATATCCTTCGCTTTTGTCGATCTTGTCTTCTCTCTTCGTCCCTTGCTCCCAGCTCCTTGTTCTCTTGCCGGCCCAGCTACACAAAGATCCTGCAAAAACAAGAGAGGGAAACTACAAGAAACATGTACTCATAACTGATGCATGGATTAGAGTGAATCAGATATACAAGTAAAAACAATACATCAATGTAATACAAGTATATAGGAGAACATTCAAAGCTTTATTGATAGAAGTAAAAGGTTCTGAGAAGGTTACAACCATCAATGGCTCCAATCCAGCAGCACCTCCCCAGCAGCAAGAAAATCCCCTCTTCTCCTCTATAAAAGCAATCACCCAATAGCTCTAACTGTAAACCAACAGCACTTCCTTGCTTTGCACAAAATTCCAGCCTCCCTAGACCTCATAGAAGAGCTCTATATATAGGAGATTTGGAGAAAGGATGAGTCAGCTTGAGACTGACCTAAAGCTGCCTTGTGTCCTCTCCCTCTTCAGTTAAACTTCAGTTCTTGAGTCCACTTGGAGATCCTTGCTTCCACATGGAGATCAAGTACCTCTTACTCATCATAGGGCGAATTCCTTGAACCAAGTGTCAGTTTGGAAGCTTCCTGGGCAGTTGACACCTTGCAGAATGACTGTGCCACTTGGCCAATCTCGCCCAGCGCAGGTAGCCTTCATTGGTTTTGACTTTCAGCGCAGGTACAAGGAGGAGCAGTTGACATTCAGCGCAGATGCTCAGTGGAGCAGCTGACATGATCCAAAAATAGCCTATTTTTGAGTGTTTTCAGGTGGAGAACTGATAGGAAGTGCTGTGGTTTGCTGACCTGTTCCTCTAGGGGTAAGAACAACATGTTTAGGGACTGAGGATCCCTGTAATTATTGACATTTCATGCTCCATGCTGCGAGGTACAAAAATGTCTATAACAGTTGCCCCCTAAAGTATGAGGTCGTTTATCGGGTGAAATGCTTTATCCAGAGGATCCGAAGTTCATTCAAGTGCTGAGAGGTGCCCTGTAAAACAATACAATACAATACATTATTTTTCATTCTGTTTTCATGATCTAGCTGAGGCGGGCATTCCCATGCTCAGCTTTATAAATACATTTTGGTACATAGAACAGACGATCGTCTGATGGTAGACTGATAATTCTCTGCTGAAATTATCATCCTTTGAATAGGATGATCATCTGCTGCAATGATGTACATGACAAATGCTTTTATATTTCCTGAATATATATCGCAGCCCGGATGGATGAAACTAGATCCGGGGTCTTCAAACTCGTTCGATCTTCACTCTAAGTACAAGTCGATCCATGTGAGAATTGCGCTGAAGTCGAACATGGAAAGACATCGCTTGATTACCGGTCAATGATGAAAAACCGTTAACAAGCGCGAGAGGAATCACCGATAATGATAATGACCCTCAAGGTACTGCAATACAATTCACGTGGCCTGAATAAAGGACTTGGCGTTGAACGCCACGCAAAATCTTCTGGTCGAAGGTCATTGATGTATACCTGTCGCCGGAAGTGAGAAACTTGCCATTGAGGCATGCAAGCTTCAAAGTACTGAAGGGGTTGTTCCTAGATCAACTTCTTGGATAATGAGCTGAAGTCGACAAGAAGCGATCCGTCAAAGGAGGGCCTTAATGAATCCCACATCAATGACACGGAACGGAGCTAATGATTTTAGTGGAGGTGAAAACAAACTGTGACATATGATTCAGGGTGGCGATCATGGACGGATGAAGGATAATGTATGGTAGTGGATGGGACACGGTTGACACTTTCAGAATGACCTCTCTTGAACATATAACGACACTGATGCGATGGATCGGTAGCATTACCCCAAATGTGGATGGTTTGGCGAAGACCATGGTGATGAGACCGGTGAATGAAACAACCCAACCCGATGTGGTACGGAGGAAAAGTGTCATGTTCAAGAGCGAATTGCTACCATTAAAGCTTTGAGGTTCTCCCAATTTTTCCCCAGTCATTTCTGACCAGTACCTCTTTATTTTTGTCAAGCTTGAGGAGGATAACATATGCTTGTTCTATAACCTGCCCTTCGGGCAAGCCCATCGCTATGATTTAACGAGCTTAGAGATAGGGA
Organism: Pinus tabuliformis; assembly: GCA_031772625.1. Classification (NCBI taxonomy): domain Eukaryota; kingdom Viridiplantae; phylum Streptophyta; class Pinopsida; order Pinales; family Pinaceae; genus Pinus; species Pinus tabuliformis. The sequence goes on from CM062817.1 coordinate 1,019,094,354, forward strand.
AACTCGTTCTCGTCTAAAGACAAGTTTGTCGCTATTTAATCATTTTAACGAGTCTAACGACAAGGAAAACTCGGTCCTTTTCATTTTTAGAGAGTCTGAAAAGGTACAAAAAGTTAACTCCAAAATTCCTTTTTCGTCATCTAATCCCTTAAGTCCGAAAAAGTATAAAATAATGCAGAAGGGATGGGTGTTCAGTGCTTTTAACGAGCCGAACAAAACAAGCGCTCGATCTTTTTGTGCAATAATCCCTCAGGTCCAAAAAGATTAAAATCTAGAGGAGGGATAGCTCTTCCGGTCGTTTAACGAGCTGGAAGGCCAAAACTCGGCAAACTTTTCATATTTTACAAGTCAGATGAAAAGAGCTCAAAGAAGACTCGTCTTTTGAGGAACGAGTGATAAACAGGGATAGCAGCAGATTCCAGGTACAGGTTGGAATTTTCCAATCACGGCAGTGTCACAAGGATGGCTAAGTGAAATCACTCTTCGCAGCTGTTCTTCAAAATGGGTAAACACACAAATGGAAGTGAATGATCGGCCAAATGAAAAGTGGAGGTGACGGTGCACAAACATGACCAAGGCTTTTATGGCTGATGAATTTACGATCTCAAAAGGCGATTTACCGGGAAAGGTTCATTTTTTAATGAGCTTGAACTCTGGTGGAAACCCTTGCTCACGCTTTTCTATTTTTTAACGAGCATAAATTCCGCGGTAAAACTGCTCGGATCTTGCGTTTATTTTTTAACGAGCATGAACTATGTGCTAAAACTGCTCGAATCTTGCGTTTATTTTTTAACGAGCATGAACTATGTGCTAAAACTGCTCGATAAGTTTGCATGCCCCCAGCATAATAATGCAAATCGAGGTGCATGCCCCCCAAGCTTCATTGCATTCAACTCGGTGGTTGGAATGAAGGTTTACCTTTGAGACTCGGAAAGGGGATTTGTTTCATTTTTTAATGAGGTTGACACAGTAAAAGAACTATCCTCATGACTCCTTGTTTCATTTTTTAACGAGGTTGACACGAGATAAGAACCGTCCTCGGAGCCTTAGATCTGGGGAAAAGTATCCGACTCGGAATGACCCTATCCCTACTCTAAGGGTGATAGTTCCTTAGCAACAACTGAAAGTAAAGCTTTGATATTTTCCTTTATGAAAGTACAGAGAAGGAAGAAAAGATTGACCAACCGATATCCTTCGCTTTTGTCGATCTTGTCTTCTCTCTTCGTCCCTTGCTCCCAACTCCTTGTTCTCTTGCCGGCCCAGCTACACAAAGATCCTGCAAAAACAAGAGAGGGAAACTACAAGAAACATGTACTCATAACTGATGCATGGATTAGAGTGAATCAGATATACAAGTAAAAACAATACATCAATGTAATACAAGTATATAGGAGAACATTCAAAGCTTTATTGATAGAAGTAAAAGGTTCTGAGAAGGTTACAACCATCAATGGCTCCAATCCAGCAGCACCTCCCCAGCAGCAAGAAAATCCCCTCTTCTCCTCTATAAAAGAAATCACCCAATAGCTCTAACTGTAAACCAACAGCACTTCCTTGCTTTGCACAAAATTCCAGCCTCCCTAGACCTCATAGAAGAGCTCTATATATAGGAGATTTGGAGAGAGGATGAGTCAGCTTGAGACTGACCTAAAGCTGCCTTGTGTCCTCTCCCTCTTCAGTTAAACTTCAGTTCTTGAGTCCACTTGGAGATCCTTGCTTCCACATGGAGATCAAGTACCTCTTACTCATCATAGGGCGAATTCCTTGAACCAAGTGTCAGTTTGGAAGCTTCCTGGGCAGTTGACACCTTGCAGAATGACTGTGCCACTTGGCCAATCTCGCCCAGCGCAGGTAGCCTTCATTGGTTTTGACTTTCAGCGCAGGTACAAGGAGGAGCAGTTGACATTCAGCGCAGATGCTCAGTGGAGCAGCTGACATGATCCAAAAATAGCCTGTTTTTGAGTGTTTTCAGGTGGAGAACTGATAGGAAGTGATGTGGTTTGCTGACCTTGTTCCTCTAGGGGTAAGAACAACATGTTTAGGGACTGAGGATCCCTGTAATTATTGAAATTTCATGCTCCATGCTGCGAGGTACAAAAATGTCTATAACAAAGTGGTCTCCTCTACATATGACACATAGCGATTTAGGCCCGGTCTGTGCTGTGTGTGGATTTTTGTCAGATGTCTTTTGCTTGCCCCCAGTCGCCTTAGGCTCCTTCTTCTTCTTCTCTCTCTTCTTCTTCTCCTTCTTCTCCATGGGAGCTTGGCTTTTGCCGGCTCTACCTTGCGAAGATGAAGGATTGGAGGAAGAGTTATAGGAAGTAGAAGGCTGGTGGGCAGCTCTAGACTCATCTAACTGTTGACTCGACTGTTCGGGAACCATGGTGTTCTGAACTACATTGGTTGAGAATAGCCAAATTGGCAGGCCAATTGTCAGTCCTGGAAGCGACAATGTGGCCATGTGGGGCGCACCAACTTCTCCCCAAGAGGAGAAAGGACTAGGATTTCCATCATGTGGAGTTCCTTGGTTGGGGCGTTCCATGTTCTCAACCTACAGATCAACGCAGGAATATGAGGTGATTATGTTCCATTTAAAATAAATTTTTATAACGAAGCTTTAGACACAACTTGCTTTTTCACTTTTTAAGAGTCGAGAAAAAGCTAAAGATGACTCTAGTCTCCTTCGATGTTTTAACGAGCCCAAAGTGACAAATGCTCGGATGGACTTTTTCAGTTATAGAGTTTGAAAAAGGCCAAAAGAAACTACTCTGGAGTTCTAGGCAGAGGGTGTGCCAAACTTTTTTCAAAACCACAGAATACGTTTTACGGTACGAGTGGTCGATCTTCGTGAATGCTGTGTTCACTGCTTTGCGATCAGTAGGGCGGCCGACACAGTTTCCTATGGATAAAGGCTTTGTTCCTATAGGGGTCTTCCAATATATACGCGACGGTACGTGGGAGCACAAGTCCGTATTGATACTTATCGCTTCACCGTGGAGGAATCACCCAACCACTCAACGGTAAGATATCACGTTTAACAACGCCGGAACACGTCTCTAGCTTAGACCTATATGTGTTTGTGTTATGTTTCAATGTGTTGTTATGTAAATTCAATTTATTTTAAGGTTGATCTTGTTTAGCAGTTTGCCTTTATGGATCACCACGAGATGTATGGTAACACTCCTAAATGCAATCTAAGATGATAAGCAAGCTTTTCAATCTTTCAACTTTGAAAATCTTAACTACTGAGGGAAAAGAAAGACATCATCTTTTCACACAGATCATAGAGCACACACTAATGCACTTTTTCCTAAATCAACATGCAAACTGCCAAAATGCACATGCACAATGCAGGTATTTCTTTTCTCTTTCTTAATGTTGATGTAATACAAAAAGAAAGCTGTTGTATAACTTTGAATTCAATTTCAAGTGAAAGCAAACAAGCTTGTCCAAAATCAAAATACACCTTAAGATTTACTTGTTTCGACACTAGAAATATATAAATTCAAACCATATGACGAAAGCAAAAGCTCAATCAACTATGAACAGCAAACAAACTAACTCTTAAGATCAAAACGACACTTTATCACAGGTCTAGATCTAAGAGGCCACAGCAGGACTAGTTCACTTTCGTTATGGGAAACTGCAAATGATACAAGAAATACACAAAGAACAAACACAGTTTCTTTATACAACCGAGGCGGAATAGTGGCAAGGAAAGTTGGTTTCAGATAGGTACATTGACTGATAATAGGCTGCAAAAACAAGGATGAAAACAGGGCAATAAACAGCAGGGAACCCCAGTAGCACTAGGCAAAACTGGTTCAGCGTAGGTGGTACACTGTCAGTTTGACATTCAGCGCAGGTAGCCCCTTCGGGATCTGCGCTGAAATGCAGACTGCCTTCACAGTGTCTGCAATGAAGAGTCAAACTTTCGTTTTTCTCAGTTTCCGGGTTACAAATTGCTCAAAAATTCACAGTTTTTGGCCAAATCAGAAGCTATCAATCAAGTACACACTAAGGGATGAAAATGAGGATGAAAAGCTATCACTAAGAGCTATTTAGAGTCCTTGTGGATCAGCTCTTCAAATCATAAACATGCCTAGAAACTGAGCTAGAGTAGTTGCCCTCTACTTTGCATTTGAAAGCTCCAAATGCAGTTCGATTCGGTACTCCCTGTGTTTATGAAATGAATAGCAAAAACACAAACAACCAACAAGATACGATCCCCACTGGAGTCGCCAATTTGTTGTTGGGAAAAGTATCCAATACGGAATGACCCTATCCCACTCTAAGGGTGATAGTACCTCAACAACAATCAAAGCAAAGCTATTTGAGATTACTTCTTTATGAGATGTAAGAGAGAGGAGGAAGAGATCCACTAACCGATGTCTTCCACTAATGATTGATCCAATCTTCTCTTTTTGCTGCTTGCTCCCAGCTCCTTGCTCTTTCACTGGCCCAGCTACACCAAGATCCTGCAAAATGGCAAGAGAGGGAAACTACAAGAAGCATACATTCATAATTGATTCAAGGATTAGAATAAATCAAATACACAAGTATAACAACACATCATTGAGACACATGCATATAGAAGAACCTCAAATGCTTTATTAATGGAAGAAGTAAAGTTCAGGAAGTGATACAACCATAAAAGGCCCAATCCAGCATCACCTCCCAGCAGAAAGAAATCTCCTCTTCACCTCCTTCAAGCAAATCACCCAATAGTTCTATACTCAAACCAACAGCACTTCCTTACATTCACAAGATTCCAGCCTCCCTAGACCTCATGAGAGAGCTCTATATATAGGAGTTTTGGAGAAAGGATGAGTCAGCTTGAGCTTGGCATGAAGCTGACTAGTGTCCTCTCCCACTTCAGTTATTCTTCAGTTCTTGAGTCCACTTGGAGGTTCTTGCTTCCACTTGGAGATCTAGACCCTCTTACTCATCACCAGTCGAATTCCCTGATCCAAGTGTCATTTTGGAAGCTTCCTGGGCATTGACACCTTGAGGAATGACTGTGCCACTTGGCCAAACTCGCCCAGCGCAGGTAGCCTTCTTTGCAGTTGACATTCAGCGCAGGTACACAGTGGAGCAGTTGACATTCAGCGCAGATGCTCAGTGGAGCAGTTGACATGATCCAGAATTAGCTTGTTTTTTAGTGTTTTCAGGTGGAGAACTGATATTCAGTGCTGTGGTTTGCTGACCTTGTTCCTCCAGGGGTAGGAACAACATATTTAGGGACTTTAGATCCCTTAGATTATGGACATTTCATGCTTCATGCTGTAAGGCACAAAAATGTCTATAACAGTAGCCTCTTCCGCTCCTTGTTACTGCAGACATCAATGGATGCACATAGCCCATTTTTCCCATAACAGCATTTTAATCCAAGTATTCAGCGATTTGTTGTACTTACCCCGTGGTCCTTGGAGAAAGCGCCTTTCTGCTCCGTTGTAGCTCACAATTGTGTATATTTCAAATTTGGTGATAAACCCTCCTATTATTCAATCCAACTAGCGATCTACTACCCGTGAAATTTTATCTTTAAATGCATCCAGCCTACGCACCAGCTCCGGCGTCCACACAATGGGCTGATCCAGTCTGCACCTTCCCTAACTATTAGCTAGCCTCACGATCCACTCGTACAGTTCTGTCGAGAAGGAAGCAAAGAAGATCTCATGGATTTCTGTGTATATGTAGCGATCCAACCACCTTTCCTCAAATATCCGTGGATTTCTGTTTTCCTGAACCATGAACTCGTGAAGCTTCTAATCCAACCAATCTTCAAGCTCTTTATTCATATGGTTCCAATGTTCTGACATCAGACATCCCTTAGGCAGATCCCAGTCCGCGCAACAAAACCATATTTTGGCTTGTTGGGGCCTGACCCAGGTTTAGAAGTGTTTTATCTGAACAAGGCCTGCACTATCAGCCCTTTCGACAACAATCCGTAGAGCACGAACTAAAGTCTCACCTGAGGTAGTATGGGAGGGTGCCGGAACCAGGTTTTCGCACCCTTGGGATGTCTTGATGTGGTCTGGAGGGGTCACGAACCATTCTGCGGCCTCTTTCCACTCTGGGCTTCCGCATAGATCCATGCAGATGCGCTTTCTTATTAATGAATTTATTGCAGATATGATCTTCTTCTTACAGTATTTCAACAAACATTTAACAATAAAACCCAGTGTGCGCAATCATAATTCTTAAAGACAATGCATAAATTTAGAACATAAGCAATAGATAGATTCACGATAAAGCACACAATGATTTAGAAATTCTTATCTTTATTTATCTTCCGTCAATACAACCAAATCCGCCCTGTGCACTCAGCTGCAGGGGTCCGTGCACACAACTGTGGACTCTATCAGGCCTTTACGCACACAGTTGCAGAGCCTCTATCTTTCTACCAACACCCTTGACTCAAACTTGCAGACACAAAGAGAATATTGCCTTCATAAACCCATTACATTCAAGATCAAACCCCAAAAACTAAAACTAACTTCTAACCATAGAGCCTTGCTCTATTTATACATTTCCATGGTCTGTGGACCATGGGAAAGTCGACTCACTTTCTATTTTCTTACATTATTTTTGGGTAGACAACCCTTTGACTTAACTTATTATAATTCATGCTCTATGCACCTCGTGGAGCCTTTACCATACTTTTACCCAAAATTGTGGGCTTTGAGCCCCAAAATCGTTATGTGGGGCCTCTGCTACCCAACATGAAGATGTCCTCGTACTCCTCCATGACCTTGTCCATCTTTTTTTTTGTCGTGCAGAGGGGCCCTATCTAGAGGTCATGGCTACCGTATTCTTCTTTCCCTAAGGGAATATCATCAGGAAAACAAAATTCCCAGTTTTGGAAATGAGCTTACGGCATTTTTTTTCAATAACCAAAGAGATGGCAGTAGGCAGTGCTACCTCTAGTATCTTGTACAACTTATTTCCCAAAGTAACAATAACAACACGAGGCCTTTACTCATACACAACATGTCGCTTCCACAAGTATGGTTGGCCTAATAATACATCACAAACATCAAGGGGAGCAACATCACATAATACTTCACCTGTGAAGGGCTTGATGTTGTATGGAAGGCGGCATTGTTGGCTCACGCGAAGATCACATCCTTGGTGAATCCACCTGATGGTGTATGTTTGTGGGTGTGTCATGGTTAGTAAACCTAGCTACTTCATGACCTCTACCGAAATGAGGTTCTTTTGGATCCCGCTGTCGATAATGAATTGTAGCGGGGAACTCTTTACCCACATATAGGAGTAGAAGAGGTGCTCCTCCTCCTCTGGATCTTTGGGTTCCTCCTTCTATATCTTCATGGTTGCAACGATGGCATTGGGTTCTGCATTGATAATCTTATTCCCTTTGTCATTCCCCTTGTCGGGTTCTGACTCAAAGTTAGATTATGCATCTGATTCTGAAGCCTTCAGCTCGGTCACTAGTGACTTCTTGGCCTGACACTCACTTGTGTTGTGAGTGGAGATCTTATGGAACTCACACCACTTTCCCATGTCCTTCTTCGACTTCGTGGTGCTGTTCTTTTCTTGTGGCTTCGGAGAGTTTTTCTAGGTCGCCCAGCCTTGGCTTTGTTCTTTTTTATGCGATTTAGGGGAACCTTTCCCTTGCTTCGAATTTGCGGATCCAAAGTCTCGCTTCTTCTATTTAAACTTTTTCTCAATCTTGATTGTGTATCGATATGTCATGCTGAGCGAGGAGATGTCCATGAACTCCATCTCTTCCTGGATCTACCTATGTAAGCAGTCGCGGTACTTGAGAACCAAATGTTTCTCAGAATCCTTGATACCCAACTTCATGCAAAGGGTATGAAAAACATTGGTAAACTCTAGCACATCTTGGTCCCTTTCGTTCCGCAGCGTTATCCACTTTATGTATTTATCCTCATAGCTCCCGACATGGTAGTACTACTCCTTGATGCCATCTCGGCATGAATTCCAAGTGGGTGCAACTGAAAACAACAAGGTTGTACTTTCATCCTTCTACTCACAGTAGGTTTCCCACCAGTCCTTGATGTGGGGGTTGGCTTTGAGAAGAGAAAAAACAATATTTTCTAGACTGGAAAAATCATGAACAAAAAAATATCCTTCTAGCATATTTAACCATTTATCTATGGTGTCTACATCTATTTTTCCCTCAAATATGGGAATTTCAAAGTTTACTTGTACCTTAAAATGACTGGAGCCTCTAGAGTGGCTGTTGGATGTGGATGCACCACTGGTGGGCAACCGTTGAAGGATCTGGGCAAAGTTATCCATCGCCACGTTCCTTTGTTTCTTGAGGGCCTCCTTGAGCAATATTTTTATAGGATATCCTACCCCCTCATCTTTATTTACTTCCCCCATGGGTGGTCTTCAAGGTTTGTGAGGTTGATCTTGCAAAGGTTCAACCAAATCGAGCCCTAAATCCTTATATCCTGACCTTGATGGGGACATGCAAAGAAAAACAGAGAAAGAGAAAACCGCTCTGATACCACTGATCCTAATTTAAATAGGAACACAACAAATTATAGATATAACCATAAATACAAAGATGCAGTAGAAATAACACTTCATTTCATTAATATCAAATATTGAAATATGCTTACAAACAGAATGGAAATAAGACTAGCTCGGGTGATGGTAGCTTATCTCTAAGAAGAGATGTGGAAGCTACATTCCTCTTAACTATGTTACACTGAGGCTCAAAGGCCTATTTATTGTTTAGAAACAATGAAAAACCCTAAACATCCAAAAACCTAACCCTAGGAGATGAAGTGCCAAACTATGGGCCTCGTTTGGTTAAATTGGTACATCAACTTCCCGGGGTTGTAACTTTGGCATACAACCTCTGTTTGACGCGCACAATACCTCGTTAGAAATATTTAACTAAGGAATACAACTTTTGAATAACCAAAATCAACCCAAAACCCATGTTGGTTCCAGTTTTCCCAAAAAAACGTCGTTTAGGGCCTCAAAATGACTCCAGAAGTTTAGGACCCGAAAAACTGCCAAAAATAGTAAATTGTGCTACAAATAAGGAAAATGAAAAAATGAAAGAAACAATGGTGGGGGTCCAAGTGGAATAGGTGGGTTGCCACCAATATCCACCTGGATCACCATGAATATTCATTTGTCACATAGATAGGATAATCGTTTGAGGTGTACCTAGAATCGGTTGTTGAACAATTATTTGCACAATAGGCTAAACAGACATTTGCGGAATATTACGGGAAAATTTTTGAACAGACACTCATGGATTTCTCTGAACATTTTTTTGAATAGGTGTTTATGGAATTCCCTGGACATGCTCTTGGACAGGTTTTTACATGATTGCCTGGACGAGCTACTGGATATGTGTTTGCGGAATTCCCTTGACAGGTTGTTGACTAGTGTTTGCGAAATTCCCTAGACATGCTGCTAGAAAAATACTTATGGAGTAACTTGAATAGGTATTTAAACATAAGAGGGGTTTAAAATAGTACTCATTCCTGGAAAAGGAGCACCAATCAAGGGTTGAGATATAACAGGTTGATTTGGACCGACCTGAGGTACCTGACCAAAATTTGTATAAATTCTGGCAAGAGGTTGTCCTACAACTAGGGGATACATTCTAGTAAGAGGTTGTCCTCCAGGTGGAAGATAATATGGTTTCCCCCCAAGTGGATAGTAAATTCCATTTGGGGTTACTAGAGGATTACCTTTATTATTAGATATCATATTGACATATTGGTCAGATGCCAAAGGTATTTTACACATAGAAGTCATGCTTTGAGCAATAGTTTGTAAATTAGATATAGATAAAACACATGGGATTTGAGAAGACCAAGTAAGAACTTTAGAAGGAATCGCTCCTAAAAAATCTCCATAAAGTGAATGATACCCAGTGGGAACCGAAGGCCCACCATATAGTAAAGACTCGGGAGAACTCGCAAATATAGAAATTACAATAGGTTGGCACACAAGAGGAATTTCTATCATTTTCCTAGGTGAAAAATAAAAAGGAGTGTGTAAATGAGGAATACCTCGACCTAAATAGTTCAAAGGGGTAAAATACCAAAGATATAGTCGAAAAGGATCAAAATGAAGTCTTGGAAAAACTAGTGGATCACTAGCAGTAAGATGGGTATGTGGTGATTCTTCCTCCTCTGTAGAAATTCCTTGTATATTCAAACTGCATATTGTAATATGCTAAAACAATTGACTTGAATCTACTCTACTCATCAGCGAAAACAATATTTTATTGATGAAATCGGGAAGCAAAAAAAGTAAGAATTAAATCACACATAACACAATCATTTTCTAGGGAAAACCACAGCTAAAAACCACTGCTATTTGTATATTGCATTAATCAAAAAAATTGAGAAGATTGCAATGCTTTGCTCAACCCTGAGCAAACTTTGCACTATCATAATCTATCTCACTGCTTCACAAACCATCTCAAGCCAATACTTAGCCAAATATGTTGTCTGCCAAGCTCCTATTTCCTTGCACAGTTTCCTAGGGAATTAGCATGTATTTAAATGGGAAATTCGTCATCCATAACTGTGCAATCCATCAATAGGCATTCCTCTGATTGCATGCACCATCGATTCAATTTACATGATTTTACAACTAATAGTAAACTGTCCCTCAACTCTAATCTCAACCGGGTCTTTCTCTGATCTGACATGCATGAGTTAATTATGAGCGAATATTTAGTTTACTAGTTGAGCAGTGTTGGTTACACCCCACTGTTGGATCTCCCATTATTCCTCCATCAGTTGGAACAAGTTTAACTTAATTTAACTTATTTAAACTGAATTAAATAATTACAACTCAAAATAACTCAACTTGGGCCCCTAAAATTTAGGAACCACTCTACATGACTCTAGATAGACTCCCAACTGGAATTAACTTAGTCAACTAAGTCAAATTAACTTAGTTAACTACTACAAGTTTTTATGAGAATTAGAATTACAATTTAATTCAAGGACAAAATTAAATTAGGATTTTCTTGTTGCATTTTTCAACACTCTCTCTCAACAAGAAAGCGATTATCTACTACCCTAATCTTGCCTCTGTGAAACTTGAATTTGCACCTTGACAATGCCTTTGTCAAAATATCTTCATCCTGCTCCTCTGTAGGAATGTACTCTAGCAACATGATTCTCCTCTGCACACAATCTCATAGATGGTGATACCATATGTCGATATGATTGGATCGATCATGAAAAAATGGATTCTCAGAGAGTTTGATACAACTCTGATTGTCACAGTAAATCACTGTAGGATCCATCTACTGACCAAATAACCCAATAAGGATCTTCCTCATCCAAATAGCCTCACAAGTTGCTTGACTAGCAGCCATGTACTATGCTTTTGCTGAGTTGAGTGAACTTGATCTCTGCTTCCTCTTGTACCAAGAAACTATTGTTGACCCAATACTTAAGATTCCCCCTTATGTGCTCTTTCTGTCAGATGGACTCCCTGCCCAATCTACATTTATGAAGCCTTCAATCTTCACTCGTTTTGTCTGTTTTTACCAAATACCAAATTGAGTGGTGCCTCTAAGGTATCTCAACACATGTTTAGTTGCCTTCCAATAGAGTTTGGTTGGCTTAACCATGGCTTGACTAATCTGGTTAACTACAAAACACATGTCCAGTCATGTGTTCACCAAATAAATAAGTTAACCCACAAGTTGTCTATAAATAGTAGCCTCCACTACTTCACCTGAAGTAGCATCCTCCTTCCTCCAGTTACATGCTAGAGGAGTTTCCATGTTTTTTCTACTCTCCATGTGGAACTTCTTCAGTATCTCATTGGCATACTTGCCCTGAGAGACGAACATTTCCTCATCTCCTTGCCATACTTCCATAGAAAGAAAGTAATGCATGAGCCCCAGGTCCTTCATCTCAAACTCTCTTGCAATATCCTCTTTGCAAGATTTTATCAGCTTCTCATCACCTGTCAAAATCAAATCATCGACATATAATACTATAATCAACAATTTACCTTCAACCACGATATGGTAAAGGCTCGCATCTGCTTCACTTTTGGTGAATCCCAACCCGGTGAAATAGTTGTCAATCTTGATGTACCAAGAATGGGGTGCTTGTTTCAGTCCATATAGCGCTTGCTTGAGTCTGCACACATGAAACTCTCTGTTGAAGGTCTCAAATATTTTTGGTTACTCAATATACATCTCTTCCTCAATCATGTCATTGAGGAATGTTGTCTTTGCATCCTTCTAATGTATCTTCCATCCCATATGCACTGACAGTGCTATAATAGATCTGATTGAAGAGTACCTTGCTACTGGAGCAAATGTCTCATTTTAATCAATTCCCTCCACTTGAGAGAACCCTTTGGCCACAAATTTGGCCTTTTGTTTCTCCATAGTCCCATTTGTTGCTTGCTTTACCTTGTAAATCCATCTGGAACTCACCATTGACTTGTCTGCTAGTCTTGGGACTACTTCCCAAACATTTTTTTTGATAATGGAGTCATACTCCTCAACCATGGCATCAACCCATATTGGTTGTTGCATTGCTTCCTCAAATGAGGATGGTTCAACCCCTACACTCTCGCTCATCAGATCCATGTGGTTAGTGTGTCAATCTGGTGACCTCCTCTGTCTACGTTATGATGTGGGTGCTCCCACATTCTCTCTAGCATCATGCATCAATATGTCAGCCTCTCTGGTGCACTTCCTTCCTTCTCTCAAAGTCTTTGCATGAGTGGGTGCTTCCACTCTCCGCTCCTCTGCATGTGGTTGCTCCACATCATCCTAAGGTTTCTTATTTGGAGCAAATCTCCTCATCTGCATGTAGCCGAAGATCCCTCTCAAGGGAACATCTCATGGCCTTCTATTCGTCGAACTTCACATATCTACGAACCATTTTCATCCTATTGGATGGCAAGTACACCCAATAGTTGTGAGGTGTATCAGTGTACCCCAAAAATATGCCCAACTCAATTGTTGGTTCTATCTTTTTTCATGCATCCTTGGTAATATGGCAGTAGACTGATGAACCAAAGATCCTGAAGTGTGCCACATCTGGTTTCTTACCTAGAAAAGCTTCTTCTGGTGTACTCATCCCAAGAATTCGATTAGGGCTTATGTTCTGCAAATAAAAAATTGTGTTGCATGCTTTCCCCCACAAGTGCAATGGTAGGCCCTAATCATGTAACATCGCATGTGTCACTCCCACAATATTTTTGTTCTTCCTTTTAGCCACACCATTCTTCTATGGGTTATGACGTTATATTAACTCCCATAGAATTCCTTTTGATGCACAAAATTTCTTGAATTCATTCGACACATATTCTCCATTGTTATCACTTCTGAGATCTTTAACTTTCCTGTGAGTGTCTTTCTCGACAAGTGCTTTAAATTCATAAAATTTATCCAACATCTGATCTTTCTTTTGCATGAAGAAAATCCTGCACTTACGAGAAAATTCATCAACAAATATTACATAATACATGTGCTTGGTTGTGGATGTTGTCAACAACAATCCACACGCATCTGAGTGAACTCGATCAAGGATCGCTTGCGCTCAACTGCCTTTATCATGAAAGGGAGATTTGGTGTACTTCCCCAATTTTCACCCTTTGCATCAGTCTCTCTACTCTAGTGTACCCTTGGGAATTCCTATAGAAGTTTGATGCATTATCTTCAAAGCTCCGTGGTGCAAGTGACCCAATCCTCTAAGCCACAACTAACTGATGTCTTGACTTTGCACCTTCTCTTCTTTAGTACACAAAGTAACGCAGTCTTCTACATCCAATTTGTAGAGGTTCTTCACCTGAACCCCGATCCGCTTCACCTTTCTAGAGGCTATATGATGAATGAAATCCTTTCCCTTGCTAAATATCACATCGTAGTCATAGTCCTTCAACATGGCAACTGAAACCAAATTCTTCTTCAACCCTAGAACATACATGGCATATTTTAATATGGGAGGACAACCAAACTCCCTCTGAAAGGTAATAGTACCGATGTCGGTTGTGCTCTACCTCCCATCATCTCTCGTCTCGATGTGCATTTGGATGTTCTTCTCCTCCAAGTCACTGAAGAACTCTTTATTGTCAGTCATATGGAATGAGGCACCACTATCCAGGTACCACACACTACCCATCATCGATGTCACCATGCAAGCGATGAAGGTGAAATCCAGTTCGAATTGTGAAGCAAGATATTCACTTGTTGCTCCTCGTGATGGCTTCTTACTAGCCTTCTTGTGTGGACACTTTGTGGCATAGTGTCCCATCTCATGACAGTGAAATCATTTAATCTTCGGCGTATCCTTCTTCTTGCCACTTGACTACAATCTAATTTGGAATGATATGAATTCCCCTTCCCTTTCTTCACCTTTCCATATAAGGCATAGTTCTCCTCATCATCGTGCTTAGATGAGGATCCATCCCTAGTGTTCCATTGAATCTCTTCTTGTACAAAGTCAGACCAGAATCGCTCCCACTCTGGTAGCTTCTCCCTCCCATTAACTGAGTCCTGGTGGTTGTGCCAGCTCTTGGGAAATCCCAAAAATGTTAGGCCCAACAAATCGTCTTCAATAACTATAATACTGACACTTTCAAGCTCATCTCAACATTGGGTGAAATTGGTCAAGTACTTTGGTATTGTATCACCCTTCTTCATCTTGATCTTTCTAAGCTTGTCCTTCAGTGCCAGCTTCATGTGGTCACTACTATTTTGAAACAAGTCTGTCAAGGCCTTCCACATTGCAAATGGAGTTTCCTTACCATGGAGGTTCGAGATAATATGATCTCGAACTCCTTCTAGGATAATCTTTCTAGCCTTTGCCACACACTTTCTCCACTCTTCCAAATTTTGATCATCTGTTATTGGAGGCTTAGGAATATCATTTTCTATGAATTCCTTAAGCTCGTTGTCTTCCAGAACTACCTCCATTTTGTCCTTCCAAGTAATACAGTTCGAACTTCCCTAAAGGGAATATTTGAGTGTGATTCCGTAGAACGACATCCAGCTGGCTCTGAAGTATGGTGTTGCCAATTCGATTTCTCTTGCAAAAGGAAAACTCGTATTCTCCTCTTCTATAGTGATTTCATCTCCAATACCATGTAGAAATTCCTTATATATTCAAACTGCAGATTGTAATATGCTAAAATAATTGACTTGAATCTACTCTACTCATCAGCGGAAACAATATTTGATCAATGAAATAACGAAGCAGAAAAAGGAAGAATTCAATCACACATAACACAATAATTTTCTAGGGAAACCCACAGCTAAAAACCCCTACTATTTTTATATTGCATTAATCAAAAAAATTGAGAATATTACAATGCTTTTCTCAATCCCGAGCAAACTTTCCACTATCACAATCTATCTCACTGCTTCACAAACCTGCTCAAGCCAATACTTAGCCAAATCTGTTACCTTCCAAGCTCCTCTTTCCTTGCACAATTTCCTATGGAATTATCTTGTATTTAATTGGGAAATTACTCGTCCATAACTATAAAATCCATCAATAGGCCTTCCTTTGATTGAATGCACCATCAATTTAATTTAGATTATTTTACAATTGAGAGTACATTGTCCCTAAACCCTAATCTCAACTAGGTATTTCTCTAATATGACATGCATGAGTTAATTATGTGTGAACATTCAGTTCATTGGTTAAGCAGTGCTAGTTACACCCTAGTACTAGATCTCCCACTAACTCCTCCATCAATTGGAACTAGTTTAACTAAATTTAACTCAGTTAAACTGATTTAAATAATTAGAACTGAAAATAACTCAACCTGGGCCCCTAAAATTTAGGAACCACTCTACATGAATCTAGATAGAATCCCAACTTGAATTAACTGAGTCAACTAAGTCAAATTAACTTAGTTAACTACTACACGTTGCTTTGAGAATTAGAATTACAAATTAATTCCTATTTTTATTCAAGGACAAAATTAAATTAATATTTTCTTGTTGCATTTTTCAACATCCTCTTCCTCGTTAATATCCTCAATACTTATGAGACTAGGAGGTAAACTAGTTGTAATTATAGTTCTTCTTCGAGGTGAAGTCAGTGCAGGATTAGAGGTTATAACAGCTGAAGGTGATTCAGGCTCAGAAATGTCAAATTCAGGTTCTTCAACGTTTGGTTCAGTTACTTTTGTCTCTGAAATTTCTTCAGTATCAGATTCTCCTTGAATAATCTCTGCAACTTCAAGTCTAGATTGAACTACATTTGATTATCTTTTGTGTGGTTCACTCACTTCAATCTTTACTATTTCTAATTTTACAATTCCAGATGTCTCAGGTTGATTTGAGATTCCATATCTTGTCGATTTCGATATCTCTACTTTGATTTTCTCCAATTGACCAGGTGTGTAATCAGGGGGTAAACCCTGCATTCTATGTGAATGTCTTGTTAACTCAACCATGATGAATTTTAATAAATGTTTCTTCCAATTTTATCCAATCAAATAAATAACCAAAATCATAACAAAAAGGGTAATTAGGTATAAAGGATTACTAAGCCATTGTGAATAGTTGAATATCATTTCCAAATGGTGCAGGTAGTCTCCCCGAATGTTGTGTTTAGTGTATTACAGATGAAAAAGTGTCTGAATTGGTTACTTATGGATGGTATGTAACCTAGAAGGGGGCCTCCAAATTATATTATAAGAAAGTGGAGGTACATTCTATGTTAGCATTGTCTAATACAAGCCTTTACGATAGGAAGAATCCCCATATATTTTTCATACATGGAACGTCATCCGATATACACAAAGGCACGTGGAGAACGTTCCCATATACTTAAGTACATGGAATACCGATTACCCGCAGAATATGTTGCACACAAAAATGACAATTTCTATGTTTATAGACATCGGAACATGCCTTCTAACCTAGATGCACTGTTTTTTGACCAATTTAAAATTTAGATTGATTTTACAGTTCCTCTTTGATTAAAGTTGATTTAATAGATGTGGTGTAAATGATATCAATTTTTGACTCCAACCTAATGCAACAAATATTCAAAAACGAATCTTTACTTCAATGAATTTCTATCTATGTTAGAGAAAAGTTTTTTTAATATTCAAACAAGTGTAAAAAATTCCAATTTGACCATAGTTCCTTTCAAGAATGAAAAATTTCACTTTCAGACTAACCCAAATTTATAAATTTAACTTTTGAATTTTAGCTCACTGAAAAACACAAGAACATAAAAACTTCTCTTAACATACAACACCCAAAAAAAAATCAAAATACAGAAAGTAAATCAACAATCCTTAAGATGAATCTTTCAAATGAATGTTATGAATATGATATTGTCAAAATTATAATTTTGAAATGCTTATAGGTAACAAGAACAACAATTTTTCATTTCAATTTCACCAAAAAATGTAATTTTACAAGCGAAACATACTTAACCTTGAAAAACAC
Organism: Pinus tabuliformis; assembly: GCA_031772625.1. Taxonomy (NCBI): domain Eukaryota; kingdom Viridiplantae; phylum Streptophyta; class Pinopsida; order Pinales; family Pinaceae; genus Pinus; species Pinus tabuliformis. Next base: position 1,019,111,779 of record CM062817.1, read on the forward strand.
TATCTTTCGTCAACATAATGATCTCTTACAAATATGTAAAATAAATGCTAAATCTAATCCTTTGGGTAAAGAAAAACAGGAAAATATTATCTCAGTGATTACCAATCCCTCATTTGATAAATCAACAAATTACGATATCAACTTTCCAACCCTAAGTTGCAAAGTTGAATAATTTTTCAAGAAGACAATCTTCAACATCCAATCGAATAGAAACAGACTTTCAAGAATGTAAACAAATCCAATAAATCATAGTAATCAAAAATTTATGGACTCAACAAATGAAAACCCTGATTTTTTAAAAATTTCAGAGACTTGCACAAGTAACCAGTTGAATTTAGTGCACAGACGCACTGTTGCTAAAGGAAAAGTGTGCAAACTAAGAAAAATTAATAATAACAATAAATAAATAAAGCAAAAAATACAAAAGATTCAAACTTTCAATATTCAAAACACAGTGAAATAAGGCTACAGAAAGCGATTTAAAAGTCACGGGAGGACATAATAATGAAAAAATCATTCCCTAGTATGGTCACCAATTTGTTATGGCAGACAAATCGCTCTTGTGAACAAGAGCAATCTCCCTAGATTTGAAGACAAATCTAGAAACAAACAGACAAGTAGATACTACATTTCCTTAATCTATAACTGAAACACGATATATGAAATGTGCAACAGTCTCTTACCTCTCTATGAAATGCTTGTAGTTTCCCTTTCAATGCCTTCAAAAACTCTTCCTTGCCACTTCAAGAGAAGATCTGCATGAACATAAACAAATGACAAATAAAGCATAATGTAGAAAAAGAGTCAAACACGGAGTAAATGGAAATTGCAACATAGCATATATCTTAACATTTTTCCAACATTCAGTTATAAAATATACAAGATATCAAGGAGTTTTGCAAAAAACATTATAACAAGTTCAAATAGGAAAGAAACAGATGCTTGTATTAATCTTGAACAAGAACGAGCAATACAACCTTAGCCTTGATGATGTAAGCCTCTTCCCAATGATCTCCAGTCCTCTCCTTAGGCCCAAAAACTTTAAGCCATAATCCAACAGCATAAGTTTACATTCAAAGTCCTCCTTACCCTCTTGCCTTTTTTGAATTTATAGTCCAAGAGGAAGAGGTTTGAGATCCTATTTCTAAAGTATGAGATCCAGAAAGAGAGGAATTAGGATTCCACAAAGAGATGGAGTTTGATTCATGAACCAAGGAGTGAGGCCCAAGTATGTATGGGCTTGAGGCCTTTAGTTGGGAAATATTCCTCCAACAAGGCTTCTAGAAATCACATTTTATTTTAATCTCTGTTAAGTGATTTGCGCAGTTTTTAGTGGAAGATAGAGCGTAAAATTGCGTAGACCATAATGGTCAAAACTGCACTTGCACAAGCAATGGCTAGGAATACTATGCAAATGCTTAAAAATAGTTTTTTGAGCAATGTAATCTAGTATTCGTGTTGTCTTTGGGATTATTTTTCTTCCAACGTTATAGGGGAATGCTTGAAACACTTCATCGAATAGTGAGATATTCGGATTGGCAATCATTTACCTAATGATGAAAAAATGACGTGTAAAAATATTCCCATGAAGATTATCTTGTTGCAAACATTTCTCAAGGATCCTAACGCTTTTTTTATTAGGGCAGACAGACAACTCCAATTAGTGAAAAAGCTTTCAGGAACAGTACCTCCAAAATGGGTCGAGGCACAAAGTTTAAATAAGACTACTAAGACTATTAAAAGGACTCTACTACCAAAGCCCAAGCCTCCATTCAATCAGGTTGATAAGGTTCACAAAGTGGCTACTTGTGGCAATGCTCTCTGCTTGGGTTTGGTCAACAGTATTTTGGCCCATAGTCCAAGACAAGGAGGTGAGGGAGAGGAAGGGTGTGTTGGGTCATGTAGTGGGGAGAGGAGTGTGAAACATCATGAAGGGTTGCACCTGTAGAACCACCAATGACGCAACAGGAAAGGAAATAAACACTGTGTGTGACTGAGTAATGATGTCATTGACACTTTTGTGTTGGTATCAACACTTATTCTAAAAGGCATAGTGGAAATATTGTTATTGGATTAGAGAGATGTGGGGCTACTACATGCCATTCAGATCTAGCATGACTATGATTAATGTAAATGTGTGGGATATACTTTTTTTGGCTAGGATTTACGGGTTGAATTGTTTTTGATGAGATGGGACACGCTGAACCAGGGCTTTGAAGTCCTCAAGGAAATGGAGGTAACAATACTTGAAACCCAAACCCATTCCTATAATTATTTACTTAGTGTTCTTGCATGTGCGAGTAGGCTCAATATGGGTGAGTCACTATACTCACAAATGAAGGATACTAAGGTTCAACCTGATGTCAAGACCTTCAACATATAAATCGAGATATATAAGATGATTTTTTATTAGGAGGAGCATCCAGAATGAGTGGAAGGGTTGCTTTTAGCAGTTGGCAAAGACGTATGGGTGATCTTGATGATGGTGAGTACAAGATGGGACACAATGAACTAGGGCTTTGAAGTCCTTAAGGAAATGGAGGTAACAAGACTTGAATCCCAAACCCATTCCTATAATTATTTACTTAGTGTTCTTTCAGGTGCGTGTAGGCTCAAGATGGGTGAGTCACTATACTCACAAATGAAGGCTACTAAGGTTCAACCTGATGTCAAGACTTTCAACATATTAATCGAGGTATATAAGATGATTTGTTATCAGGAGGAGCATCCAGAATGAGTGGAAGGGTTGCTTTTAACAGTTGGCAAAGACGTATGGGTGATCTTGATGATGGTGAGTATAATATTAGTGCAAGGCAATGTAGAAAATCTAATGGTAGGTTAACCCGATAATGTAATATAAATCAAAGAAGAATACTATAACCTACTTCTACTATCAATTTGTGGAAACTTAAAGATCAAGTTGAACAATATAACCAAAATAAGAAGAATCAATGCACAATACACATGAAAATACTTTGGGGAAAGCCTCAACTAAAAACCCCACACTATTGTATTATCATACATGGTGGAAATACATAGGAATTATACAAAGCCTTAGCTCTCACAGCTAGCCAGCTCTCAGTACAATCCTCACAGATGTTCACAGGAAATCTTGGCTTATCTCCAGCCTTCCTCTCTGCCCTCCAAGCTCCTATTTCCTTGCGTTGTTCCTTGTGGATGATTTCATGTTACCAAGTGGAAAACCTCTGCCCCATAACTACGCAATCCTCAAGGGATAAATCCTTGACTGCATGCATGAGTTTTGTCCATGAAAAAACATATGCAACTAATAGTACATCGTCCTTGACATTTATCTCAACTGGGTCTTTTTCATAATAGACATGCATGAGTTTTTGATGAGGGAATATTCAGTTAACTAGAGTAGCACTAGTTGAGTGCATGCATGCATCAACTAACTGTTAACTCACTATTAGTTCCTCAAATAGTTTGGAACTAATTTAATTGGACTTAACTCAGAAAACTGAGTTAACTAATTACAACTCAAATATAACTCAATCTTATCTCCTTAATTTAAGGGATAACTCTTGCATGACTTCAAAAAGACTTCTAACTTGAATTTCTCCAACTAATTAATTTAAAATTAATTAATCAATTATTTCCAAGTAGTTGTTAAGACTGAATTTGATTTTAATCCACAATTTAATTCAAGGACAAATTAAATTGGAATATTCTTGTTTCCATATTTCAACACTCCCTCTCAACAAGAAAGGGATTATCTGCCACCCCCATCCTGTCTCTATGGAACTCGAATTTACACTTTGATAATGCCTTTGTAAAAATGTCAGCATCTTGCTCCTCTGTCGAAATATACTGCAGCAACATGATCCTCCTCGCTACACAGTCTCTGAGATGATGATATAGTATGTCGGTGTTCTTGGACCTATCATGAAATAATGGATTCTCAGAGAGTTTGATACAACTCTGATTATCACAATATATCATAGTTGGATCCATCCTCTGATCAAACAAAACAACTAGGATTTTCCGCATCCAGATGGCCTCACATGATGCCTGACTTGTAGCCATGTATTACGCCTCTACCGAGCTGAGTGAAACCAACCTCTGTTTCCTACTGTACCAAGAAATTGTCGTTGACCCAAGGTTGAAAATCCCTCCTGATGTGCTCTTCTGTTCTGATGGACTCCCTACCCAATCTGCATCAGTAAAGCCCTGTAGCTTTACTCCTTTTGTCCATCTGTACCATAATCCATACTGAGATGTGCCTCTGTGGTATCTCAATACATGTTTTTCTGCCTTCCAAAACATCATGGTAGGTTGAACCATCGCTTGACTCAGCTGGTTCACCGCATAGCAAAAATCTGGTCATGTGTTCACTAAGTACATCAGTGAACCCACGAGCTTCCTGTACACAGTAGTCTCTACCACTTCTCTTGAAGTAGCAACCTCCTTCCTCCATTTACCTACTAGAGGAGTCTGCATGGGCTTGCACTTCTCCATGTGGATTGTCTTGAGTATCTCGTTGGCATACTAATTCTAGGTTATCTTTTTTTCTTGTAACTCAGAGCATGATATTTAGATGATAAATAAGACACAAATACAGTAACACAAGAGTAAAGAAGATTTATTGATCCATGCATTAACACGAGAATTCTGCAATATATCCTTCTGCCATTGATTCCATAACCAGCAAATTCACCAGCAAAGCATTCCAACAATCTTTATTTCAGAAGAGTTCTCAAAACATACAGCGCAGGTCTAGAATGATATTCACCAACCAACAATAATACATATCTTGGGGAAGTATTTATAAAAGAGTTTACAAAATATCCCATAGGAAAAAATATCAAGTAATAAGTTCATCCATCTACTTTGGCAAAGGCAACAACTGATATGGAAAAACCGCGCAAAAATGAATGAAGGAGTAACTATGTTGTACTAGCCGTCTTAAGTGTTCCACTATTGTTGACTTTTCGGCTCAACTAGTCGGCTGATAGTTGCTTCTCTGATTTGCGTTCCTGATGTGCTGTCATTTGCCACCTGTGCCTGAGTTTGTCTTAACGCCTTTTAGCGCGAATTCCCTCCTTTGTCAATTTGATTTTCTGGTACGTGGCCCATATGTTTGGAATTTGGTTCTATGCAGTTGATCAAAGGACAGAATGAAAATTACCTTGGTAAAATCTCAAGCATGCCCTCCCACCATTGATTTGTTGGCAGCTGGTGCCTCTGTAGTTTACTTAATATTTCATTAGCTTCAGTGTATGTGTAGTAATTTGGCTAGACTTCAAAAAGATGATTTATTTCATGTTCAATATAAAACAAATTTTCTAATTTGTCATATAAACTCTGTCCAGAGGGAGGCACTGTCTCATCTGAGCTGCTTGATGATGTTGTGATTTGATTGGTAACATAGGTATTTACCCTGCGAGCATACTGTTCATGTGTTAACATTCTTCCATTGCTGGTTAATAAACTGGGTAACCCCTTGCTCTGCAACACTACAAACTTTTGTCTGAAGGCATTTATTTCTGCTTGCATCTCTTGGCACTTTCTTTCCAAAGTTTGCACAAAATTCCTCATGGTTAGCACCTTTTTTACTGACAAAATTGTGTATGTTCTGTTCCTGATATCTAGAGCTGCTAACTGTTCTCTAGTATGAGTATTCAAAAAATGGATCATCTTGTTGGCCTCTTCGGGCTTGTTTGCCAATAATGCTTTGGCCTTTTGAGTCTCAAATTGAGTTATCGCTATCAATTCAATTTGGTCATGAATAGTCTGGATTGATGTCTATTGATCAGTGATGGACTAGCCAATTTTGCTCCACAAAATTGTTTTGATTTCTGCCAGAGTCTTGTGAAGAGTAAGGTCCTTCTCCAAGGCTTTTATCTTATTTTCCAGGGCCTTTACTTCCCTTGTATTCTCAGCCACATCCATTTTTTATTTGTCATAATTCACCTCAGTCTTTGCCAGCTTTTCTTTGGCTTCTTTTAATTCTGCCATTTGGAGTTCCAGAGCTTTTATTTCTTTCATCATTTCCTCCATACTCAGGCTGGCATCTTGTCCTGCTGCTGCTGTAGTTGTTGCCGTAACTGTTGCTGAAGTTGAGGCTGGAGCTGAGGTACCTGTTGTTGATGTCGGATCAGTAGGAGGGACTGTTGTGGTGTCTGTAGGAGGAGCAGTTGTGAGAGTTAGAGTTGTTTTAGCTGACTGAGAGGCCAAATCTCCCTGTTTCCCTTGCAGTGCTACCTCCAAGGCTTTCTCTGTTTCTAGCAGTCTTTCACTCATCCTCATTAACAAACTTACCACATCTTCCTCTTCTTTCTGTTGTGCAACTTCTGTGGTTTGAGGATGTATTGTAACTGGTAGCTTTAGCTGCCTTCTGAGGGCTGGTATGTCTTCCTCTTTCTTTTTTATCAAGGCCTGTATGCCCTTGGGATCCTTGGGATCATGTCCCAGCTCCATGATAATCTCCTCCAAAGATTTAATTTTGTTGTCCTTGGCTAATGAGGAGGCTTTCTCCAATTCCAATTGGGCAGAAGTATTATAAAGTGAATTTTGCAATCTGTGGGCCAATATTGCTTTATCTGCCAAGGTGGAGTACACCATTTCTCCAGTTTGTTTGTGTAACTCAATCTGGTCCATTGGGTGGATGTCTTTAGCAATAACTTCCAGATTGGTTATGATATAATCAGCAGCTGACTGGGGCTGCGGTACTGTAGGCCTGAAGTGACTAGGGGTCATTTTCCCTTCTTGAATATCATAGGCTGCCATTAGCCTTTTTTGATTGGTGGGAGCCATTCTTACCAATTGATTATAAAGCTGGAACCTTACCGGCTCATTTCTGGCCTTGATTTCAGTGAATGCCTTCTTGATGTCAAAGCCTTGCTTGCTCTGTTGCCTGGTGGATGTAACCTCCACACCATGTTGCCTTTGTTGCTCTTGCTGAAAAGAGCTAGTTGATGTTTCCAAAATTGGAGGGGCTCGTTATTTAGTTGTCTCCTCACCCCTTAAGTTGCCTACTGTTTCTTTTGTAAATTCTTCCTCAGAGTAGGGGTTCAACCTTTACCTCTTCTCCCCTTGTTGTTCTGTGGATGCCTCTATGGGTGTCTCTTCCTGCATGTCCCTTTTCTTGGTTCTTTCCTCATTGAGAGGAGTTTGTAACACAGGGATTTCAGTTACCTTTGCTTGTGTTGAAGGGGCTTGCCCTTGACTTTGCTCTTTTTCTGTATCTGGTCATTCTACCATTGTCTCCTGCTACTCTGAATGTTGCACTTCCTTGCCTTTGGATGTCCCTGCAGAAGGAGTACTCTCTTGGGTAGGCTGTTGTGAAGTTGTGGCAGATGATGTGTCGTTCCAAGGTGTTGAGGCAGTGTGAAAGGCACCTGTCCAAAAGAGTCTAGGTCAAGTGTCTTTTCAAACTCTTTCATTTCTTTTTCTAATCTCTCCTCTTCAGTAAGTTCCTCAACTAGTGTTCCTTCTACCCATTCTTGTTGATTAGAATATTGTTCAATCTAAGGGATGCTATGGTGCACATATCATGTAAGCTTGTTTTTGACTCTTCTAAAGCTTGTGAAATGTTCAGAGTCATATGGTGACCAAAGAAAACTTTGTTTCAGCTTAAGTTTCTCTCTCAGAATATTGTCAGCTTCCTTCGCCTAATTGATACCTTATCTTGAGCTGTGCTTTTTTCCTAGCACCATAGAAATGAGTCAAATCTAGGCTACTGAATTTTCGCTAGTATTCCAGGGCAAAGAGTCTCATAGGGACATACTTTGGCAGCTTGCAGGGAGCTAATTGATAGCCATATATCCTGATCACTGTGTGGTTTTGGTAAAAATACCAGTCACCAATATCGTATTCCTTTGAGAGATGTAAGATTTTCTGCATTTCAGCAGAGAGCCTGGTAGGAGGAGTTGTTAACAACAAACAAGTGGCTGGATATATGAAAAGGTCAATAAACTCACAACATGTATATGGGGAGCTATGAACTTGATGGAATACTGAGGACCAAAATATTACAGACCTTCGCTCCCCCTTAGCAACCAATTTTTTGAGGGAAACTGGGAAACTATCAGGTTGATAGTACATTAGCAAGTGATATATATATGAAGTGTACTTGAACACTCTCTCTCTGTCTAAATTCATGAATTGCTCGTGAATTTTGTTAGCTATAAAGGTGGCATAATCATACTTGACAGCAGGGGGTTGTCCCAGAGCAAACATGGACATCAAAGCAAAGACGGTCTCATCCACAATTTCACTTGTTCTAAATCCCAGGATGTAGGAAATCATGTCTATGAGCATTTTTCCAAGCTCATCAAACTAGGCATGGTGATAGGGAATTGTGTATCTGGAGTAGAAATCTGGTGGCATGAACATCTTGGCAATTCAGTTGACTTCTGTAGAGGACAACTTGGAGGCTTGATCCAACAAATGTTTCATGGTGAGAGGGACCAAAGGCTGAGTTGGCTTAAAGTGCAGCATCTCATTTATTGACTAAGGGGTGATATGGAAGAGGACATTTCCAAAAGGGTCCATCACTGCCCTTTGAGAAGGTTCATAGTTAGCACAACATTGATGGATGAGGTCAGGGAAGACATTCACTGAAGGCAGGTAGTATATAGGCATATTAGACTCCAATATTCTAAATATGTCAACTTTGTTTCTGTAGCTATTCCTTATTTCACAAAAAGCTTGCAGGTGAGCCTTGTCACCCTCCATGTCATCGATCTGGAAATCTCTATCAGCAATAGGTAGCCACTCCAACTCCTTATGTGGTGCATTCAAGGGTGCAATATTCAGGGCCACTGGAGCCTCCATTTTCAATTTGTTAAAGTGACCTTTTAACTTGTAGATAGAGCTTTTGGAGCAACAGACAATAGAACACGGGTTTTGGTTTTTCTCTGGAAATCATAGACTGAGTTATGTTTTTAAAATTGCTGCTTTGGGTGAAACTCAGAGTAAAAACAGAGTTTGTAGAATTTTATTGGGAGGCTGGATCAAAGCAGGGGAAAAAGCGCTCCTTTTATAGGTGTCTTTGGGCAGAATTCGCTCAGTATTTGGGCTCTTTCGGTGATTTACAATCCGAGATAGGTTTGAGTTTCCGTTTTAATGGTTAATTGGCAGAGGAGCAGAATTCACAGGACTTCTTTGAAAAAAATGGGCAAACAGAGTGATTTACAATATAAGATGCACAGGCCACAGCATAATTCAACTGGAATTCTAACTGTTCAGGTGATTCTAGCAAAGAAAGTCAGAAAAACAGGGCTTATCAGTGAGTTTTTTGGTAAATACCTGTTCTATGGTGCTAGGTGCTAAATGCGGGTTAAGGAGCAAGGTGAGGGGCCGAGTTTGCGGGTTGAACTCCTTAGGGTGGCGGACTGGAGCTATGGTGGCGAATTGGTCGTGCTTTGCATGTGCAGTCGTCGTAAATCAACACGGAGAAATAAACAAAACTATCGCTTTCGTGACCTTTTAACGAAAATTTGGGTTTTTTCAGGCTTTTTGGCACTTTTTTTTATGACGTCAGCATGACGTAAATTTTTCCTGTATCAGGGTACGGAAGGTGACGTGGCGAATGACATGGTCACTGACATGGACGGATGACATGGCGGACACAGCGGACGAAACAGTAACGCAGGCGCTAGCGTGGGTGCAGACGTGGTGAATAACGTGGGCAGTGGGAACAGGCGGCGATTTGTGGTTTCCATCGGATCACTTTTGGTACAGGGGCGTTTGCATCAGAAGAGGGCCGATGCAATAGAAAAGGGACACGCGTCCCGTGGTACGGCGGGAAAACCGCTTTCCATCGAGAGCTAACGAATAGATGAAGGAGCGGCTCCGATATCGATGAGAGCCATTGGATCTGGAGGGCGCGATCCAACGGTTGACGGGAAGGCAAGGTGGCGGGCAGTTATGGTGTGGGAGCCCACCAACTATTTAATGTTTTATATGCATAGCGGGGGGGTTAAAACCTTGGTTATCGAGGTATGCGGATAAGGTTATTTAATTAACTGAATGTTAATTAAATCCCCGTGTTATTGTGCGGCGACTATGGTTATTTGTTTCAACAAAGGTCAAACAAATCCTGGCGGAACACGTGGTGGGTTGTTATTGGCCCCAGGTGGACGAATGACTCCCGAAAAAACATAGCCATATTAGGCCGATGCGGGATATTCATAATGTTTTTGGGTTTTCTTATGTCTTTTTATGTATAATAGGGGAGGGGAAATATAAGTGGGAGTTATATAATAGAGTTATTATGTTAATATGAGCATGAGGGGAAGTGCTAGGTGCATGAAATTGAATCGCCTAGACTTGGGGGTGTGGGGAGAAATAAAACTTTACACAAGAAATGTGGCTTTGAGCTTTTAAGTAAACCTAAAGTTTCACTTAAGTTTTTATGGAAATGGAGTGAAGTTAAGAGTTTGAGCAGATCCCAATCTCTTTGAGGGATGTTAGTGAATGATTATTGTGGGGGGAGAGAGGGGGAATTAGACATGCAACATCCGATCACACCTTTTCCATGGCACTTGAGATATCCATGAAATAGATCATATTCAAAAAGATGACACTGCTGATAGACCTGTTTTTGCAACTTCAATATACTTACCCATTCTACAATTCCTAGCATTTTTTCTTCATTTTGATTGGGTGCACTTTAACTAGAAAACCCTGATTTTCCTCTTTTATTTTGGTTGCCCTCCTATCTAAATCTATCCTTATTTCTTCCAAGGGCTCATATTAAGCAGTTGGGCCCTTTATTTCTCTATCTATCTAGTGATCTGCCAAGCTTGAGCTGTTTGAACAGACCTTCATTTTCTATTCTACAACGGGAAATTTAAATATGGACTGGCCCAGATTGAGCTGTTGGGCCATTCATCAAGTGTGCTAAGAAATAGTGTTTGCACATTGTGAACTTGCTTTGCACAAATAGGACAGTAGTGGCATTTTGACTGGCCACTTTCATGGTCTTTCTTTGGGGTTCATTTCCTTTCTTTCTTGACCAATTCATTTTTCTTGCCCTTTGATTTTTCTTTTAGGGCATACCCTCTTTACTTTTTTTAATTTTCTTTATTTGTTTACAAAATATGGAACCTTTGCAGCATGGAAAGGGTGATCATATTTGGCACTTCCATAGTCAATCATGAGAAATGACACCTATTGGTATAGGAACCTAACAAAAAGAAATGTTAATCATGATTTCATAGACTCTAACGTTTTATTGAAGACCCACCATATTCCAAATATCTATATGAGGAAGTTTTATGGCAAGGATCCAGTAACATGGATACTACAAATGGAGCAATATTTTGATCTTCATAATGTGCAACACACACAAAAGGTATGCATTGCAACTTTATATTTAGAACCCAATCGGTTTATATGGTATCAATGGCTTTTTTCTCATAAACCACTTGTCACTTGGTCAATATTTATGGAGGAAATGATAGCACCTTATGAGGATACAAAGAACAACACCTTCTTTAGCTAATTGATAACTCTCAAACAAAAGGGTTAAATGGCAGAGCACATTGAGGACTTCCAAAAATTGAATATAAGGGTAAATGATATTCCAGAAGAGCATGGGATTGATGTCTTCATAAGGACTTTAAAGGATAACATCCAACATGAGGTTCGGATTTTGGAACCTTATTCTTTGGAGAAGGCATTCAGGTTGGCAAGAAAAATTGAAAGCAAAATTATCCCAACAAGGAAGCCTACCACTCACAACTATTAAGATGGAAGTGTTGTTGCTCCTAGCCTTCCAAAACCTACAATGTTGACACCACAACAATTGGAAGAAAAAGGAGCAAAAGGGCTTTGTTACAGTTGTGATAACAAATACACTCAAGGTCATAAGTGTGCTGAGAAGAAATTAATTTACATAGATTGTGAAGAGGAGGAAGACAAAGAACAAGAAATGTCAAAAGAAGAGGATATACACTAGGAACCAACCCCAGAGAAAGAAGAAATGAATTTGACCATATCTTGTAATGCATTGGTAGAAATTACCACTCCTCAAACTCTCAAGATAGAAGGACATATCAAGAAGAAAAAGGTAATAGTATTGATTGATTCGCGTAGTACCCATAATTTTATTCATTGTAAGATAGCCAAGGAATTGAATTGCTTCCTATATCCAACACGAGAGTGTTAAATGATGGTTGAAAATGAAGGAACCATAAATTGCTATAGAAAGTGCCAGAATATCAAGCTATCCATGGGATAATATGTATTGAATAGTTTAATGATTTCCATTCCAATGGGTGGTGTTGATGTTGTACTAGGAATCCAATGGTTACAATATTTGGATATGATAGCTTTTAATTTTCAAGAACTCTTCTTGAAATTTTTTTGGGAAGGAAAGGAAGTTGAATTAAGGGGTATCACAATGAAACCAGGAAAGATAATCAGCTCTAATGGCATGACAAAGCTTCTAAAGAAACAACAACGGGGCGTAATTGCACAATTATGCTCACTGTAGGTTCAAACATCGAAATCATCTATTTATCCATATCTCCAAAAAGTCTTGGACAATCATTCTAAGGTTCAATTAGTGGAAAGTCACATCAAGCATCAACAACAATTTCTCCAACTCTTAAAGGATAACCTCACTTTGGCACATAATAGAATGAAACAACAGGTAGATCAACATCGCAACAAAAGAAGTAGGTGACTGGGTATTTTTACGACTACAACCATACAAACAAATGTCCCTAAAGCAAGATAAGAAGGATAATAAATTATTACCAATGTATTGTGGTGCTCACAAGCTGTTTCAAAATATTGGTACTATGGCATACAAATTGGAGCTTCCTTCATCTACCCGAGTACACCCAGTTTTCCATGTTTCATGCTTAAAGAAGGTTATAGGTGACAAGCTCCCAGTTCAAACAATATTGCCATAACTTGACGAGGAAGGAAAAATCATATTGGAACCTGAAGTAATCACAGAAACAAGAACTCGACAACTACGAAATCGATCAATTTTAGAGTATCTCATTAAGTCTAAGAACTTACACGTTGAATATTCCACATGGGAGGATGACAATTTTATATAGAAGCATCCAAAACTACTCAAGCATTGAGGACAATGCATTTCTGAAGGAGAGGGGCATGTTAGGTCCCTATAATACTAGTGTATTCCCTCATTTTTATTGTTAGTGTATCCCCTTATTGTTATTGTTGTGCTCATGCAGTCCCCATATTGTTATTATTGTGCCCCATAGAAGCCCACTATTGTTATTGGTGTGCCCTTACATATTATTGTTATGTTAGCTCTAACTATATTGTGACCCCTTAGACTCCTATATATAGAAAGGATGTTTTTTCATTTGAATCATCAAATAATTGCTCATTTGTGTAATGTAAATGAGGTTTCCCCCTTAGAGAGGCTAATTTTGAAGGTAATGGTCTATCTTGTCTTCTATTTTGTGAGTTGGTTGCATAACATAGCCAATACAAAGTGAGAATTAGCAATGTGAAAACTTTTCCATGCAAGCATATTAGCACAACCTTGAAGTAACATATCAAATAAATAATATGTAGCAACACATAACTCTATCATCTACACCAACACATGCATATACATATATCACTTCTCATATAAACTTTATGTCTAACTTCTCAGCAACACAATTTGACTTATTCAAGAGTGAACATCATTATAGTGCACAAAAGGACTCTGTTATAGGTGTATTTACGTGTGTCTCTACATCAAATAAAACTAAAGTCAACATATTGGTGTATTTATGTTCCTCTAATTTCTTGTTTTCAGTCCAATGCTCTATAAGTTCGCATGCAATTTACCAATTGCGCAGATATATACATGATTCATCGTTTTTCATTACGCATGGGACCAACAATAATTTGGTAATCAGTCAATCTACTGTGTATATATGAATAGTGTTAGACACTCATTGCTTCTAATGCAACATCGTGAAAATTACTAAAATCAAGCTTCTCACTCTTCAATTTCACCAAATGCGTATCAATGGCATATTATTTGTTCTACATTCTGCATGCTCAGGTCTACTAGAAGATCTATCCACCGCTACAGGTATAAAACTATAATAATCTAAGCACCTATTGATGATGCTTTACCTGCCAACATGTTAAGGGGATCTGCCTAGTAAGAAGTCCCAATTAGACCTCAGACCATTTGGTGTAGGAGTCCTAGCAGTGGTTCATAAGGTAATGCCTTCACCGTGATGTCACACAGAGGCAAGTAAGATAACTCTGTCAGTAGCAAGGGTGTGACTGAAGCAGAGTTTCAAGGAATCTGTACGAGAGGTTCAAACACTTCGATGGGAGAGGAAGGTGAAGGTGAGTTCCAGGTTAAAAGGAATCAGTCCCAACTCGGCTAGGAACACACCACACAAAGAACATGCACAACTTCCGACGGAGCAGTCCACTTGGATGCGGCAGTCACAACATACAAGGTAAGATAACACGAACAGCACTCATGGATCAGTCCGAGATGAGTGTGACGGTTGATATAGCAAGGTTCATGAGAAAGGTTTGTCTGATGTCTAGAAGAGCAGTTGACACAGATGGTGACGACATTAACAACATATGCAACACATTGACAACAAGATTCATATAATTTCATACAAATCATTTCATATACAAATATGTAAGTTAAACAACATATATCATTAAGGCAATGGAACAATCCAACTACAATAACAACATATGCATGAAAATCTATTGGCTCTTATTATTAAAGAAGTGTAAGTCACAATCATACAATACACCATGTAAACCTGCTAGCCCCAACAATGGAATGTTACAGCCACATCCGCGTACTCCTCCAAAGAGATGTACTAGCTTCCTGCAGTGGAGAATCCAAGGCATGTTACAATACCGTCCAAGTATTCTTCAAGATAGTCTTAGTAGAAGCTTGGCTGACCAAAATCCTTTACAATGAGTTATGAGGAACTATTTATAGCAAAGGGTGGGGTGACCCTTGACATTCCCCTTTGTGACAGTTTGACTACCCTCATGACTCTTCACCTACTCTATGAGTGTTACATCCGACTGTTGACACTCGACTTACACTTGACATGACTCAACATTACAATGCACATGTACTCATGTGAGACAACATGGCTTGAGCAAGCCTTGCAAGACATCATTGAAACTCGGTCCGTTGTGGTGAGACCAACTCTTTGACATGCTTGTGATGGTGAAGCTAGTGAGCTTATGCCAAGCTTAGTCATCCATGATGGTGTGCATGTACCTCATGGTGACATCTTGCTGAAGAAAACTCTTGCCTTTGTTGCAACCGATGCATTGATTCAGCCCCTTCATCCAACTCGTCTGCTAACATGTGCATGGTCTTCTTAGGTACAGAAGAACCGAAACCACACTGATGCATAGTGTCTGTGCCGATATTCATGTGTGCTAGTGGTCATCCGCATAACCTTGCTGAAGTGCATGTTCAGCCCCAGTTGGACTTGCTTCTTGTCTTCACCTTGGTGAGTGTTTTGAATGGGTTGGATTGCATGTGTGTGCTCAATGACATGCATGCTGTTGGATCCTTTGCATGCAATCAAAAACACTTCTCACCATGTTTACTCTATGTCAGTTAGTAGGATGCACCCTTAACTTGTATTGGCACAGTTTCATCCGTGAGTGCATGTTGCGCCCACTGTTTTTCATGTTCCTGCTGCAACTCATTGGACTGTCTGTGCAGCTTCATGTTCTTCCTGAGTTATTGCTTCAACACATGCAACTCCTTCTTTGTTCCATCTTCTGCCTTTGCGCGATCTTCAAGTAATGCCGTCACTTCATAGCCTAAGTCTCCAAAGTTGCTTTCATTATCAGTGGGTCTGCTTTATCTTGCGACTTTGCTCTGCCTCTATGTTGTCAACAACCTTCCTCTTGCATTCATTACATTCATTGTTTTCACTACATTCGCTACATTTGGTATGCTGCCTTCAATTGTTGTTCATGATGTTTCTTGTTGTGATGTTGTTGTTGTCATATCTTGATGTCCTTGTATACAAACAACTTGATGTCTTCATGTGTAGGCAAGCTCATAGACACTTGATCGACTGCATCCCCAAGCGTTCCCTGAATGGTGTATTCATCTCTGCTCTCCTGGAAACCATTATACCTGTACTGCTAAGAGGCAAATGAACACCTGTGATGCCTGGAGACATGGAAACACTCAAAGCAAGCAATCTGTGAGTGAAAACAAAGCAAATTCGGGGATGGACACAGCACGTACCTGGGAAACTGATGAGGAAGATTGCACAAATTCCACTGGGAGGCTAAGTGACTGGCTTCCAGAACTATGCAAAAAGGTAGTCTGGACTATTGGGAACGGGATCCCTCAAGGACAGTTTTGGGGCTAAAAGCCCATGTTTTGGATCGAATTTTGTAATAAAATAGTAAAGTCTCCACATTTTGTGGTCTTGGATCGCGAAGGTGTCATGAGTCATAAACAGTTGTCTGCCCTTAGTTTTGTAAAGTAAAGTCAGTTGCAAAAGATCTACACGTGGTTTGCGGACCATGCGATTGTATAAAAAGAGCTACGTAAGTAAGCTCTAAGTAGTTTAGATAAGTCTAAGATAGTCATAGCTCTGAAGTAAGAAGTCTAAGTTTGGATCGTAGCGTAGGTAGAGGCTCTGCAGCTGAGTGCACAGAGGCCTAGGGTGGAAGTCCGCAGCTGAGTGCGTGGACGCCTGCAGTTGTGTGCGTAGGGTGGATAGAGTCTGTAATCACTTGAAAGATATCAATAAAGAGAAGAGTTTTTCAAATTCTGTGTCTTTGTTCCTATTAATGCATCTTGACATGTTAGGTATGAATTCCATTTATAATGCTTATATGATGCACAAATGTATGTAATTACGTTGGTTAAGTGAATGCAAGTAAGAAAAAAAATTTACGCTTTGCTAACTATGATTTTTTAATGTGATAAGTAAGACACTTGGAATAGTTTGGGAATCTGCATGGTATTCTGCCATATCAGCATGAAAATACCAAAGTCGCAGGTTAGGGCTGCGCGAAGGTCAATCGTACCCTTTCACGGAGGTATTGAAGGGCAGAATAAAGGTCTAGTCTGGCAAGCCCTAGAGCTAAGTGACCTATACGAAGGCAAGAATAGAAGGAATAAACTGACATCACAACCATCTCAAGGTGTGGAAACTTGGTTCCAGCATCCCCCCATACTGCTTCAGGTGAGACTTCAGTCCACACTCTATGAGCTGATGTTGAAAGGGCTAGTAGTGTAGGGATTTGCTTGGCTAACTAATGTTGAACCTGGGTCAGGCCCCAACAAGCCAACAAATGGTTCCGTTGTCAAGACTAGAATCTGCGTAAGATATGTGTGATGTCATATCACTAGAATCCAACTAAGAAAGAGATCGGAGACTGGGTGGATAAAAAGATCCATGAATTTGGGGCACAGGAGAACAGAAACCCACGACTAACAAAGGAACAATGGTTGGACAGATACCTATATACAGAGATCCTCGAAATATTTTTCTGTTCCTTTCTAGTTGAGCTATATGAGTGGATCGTGAAGCTAGCAGATATCTAAGGAAGGTGGAGACTTGACGATCCTATTGTTTGGACCCCGGAGCTAGTACAGAAATTGGAAGCATATGAGGACAAGATCACCCGTGCTGTTGATCATTGGCTCGATCGTGTCATAGGAGGATTTGTGATTGAATTCGCGGTCGACACCTTAGTCAGCTACAACAAAGCGGAGTGGCGCTTTTTTAAAGGTCTCTAGGTAAGTACTTGAAATATTTGAATACCTGGATTAAAATGTTATTGTGCGAAAAATGGGTTATGCAGCTACCTTGATGTTTGGAGCTACGCGAAGCAGAAAAACTTATAGGAACGAAGGAAGAAAGGGTCATGAATATAGTCCATTGATTTCACCTCCGCAAGGTGATGAAGAGGGTGTAGCGCAGGCTTCTCCATGAAGTGTTATTTAGTTAATAAGACAAGGATTCCCACAACTACCACCTCCACCCACTCCTCCTCCAACTTCGCCACCAGCACCTATGACTTCACCCATACCACCTCCACCTCCACCGCAGTTCAATATGGAAAATTTAGTGAAGTTTCCTTTGTTCAAAGGCTTGGGAAATGAGGACCCAAACCAGTTTTGGTTCGTTTTGAAAGCCGTATGCGAATCTCAGGGTGTTACAGATGATCACATGAAGAAGGTGACATTGGTTAGTGCTCTGCACGATCACATGCTAACCTGGTATATCAAGTACTCTAATGATAACCGAATGTTGGAGTGGTATACATCTAGACAAAACTGAATAGAGAATTCAATAGGCCTAAATATGAGGCACAGCTGATTATGGGATTCAAGGAAATCGCAATGCAGCCAGACGAGACACCTTGGGAATTAGACCAGAGATTAAAGTGTAAAATCCATGAAACTAATATGAACCTAACAGACAGATAGCATCATGAATGGTTTGTGGCTTCGCTCCTACCACACTTAAGGGTTGTGATGTTACAGCAAAAGATAACAACTCAGGCGGAGACCTTAGAGACTACCATGAGACTACATGAAACACTGATGCAAGATCCAAATCTGGGGGTTCAACAAACCCTTGCACAGTTGAAAAATATTTGCCTTGAGATGCAAAGTCTGAAGTAGGACAGAACAGTTCAACCAAAGGCGCGCAAAGATGTATGGTGCCTGAAATGCAAGGGTCAAGGGCATGACAAAGACCATTTCCCAGTCTTTGCGAACTATATTGCAGGAGGAGGACAGATTCCTTTGAGGCAGGAAGGTCAGGCAGGACCGAACACGAGGCCTGCATTGTGGTGCGCTATATGTCAAGTAGAAGGGAAACATGCCACAGATAACTGTCATTTGCTGCAAAAGTTTGTACAAACACCACAACAACTGTTCTGCAACTTCTATAGGTCGATATGGCATGATGAATGTAACTGCAGAAGCTATGAGTTAATGATGGATGAACTCCCGCCTATAGGGTTCAGGCAGAAATGCGCCCCCCTGACCAGAGCATGGGAATAGCATGGACAGGCTTTCAAGGGCACGGACAAGGCCGAGCCAGAGGAGGACCTGGAAGAGGTCACGGACAGCTAATTTGCTACGATTGCGGAGGGCCGGGACACTATGCCCACGATTGCAGTAACCCAACACGTCCATCGTGCAAGTATTTCACTCTGTTTGTTCATGAAACGGAAGACTGTCCTACGCTAATAGAAAGGATACGTGACAAAGGGGTGCTACCACCTCAGCCAACTTAGAACCTACAGATGATGAGGTCTGAGCCATGCAAAGTGGATCCGAATATGAATATAGTGCTCCGAAGTGGAATCACAACAGGAGATGACAAGGGGAAACTGTCTGAAGACAGTACATGGGTTCGCAAAGCTTCGGCGAAGGAGGATGAGTTCGATTTGTAGCGCACCCATGAAACCTTCATGGAAGCAAAGAAGAGCTTCGCTGAGGCTTCCACCTCAGGGAGCAAGGATAAGCCTGATCAGGAGATGGACCCTTATATGCTTACAACCTTCCTAGAGACTTGCATGAAGTTACTGCGTGATAGTAAGGTTGTGAAGGGGCTATAGGAGCTCATAAACAGATGCGTCAAAAACGCTCCGGGTGAGCCACACATAGTATGAAAGATTGGTAAGCATAAAATGAGGACGGGACGGGAGATGAGACTGACCGCGCAGATAGGAGAGTATGAAATGGATCAGGTTATTTTGGACCTGGGTCAAATGTGAACGTCCTACCAAAGCAGACTTGGGAGCGGATGGGGAGACCCACACTGCAGTGGTCTCCAATTCAGCTAAGGATGACGAACCAGCAGAAGATCATCCCCATGGGGCGGCTACAAGGGGTGACTGTATATATTGAATGTGCGAGCACACTAGCTGAATTTGAAGCAATAGAAATTGTGGATGACAGCACCCCTATCATGCGCTCCTGGGAATTGATTAGGCTACTGATATGAATGGGATAATCAACCTAAAGAAGAAAAAAATGATAGTTGAGAAGAAATCACTCCACGTAATAGTACCCTTAGATCATGTTGAAGGATCGCGCTATATTGGACCAGTCCGCGATTATGAGAGAGATGACGCTCTGGACTATATATATAAGATAACAGCATGGGACCAAGATTGGGTGAATCCAACACCGGATGGACGAATTACATGGGATCGCGAGAGTTCCTGCACCTCAGACTCTAATGAAGAATTAGAGCGCTGGCAGAATTGGTTACATGAAGTAACTACACTAAGTTGTAACATGATGACCCAGTCGCTACATTGTGTGTCGTCGGAGGTAATAAATCAGCCTACCTATGATGGCCTGAATGATGTAGATATATTTTTGGATGAATTTGAGAGGAATGTAACAGAAAAGCAGCGCTTCTAGGCATTAGACTGGGCACAGCACGCTACACCCGCAAGGTGGTGGGGTATGCACAAGAGAAGCTTTGATGATTGGTGGGAATGTAGGAGGATGATGAGAACACGCTTTGGGAAACTGAAGGTGTGAATGATAGACAAGTATGATGGGTAGGATGACCTGCATGTGCACTTGGCCAAATGGGCTCAGGTTTATTGAGAAAAGCCCCAACCTGAATGGGTTCACTTGTTCTGTCACACCCAAGACGTCGTCCCGATGAACTAGTATGTAGAAACAGAGCTTCGCCATGGTACAAGTAAAAGGATATTCTGCGTGAAGGATTCATAATGACATTCAGTTTTGAAGATGGGTTTGACTGTATTGATGAGGCGCTACAAGAGGTGAAAGCATCAATATTTAGGATACCGCAGGATCCTTTGGTCCTGATTCAGCCTGAGTGGGCTACTCAGCTGAGTCACGTGTTGGAATGCTATAATGTAACTGTTGAACAAGAGGATGAGGATCATGGAAAATTTTAGGGGCTAATGTTCACCCAGAATTTTCCTTGATTTTTCCAAAAAAAGATTCGCCAATTACCAATTTTTATAAAAGACGATTCGCCCAAATTTTAGAATATAAAATTATTTTACCTCAAAAATCGCCAACATTATATAGAGACTATATATAAAATCATTATAGATTTGAATAATTCTACAAATATATCAAGTTTGCATATTAGGGATTAGTGAGATTCGCCAATGTTTCTAAACTTCAAAAAAAATTTCCATCCTTAAAATTTTCCTTGATGAGGATCCACGAAATATTAACATCCCTAAAACAGAAGGCCACCACGAGGTTGAAGGACCGCAGATTGAGAATCTTGATATAAGCACACAGCTGAAAATTAAACAAGTAAACATTGGTAAGGAGGCAGAACCAAAATTCACGAAGATTGGAGACTACTGGGATGACGCAATGGTGGATAAGGTCGTTGAATTGCTCTGCAAATACCAGGGCATATTCCTACCAATTTTACGGATCTGAAAGGGATAATTAGAGACCTAGGTGTTATGAATATCACATTGAAGCTCGATGTGAAGCCAGTTAAGCAAAGACCTTCCTGTCTCAATCCGAAGTATAAGGAGAAGGTCCGCTTAGAGCTCGATAATATGTTTGTGGCAGACATATTGAGCCTATGTAATAATCTGACTGGGTAAGCCTAATGGTGGTACAGGAGAAAAAGTGGAAGGATGAAATAAGGATATGCGTGGATCTCAGAAAGTTGAATGATGCTTGCGTACATGATCTTTTCCCGACTTCGTTCACTGATGAAGTGTTGGACAATGTAAGTGGCCAGGAAGCATATTCCTTCACTGATGGGTTCTCTGGGTACCACCAAATCAAAAATGCGCGGGAGGATAGGAGCAAGACAACCTTCACAACTAAGTGGGGTTGTTTTCAGTACACTGTAATGGCATTTGAATTGAAGAATGCACCTGCGATCTTCTTGCGCGTAGTCATCTCTGCGTTCAAGGGATTTATTCATAACTTCTTGGAAGTATACTTTGATGACTGGATTGTGTTTGGGCTATTAAAACACCATGTCGCCAGTTTATGTCTGATGCTAGATACTTGTCGAAGGTACCAAATCACACTCAATCTAAAGAAGTGTCTGTTTTGTGTTCCTTTTGGGACCTTGTTGGGTCATGTGGTTTGCATAAAAGGATTGATGGTAGATCCCATGAAGATAGCGGTGATACTGAACTTGGAAGCGTCGAGGAGTGTGAAACAGTTGTGGGCTACCTTAGGACATACGGGATATTATAGAAAGTTTATCAAAGGTTATGCCCAGATCACCGTGCTTATGGAAAAGTTGTTAAAAAAGGATATCCCATTCTGCTGGAACGAGGACTATAAGAAGAGCTTGGATGTATTGAAAGAAAAGATGGTCACTACGTCGATTCTAGTCTTCCTAGATTGGAAGAAGGAGTTTCATGTACACGTCGATAGATCGTGTATAGCGCTAGGTGTTATCGGGAAATCTAGTGTCTATGCAAAGCTGCTAGTCCCACTAACACTGGTAGCTATCTTAGAAACAAACAAACTAAAACTACTTTCGTTTTCCCTTATGAGAAGTAGATAAGAGGGGAACAAAGGAGACAAACCTCTTTCTTGCGCTTGGTTCCTTGCTTGATTCCTCTCCCTTCTGATAGATCTCTACCACTCGCTTCCTCGTCTACCCAGCTTCAAAGAGAACCTGTGGAATCAAAGCAGCATAACACTATCCAAGAACAGAGATCTACTATCATAAACAATATAGGACCAGATATATATTGACCACACAAACGCATATATCATCAATCATACAAGAATGTGGAGGAAAACTTGAATAGCTTTATTAATATCAAGAATAGCAAAGAGGATTACAACCAATTGTTCTAACCCAGCATCATCCTCTCAGCAAGAAAGCCCTTCTTCACCTCATGAAAAGCTTAGATCACCCAACACTATGATTTTACACCAAGAAACCAGCAACACTTCCTTACAAGATACAAAATTCCAGCCTCTGGATCTCTGGGATGAGGGATCCATATATAGATGATTGCAGGGAGGTGAGTCAGCTTCTGAGATTTGATTAGTGTCCTCTCTCTGATATTTCTTGATTCCACTTGGATATTGATGATCTCTTACTCATCTCTGGGCAAATGCAGAGAGGCAAGTATCACAGGAGAAGTTTCTGGAAGATTCCATGATCATCCACCTCGCAAATTGACTCTGCCATTTGTCCACTCTCACCCATCGCACCCCATAGAAGGGCTTTTCAGTATGCATCGCACCTCCCGTGTGCATTTAGGTGGGATGCAGCGCACTTTGACCATGGAGCAGGTGAGATGGTCCATCTTTGGCCAGTTCTGAGTAGTTTTTCATGGAGAACTTCTGGGAGATGATGTAATCAGCTAACCTTGTTCTTTTAGGGGATGGAACAACACTTTTAGGGACTTAGGAGTCCTTTGTTTATGGACATGTTTGATTGGGGTTGTAGTGCCAAAAAATGTCTATAACAGTTGCCCCCTAAATCATGAGGTCGCTAATCTTTTGATGTGGGGTGAAATGCTTTATCATGAGGATCCGAAGTTTTTTCGAGCTGGAAGGCGACCTGTAATAAGATACAATACAATACATTATCTTCATAATATTTTCATGATCTAGCTGAGGCGGGCATTCCCATGCTTAGCTTTATAAATTCATTTTCATGTACATAAGACAGACAATCGTCTGAGTGCAGATTGATGATTCTGGTAGAGCCATCATCCCTTAGATTGGATGATTATCTGTGCAGCAATGATGTACATTTGATGTCTTTATTTTCCTGAATATATATCGCAGCCCGGATGGATGAAACTAGATTTGGGGTCTTCAATCTCACTCGATCTTCACTCAAAGTACAAGTCGATCCATGTGAGAGATGTTCTGGAGTCGAACATGGAAAGACATCACCTGATTACCAGCCAGTGATGTAAGTTGTTAACAGGCGCGAGAGGAATCACCGATAATGATGATGACCCTCAAGGTATGACAGTACAATTCACATGGTGTGAAAAAGGGACTTGGTGTCGAACACCACACAAAATCTTTCGGTCGAAGGCCATTGATGTAAACCTGTCGCCGGAAGTGAGAAACTTGCCATTGAGGCATGCAAGCTTCAAAGTACTGAAAGGGTTGTTCCTAGATCGACTTCCTGGATAATGAGCTGATGTCAACAAGAAGTGATCCGTCATAGGAGGGCCTTAATGAATCCCACATCTATGACACGGAACAGAGCAAATGATTTTAATGGAGGTGAAAACGATCTGATGATATAAGGTTCAGGGTGGCGGTCATGAAAGAATGGAGCATAAATGTATTGTAGTGGATGAGACACAGGTGAATTCTCTGAGCGACTTCTCTTGAACATATCGGCGACACTAACATGATGGATTGGTAGCGTTAACCCTAAATGTGGATGGTGTGATGGACCAATGGTGATATGACTAGTGAACGGAACAACCCAACCCGACTCAGATGCGGAGTGAAAGTGTCATGTTCAAGAGCAACTTGCTACCAATAAAGTTTCTTCAAGTTTTCTTCCCAATTTTTCCCCAGTCATTGCTGACGAGTACCTCTTTATTTTTATCAAGCTTGAGGAGGATAACATATGCTTGTTCTATAATTTTCCCTTCGGGCAAACCCATCGTTATGTTTTAACGAGCCTAGCGATAGTGAAACTCGTTCTTTTCTGTATGGACAAGTTTGTCGCTATTCAATTTTAACGGGTTTCACGACAAAGATAACTCGGTCCTTTTCAATTTTAGAGAGTCTGAAAGGGACGTAAAGAAAACTCCAACAATCCTTTTTCATCATATAATCCCTTAAGTCCGAAAAAGTATAAAATAATACAAAAGGGATGAATTTTCGGTAACTTTAACGAGCCGAACAAAACAAGCGTTCGATCTTTTTGTGTAATAATCCCTCAGGTCCAAAAAGATTAAAATCTAAAGGAGGGATAGCACTTCCGATCATTTTAACGAGCTGGAGAGGCCAATTACTCGGCAATATTTTCATATTTTACGAGTTAGATGAAAAGAGCTTAAAGGAGACTCGTTTTTCGAGGAACGAGTGCTAAATTCGGGTAGCAGCTAATTCTAAGTAAGGTTTGGAATTTTCCAATCACGGAAATGTCACAAGGATGGCTAACAGGATCACTCTTCGCAGTTGTTCCTCAAAAAGGGTAAACAATCAAATGGAGGTGAATGATCAACCAAAATAGAGTGGAGGTGATGACGAGAACATGACCAAGGCTTCAAAGGCTGATGATAATGCATTCACGATGGTTATTTACCGGAAATTGGTTCATTTTTTAATGAATGAGCTTAAACTCTGGGGGAAACATTTGCTCACTAATTATGTTTAATTTTTAACGAGCTTGAACTCCACATAAAAACTGCTCGATCCAATCGTATAATAAGGATGTCTCATCTAAGATGCCATTTTTTATGGAGCTTGCACCTTAAAAAGCTTTGCCCCGCATCCTTTCTTTATGCAAGTTAGGAAATGACCAATCCTACGAGTTTAAAGGGTTAGAGGACCTACAAATTTAAAAAATAAATGGTCACTCTTCGCTTGCATGCCAAAAGGTTTGCATGCCCTCAAGTATAGTGAAGTAGAGTTTCCCAGGTTACCACTCAATTTGCAGACAAAACATTTGTTTTATCGGGAAAGGCCTACCTTTTCCAGGTTACCCCTCAATTTGTAGACAAAACATTTGTTCTATCGGGAAAGACCTACCTTCTGACATAGGTATCTTATTCTGGTCTAATCAGACCATTCATATATCCTTTGCGGGAACCTACCCTATGCCCAAGGTTTTCTGCCGAAACAGACCAGGGTGCATGCCCCCCTGGGTTTCAGTCATGTCCTCCCAAATCACTCGCGCTCATCAGGTGGACGGACTGGAGATTGATGAGACATTCCTTGCGTGAAAAGACCATTCAGGGATGGTATTTGACTATTTGCTATGTGTGAGCCGGGAAATGGAAGCTGGTCTACAAGCTTGACCACTCTTCCTTCATGTAGAAAACACATTACTCTAAAGAGCGAGGAGACAATGGCTCCCATGCAATAAATATAGTCGCGTCCAAGGAGTAGATTATAATCTAGGGGTCCTTGGACTACCATTATGTTCATGTGAATGGTTTTCCTTCTCAATGTTATCGGCACATTAGGAAGGATCCCTAACGGTCGATTGGTTCCTTTATCAAAGCCCGTTAGATTTCTCATTTCAGGCAAAAGCGATGGTGAACCAAGCGATTTCCAAGCAGTTGAGGAAAGGATACTCACAGAAGCTCCTTCATCTATGATGGTACCGGCCATGACTATTCTGTATATTTGTGCAATGATTCGAAATGGTACACTAGCCGGTAAACGGGGTCTGCCTAGTAGATTCCAGTCGAAGGAAACAACTAGGTTGCTTGGAGGTGGGACTGAATAGACGGCCGGATATGACTCTGATGAACTTCCTTCATGCGGTAAAGGAACGGGTAGACTGCCCCCATGTTCATCAAAGTCTTTGTTTATGAAGAGAATTTGAACGGTGTCGTTCTTGTTCTCTCCAGTGACTGTATCATCTGAAGATGGACCTTCTGAAGGCAAGACTGGGTCAACTGCCACCTAGACCTTTTGACTTTCGTCTGGTGTGAATTCAGATGGTTATCTTCAATGATAGATGCTTCGACCGACCACAATGGCATGTCAGTCAGATTTTCAACTAGTGATGGACTTGGAAAGAGTTTCTTATATCTAGGAGGAAGCTGTAACGGTGAAACCGGATGGTCATCCAGAACTCTTTTAGCCTCAACTAGGAAGGGACAACGGTGGACGGCGTGATCACCTTCACACAGTTTACAAAGGAATTTAATTTGCCTTTTATGTCCCGACACTTCGCTTTCACTAGTTGACGGTGTACTTTCAACATGATCATCAGAGGTTGTTGACACTGGATTGTGCAAACGAGGAGACCAGTCCCTTAAGATCCGAGGGATGCAAGGACAATCTCGATGATAGTGATCTCCTTTGCAAATGACACATAGAGATTTAGGCTTTGACAGTGCAGTGTGTGGATCTTCACTAGATGATGCCTGGTTGCCCCTTTTCACCTTTGGCTCCTTCTTCTTTTTCTCTTTCTTCTCCTTCCCCTTCTTCTCCTTCTTAGTTACTTGATTTTTGGCTTTACTAGCTTCATCAAGTGAAGAGGAAGGAGGAGAGGGAGAACCGAATGAAGTAGAAGGTTGGGGGGTAGCTTTGGTATCGTCTAGTTGCTTACTTGATTGCTCAGGAATCATGGTGTTTTGAACGAAAGAGGTCGAGAAGAACCATACGGGCAGGCCGATTGTCAATCCTGGAAGTGACAATGTGGCCATATGGGGTGCACTAACATCTCCCCAAGAGGAGAAAGGACTAGGATTTCCTCCAAGGGGAAAACCTTGGTTGGTGGACTCCATTTTTCTCAACCTAAGACCAACGTAGGAAAGGTGATGTTTATTCCAATTAAAATAAATTTTAGACGCTTTGTCACAACTTGTTTTTTCAATTTTTAAGAGTCGAGAAAAAACAAAAGATGACTCTAGTCGCCTTCAATTTTTAATGAGCGTTAAGCACTCAGATGGACCTTTTCCTTTAAGGAGTCTGAAAAGGAACAAAAGAGACTACTCTAGAAATCTAGACAGAGGGATTACCAAACCAATTGGAAAACTGCAGAATACTTTTTACGGTATGGCAGTCAATCTTCCCGAATGTTGTGTTCAGTGCATTGTGATCGATAGGGCGACAGACATGGCTTCCTATGGATAAAGGATATAGCCTATTGTGGTCTCCCAATATATACTCGATGGTGCATGGGAGCACAAGTCCGTACTGGCACTTGTCGTCTCAAAGTGGAGGAATCACCAAACCAGCAATGAAAACAACAGTTACCAGGCTTTATGACGCCGGAATATGTCTCTAACCTAGACTTCTAAATGTTGTGCGTTAGGTTCCAAA
This sequence comes from Pinus tabuliformis, assembly GCA_031772625.1. Classification (NCBI taxonomy): domain Eukaryota; kingdom Viridiplantae; phylum Streptophyta; class Pinopsida; order Pinales; family Pinaceae; genus Pinus; species Pinus tabuliformis. The sequence goes on from CM062817.1 coordinate 1,019,139,701, forward strand.
GCATTTTTAGATTCATTAAATTTATTTTACAGTTGATCTTGTTTAATAAATTTGCCTTTCAGGTTCATCGTGTGATGTAGATATACAATTCCTAAAATGCAATCTAAGATGATAAACAATCGTTTAATCTTCTTTTTGCAATGAAAATCCTAGCTACTAAAGAAAGAGAGATGATATTCTTTCAACATAGAGCAGAGAGCACACACTATATGCACTGTCCTAAATCAAACCAACAAACAGTCTAAATGCAAATGCACATGCATGTATTTGTTTTCAGCCTTCTTAATGTGTGAATGATAAAAAGAAAGCTAAGTGCAAATCTGAATTATTTTTCAAAGCGACATTACTAACAAGCTTCTTTTCAAGACAAAATGAAGACAATGACGACACTTTGCAATTTGGAATGGGAAACTTGCTTTTGACACTTGAAAAAATACTAATTCAAATCAAATATAAGAGTAACAATGTAATCGACTATCAAGAACAATCGTATTCTCTTCTATGATTGAAAACGACACTTGCAACACTTCCAAATCAAGAAACGACAGTTCAATTACGCTACTTCTTTGTAAAAGAGAACTGAAAATGGCTCACAATACATAAAAACATTTACAGTTATATGCACAATGGAGGCGGAATAATGACAAGGAAGGGGGTTTCCACAGAGGTATACTGACTATAGACAGCAAAACTCCTTAATAGAGCTGACAAGACTGAAGAAAAACCAAAGTCTAGAGGCAAAATTAGCCTTCTCTGACCAGCGCACCTGTTACACAGGGATTCCAATATGCGTCCCACCTACAGCACATAGGAAGTGCGATGCATACTGATATCCTTGAAGAGAGGGTGTGATGGTACAGTGCGAGACTTTTGATCCAGTTCTTGATCACAGTTTGCAGCACAGTTCAAGGATTTAGGCCGAGCAAGTGATAATCAGTAAATAAATCACAGGGGTAGATCTAAGGAGGTTACTATAGCCACCACAAGAGCAATTAGAGAGTTTGTAAATCGATTGTTCAGTTCATAAACAAAACCTGGAGATAGACTGAAGCAACATTGATCTACTTTGCACTTGCATAGCAAATGCAGTTCGAAGGCTAGCTGGCTTGACTTCAGGCTCCATCTGTAAGTTTATAAAGCAAACAAATATAGACAAACAAACAATCTATTCGCTCCCCAGTGGAGTTTCCATTTTGTTATCAGGAAATCTAGTGTCTATGCAGAGCTGCTAGTCCCACTAAGACTGGTAGTTATCTTAGAAACAAACAAACTAAAACTACTTTCGTTTTCCCTTATGAGAAGTAGATAAGAGGGGAACAAAGGAGACCAACCTCTGTCTTGCACTTGGTTCCTTGCTTGATTCATCTCCCTTCTGATAGATCTCTGCCACTCGCTTCCTCATCTACCCAGCTTCAAAGAGCACCTGTGGAATCAAAGCAGCATAAAACTATCCAAGAACAGAGATCTACTATCATAAACAATATAGGACCAGATATATATTGACCACACAAATGCATATATCATCAATCATACAAGAATGTGGAGGAAAACTTGAATATATTTATTAATATCAAGAATAGCAAAGAGGATTACAACTAATTGTTCTGACCCAACATCATCCTCTCAGCAAGAAAGCCCTTCTTCACCTCATGAAAAGCTTAGATCACCCAACACTATGATGTTACACCAAGAAACTAGCAGCACTTCCTTACAAGATACAAAATTCCAGCCTCTAGATCTCTGGGATGAGGGATCCATATATAGATGATTTCAGGGAGGTGAGTCAGCTTCTGAGATTTGATTAGTGTCCTCTCTCTGATAGTTCTTGATTCCACTTGGAGATTGATGATCTCTTACTCATCCCTGGGCGAATGCAGAGAGGCAAGTGTCACAGGAGAAGTTTCTGGAAGATTCCATGATCATCCACCTCGCAAATTGACTCTGCCATTTGTCCACTCTCGCCCATCATACCCCATAGAACAGCTTTTCAGTATGCATCGCACCTCCCGTGTGAATTTACGTGGGATGCAACGCACTTTGACCATGGAGCAGGTGAGATGGTCCAGCTTTGACTAGTTCTGAGTAGTTTTTCATTGAGAACTTTTGGGAGATGATGTAATCAGTTGTCCTTGTTCTTTTAGGGAATGGAACAACACTTTTAGGGACTTAGGAGTCCTTGGTTTATGGACATGTTTTATTGGGGTTGCAGTGCCCAAAAATTTCTATAACACTAGGATCAGTGCTGACACAAGCTAATGGAGGAGACTGGGACCATCCTATCGGCACTTCATAAGTTGTCGAAATGTTGCGCGTGAAGGCCTCCAGCACAATTGTGTTTCCTGATGGAGCACTGATCACAGAGAATGAGGCTAACAGGCCCATTGTCAGTACCCTAAAAGGAGTAGGGTTGAATCTGGAAGTGCTCCTTTTTGAGGATGGAGTGATTATAGAGCTAAGGGCCCGTGAGCACCATGCTTTCAAGGTGATCAGTGAACAGCGGATCAACAACAAGAAAATGGTACTACAGCGAGATTATACCATCACTGCTGATACCAAGGCGACCAATCAGACCAAGCGCATTATGCAGGTTTTCGAGGAGGCATGTCGAATAGTCCTAGAGTTGGCCATTCCAGAGGAGGAGCTAGTTGAGATACGCATATGCAAGTTGGCCACAGGAGTGCATGACACTCATACTGAGACGGTGAGCATTTAGTTTGAGTTGAGCATGAAAATCATGAAGTTAAAATTGAAGGCCCAACCTTCAACTCCGCCACAAGTAAAGGAGTAGTAGGTGACCACTGTCACAGAAGAAGTAGCGGAGGTGGATAGTGTAGTAGCAGACTGCACACAACTTTTTGAGTAGTTGTTTCAGGTCCTGACAAGCTTGCAGGAGGACCCCAATGTCCAATGACTAGAAACAGAAGCATGAAAGCTACAACAACACTATGATGAGGTTAAGGGCACAGCATAAACCGTCACACTGACACAAATACTAGCCAAGCTGCAGGAGGCCAAGAAACTGAAGGAACAGGTGGATGCACCACTGCACAAGGAAGCAGTGTTGAAGGCATGACTAAAGCCCTCATCGGATGAAGCTTACATAGTAACAGGATCTATTGAAGGCAGGCTTGTGACTTTGCAAGTGACTCAACAAAAGCTCTAGGCCTTCAGTTCAAGAGCAGTGATCGAGCAAACAGTGGAAGACGCAAAGCAGGTAGTCGCATAGTGCATAGTTGAGGTTGCGGTCATACGAGTCAAGCTGGAAGGGCTTTGCGCAAAGATATTCGTGCCTGCCGAGTGATTTGAGGGTGAGTCATGATGTTTTTGTTGGGGGCCTATTGGGAACGGGATCCCCCAAGGATAGTTTTGGGGCTAAAATTCCATGTTTTGGGTTGAATATTGTAATAAAATAGTAAAGTCTCCACATTTTGTGGTCATGAAGCGCGAAGGTGTCATGAGTCATAAATGGTTGTCTACCCTTAGTTTTGTAAAGTAAAGTTAGCTGTAAAAGATCTACCCATGGTCCACAGACCATGGGATTGTATAAAAGGAGCTATGTAAGTAAGCTCTAAGTAGTTCAGATAAGTCAAAGATAATCATAGCTCTAAAGTAAGAAGTTTAAGTTTGGGTCATAGCGTAGGTAGACACTCTACAGCTAAGAAGGCCTAGGGTGGAAGTCCGTAGCTGAGTGTGCGGACACCTACAACTATTTGCACAGGGTGGATAGAGTCTGTAATCACTTGAAAGATATCAATAAAGAGAAGCATTCTACAAATTTTGTGTCTTTGTTCCTATTAATGCATCTTGACATGTAAGGTATGAATTTCATTTATAATGCTTATATGATGCGCGAATGTATGTAATTACGTTGGTTAAGTGAACCAAGTAAGAACATTTGTTTACGTGATGCTACCTATGAATATTTAGTGTGATAAGTAAGACACTTAGACTAGTTTGGGAATCTACACAGTACGTTGCCATAGGAGCACAAAAATACCAAAGCCGCGGGTTAGGGCTGCGCGAAGGTCAATCGTACCCTTTCACAGAGGTATTGAAGGGCGGAATAAAGGGTTAGTCTGGAAAGCCCTAGAGCTAAGTGACCTACGCGAAGGTAGGAATAGAAGGAATAAACCAACATCACAACCATCTCAGGGTGCAGAAACTTGGTTCCAGCATCCCCCCATACTGCTTTTGGTGAGACTTTGGTCCGTACTCTACGGGTTGATGTCGAAAGGGCCAGTAGTGTATGGATTTGTTTGGATAACTAACGATGAACTTGGGTCAGGCCCCAACAAGCCAACATGGACGGACTAGGAGGCTGGACTGGCTGCTAGATCTGCAAAATGTGCAATCCAGTTGGGTAGTTGGCTACTGGGATTGAGCAATGTGCAATCCTAGTTGGGAAGGACTTATGGCCTAGGGGAAGATTTGTGTAAATTTTTTGTACAAGCAGCCACTGACCTCCAGAATACGCAATTTAGTCCAAGAGGCTAGTGCATGGCCAGAATGCACAAATCTGGAAAGGAAGGTGAGCCTTTCTTCTCCATATTGTGCAATGCAGCCTTGGTAAAGGCAAAGAACGGGCCAAGGTTGGCCCGACTCCTCAACGGGCAACTGAAAGCAAGTAAGTCCATGAAATGCATGGCAACACTAAGTGATAGCAGAAGCGATAAACAGTGCATGCAAAAGATGAATGGAAGATTGAACAAATAGATCAACATGCATGTGGGTGAGGCCTTTCACCGTTGGGTGAACGTCCATGCAAAATAGTTTCATGCATGCGACAACAGTGAGATAGCAACAAAAATTGAAACAGAGCTAGGACAAGCTAGAATACATGTAAACGACAACAGGCGTTCAAAGAAATCAAGCAAACAGCACTCACACAAGTGAATACACAAAAAGCGACAAAATTCCAGCACAAGGCATGGAAAGTGAGCTTACCCCAAAACAGCTGAGTTGAATGTGCCGACTTCTCCTAGACGTGGTGTGGGATGTCAGAGCTACAAGGTTGATGTGAGGAATGAGTTCTTCAGCATCTGGTTGATGAGTTTTGATAGCATTGAGGTTGTGACATGCATGCCACAAATCTAAGGGAAGCAACACTTGGAGGGAGGCTTCTGAATTGTTCCTTGCATGTAACCTCCAACTGCTAAACATAGATCCATGAAACAAGGGATGCCTTTGCATGCTGCCTTGGTAGAAACAACCCATGCATGCAAGTCTATTTTGCTCAGTCCCGAAGGGAACCGGTCAACTCAGCTACACATGCAAGAGACTGCTTGACTGCTGGAGAAGAATGCGCATTTCTGGCTTGGAGCTGGGTTGGCTGCCCACGAGATTTGTGCAATTTTGGGGTTGGGCAGCTGACTGCTACCCAAATTTGCACAAATCCTGGGCTGAACAACCAGTGGTCGGTAAAATTTGTGCAAATCCTGCTGGGAGGGTTGGCTAGCAGGATTGCGCAATCCTAGAGTCCAGCAGGCTGTTAGAGAGGATTGCACAGTTTCTAGAGGGAATGCTAGTTTCCCTCTAGAAATGCTCAAATTTCAAGGGGAATTTTCTTAGCCTGCAGCTATACCAAGTCCGGGTGAGCAGCCTGTGAAGGGAAAAGATCAAATTGTGATCAACAGGCTGCCTTTGAGCAAGAAAGACGTTGAAACTTGAGGACTTGACGAAGCAAGGCAAGCTACTGTGAAGGTTGGTAGGGAGGCTCCAAATTAGGCTAAGGAAAAATTTTGGAAGGTGGTTGTGGCCACTGCAACACTTGGCGACACACTGGTAGAACTCCAGCTCTCTAAATGGACCTTGTTCGTGAAAATCAATTCTAACACCTCCGGAAGTATTATTCAACTCTCATCTCGTCTTGGATTCACACTAGCTTGATGTAATATGTATCATCTGCCAGAATCTTGGTCAATTAACACACATTCCAAGCCAAGGAAACATAGTTGTTTCGATTCGAGTTGAGGGGTATATAGGTGCACAATCAGTATAGTTGTCAAAGTCTTAGTTTCATCTCTGGTGTTGCTCCACTATCAGCAGGCCTAGACAGTACCCCGGTGGAGTCACATAGGAACACAAGCATGGCTCCACTGCCAGCAAGCCTGGTCAGTACCCCGGCGGAGTTACTTTCATCACCTCCCTGCATAGGAAGCCTTTCTCTTCTTTCACCTTATTCATTTTTCATTTGAATTTTTTGACTTTTCATTTTTTTTCGTTTTTCACTGTGCATAACACTTATTCATTTCAGAGGCGGAAGAGGGATCCCGACTTATTGAGAGAAGAAGAGGTTGTTCCAACATAGAAGTAGTTTATTTAATCTATGACGTGCATGTTAAGGTTTTTCCCTCTCACCTTACTCTACTTGACTGAGCTGACAAGGGTTAACCCAAAAACAACCGACTAGAGAAGGTGACACTACTTAGCATGCAAGCATTTTGTTTTCACCAAGGTTCACTTCAAACAGTACGCATTTTCCTTTGACGTATCATGGACTAAAAGTAACAAGCTCATCATACAGAGGTAGGATGATAGATAACCAAGTAGTGATAGTTGTACAAGCCCTCTTGTACTTCACCCAGCTCATTTCATGAGTCACACATGGTTTCATGCAAACTAACCTACGAATGAAACAAACGAATGAACTAGCAATCAAAAAGCAATGTAAGAGTAGAAGCAAAAATTAAAGCGAAGCAAGTAAACAAACAAGAAAGCAAACAAATCTTGTAAGAAAACAAGCATGCAAGCAAACAACTGAAAGCAAACACTATTCCTACTCCTACACTAACAGTGCATGGGTATGATCATGTGAAGTGATACTTCTAATGCCGCCACTGGCGCATTGGTAGACCCATGTTGGTGAAGGCTTGGTCTCCGAGTAACCCAGTTGTATGGACTAGCAAACAAGAAAGATATAACATTGAAGATAACCACACTTCGTGTTTCAAAGTTCCCATGGGACATAATTGAGTGCATGTGCATGACGGGTAGTCCATGGACTTATCGTGGTGTTGTGTGACACTACGTGCAACTTTGAAGCAAAATCACACTCTTGACTGTGACATGCAAGCAAACGAAAGAAACGAAGATAACTTGTGTCGCACAGGAATGATTGCAATGTAAGATTCCTCTAATTCATGGGCACTGGGATCGTGCAGCTTGAGTGGAGGAAGTGTGATCTGTGTGTGAGATGGATCTTCAATGCATATAAACTAGTGATGAGGAGCCTTGTGTGATTGAACAGTTTCATGATCGGAAGTGAGACTAACCCCATGAGAGCGAGGACTTGACATAACCATCAACTCGAGCTGAAGTGCCTCGACAGTCTTGGGTATCTCAACTTCCTCATCAGGTAGATCATGATAAAAAATGGAAGAAAATGGATCACGACCGCCACGATTAGGAAAAATCAATGAATTCTTTGGCATCCTCGTGATCAGATGAATCAAATAGAGGGGTAGATGAAAAGTGAACGAACTCATTCTTTGTGTTTCTGGAATAGACAGATGAAGGATCAAGTGGATTTTCAATGAGTAACTTATCCCCTCCATTGTTGAATGATGGACTAACATCCTGTGAGTCTTATGAATGATCAATAATGGGTGCATCCATGGATGAAGAAACACCTGCAAAATCATGGATGGCAGGTTCACAAAAGAAGCTAGGAAAGAATGGATGGGGTTCAGATGGAAGGGAGTAATCCTTCACCGAGTGTTGATGTTAAAGCTCCCACTCATACTCTTCATGAATGATAGCACATGTTGTTTGTGTAACACCAACTCCGTCAGTGGGCTGTTCCTCGTTCACAACAAGTGAAGAGTCTGGAATGGACGAACAAAAGATAGCATCATCTAGAGGAACACCTAAGTGAGAAGACGAAGGTTGAAGAAAAGAATGCACATGGGAACTCGAAGGACTCACAACCAAATCTATGTGAAAATTGAGTGGAGTGATGTTGGGAGGGTGTGAAGGATGAACAGATGTGTGAACATGATCCTCACCATCATTGGGTGATGGTGGAACTGTTGAATGAGAGGGAGGTGGACAGTCCGTTGAGATAGTGTCTGCTCCCACATGGCATTTTGCAGTTCCATCAACGAAGAAGGTTGAGCGAGTCTTGACATCAAGCTTTCTCTTGGGACGAGCGGATTTCTTAATTCAATACTCGAACTAGTCCCAAATATAAGTGAACTTCATCTGGCTCCTTGGAGCTTGAAAATGCAAGTCATAGAAACGCTGCCAAAAATCAATAACAGATTCATGCGAATCCCTCCGTTGTTGTAACAATTTCTAGTCAAGATGGTCTGGATCAAAGTGATAGAACATTTCTTCAATAAGATCACAGAAGTTCTTACATGAATGCATGGTGTTAGCCGGTATGTTGAGCACCCAACGAAATGGAGATTCGCAAAGTGTGTATGTGAGCAGTAACCCAACCTGTTCGTCAGTAAACTCATCTTCCTCACCATCATATGTATGAGTGGAAAAGAGATTGAAAAGCTTCTCCAAGATGGAGACATCTTCATGATTCGATAAACACCTCGCGGGAAGAAGAATGCAAGACTCCATGAAATATATGCAAAGGTTCAAAACTAGATGAGAGGACACTACTTGTCATCAGGCCCTCCTTCTAGTGCTAGAAATCTTGACGGTGTTGGACCCGCCAACATGTCAAGGCGATCTCCTCGGTAAGAAGTCCCAATTAGACCTCAGATGGTTTGGTGTAGGAGTCCCATCAGTGGGTCGTAAGGTAATGCCTTTACCGCGATGTCTCACAAAGGCAAGTAAGATAACTATGTCAGTAGCAAGGGTGTGACTGATGCATAGAGTCAAGGAATGTGTACGAGAGGTTCCAACACTTCGAAGGGAGAGGAAGGTGAAGGTGAGTTCCAGGTTGAAAGGGATTAGTCCCAACTCAGTTAGGAACACACCACACAAAGGACATGCACAGCTTCTGGCGAAGCAGTCCACTCGGATGCGGAAATCACAACATACAAGGTAAGATAACATGAACAGCAATCACGGATCAGTCCGAGACGAGTGTGACGGTTGATATAGCAAGGTTCATAAGAAAGGTTTGTCTAATGTCCGGTAGAGCAGTCGACACGGACGATGACAACATTAACAACATATGAAACACATTAACAACAAGATTCATATAATTCATACAAATCAGTTCATATACAAGTACATAAATAACATATATCATTAAGGAAACCAAAACAGTCCAATTACAGTAACAACATATGCATGAAATACCCCTGACCTAGCCGTCGTTGTTGCCTCCTGCAGCTTCCCGCAGCTTCCCTGGTTGGAAGCCACTTGCTTCTGAGCCCTCTCTAGCATTGCTCGGTCTCCATAGAGACCCTCTTTCTATTGAATGGCTCATGTCTGCGAGCTTCCTTTCCTTCACCCATTGCAGCCACACGTTGTCCCCTTACTCGGCAACCTCCTGCTGCTGAGTTCTTTCAAACAATGTGTTCCACTACATAGGTACACTCCTCCTCCCAACAAGGGAATGATGAAAATGAAGCAGCATTTGCAACTCTGATATTAGAAAATGGAGCTCCAAGAACCAGGCCATCGGTCAGCAAATTTTTGAAGAAACTAGCGGACATTCCAGAGATTTCACTACCGCCAACTCTCCCAAGAAGAGTTGCCATTTCCTTAGCAGAACATGGCCTTGTAGGATAGATCACAGGGCTTTGGCCTTCCCCAAGATCAGTTCAGAAATGGGTGGAAGGAAATCGGAGTGCAAATACACAAGGGAAGATAGCTATTCGTTTCTGTGGAAGGGGATATTATACTTTCCTATTTGAAACTAAGGAAGACAGAGACTTAATATTCAAAAATGGACCTTATTTTATGGATTCGAGAGGACTATACCTAAATAGATGGGCACCAAACTTCGATCCAGAGATGGATATTCCAAGCGCGGTCCCGGTCTGGGTCAGGTTGCCGCATCAACCCCTCCACTTCAGGGGTGATGACTCGGTAAGAGTTATTGGGAATGCAGTAGGAAAATACATTGACAGGTATGAACCCAAAGACAACATGCATGCTTACACAAGAATTTGTGTGGAAGTAGACCTGGGGAAAGGTCTACCCGAGGCGATAAGGATCAAGGTGGATCAATGGACTCATATTTAGCAACTGGACTACGAGAAAATCTCGTTTAAATGCAAGGTATGTCATGAATACGGTCATTTCGCAAATAGATGTAGTAAAAAAAAGAAGTTGAAAGTGTTGAAGTTCACGAAGACACATGGGAACAAGTTAAAAGAAAGAAGCCTCTCAATAAACAAAATGCAACAAACCCCTCACAGCCTCAAGAGACCAATGAAGCAGCCCCTGTACCTCCAATAAATACCGCCCCTCCAGTTATAACTTCCTCAAATCCATTTGAACCTTTGGGAGAAGACTTGCCATCTCCAAGATCTCCTTCACCATCCAACGCATTAGCTCTCATCACCTCCCCCATCCAGAGCCCATCCCCTCCTCCGCCCACAGTAGATTGAATACAAACTAGAAACAAAGCAAAAGAAAACACCCAAGCATGGGAATAGCCAAAAAAAGTGGGAAGGAAATCTAATAAAGAAATAAGGGATGAGGTATCAACAAAGGAAATGGCCATAAGAACACAACAGCCAATGGATTCTGTCCTTGGAAAGCAGAGGGGAAGCGGAGAAAAATATCAGCACAAAGAAAAGGGAGGGACACAGCATAAAAAAAATTAAGTAATGATTACGATCTCTTGGAATAGTAGGGATCTTGGAACCACCTTTAAAATCAATGCAGTCAAGGATATAATAAAATAGGAGTAGCCAGACATCTTTATGGTCCAAGAGACCAAAGTAAATAAAAAAGAACTTCAAAAAAGATTCAAAAGAAAAAAGGCTTTGAAGGAAAAGCTATAGATTATAATGGAGCCTCAGGTGGAATATGCACAATGTGGAACAAAAGGAAATGGGATCTGGTCAACCAAAAAATCAATAATCATTGGGTAAGAACAGATCTGAAAAATAACAGTACAAAGGAGGAGTATTGCATCATAAACATTTACTCCCCTAACCACTACAGAGACAAAGAACAATGTTGGAAGTCAGTGAAAGAAGAAGCAGCAGAAAGGCAAAGAGGCAAACTAATTTTGGGAGGAGACTTAAATCTGATTAGAAATATTGACGAGAAGTTGGGAGGTAACTACTACAATGATCCTTCAAGAGCAGCGCTGGAAGAAATCATTGAAGAACAAAAATTACTTGACATTCCCCCAAGTAATGGAAAGTATACCTGGAGCAATAAAAGAACAGGAAAACATAACATAAAGGAAAGATTAGATAGAATTCTGATCCATGAAAATATAGCAGCAGCATTCACCATAGTGAAAAGTAAAATTGTTCATGCGTCAACTTCAGACCATAAGCCAGTGGTGTTGATCTTGGGTAGGCTGGAAAACCAAGGTCCGCTCCCTTTCAAATATAATAAAATTTGGGACAGCAAAGAGGACTTCGGCAAACAAATAAGAGAAAGTTGGAAAATCAGTGTAATAGGCTCTCCTCACTATGTGTGGGAAATGAAGTTAAAAAATTTAAGACTTCGCTTAAAATCATGGGCAAGAGAAAATGCACTCAAAGAAAAAGCAAAAAAAATAGAACTTCAAGGAAAATTGGACAACATTAGTAAGGAAAAAGAAAACAAACAAGAGAGTGAGCAAGATTATGCACAAGAAAAAGAGATTTTTTTGGACTTATACAAGCAAAATCGACAAGAGGAAGAAGAGAGCAGGCAGAAATCAAGATGTTTATGGTTGAAAGCGGGGGATAAAAATACCGCCTTTTTTCATAATATTATGAAAATAAGGAGAGATGGAAATCAGATTGAAAAAATTCAAGTAGAGGGGCAAGAAATAAGAGGAATAGAAGAAATTAAAAAGGCAACTCACAACCACTACAAAAATCTCCTTTCAGCGAGGGATCAACAGGTGGACAGCGAGGAATTTTTACAGCAAATTAAAAAAAAAAAAAAATCAGCGAGCATCAAAACAAAGAATTATATAAAGATGTCACTGAGGAGGAAATCAAAGAAGCAGTTTGGAGTCTACACCCAAAAAAAGCCCCAGGACTAGACAGATTCACAATTTCTTTCTACAGGAACCATTGGGAAACCATCAAGAAAGACTTGGTGAGAATGATCAAAAATGTCTTCAAAAAAAATAAATTTGGGGGAATACAAAAGCCTCATTCTTGGCTCTCATCCCTAAAGAAACAAACCCAATTTCCTTTGATAGATACAGGCCTATCTCCTTGTGTAACTCTTCCTACAAAATAATCACAAAAATTTTGGCAAATAGATTAAAAAAAATTATGCCATGCATCATCTCAGAAAATCAAGGTGGCTTTGTACCAAGAAGACAAATTACTAACAATGTAATAATTGTACAAGAAGCCATACATAGTAGTATACAAAGAAAAGAAAAGGGAATGGTCATCAAATTGGATATGGCCAATGCCTTCAACAGAGTGAACCACAACTTTCTTGTTGTTGTCCTTCAAAAGTTTGGCATCTCTTCCAAGTTTATAGACATCATTATGACTTGCATCACCAATCCCTGGATAGCTCCTTTGATTAATGGAAGGCCAAGCAACTTCTTCCAAAGCTCTAGAGGATTGAGACAAGGTTGTCCTCTCTCCCCCTTCCTTTACATTATTATGGAAAAATCACCAAGTGTACAGCTAGAAAATCAAAGGGAAAATAAAAAATAACAACCATCCAGATCTCAAGAGTCAAAGAGATCAACCACTCCCTCTTTGCCAATGACACCCTCCTCATTGGGGGAGCTTCTGTGATCATTGAAAAATGTTTTAAAAAAGTTCTAGATGACTTTATCCATGTTTCAGGAGGACTCCTAAACAACAGCAAATGCATAATTTACAGCTGGAATGTCTCAATAAACACAATGCAAAGAATATCCCATATAATGGAAATACCGGTACAATTAAAATGGAGCCATTGAATATACCTGGGACTACCATTAGAAAAAGAAGTAATCAAGGCAAAAGTTTGGAATAAGCATGTAGAAAAAATGAGGGGGAAAATTTAGAGTTGGGGAATGATGTGGCTCAATCTTGCAGGAAGAACAATAATGATCAAGGCCCTCCTTTCAGCTCTGCCAATATATCAATATACCATAATAATTGCCTCGGCAAGTGCCAATAAACAAATGGAATTAATTATCAGAAGCTTTCTCTGGCAAGGAGGAAAGCAAGAAAATAAAAAATTCAGCCTTATTCGATGGAAACAAGTAACTCTCCCCTATGAGAAAGGAGGGATTTCAATCCGAATACCAGGACTGATGAATAGTGCACTTGGGATCAAGTTAGTTTGGAGAATGATAAATGGCAAAGAACAGTGGTGGGGAAAGCTTTAACAAGAAAATATTTAAACTGTCAAAGGACAAAAATGCTCACTGAAATAATTCCAGAGTGGCCTTGTACACAGGTCTGGAAATTGGTTTAAAATATCATTCCACATATAAGAGATCAAATTTCCAAAAATCTTGGGGATGGGAAAACAATCTCAATATGGGATGATAGAATAATGGGAGAAAATCCATTAAAACAGCAGAAAAATCTAAGAGAATTAAAATATTGGATGGAGGAGACAAGCCTAACCATCTTATACTCTGTTTCTGAATGGGAACAAAATATCTAGACAAATTAGAAAGTGTTGGCGCTTCCTCCTAGACTGAGAAGCCAATGGGAAGAACTGAAAACCTTCTTAGTAGGAGCAGTGCCAATAAAGAAAGAAGAACAAGATGAGTTTATTTGGGATCCAACTGGAGGAAATTACACAGTGAAATTAGGTTACAACTATCTTCAAAATTATAACATTCATGAGGACTGGAATCTATGGATAGTAGTATGGAAAAATGAGTGTTTGCCTAAAATTAAATTCTTTACTTGGTCACTGCTGAAAGGAAAAATTATCATAGCAGAAAATTTAAAAAAGAAAGGCTTTCAAGGACCCTCCAGATGTGTCATGTGCCAAAGGGATGAGGAAAACATTCAACACTTATTTATGAATTGCACTATGGCAAGAGAATGTTGGAAGCAGTTAATCAGCCCATTAGAGCTAAGCATAGACACTACAGTGTAGCTGCCAATTCTCCACAAAAATTGGGTCCAAAGCTACCCCTATACCAAGAAGAAAAAAGCAGTAATAAATAGAATTTGGAAATGTTTTCCCTCTATTCTTTGTTGGCAACTATGGCTAGCTAGAAACAAGTGCATCTTTAAGGGACAAAAGCCAAGCATAGGGATTATTATATCGAAGACTTGGGGACAAGTTTCAGAAATAATAAGTATAAATGGAGCAGGAAGAATCGATCAGAATAGCTTGCAGCAAGAAGAAAGGGAATGGTATAGCAAAGCTCTAATTGAAGACAAATCTGGAGTCTACAAAAAAATAAATAAAGGTAGGGCAAAAAACAGGGATTGGAAGCTTCGTTTGAATGACATGGAAATGGCAGAGTGGATCAAAGAATAGAAAAAGTACATATTATTTTTTGATGGAGCCTCAAAGAATAATCCAGGCAAAGTAGGGGCAGGCAGCCTAATCCTAGATCCGAATGGTAAGAAAATAACAACATATGAATGGGGCCTAGGAAAGATGACTAATAATAGGGCAGAAGCATATAGTTTGCTGATAGGCACTAAGATTTTACAAAAAAAAAGAGATAAAAGATCCAATATTAATTGGGGACTCTGCAATCATTATAGCAACGATGGAAGCAGAGAAGGAATTCAAAAGTGTAGCCTTAAACAAAATAAGACAAAGAATCATATCAAACACAAAAAACATGGGGAAAATAACTTATAAGCATGTCTTAAGAACTCAAAACAAAGATGCAGACTTATTAGCCAACAAGGCAGTGGATAGACAAGCTAGAACTGTGAAAGAAAATAACAAAATCTATGAAGAAAACATCCCATAAAGTGTTCTCCTTGGAGGACTGGTTTGAAAACCAAAGAAGGAAAAATAACATCAAATCATCAAGAAGAGGAAAGGAAGATAACATCAACGAGCAGGAGATTCCCTTACAATTGTCAGGGTATACAATCAAGCATTATTCTCCCCGTTCAAAGATGAGGATCCAAATAATCTCCAAAAGGACTCATCGTGATCTGAAACAAGCCAGTAATCATCCTCGTGCACTGAATGAAGTAGGAAAAGGTCATATCGGGCACGATCACACCAGAGAAAACAGTGATTGCCATCTGAATTGGGTAGTGGAAATCTGTGCTGGTATGGGGGAAAAACTGTGAAGGAAACCCACAATAACATGTTAACGCATGGCACAAACAACTATAAATTGAAGTATCAACAAAGGAAATCACAGCACTTGGGAAAGCAGCGAGAGAGTGTCATAGTTGGAAACATAAGAGATAAGAGAAAAGAGTGCAGAAGCAGAGAGTTTCACGAGTCCAAGCGAAACAAAGGTCAGTGAAGTTTTCCAGTCGGAGCCTCAAGAGCTGATTGCAAGCTGGGTAAAATCAATAATAGTCAGACTCAAAAACAAGGTAACAGCATTGCCACATTTCTTAGTTGTTACTTACAACATTTTCTTCTTTTCGGTTTAAGGACTGATAAAAGTGTTAGTGTGGTATTGTTGCACGATAATCGGCCTCATAGACTCCTCCTGAGCCGCATTCCGACCTTATCTAATCCTCTCCAACTTTATATCATCCTCAGCCTCAAAATCTATTTCATAGATACAGAGAGCAAAATCCTCTCCCCTCTAATTTCTCAAGGTAAAAGCATTGTTTTATGTCTCTGTTGTCATTCTCAGTTTTATCTACTTCCCAGCTCTAGGACTGATAATTATTTTAGTGTTGTCTTTTTGCTCGATTACTGGCCCCATAGACTCCATCTGAGCCACATTCTGACTTCTTTCGATTCCATCCATCCTTGCATCACCTCCAAAATCAATTCTCAGCTCTTAGATCCTGAGTCCACAAGTTTTCCTCTTCAAATTTCTTATAATCAGACCATCAATCAACTCTGTAACTGTAAGTGGGAGTTGCATTATAAGCAGCATTACAAAACCAACAAAAAAACCAAGCAGATAGTGCAAAGAGGTTAGACAGAAGGCAAAAGAAGCAGAAACAAAAGAAGTCATCAACTCAAGCATAGAGGACCTTCTCCAGGCAAAAACAATCTTGTTGAAAGATCAAACCAAAAAGAAATATGTCTTGTAATCCCCTTGAAAAAGTTGAAAATAATGAGAGTTGTCCGATGTGTCGAGCTAATAGATTTATGATAGTATGCTTCATCCAAAATCTTAAAGATCTGAAATGAAGATTATAAATGTCCATAAGCAAAGTGAAATAGATAAGCAAAGAGCATAAATTGAAGAACTGAAAGATAAGTGCAAGCACTTGGAGGACGTCGTGGATTACATCAACTCACTTAATCAAAGCCAGCAAGGAGAGAATTCTTCAAGGTACAACAAGAAAAGAGGACAGCAGCCAGAAGAGTCAGTGACCCAATTTTGGTGAACATCATGCAATCATCTATCTATGCTTTGTAAATATTTCTTGTTGCTTGGGCAATTTGTTAGACAATATGTGTTCATAAATTTCCAGAATTTCATAATCAAGGTCTCAAAGGCAAAGGTAGGGACTGCACTCCCATTTTGTACCTCTAATGAAGACCAGATGTTCCTGGAATGTAGTAGGACTTAGCTCCTTTCATTTTTTGTAATACAAAAGTAGTCGACCTTGTTAAAAAAAAACAACAAAAACATATGCATGAAAATGTGATGGCTCTTATTATTAAAGAAGTGTAAGTAACAATCATACAATACACCATGTAAACCTACTAGCCCCGACAGTGGCTGTTACAGCCACATCTGCTTGCTCCTCCAAAGAGATGTACTAGCTCCGTGCAGTGGAGAAGCCAAGGCACGTTACAATATTGTCCAAGTCTTCTTCAAGATAGTCTTAGTAGAAGCTTGGTTGACCAAAAGCCTTTACAATGAGTTATGAGGGACTATTTATAGCAAAGGGTGGGGTGACCTTTGACATTCCCCTTTGTGACAGTTCAACTATCCTCATGACTCTTCACCTACTCTATGGTTGTTACATCCAACTATTGACACTCAACTTACACTTGACATGACTTAAATTACAATGTACATGTACTCATGTGAGATAGCATGGCTTGAGAAAGCCTTGCAAGACATCACTAACACTCAGTTTGTTGTGGTGAGACCAACTCTTTGACATGCTTGTGATGGTGAAGCTGGTGAGTTAATGCCAATCTTGGTCGTCCGTGATGGTGTGCATGTACCTCATGGTGACATCTTTTTGAAGCGAACTCTTGCCTCCATTGCAATTGATGCATTGGTTCAGCCCCTTCATCCAACTCATCTACTAACATGCACATGGTCTTCTTAGGTACAGTCAAACTGACAACACACTGATGCATAGTGTCTGTGTTGATCTTCAAGTGTGTGTTAGTGGTCATGCACATCAACTTGTCAAAGTGCATGTTCAGCCCTAGTTGGACTTCATTCTTGTCTTTGCCTTGGTGAGTGTGTTGAATGGGTTGGATTGCATGCGTGCGCTCAATGACATGCATGTTGTTGGATCCTTTGCATGTGCTCAACAACACTTCTGATCATGTTTGATCTATGTCAGCTGCTGGGATGGATCCTTAACTTGTACTGGCGCAATTTCATCTGTGAGTGAATGTTGTGCCCACTATTGTTATGGTTCCTACTGCAACTCATTGGACTGTCTGTGCAGCTTCATGTTCTTCTTGAGTTGTTGCTTCAGCACATACAGCTCCTTCTCTGTTTCATCCTCTGCCTTCGCGCAATCTTCAGGTCGTGCCTTCACTTCATAGCCTGAGTCTCCAAAGTTGCTTTCATTATCAGTTGGTCTGCTTGATCTTGCAACTTTGCTCAGCGTCTATGTTGTCAACAACCTTCCTCTTACATTCGTTGCATTCGCTACGTTCAGTGCATTTGCCGCGTTCACCGCATTCGGTATGTTGCCTTCAGTTTTTGTTCATGATGCTACTTGTTGTGATGATTTTGTTGTCATATCTTGATGTCCTTATCTATGAATAACTTGATGTCTTCGTGAGTAGGAAAGCTCATAGGCACTACATCTGAGAGGTAGATGAACACCTATGATACCTGGTGACATTAAAACACTCATAGAAAGCAATCTGTGAGTGAAAACCAAGCAAATCTGGGGACGGACACAGCACGTACCTGGGAAACTGATGAGGAAGATTGCACAAATTCCACTAGGAGGTTGAGTGACTGGCTGCTAGAACTGTGAAAAAGGTAGTTTGGACTGGCTGGGAGGTTGGACTAGCTGCTAGATCTGAAAAATGTGCAATCTAGTTGGGCAATTAGCTATTGGGATTACACAATGTGCAATCCCAACTGGGAAGGATTGTTGGCCTAGGGGCATATTTGCGCAAATTTTTGGGCCAAGCAACCACTGACCTCCATAAATGCACAATTTAGTCCAGGAGGTTAGTGTTGGGCCAGAATGCGCAAATCTGGGGAGGAAGGTGAACCTTTCTTCTCCAGATTGCGCAATGTAGCCTTGGTGAAGGCAAAGACCGGGCCAAGGTTGGTCCAACTCACCAACAGGGAACTAAAAGCAAGCAAGTCGATGAAATGCATGGTAACACTAAGTGATAGTAGAAGTGATAAACAGTGCATGCAAAACATGAATGGAAGATTGAAAAAACATATCAACATGCATGTGGGTGAGGTCATTTGTCGGTTGGGCGAAAGTCCGTGCAAAATAACTTCATGCATGCGACAGCAGTGAGATAGCAACGAAAATTGAAACAGAGCTAGGAGAATACATGTAAATGACAATAGGCATTCAAAGAAATCAAGAAAACATCACTCACACAAGAAAATACACAAAAAGCAATAGAAATGTAGCACAAGGCATGGGAATCGAGCTTACCCCAAAATATCCTAGCTGAATGTGCCTACTACTCCTAGATGTGATGTGGGATGTCAAAGCTACAAGGTTGATGTGAGGAATGAGTTCTGTAGCATCCAGTTGATGAGTTTTGATAACATCGAGGTTGTGACGCGCATGCCACAAATCTAGGGGAAGCGACACTTGGAGGGAGGTTTCTGAATTGTTCCTTGCATGTAACCTCCAACTGCTAAACATAGATCCATGAAACAAGGGATGCCTTTGCATGCTGCCTTGGGAGAAACAACCCATGCATGCAAGTCTATTTTTCTCAGTCCCAAAGGGAACCGGTCAACTCAACTGCACATGCAAGAGACTACTTGACTACTGGAGAAAAATGTGCATTTCTGGCGGGAGATGGGTTGGCTGGCCAAGAGATTTGCGCAATTTCTAGGATGCACAGTTGACTGCTGCCCAAATTTTCATAAATCCTAGGCTAAATAGCCAGCTGCTGGGAAAATTTTCAAAATCCCATTGGGAGGGTTGGCTGGCAGGATTGCGCAATCCTGGAGCCCAGTAGGCTGTCAAAGAGGATTGCACAATTTCTAGAGAGAAGGTTGGTTGCCCTCTAGAAATGCGCAAATTTCAAGGGGAAGCTTCTCAGCCTACAACTGGACCAAGTCCGGGTGAGCAGCCTATGAAGGGAAAAGATCAAACTGTGATCGATAGGCTGCCTTTGAGCAAGAAAGACATTGAAGCTTGAGGACTTGACGAAACAAGGCAAGCTACTATGAAGGTTGGTAGGGAGGCTCGAAAACAGGTTAAGGCAAAATTTTGGAAGGTGGTTGTAGCTGCTACAACAACACCAAATGTATATTTTATTTGACATGAAAAATCACACAGAGATAATACCCAGGGATGCACAACAAAAATGGATTGATCTCGCCCTTATTTAGGCTACCATCGAACTGCATTTACACAGTGGAACAAGGTCGATGTCATTCTATAAGAGTATAAATGATCTATCCAAATAACACATAGCATATTCACCCTGCACAGGCTTCATCTGCACTATGACCAACACACCTGTTGTGGGGAAAAGTATCCGATGCAGATGACCCTATCCCTACTCTAAAGGTGACAGTCTTTAGCAACAACTGAAAGTAAAGCTTTGATGTTTTCCTTTATGAAAGTACAGAGAGAAGGAAGAAAAGATTAACCAACCTGGTGTCTTTCGCTTAGTCGATCCTTGTCCTCTCTCTTTGTCTCTTGTTCCCAGCTCCTTGCTCACTTTGCCGGTCCAGCTACACACAGATCCTGCACAAAACAAGAGAGGAAACTACAAGATACATGTACTCATAACTGATGCATGGATTAGAGTGAATCAAATATACAAGTAAATACAATCCATCAATGTAATACAAGTATATAGGAGAACATGCAAAACTTTATTGATAGAAGTAACAGGGTTCTGAGAAGGTTACAACCAATGATGGCTCCAATCCAGCAGCACCTCCCCAGCAGCAAGAACTCTCCTCTTCACCTCTAGTAAAACAATCACCCAATAGCTCTAACTGTAAACCAACAGCACCTCCTTGCTTTACACAAAATTCCAGCCTCCTTAGACCTCATAGAAGAGCTCTATATATAGGAGAGAAGAAGAGAGGATGAGTCAGCTTGAGGCTGGCATAGAGCTGACTAGTGTCCTCTCCCTCTTCAGTTAATCTTCAGTTCTTGAGTCCACTTGGAGATCCTTGCTTACACATGGTGATCAAGTACCTCTTACTCATCACAGGGCGAATCTCATGAACCAAGTGTCAGTTTGGAAGCTTCCTGGGCAGTTGACACCTTGCAGGATGACTGTGCCACTTGGCCAATCTCGCCCAGCGCAGGTAGCCTTCATTAATTTTGACTTCCAGCGCAGGTACAAAGAGGGACAGTTGCATTCCAGTGCAGAAGCTCAGTGGAGCAGCTGACATGATCCAAAATAAGCCTGTTTTGAAGTGATTTCAGGTGGAGAACTGATTGGAAGTGTTGTTGTTTGATGACCTTGTTCTTTTAGGGGTAAGAACAACATGTTTAGGGACTGAGGATCCCTGTAATTATTGACATTTCATGCTCCATGATGCGAGGCACAAAAATGTCTATAACAGTTGCCCCCTAAAGTATGAGGCCGTTTATCGGGTGAGATGCTTTATCTAGAGGGTCCGAAGTTCATTCCAGTGCTGAGGAGGCGCCCTGTAATACAATACAATACAATACATTATTTTTCATTCTGCTTTCATGATCTAGCTGAGGCGGGCATTCCCATGCTCAGCTTTTATAAATACATTTTGGTACATATGACAGACGATCGTCTGAAGGTAGACTGATAATTTTCTGCTGAAATTATCATCCTTTGAATAGGATGATCATCTGCTGCAATGATGTACATGGCAAATGCTTTTATGTTTCCTGAATATATATCGCAGCCCGGATGGATGAAACTAGATCCGGGGTCTTCAAACTCGTTCGATCTTCACTCTAAGTACAAGTCGATCCATGTGAGAATTTCGCTGAAGTCGAACATGGAAAGACATCGCTTGATTACCGGTCAATAATGAAAACCGTTAACAAGCGCGAGAGGAATCACCAATAATGACGATGACCCTCAAGGTACTGCAGTACAATTCACGTGGCGTGAATAAAGGACTTGGCGTCGAACACCACGCAAAATCTTCTGGTCGAAGATCATTGATGTATACCTGTCGCCGGAAGTGAGAAACTTGCCATTGAGGCATGCAAGCTTCAAAGTACTGATGGGGGTGTTCCTAGATCAACTTCTTGGATAATGAGCTGAAGTCGACAAGAAGCGATCCGTCAAAGGAGGGCCTTAATGAATCCCACATCAATGACACGGAACGGAGCTAATGATTTTAGTGGAGGTGAAAACAAACTGTGACATATGATTCAGGGTGGCGATCATGAATGGATGAAGGATAATGTATGGCAGTGGATGGGACACGGTTGACACTTTCAGAATGACCCCTCTTGAACATATAACGACACTGATGCGATGGATCGGTAGCATTACCCCAAATGTGGATGGTTTGGCGAGGACCATGGCGATGAGACCGGTGAATGAAACAACCCAACCCGATGTGGTACGGAGGAAAAGTGTCATGTTCAAGAGTGACTTGCTACCATTAAACTTTGATGTTCTCCCAATTTTTCCCCAGTCATTTCTGACCAGTACCTCTTTATTTTTGTCAAGCTTGAGGAGGATAACATATGCTTGTTCTATAACCTGCCCTTCGGGCAAGCCCATCGCTATGATTTAATGAGCCTAGCGATAGGGAAACTCGTTCTCGTCTAAAGACAAGTTTGTCGCTATTTAATCATTTTAACGAGTCTAACGACAAGGAAAACTCGGTCCTTTTCATTTTTAGAGAGTCTGAAAAAGTACATAAAGTCAACTCCATAATTCCTTTTTCGTCATCTAATCCCTTAAGTCCGAAAAAGTATAAAATAATACAGAAGGGATGGTTGTTCGGTACTTTTAACGAGCCGAACAAGACAAGCGCTCGATCCTTTTGTGCAATAATCCCTCAGGTCCAAAAAGATTAAAATTTAGAGGAGGGATAGCGTTCCGGTCATTTAACGAGCTAGAAGGCCAAAACTCGGCAAACTTTTCATATTTTACGAGTCAGTGAAAAGAGCTCAAAGAAGACTCGTCTTTTGAGGAACGAGTGATAAACAGGGATAGCAGCAGATTCCAGGTACAGGTTGGAATTTTCCAATCACGGCAGTGTCACAAGGATGGCTAGGTGAAATCACTCTTCGCAGCTGTTTCTCAAAAGAGGTAAACACACAAATGGAAGTGAATGATCGGCCAAATGAACAGTGGAGGTGATGGATGAAAACACGATCAAGGTTCTTATGGCTGATGAATTTACGATCTCAAGAGGTTATTTACCGGTTCATTTTTTCCATGAGCTTGAACTCTGGGGGAAACTTTTGCTCACACTTTTCTATTTTTTAACGAGCATAGATTCAGTCATAAAACTGCTCGAAGTTTGCGTTTATTTTTTAACGAGCATGAACTATATGCTAAAACTGCTCGATATACCAGTCATAAAGAAGAACGCCCTCCGTAAGGACCAATTTTTATAGAGCTTATGCCTTACCACAGCTATGCTCTCTTTTGGCAAATTTTACTTTTGCCCCACAGGCTTCTTTCATGCAAGTTTGGAAACGGCTAATCTTAAAACCAGATAAATAACCGCCCCTAGCTTGCACTCCAGAAGGTTTGCATGCCCCCAGGTATAGGATAGAATTTCGAGGTTGCCCCTCCTCTCCCCTACCTCTGCTTTTCTTTGGGTGTTCACAGTTACTTGTCATCTTGCCAATCTAATGCTAACGATACTTGTCTTCTCGTTATTCTAAGGGGTCTTACGCAGTACTTAGGCTTCCCGTCGGCCCACTTTTAACAAACAGCTATTTGTGACAATGGAAGAACACTACTAAAAGATAAAACATTGGTATTATTGAGGGAGGCTTGCCTCTTTCTTATTATTCCAAAGACAGTTCGATTTGCTGCCGCAAATCAATCTCTTTCTTCGGCGGTGTCTATCATTGGGTTGTCCAAAGATGGTTACCCTCTGTCACAACAATACGGTCTCCTTCTTCGTAGACTGCCCCTGCTTATCCTTCAAAACATATGTTTCGATGGGCGAGGCTTGAATTCAAAGATGGTTACTACTTGTTGCAATAAGGGAATTCCTACTTGGGCATTGCCCACTTTTTTAGACAAAGGTGAATGACTCTTTGGTCAAACACATAACTTTAACAAAAGATTATTATTCTAGAACAACCCCACTTCCTTCGGACGGGGTACGGACTAGTCATATTCTTCTGTGGAAATTCTTTCTTATACCCGGGGTTTCTTCTGCCCGAAGCAGACCAGAGTGCATGCCCCCTGGGTCCTAGTCTTTCTTTCCGAATCACTCGCGCTCATCGGGAAGGAGGACCGGGGGTGGAGGCGTATCTTGAGTGAACAGACCATTTAGGAATGGTATTTGACTATTTGCGATGCGAGATCCCGGAAATGAAAGTTGGTCTACGAGCTTGACCACCCTTCCTTCGTGTGGAAAACACATTACTCTAAAGAGTGAGGAGACTATCGCTCCCATGCAATAAATATAGTCGCGTCCAAGGAGTAGGTTATAATCCAAGGGTCCTTGAACTACCAACACGTTCATCCTGATGGTCTTCCCTTTCAATGTAACAGGTACATCGGGGAGGATCCCTAATGGTCGACTGGTTCCTTTATCAAAACCTGAGAGATTTCTCAACTCAGGTAAAAGCGTTGGGGAACCCAGTGCTTTCCAAGCAACAGAGGAAAGGATACTCACAGACGCCCCTTCATCAATGATAGTACCAGCCATAATCATTCTATAGATCTGGACAATGATTCTGAATGGTGTACTGGCTGGTAACCGGGGTCTGCCTAGTTGATTCCAATCAAAGGATACAACCAGGTTGCTTGGCGGTGGGACCGAATATACGGCCGGATATGACTCTGATGATGTTCCTTCCTGCGATAAAGGAATGGGCGCATTGCCCTTATGCTCATCGGAGTCGGTGCTGATGAAAAGAACCTGGATGGTGTCATCCTTATTCTCTTCAGTGAATGTGTCGCATGAAGATGACTCTTCGGCGACTGTGTCATTTGAAGACGGGTCTTCAATGACGGAGTCATTGGACGATAGAACCTCTGAAGGAAGAACCGGGCCAACTGCCGTATCGACCTTTAGACTTTCGTCTGGTCTAGATTCAGTAGGTTCATTCTCAATGACCGACACTTCAGCTGACCACTTGAGTGGTTCAACTGGATTTTCAACTATCGAGGGATTAGGCGCGAGTTTTCGATATCCAGGAGGAAGTTGCAACGGTGACACCGGGCAATCTTCCAAAACTCTCTTGGCCTCATCTAAGAATGGACATTTGTGGAGGGCATGATTGCCTTCACACAATAGACAGGGTGATCTTGGTCCCTTTCTTCGTCCTTCACTCTCGCTAGTTGATGGAATGCAATCAACATGACAACCAGAGGTTGATGCTACCGGATTGTGCAACCTTGGGGACCAGTCCCTTAGTATCCGGGGAATACAAGGACAATCACGATGGAAGTGGATCCCTTTGCAAATGACACATGGCGATTTAGGCCCGGTCGGTGCAGTGTGTGGGTTTTTGTCAGCTTTCTTCTGCTTGCCCCTAGTCGCCTTCGCCAGAGGCTCCTTCTGCTTCTTTTCTCTCTTCTTCTTTTCCTTCTTCTCCTTGGGAGGCTGACTTTTGCCAGCTCTACCTTGCGAAGATGAAGGATCAGAGGAAGTATCATAAGAAGTGGAAGGCTGGTGGGTAGTTCTAGATTGTTCTGACTGTTGATTCGACTGCTCAGGATTAGTGGCGATCTGGACTACATTAGTTGAAAAGAGCCATACAGGTAGGCCGATTGTCAATCCTGGAAGTGACAATGTTGCCATATGAGGCGCACCAACATCTCCCCAAGAGGAGAAGGGATTTTGACTTCCGCCAAGGTTACTTCCTTGGTTGGTGGGCTCCATACTTTTCAACTGAAAGATCAACGTGGGAATAACAGGTGATTATGTTCCGCTTAAAATAAATTTTATTAACGACGCTTTTAGACACAAACTTGCTTTTTCATGTTTTAAGAGTCGAGAAAAAGCTAAAGATGACTCTAGTTGCCTTCGATGTATTAACGAGCCCGAAGTGACAAATGCTCGGTTGGACTTTTTCAGTTATAGAGTTTGAAAAATGCCAAAAGAAACTGCTCTGGAGATCTAGGCAGAGGGTGTGCCAAACCTTTCGCGAAACCACAGAATACGTTTTACGGTACAGGTGGTCGATCTTCGTGAATGTTGTGTTCACTGCATCGCGATCCGTAGGGCGGCCGACACGGTTTCCTAAGGATAAAGGATAAAAGCCTATAGGGGTCTCCCAATATACGCGACGGTACGCGGGAGCTCAAGTCCGTGTTAGTGCCACCGACTCTCAGGAGGAATCACCCACCTTCGTAGAGATCGACAGTCACTATGTTTAACGACGCCGGAACACGTCTCTACCTAGACCTCTAGATGTTTGCGTTAAATTCCAAAGCGTTGTTATGTAAATTGAGTTTATTTTAATGTTGATCTTGCTTAACAGTTTGCCTTTCAGGTTCGCCACGAGATGTATATATACAACTTCCTATATGCAATCTAAGAATGAGAAGCAAATCTTTTCAATCTTTCAACTTTGAAAACCTTAATCTACTGAGGGAAAAGAAAGACACAACTTTTTCCACAGATCATAGAACACACACTAAAATGCACATTTTCCTAAATCGTCAAGCACATAGTCAAATGCAAAATGCACAATGCATGTATTTCTTTTCGTTACCCTTAATGTTGATGTAAGACAGAAAGGAAACTGTTGTATAATTTTGAATCTAATTTCAAGTAGAAATAAACAAGCTTGTCCACAATCAAAACGACACCTTATGATAGACTTGTTTAAACACAGGAAATGTATAGATTCAAACCATAAAAATGAAGAGCAAACAAACTCAAACAGCCATGAACAGTAATAAAACTAGCTCATAAGATCACAAAGACACTTTTACAGTTCAGGATCTAAGAGGCCACAGCTATACTGGTTCGCTTTTCACAATGGGAAACTGTAACTGAAACAAGAAATACTGAAAGAACATTCACAGTTTCATCACACAACTGAGGCGGAATAATGTCAAGGAGAAGTGGTCTACATCAAGTACAATGACCAGCAAGCAATCAGCAAAAACAAGTGAAAACAGGGCCAAGACACAGAGGGAAAGCTGAGCAAGACAATGGCTAACTGGACCAGCGCAGGTTCTAGTCTGCCAGTTTGACTCTCAGCGCAGTTCCCGAAGGGAGCACCTGCGCTGTAATGCAGACTGCCTGTGGACAGCCTGCACTCACTCACGAGAGTTTCGTCTACAAAGTTTTCCGGGTCATAAAAAGCTCAAAAATGCACTGTTTTTGCTGAAATAAAAAGCTATAGGTCAAGTACAGGCTAAGGGATGATCAAGAGGATGAAAAGGCTATCACAAAGAGTAAAGAGTCTTTTGTAGATTAGCTCTTTAAATCTTGAATTTGCTCAGCAAATGAGCAAGAGTAGCAGTCCCTCTACTTCGCTTTTGATATAGTCAAAAGCTTTTCGATTTGGTACTCTTTTCTTCAAGAAATGAATAGCAAAATACTACAAACACCAACAAGATACTGGTCTGTGAAACCAGAGATTCTGGGTTCGATCCCCAGCGGAGTCGCCAGTTTGTTGTGGGGAAAAGTATCCGATGCGGATGACCCTATCCCTACTCTAAAGGTGACAGTCTTTAGCAACAACTGAAAGTAAAGCTTTGATGTTTTCCTTTATGAAAGTACAGAGAGAAGGAAGAAAAGATTAACCAACCTGGTGTCTTTCGCTTAGTCGATCCTTGTCCTCTCTCTTTGTCTCTTGTTCCCAGCTCCTTTCTCACTTTGCCGGTCCAGCTACACACAGATCCTGCACAAAACAAGAGAGGAAACTACAAGATACATGTACTCATAACTGATGCATGGATTAGAGTGAATCAAATATACAAGTAAATACAATCCATCAATGTAATACAAGTATATAGGAGAACATGCAAAACTTTATTGATAGAAGTAACAGGGTTCTGAGAAGGTTACAACCAATGATGGCTCCAATCCAGCAGCACCTCCCCAGCAGCAAGAACTCTCCTCTTCACCTCTAGTAAAACAATCACCCAATAGCTCTAACTGTAAACCAACAGCACCTCCTTGCTTTACACAAAATTCCAGCCTCCTTAGACCTCATAGAAGAGCTCTATATATAGGAGAGAAGAAGAGAGGATGAGTCAGCTTGAGGCTGGCATAGAGCTGACTAGTGTCCTCTCCCTCTTCAGTTAATCTTCAGTTCTTGAGTCCACTTGGAGATCCTTGCTTACACATGGTGATCAAGTACCTCTTACTCATCACAGGGCGAATCTCATGAACCAAGTGTCAGTTTGGAAGCTTCCTGGGCAGTTGACACCTTGCAGGATGACTGTGCCACTTGGCCAATCTCGCCCAGCGCAGGTAGCCTTCATTAATTTTGACTTCCAGCGCAGGTACAAAGAGGGACAGTTGCATTCCAGCGCAGAAGCTCAGTGGAGCAGCTGACATGATCCAAAATAAGCCTGTTTTGAAGTGATTTCAGGTGGAGAACTGATTGAAAGTGTTGTTGTTTGATGACCTTGTTCTTTTAGGGGTAAGAACAACATGTTTAGGGACTGAGGATCCCTGTAATTATTGACATTTCATGCTCCATGACGTGAGGCACAAAAATGTCTATAACAACACCAATGCTACCATTAATCAAATTGAACTTAATCCATGCTTACTTTGTTCATACCATGCTTATCAGACAATATACAAGCTTATTGATCCATACGTGGGTCATCTCACTGAACGTTACAACAAAAATCGTTGAACGCATCACAACTAAATCATTGACTTACAAAAGTATGGTTCGACTTCACCAAATCATAACACACTACATAGAGTTATACATTGGTCCAAGATAAGTTGTTGTATGTAGAAATTTTAATGAAACTAAGTGTGTGTGTGTGTGTGTACACACACACAGATATAACACACACACACATACACATATATATAGTCATGTTTGATTGGTTAGTTTCATCAAATTTTCTACATACACAACTTATCTTGGACCAGTGTAAAAAGCTATGTAGTGTGATATGATTTGGTGAAGTCGAGCCATACTTTTGTAAGTCAGTGGTTTGGTTGTGATGCGTTCAACCAGTTTTTTTATAACATTTAGAGAGATGACCTGCGTACTATATATATATATATATATATATATATATATATATATATATATATATATATATATATATATATATATATATATATATATATATATATATATATATATATATATATATATATATATATATATTGTTCAGGGGAGTTTGATGTGAAGAGGCTTACCATAAACAAACACATATTCCTTGCATATTTGGAATAAAAATAAAACAAAAGCCATATTTACATGACCCACACAATAATCAAGATATTAGTGCTTTGCTCCAAATTATTAATGTTTGTGTAGAGGTCCATATGATTTTCCTTTAGGACTGACTTTTTCAACACTTGTAACAACCAAGGCCAGTATATTTTTATTTAATTCTTGTACCAAAAGCATCATTCATATTTCATGACCACTCTTTCAGGGCTATATGTAATCATGAGGACTTATGTGGCGTGAATGCTACTACTAGAAATAGCATGATGAGTACTATCAACCTATGATGGTCTTGCATGCAAAATTGTTGTCCTTCACATCCATGTACCTCAACAAGTGTGGGGCATCATGATCACAATGAAGGGGCTTCTAAAATTTTGAGTGTCCTTATGTTCCTTCCAGGGCTTCTTATATATTTGTAGTTCCAGTTATTGTAATTGAATGACGTATATTAAAAGTGATCAAAGACTGACATTGACATCAATGACAACACCATTCAATATTTTGCCCCTTTGTCATTGATGGCAGCACACATTCTCCCCTTGATATTATTGATCCCCCTATCTCCATTATTTTGATCTTTCATTCTTGATTTCTCTCCTCCTTTGACATCAATAGAAAAGGGTAACTCCCTGTTACACTAAAAAATGTCACCATGGCTATTTACAATTGGTATGGCTCTATCAATAGTCATACTACCATCTTAAGCAAGTCTTATGCCTCTGCTATCCATGTCAAACTCCAAGAAAGAGAGAAAGTCTTTATAAATGTGTTTATCTCTGGGTACGCAGGTTCTCTCAAACCTTGCCTGTGGGTACGCACCTATTGTTCATGAGGTCTGCGTCCAAGGACGCTCTGTATCTAAAGGGGCAGGTGCGTCCCTCTGAAAAGGTTAAAATGCGCAAGTTTTATCTTCAAAAACTTACTTGTGGTCATTTCTAGAGCATTCTAGAAGGTTGTTTGACGTGTATTGAGCGCCTCCAGATGGTTCATGCACTCCTACCAAAGAGGAACTTATCCCATCAATAAGCGAGTGATCCCATCCAAAGAGGGGACTATCCCATTGATGGTGGACCTGATTAACTTCCTCTTGAACATTATAAATACAGGCATTGGTCCAGAAGGAGGAAGGTTGAAAGTTATACATTTCTAAGGGTAAATGCTGCAGGAATTAGGACTCCCATTTAGAAGCTTGTGAGGAGAGATTGCCATCTTTGCTTGTTCTATTTGGAAGTGGGTGAGCTTTGCCAAAGTAGAGGAAGACTCTTGTGGACCCTGGAAGGAGCTTGCACAACACCAAGGCTCAGGTTGTAATGGTTCCTTTTGATTACCTTAAATGCAAATTGGTCCATTCTTCTCAATAACTTGTTGTTTATGGGTTATTTCATGTACTCCTTGGTCTATATGTTGAATATGCTTTGTTTTATGTTATAATCAGGTGCTATTTAATTGTTTGACTGTTGGTGATTGCAGGTTTTGGAGAAAAGGAGGAGCTCATCCAGATCAACAAAGCTTGGACTTCTACAACATCGTTTGGACAAAGGTAAGAACGAAACACTTGATTTCTCATATCATAATGCATGTTTAGAGAAGGATAGCTCCAGTTTGTTTTGTTTGTCATTAGAATGTCTTAGACTTCTAGGAAGGTCGGCTGTGTCCGCACTCTTGACTGATTCTGTGTGACAAATTGGCGACCATACTGGGGATTCCATTAATGAGAAAAGTCTTTTCCTTTGTGTGAACTTTGCTTTGAGAAAATTGGTTTATTTTTCTGGTTTTGGCTCTGTGATTCTGTCTCTGGGTGGGTTAGCTTAGGATTAGTTTCATTTTGGTTTTTCTTGAGTTTTTCAGTAGGATGCACCCTCTGAGTGCTGCACAGTGCGTCCCTAGACGCACTTTTGCTGTGTGCACAGAGCGGGCCCGCACCTGTGCTAACGGGTTGCCTGCGTCCCCTGCCAAAATTTGAGAAAATTCCATTTTTTGCTCTTAGATTTTGTTTTTTCTTAGTTTTTTCTGCCCAGATTCATTAGTCCCTTGCCAAGAATCTTCACCTGAACTTGTTTCGATAGCATTGAGTGTTTTAGTGGATTTCATCGAAGTGTAAGCCCTAGGGTTTGATTTTGAGTAGGTCTTGTAGTGACTTTGGCGGTAGGAGTTGTCAAACCTTAGATCTCTCTGGTTTTGTCAACATTCTAAGAAGTCAGACCTGTCATAAAGTCTACCTGTGAGAGCAACTTACCATTGAGTTGTCTCTTGGGCCAATTTCGAAGTGCTTGTTGTTTAAGTCTTGAATTCCATTTTACAAAAAGAACAAAAAGATTTGAGTTTTGTTTTGACTAGTCTTTTGATTCTGCATTAGCTGGTCCTTGATTTGATTTTGATCAAGTAAAACAACCTAGAATCATCTTTGTGAGCTTTTGCCTTGTTAAGTTTGCTTAGAGTAATCTCTCTTTTGATTTGCTTGTGAGTCAAGTTTTCATAGTTTTTGTAGCTTTTGAGATTGTTTTTTGTTAAGATAGGTTTATATGCTTTATTAAAAAGAGAAAATACAAAAACATCTCCTTTGAAAAGTTTTGTTTCAAGTAGCTTTGAAAGTTTTGAAAGAAAAAGAGTTTTTCGTGCAAGTAAAGAGTGGTCATGTTTGTGTGCTTGAAAAGAAAAAGAGAATTGTTTCTTTGATTGTCTTTTCTAAGGAAGTTGTTTTCTCTAAAATTTGCATTCTCTCAACTCTCTTAGTTAAGAATTTCATTGAAAAAGCAAAGTAGCGTAAATCATCTTAGGTGCATCTTTGTAGTGGTTGGAGTCGAGTCTACACACCATTGGTTTCACTTCCACTACCTTGTGACTTTAAAGAACAACCATAAAAGTAACGCTTAAACTAAAATCGAAATAGTAACTTTTATTTACTACGGCTCTGAAGCACCAATTTAGATCAGGCTAGTGTCTTGGAGTAGGTGAGTAATTAACTCTCCAAGACAACAAAACCAAACAAGTAGCTTATCTTGTGATAGAATAAATCCAATTGTCTCACTTGTACTCTGGGAAAGCTCCTCTTAAAGGAGAAGCACGAGCTCGTGTCCGAACCAGTGAGGGGATCATTCCCCCCTCGTTGGGAACGACGCCAGACACGCACGTTTTACAAACGGTAAACCTCGAATTAACCATTGTCGAGGAGCCAGGGGTCACTTGTCGGTAAACCTTGGATTATTGTCAAGGAACCGGCAAGGGGATTGAGCTTGCTACTCTGCCCTTGCGTGCTGTCGGAGTTTAGACTGTTCCCCCAGGTGCATTTGTTGCGGTTGGTAACCTTAGTGGCCATTATCTTTAGGATTCTACCGAGGTGACGGTGGAGGGAAGGTCCCACTATACCTGGAGCAGACGTCGGCTATACTCACTTGGATTTTCTAGGGGGTTCACTTCACTCGAGACGGTTAAAGTGGAGGAACTTGGTCCAGTCTATTCATTAAGCAGGTTGCCGGGGTAACTGTTCCACCTGCCATTTCTGTACTGAATCCAGCGAGGTTGGGCTTCATCACCAACTAGCGCTTTTGGTCCGGAAGACTACTGTTTGTGTTTGGTTTGACGCCCTAGATTCTTTAGGCGTATGATTCAAATTTGTTTGGTTCTTTAGAGACTTCAGGTGGTATGATTTGAAATTTTATTTTGTTTTCATGTGTAGTAGTTAAAAGTTTTTAGCTGTGGCGGAATTACCGAGACAGTCCCGTAGACTTCGGGGCCAGTCTCCTGAAGTTGTTTCTGTGGCCGAATTGTTGAGAAGATCCCGTAGACTTAGGGGTGAACCTCCTCAAGACGAGTCCAGTCATTTAGAAGGTTTGAAGGTCCTTGTAACTCCTCCTAGTGGCAGTAGAGTAGGTTCACCTGAAGAAGGAGAATCTTCCTTGGTGGTCCATCCAGATTACCAAAGTTTAGAGACAGGTTATAATCCCGAAGCTGTTACAGTTTCTGAGTTTGTTGGTAGTTTTTCGTCTGCTAGTGATACAGGCGAAGAACCAGAAATATCCGAACCTGTTACTCCGACTCCTAGTGTTCCTGATTCACCGAGAATAGAAAGAATTATCACCGAAAATCTTCCTGTTGGTTTGATTGCTATTGAAGAACATGTTCCAGAGGAAGAAATAGGCGTCTCTGATCCTGAAGATCAAATTACCCTTGATCTAAGGGAGCGTGAATCTATCTTTTACAGTCCTCCTAGAAGTACTACTTGGTACCTTTCGTTAACCAATTATTTAGACAACTTTGGGCTAGGTTTTTCTACACCTCGTACTCCTTTTCCACCTGGAGGTATTCATACTCCTGTAAATATGTCTGGTCAGTCGTCCGTGTTTACACAAAGTCCTGAATATTTTTTACATGGCGGTCCTTCTGTTCCTACTGGGTATCAATCTCTTTCTGGTACCTTTGCGGGAGCATCTCCTCAACCCGTTGATCATGGGTTATTAGTTGGAAACAGTGGTAATGTACCATTGGGTGTAGGAGACATTTACATGATGTCAGGTTCAGTTCCCGTTTCCCAACCTCAAGGTGGCCAATTACCGCCTGGGGGGCAACCTCCGTTAATGCCTGGGGGGCAACCTCAAGGTACTTCATTCGTTTTTGGGGGGCAACCTCAAGGTCAGTATGCTCCTATGGGGCAATACATACCTCAAGGTCAACCCCAGCCTCAATATGTACCCCAAGGTCAACCTCAGTATCAATATCAACCTCAAGGATGGCAACCTCAAGGATGGCAACCCCAAGGGTATCAACCCCAAGGGTATCAACCTCAAGGATACCAACCTCAAGGTCAAGGTCAACCCCAGTACCCGTATTTACCTCAAGGTTATCAACCTCAAGGTCAATACTCAGGTCAAGGTTATCAACCACCTCAAGGTCAATCATATGGTCAAGGTATGGGAACTGCACCTTACAGTTATCAATCCTATCCTCAATCCGGCTATGGATCTCAGTATCCTCAACCTGTTATGGGTCAATACCCTGGAATGTTAGTGTGGGATCCATCACAGGGTCAACAGGTGTTGCAGCCAAGTATACAGTCGGTACCTCAAGCTAGACAACGTGTAGTTTCTGGTCCACCCCAGCAACCGCAACCTGTCCAGTCAAGTGTTCAAACCCCTGTAACTTCGGTAGTTACTCAGCCGCCAATTGCACCTAGTACTCCATCTCAAACGGCTGCTGCAACTAACGCCACATCTACCATACTTACTTCTGGAGTATCGACGGCTCCGGTTTCTACTGTCTCTGTAACCACTCCTCAGACATCTGTACCGTTGTCTGGATCTACGATTCAAACCACGGTCCAGATGCCTGTAGGCCAGCCTGGTATAAGTACGGTTGTCACTACTCAACCTCAATTTGTTCAACCTCCGTACCAGGGACAGTATCAACCTGGGCAAGCTGTCCAACAACCAGTTTACCAGTATCAACCGTATCCTGGGTACACTTATCAACAACCTCAGCAACCCCAGTACGGTCCGGTTAATCCTGGTTTTCCAGGAGGATATAATATCCCAAATGGAACTCCTGTTCCTAGTTATCCTGGATATCCTCCTCCTGGGGCCGGTATTGTGACCCAGAGTTTTAGAGATCCTAACCGGCAGTTACCGTTTATCGCAACTTTGGATTTACCAGACTTGACGCGCCTAACGAACGATCCAATTCAATATCTTCCGTTCTGGCCGCCAATGCCAAATAAGTTGCCCAGCGATATACCCAAGTTCGAAGGTAAGTCTGGAGAGGATCCGTCCAATCACGTGATGACTTACCACCTCTGGTGTGCTTCAAATTCTATCTCGGATGATTCGATCCGCTTACGTCTTTTCCAGCGTACACTCATTGGTCTCGCGGCCAAGTGGTACATTGAGTTACCACGGGCCTCTTTTTACAATTTTAGCCAGTTAGCTACCTCGTTCTTAACTCACTTTCAGTTACCGGTCAGATACGATAACGGTACAGAGTTATTAACTTCACTAAAACAATCAACCTCCACGTATATTTCCGATCACATTCATGAGTGGAGACGTCGAAGAAGGCTAGTGAAAGTTTTTATCCCGGACCAAATCTTAGCTGAATGGTTTGTTAAATCATTATTACCAAGGATTACTGAAGATGTAGCTAAGGCCGGAGTAGTTACTGAGGAGCAAGTCATTGCTCAGGCGCAATACCTTGACTTAGTTTACACTCAGTCGGGTACATTACACGAGAAGATTCTGGATCTTCCAAAGTCGAATCAAATCGCTGCTGCTCCTTCGGGATCTCATGCCGCTGATGGTATGATTGGTATCGTGAATACAAAGAGCAAGAAGAAGTCTTCCAAGGCTTCAACTACTCCTATTATCACTTTGCCCGATTCCCCGACAGGAGAGTCTTCTCCTGAACTTACCGCCGATATTCACGCTGTAGAGTCATCTACGGCCAAATCAAAAAACGGTGGAAAGAAGAAAGGAAAGAAGAAGGCTAAAGCAGACAAGGCTCCGAAGGAGAAAACTGAAAAGTCGGAAACCAATGACGAAAAGCGCAAACCTCGATATCCTTGTCTTATTTGTGAAGAGGATCATTTTACGAGAGATTGCCCTCATCGGGCCGAGGTAGTGAAAATAGTCAAAGGTTCTCCCACTCCTGCTGTGTTAAAAAATCCATTTCCGGAGCAGGAGAATAAGATGATAGGTTCTTCCTCGAATGCCAGTGAAGAACCCATTTTGATGATGTCTCATGTGAGGATTGCGACTCGATCGCAAGATTATGGTAGTAAGAATCCTGTTGATGGTAAGGAAGCAGAATCTTCTCACTCTAACCCATCAACCTCAGCTCCTGGTTCCGATCCACTACAGATCGAGAAACCTAACCCAGACTTAGTAATTAAACCGCCCGCCAAGGGTGTACTTCGAAGGTCTGCTTTCAATCCACATGCGAGAGCGGCCCAGAATTACAACATTGTTGAGGACTTAGCTGTTTCACCCTCAGCAATGTCGGCGTTAGAAGTGCTGCAATCATGCCCAGCACAACGAAAATTGCTTTTGTCGGCTATAGGAGCTGTTGATGTTCAGGATCCGAATCTAATGATCTTCGATCTAGAAAATAGTACACCGCGTCTCCCCCATCAAATGGCTTTCCAAATTCCAGTGATAGTCAAAAACAGGCCTATTCATAGGACTGTGATTGATGAGGGAGCTTCTACGTGTATTATGTCGATTCAATGTTGGAGATCCCTTGGTTCTCCTTCGTTGAACCAATCCCCCACCATCCTTAAGGCCTTTGATGGCCGTGGGTTCCGTCCGTTTGGTATTCTACAGGAATTGCCTATAGGGGTAGAAGGTAAAACCGTTAGTCTGGATGTGGAAGTGGTTGATGCCCCTCTAGACTACAACCTTCTTTTGGGTCGAAGTTGGTCATATGCTATGACAGCGGTCGTTTCATCGGTCTTCAGAGTAATTAAGTTTCCACATAACGGTAAGATCGTGACTATTGATCAGCTGACATACTTTTCATCCGACCCAGCCTCTTCAGAGAGTATCCAGCATGTCGGTAAGACGACAATCCCTTATAGGGACGTTGGTGTAGGTTTAGTTAAGGATTCCGGTTTACTGGGAACTTTTCCTCTCCCTCCACTCAGCGTAGAACCTTCGTTTGCAACAATTCATATGATTACATCAAAAAACATTATTTATGATGATCCTTGGTTTGTCCCATCTGACTCTGAGATAGACTCATTCGGTAATGCTATGCCCTTGAGTCCATATGAAATTGCTTATGAAGCTCTCATGTCTTTTACCGACTTTCATTCAACCGAAGTCGACCAAATGAATGTGGTCAGTGAAGAATCACTTTTCACCTCAACCTTAGAACGGATAGCGTTTCCCGAAGTCGTGTCATCTGACGAACAACTTCGCGAAATCCTAAGTGTAGACGATCTACCATGGGAGGATCTCCATCACAGATCTTCGTTTTTACCTAAGGATGATGCATTTGAAAATGATTTTTCATCTATCTTTACCGCTGAATATGTCAAAGACGCTCAGGATCCAACGAAACATTCTGATTCAGAGTTGAATTTAGGGAATATTTCTCGTACTATTCCCATTGATATTTCAGTGAAGCCCGGAATTGAGGAGAACATTCATATAGGTGCCGCATGTACAGAAGAAGAAATCCAAACTTACAAGGCCCTATTCCAAGAATTCCGCGATGTGTTTGCCTGGTCTTACGAGGAAATGCCGGGAATCGATCCTGCCATTTTGTTCATGAAATAAAGACCTACCCGGATGCTAAACCCCTCCGGCAACGGTTGCGTCAGATTCACCCTCGAAAAGCGGCTGCGATTAAAGCAGAAGTCGAAAAGCTGTTGAAAGCAGGTTTCATTTATCCGATCCCGTTAACGGATTGGGTATCGAATATTGTTCCGGTCAACAAGAAACAAGGAACAATAAGAATCTGTATCGATTATAGGGATATCAATCGAGCTTGTCCAAAAGACAACTATCCTACGCCTTATATCGATCAAATTATTGATGATTGTGCCGGAAGTGAAATGTTTTCCTTCATGGATGGTTTTTCGGGCTATAATCAAATCAATATTCTACCTGCCGACCAACCAAAAAAGGCATTCATTTGTCCATGGGGGACATTTGCTTATTGCAAATTACCTTTTGGGCTTAAGAATGCCGGGGCCACTTTTCAACGGGCGATGTCTTACGCATTTCACGACATCAAGCACATTGTGCAACCGTATCTCGATGATTTGCCTGCTCATTCTTTACGTCGAGCTGATCACCTTGTCCACCTACGAGCAATCTTTATGAGGTGTAGGCATTATCGAATTCGGTTGAATCCCCACAAGTGTGTTTTCTGTATAGAAACAGGTCGATTGCTGGGATTTGTTGTTTCAAAAGCCGGCATTCGCGTCGATCCCTCGAAAGTCGAGGCTATCATCAAATTGCCTCCTCCTTCGAGTTTGCGCCAACTCCAAAGTTTGCAAGGGAAAGCGAACTTTTTATGCCGATTCATCCCAAACTACGCCGAGGTCACTAAAGGTTTTACACGGTTGTTGAAACAGAACGTTCAATTCTTTTGGGACGAGATTGCCCAACAATCTTTTGATGCACTTAAACACGCGTTGACCCATGCACCGTTGTTGCATCCTCCCAACTACAACCGGGACTACTTCTTATACCTCGCAGCTTCGCATTCCACCATTGGAATGGTGTTAGTTCAAGAAGATGAATTCGAAGCGGAACATGTGATATATTATCTCAGTAGGACCTTAAATCCCACTGAGCTAAAATATTCGCATGTGGAGAAATTGGCCCTGGCAGCCGTTCAAGCTGTCCAGCGTTTTCGTCACTACATTCTTCTCCGTAAAACTACAGTTATTTCGGATTGCAACCCTATGATTTACATTTTGACAAAACAACTGCTAGGGGGCAAGTACTCTAAATGGATCGTTATCCTGCAAGAGTTCGACTTGGAGTTTGAGAAGTCCAAGTCTAAGAAATCCTTAGTTTTTGCGGAATTGATGTGTGATTTCCCGCGTACTGACACAGAGACTGTGGCAGAAGAGTCCATTGCGGACGAATCTTTGTTTCTTATCAGTACTTTAGATCCGTGGTACGGGATATAATCATCTATCTCCAAACCCAAACCTTTCGGCCTGAAGCTTCAAAGACAGAACGTCGAAAAATTCGGTTTCAATCCCAGCAATACAAAATTATTGGAGATACACTTTATCGCCGGGGGGCAACTTAGTTTTTCGACGTTGTCTAACTCACGAAGAGGCTGAGAGAGTTTTGAATGATTGTCACTCTGGAGCATGTGGCGGTCATATGTCTGGGTATGCCACAGCTCAGAAGGTGTTGCGCGCTGGTTACTTCTGGCCATCTATGTTTAAAGATTGTATCATTGCAGTCCGGAAGTGCCACAACTGCCAAGTGTTTGATCGAAAGATGCGCGCACCACCTGCTCCTCTCCACCCTATAATTTCCGTTGGTCCATTCGCCAAATGGGGTATCGACTTTATTACTTGTAACCCTCACTCGTCCGGGGGGCATGCGTATATCATCCTCGCGGTTGATTATTTCACTAAATGGGCCGAGGCGATGCCTACATTCGACGCAAGCGGCAAAACAGCTGCAGTTTTCATATTCAATCATATTATAACTAGGTTTGGTGTCCCACAAGCAATCATTACTGACCATGGGAGCCATTTTCGAAACACCATGATGACTGAACTTACAAGCCAGCTTGGTTTGCGCCATGACAGCTCTACTCCTTATTATCCGCAAGCCAACGGTTTGGTTGAGTCTATCAACAAAGTTCTAGTTATCATGATCCGACGAACCATTGGTATTCATCGGTCGAATTGGCACAACATGTTATTTTCGGCGCTATGGGCATACCGAACCTCAGTGAAAACCTCAACAGGGTTCACTCTTTTCCAGCTAGTTTATGGCTTGGAAGCGGTGTTACCCATTGAATGTGAAATCCCATCACTTCAAATGGCTATCGAATTACTCCCAGCTACTTCCGAAGAGGAGAAACGTTTATTGTACTTAGCTAAATTAGATGAGACTCGACGTGACGCTGCATTGGCAATCGAGACTCACGCGAAGCGAATGAAAGCTCAGTATGATAGAAATGTGACCCCTCGAAGTTTTTCGGAGGGAGACCTAGTGCTTTTATATGATCAAGCTAACGATAAGCTAGGTGCTGGAAAATTCGTTCCTATGTGGCATGGACCCTATATTGTAAAGCGAAAGCTAGCAAAAGGGGCTTATGAGCTGGTAAATTTTGATGGGGACTCTTTGGGTAAACCCAGAAATGGACTTTACCTAAAGAGGTATTATGCTTAAATGATGGGTATGGAGAATTTTTTAGTTAGGTTAGGTTTTCTTTCTAGCTAGTATGATTGTTAGTTAGTCAGTGTGCTTAGCTTAGTGAGTGTGTTTTTCGTCGTTATTCTGGCTTATCTTGGTTTTGCTCTTGATATTGTAGATTTCGACGCCCCTCCAAACATACATTGGATTTGCTGATGGTGCTTGTCGTAGTACACGGAATATCTCTTCCGCAGCTTGGGTTATCTATTCACCCTCTGACGAGTTAGTTTCTATGCATGGGGTAAGCCTCGGTCAAACAACAAACAACATTGCAGAATACAGTGCAGTGGTTGAATTATTATCCGAATCTATTTCATTTGGAATTCGACGTTTGATAGTGAGGTTAGATTCTGAACTTGTTGTATTACAGCTTAATAGAGCCTATGCCATTAGAAATCCTGTGTTATTAAGGTTGTTTTTGAGAGTGCGTCTCTTGGAACGTGAATTTGATTACATTGAATATCAGCATATTCCAAGGTCCTTAAATACATTAGCAGATGCAATTGCTTCTCGAGTGTTGGACAGACATTTACGATAATCATGCAAGTAAATTTAAAAACATTTCATCATACATGTTAAACAAGATAAGCCGGTAATAGTGATATATATATAGATAGGAGTGTGTCAAAAAATATACATCGTCTTCGATCATAGGTTGAAAAACACCTTATGATCGGCAAAAATGATAGAGTACCAAAAGTCAAAAATGTCACATGTGTCTACAAAGTGACTAGCCAATCACTGGTGGTGCTCCCTGTATGACACCACTGCACAAGCTACCTTCCGCAAAAATCTCCTAAACGGTCCAGGGACCGCGACTACATAGCGCTGAAGTCTGATAGGAATATCATCCATAGTAGTCTCAGGTATATCCGTCGTCAGACGCTGTAGATCATGCTCCAACTCAGCTAGTACCTCTGCAGCCGCCGTGTCCTGTGGGGCCGGTACCGGTGCAACTGGATGTCTCCTCTCAAAAGGCCGGAGGTTGGCTGGACGCTGTGGACCAACATCTGCATTTTGAAAATTTTACTGTCAGTTTTGAGACGATATATATAAAAAACAAAAAAAATACATAATTTGAAAACTCGTGAAAAATAAAGTACCTCTGTCATCCCATTGTTCTCCCTGTGGAAGAACCATGTCCGGATCACCTCGAAAATCTACTCCGGCATACGGAAAGTCCTGAATCACAAATACCTGGTCCTCTAACCAGTGAAAATAACTGTCAGTGAATCGAACAACTGCCGCACCCTCGTCCGGATGTCGGGCCATCACCGCAACCCATCGTACCAGCTTTGGCTCCTGAGGACCCAAAATATCAACAGTGAGATGCTGAGGGATCAGCATCGGAATTCTCTCTAGGGCAAAGCTCACGACTATAGGCCCATATCCAAAGGTCTTTAGTTTCCCGGTCTTTGCCCTGGTCAGTTGAGCTTTCAAGTTAGCCGACACCGCATCACACCAGTTGAAGATGGTGCCTTGGAGACAGTCAATTGCCATCCGCATTTGGGACCCAGTGGCAATATGTAAAGTGGATGAGCCACAAATCCTGGTCACAGTGAAAGCTAAGACCATGAGTTCACGCCGAGAGATGTATTTGATCTCTATGCCTTTCGCATGGTGTCGATCAGGTAGGCACCAATCTGCTCGGAGACTATCAAGGGATTGGCCACCCGGCCTAGTCCCGGCTAGATTGAGTTGCTCACCTCTATTCGGCAAGCCAGTGAGAAAGTAGATATCAGAGGGCTCTATCTCGAGTTGTTGCCCCCCGATATAAAAGCATTGCTCTTGAACGTTCCATCTCTCGACCAGCCACTCCAAGAATCTTACCTGAGCCCTCATGCCAGGTATGGCCCAGTATTTGTATAATCCACATCCTCTTAGGGCATCGAGAGAAGGTTGATGATTGATTGCAGCTTCAT
The DNA here is from genome assembly GCA_031772625.1 of Pinus tabuliformis. Taxonomy (NCBI): domain Eukaryota; kingdom Viridiplantae; phylum Streptophyta; class Pinopsida; order Pinales; family Pinaceae; genus Pinus; species Pinus tabuliformis. The sequence goes on from CM062817.1 coordinate 1,019,181,575, forward strand.
CAACCTCCTCATGCTCTCTTTCTCTCCAATCCAGCATGATAAGTGCCCTACACATGAACAAACAGGCATTAAAATCAATTTTGGGTAAATTCAATGGTTAATTTGGGAGCTTGGGGTTTCAAAATCTGCGTTTTGCGGAGGACGCACCCTGCGTTTGGCGCACAGTGCGTCGGGACGCAGGTGGCCTGAAGGTAGCCTGCGTCCCCCGACCTTTTCCCTGTGTAGGAAAAAGTCGAGGGACGCAAGCCAGCCTTTAGGGAACCTGCGTCCCCCGCAGAGCGGTTTTCAAAACCCAAAACCCCCAAAAATCAAAAATGAAACCTAAAATAAATTTCTAAACGGATGAAATTGACAAGGAGGATGTTGTGAAATACCTGGAAGAGACGGCGTTCGATTCTAACGGTCGGATTTTCCGCAACGACCACGGGAAGTTTCTTGTCAAAAGCTCCTTTTTCAACCTCAACAGTCAAACGGTAAAAATGACATGGTAAAAAGAATTTTTATAGGTTTTTTGGATGAATTTGTTCATTTTTCACCATGGAAAGATGTTTTTCGATGTATTTTTGCCTATATTAAACAGGTATGAGTAATGTGTCGCTTTTGTGCAGGACAAAGGGACTTAGAAGGAAAATTGTCATTTTCTACGAACCAAAACATCAGAGTCATCTTTTAAGCCCTTTTCTGACTCCTAAAAAATGAAAAGATTGCCGAGCGTTTCTTTTACACTCGTTAAAACGGAATTAAAAGACGGTCCCCTTATAGCTCTTTTTCTGACCGTAAAATCAGGAAAAGATTGTCGGGTTTTTGTCGTTTCAAACTCGATACGGAAATAAAACGACGTGTCCTTGATCGCTTTTTACTTTTCAGGTCAGTGGCACTAATTATGAAAGTACTCCTTGGTCGCAAGATCAAGCGGTTCCCCCAGGTATTATTTTATACTTTTTCGGGCTTGAGGGACACAAATCTACGAAAAAGTTCAACTTGGAGTCTTCTTAAGTTTTTCAGACTCTCTAAAATTGAAAAACACCGAGTTTTTCCTATACTGGGCTCGTTAAACATTTCACAGTAAAGGACCTGTTCAATTACAAACAGGAACGAACCACTCCTTCCTAGGGTTCGAATCAAAACTGGGTTGGACTCATCCGAAGGATGAGCTTATAATCAAGCATATGTTATCCTCCTCAAGCTTGTTAAAAATAAAGAGGTACTTGCCAGAAATGGTGGGGGAAAAGAGAGAAGAATGAGCCTATTTGTTACCTTTTGTCTCAGAAGAAACTTTATTACCACTCTTGGACACAACACTTTTCATTCACCTGGGTTGGGAAATTCTTTACCTCACAGTTGATCAAACCACTTTTGAAAGTCTTCAACCGGGTTCCGGGGATTAACTTTGAGTTATTTAGCACCAAACCATCTGTCGTGTCGTTATGTGTTCAAGAGGTCTGCAAACAAAACTTTCATCTGCAAAATACTTGTCATCCATTTGACCATCCCTGAGTCAGTCCTTACAGCAACATTTCTTCAACTTGAACAATGATTTCGTGTTGTGGGCTTGCCTGCAACGGGTCACTTTCTATCGACATCAGCACATTATCTAGAGAGATGACTTAGAAATCGTCAGTGCCTTGAAGTCTGCATGCATCAATGGCAGGTTTCTCGCCTTTGACGTCAGTTTACATCATTGACTTTCGATCGAAGGATTCTGTGAAATGTTCGACATCAACTCATTCATTCACATCTCATGGATTGTACTGGGTACTTTGAGAACCATTGACATTACTGGTGGTCTCTCTCATGCTTGTTAACAGTTTACATCATCGACTGGTAATCAAGTGGTTTCTACCATGTTCGACATCGACTCATTTATTCACATGGCTAGAATCGTACCAATTCGAGAAGTAGGAATGAAGACCCTGGATCGAATCTTTACCATCCAGGCTGCGAGGAGTTTTGTATTCATTATCTAAGTAGACTAATCATAAACAGATGGTTGCGCCCATACTGTGTCTACAAAAGTCTATGATTATGATGTACTGCAAAATCATTCCTGTATCAGAGTAGTTAGTCTGTTAGTTAAAGTTTTTATCTGAGTATGGGAATGCCTACCTCAGTGATGATATAATCTTATCCATGTATTTTGTGTTGAAAATTGCAGGTTCCAACCAGGCTCTCCACGAGATAATCCTCGAAATGATAAAGCGCTTCACCCTTCCTAGATAATACAAAACCCTAATCTATTCCAGGCTTCGCACTTTAGGGGGCAATCTGTTACACTAAAAAATGTCACCATGGCTATTTACAATTGGTATGGCTCTATCAACAGTCATACTACCCTCTTAAGCAAGTCTTATGCCTCTGTTATCCATGTCAAACTCCAAGAAAGAGAGAAAGTCTTTATAAATGTGTTTATCTCTGGGTACGCAGGTTCTCTCAAACCTTGCCTGCGGGTATGCACCTATTGTTCATGAGGTCTGCGTCCAAGGACGCTCTGTATCTAAAGGGGCAGGTGCGTCCCTCTGAAAAGGTTAAAATGCGCAAGTTTTATCTTCAAAAACTTACTTGTGGTCATTTCTAGAGCATTCTAGAAGGTTGTTTGACGTGTATTGAGCGCCTCCAGATGGTTCATGCACTCCTACCAAAGAGGAACTTATCCCATCAATAAGGGAGTGATCCCATCCAAAGAGGGGACTATCCCATTGATGGTGGACCTGATTAACTTCATCTTGAACATTATAAATACAGGCATTGGGCCAGAAGGAGGAAGGTTGAAAGCTATACATTTCTAAGGGTAAATGCTGCAGGAATTAGGACTCCCATTTAGAAGCTTGTGAGGAGAGATTGCCATCTTTGCTTGTTCTATTTGGAAGTGGGTGAGCTTTGTCAAAGTAGAGGAAGACTCTTGTGGACCCTGGAAGGAGCTTGCACAACACCAAGGCTCGGGTTGTAATGGTTCCTTTTGATTACCTTAAATGCAAATTGGTCCATTCTTCTCAATAACTTGTTGTTTATGGGTTATTTCATGTACTCCTTGGTCTATATGTTGAATATGCTTTGTTTTATGTTATAATCAGGTGTTATTTAATTTTTACACCAACGTTTCGAATCCCAAATGGGATCCATCATCAGGGCAAGAGAAAGATGATCGAATATGATAAAAAGAAGAGCCAGATGGAAGGAATAAATACTAATGAGGGAAAATTATAAAGGAAAGCACAGGTCGGCCAGAGAGATTTTTTAAAAAGAAACCTAAAATTGATTTTAATAATAATAATGAATTAATATTCATTTATATAAATTAATATCAATTAATTTTGATCAAATAATTAATCTTTATAAATTAATATCCATTAAATAATCTTTATGATTTATAAATTAATATCAATTAAATAATCTTTATGATTTAACTTTTATATAACTGAAAACTATAATTAATATAACTTACTCAACACTAATACTAATATTAAGCTATATATATTACACTAAAATTGATTTTAATAATAATAATGAATTAATATTCATTATTTTTATTTAAATAATTATGAATTAATATTTATTATTTTTATTTATATAAATTAATATCAATTAATTTCTAGCAAATAATTAATCTTTATAAATTGATATCAATTAAATAATCTTTATGATTTATAAATTAAAATCAATTAAATAATCCTTATGATTTAACTTTAATATAACTTAAAACTATATTAATATTACTTACTCAACACTAATACTAATATCAAGCTATATATATTATACTATATTAATATTAAACTATATATATTACACTATATTAATTTTAAACTATATATATTACAATATATTAATATTATATTAATCTTTACTATATTAAGCTATATTAATATTACTTACTCAACACTAATATAATAATAATAACATAAAACCTAATAATTATATCACATTAAAAAAATTTAGCTAAGGTTTCTGACACTAAATGTTTTATAAAACAAGATCACTAGAACCTTAATAATAATCTAACCTAGAATATATCTAACCTAGAATATAAAAAGAATTTATATCAATAAAGCCTATTCTATAATTAATTTGTTTCAAAAAGGCCTATTCTATAATTTTCATATGAAGACTTTTATTTTTATTTAGATATATATATTACTCATCTTACCTATTTGACAACTTACCTGGGGCCTGGCATACGCTTCTTGATTTCATTGATTAGTGGAAGCCAACTATCGCTAATATCCAAACCGCTGTCTCTGTTCAGATTACAAGGATGCTTCAAGATTTCGAGGGCTTCTCTGATTTTCCGTCTCTGATGCTGCTCTTCTCTTGCGATAATTGATGCGTCTTCTAAGCAGATGTGGTGTTTAGTCTTCGAAGAGTGCTCTGCCAGGGCTGAGGTACGAGATCTTCCATTTCTGATGTCAGCGCCATGTTCTTTCAGTCTTGTCTGGAGGGAGCGACCAGTTTCGCCTATGTAGCTTTTTCCACATGAACAATCTATTTTATAAACTCCTTTAAGTTGCTTCTTGTCAATATCATCCTTAACAGATTTTAAACTTTGTCTGATGGTACCGGGAGCTGAGAATTGAGTTATGATGTTTTTCTTTTTTAGGATCTTTGCCATTTTATCTGTGACCCCACGGATATAAGGTAGAAAAACCTTCCCATCCTGAGGTTTATTCTCCTCTTTAGATTTGGGAGATGACAACCTCATTTCAGCTTTCTTTATGGCTTTCTTAATCTCATGATCCTTGTAGCCTATATTTTTGAAAGTTGAAACCAGATGCCTCTTTTCTTCATTTATATGATATGAGTCAGATATTCGGAGGGCTCTAATGGCAAGAGTGTTCAGAACGCCAAGCTTTTGGGCTGGGTGATGGTGGGAGTCTGCATGGAGGTAGCTCTCCGTGTGAGTTGACTTCCTGAAAACCTTGTGGCCAAGAGAGCCATCTTCTCTTCTGATGATAAGAATGTCCAAGAAAGGAATACTCATATTTTCTTCAAGCTCCATAGTGAATTTAATATCAGGGGAGATGGAGTTAAGGTGATTAAAAAACTTGTCGAGTTCTGTTTTACCATGGATCCATTTTATATTGGTGTCATCGACAAACCGCTTCCACCAAGTTGGTTTTAAAGGATAGGATTCCAAGGCCTTCTTCTCAAAATATTCCATGTATAGGTTGGCCACAATTGGGGAGAGGGGTGATCCCATTGCTACGCCAGATGTCTGCTCATAGAATGTACCTTGGAATGTGAAAACGGTTGACCTTAAGCATACTTCGGCTAACTTTGCAGTTTCTGGATCAGTGACACCTTTTATAACTTGAATGGCTTCATCAAGAGGAATCTTTGTGAATAAGGAAACCACGTCAAAGCTCACAAGGATGTCGTCCTTTTCCATTCTTTCATTCTTAATAAGGTTCACAAAGTCGTGTGAGTCTTTAATGAAGGAGTCAGTATTTCCAACCAGGGGCTTTAGAATCTTGGCGACATATTTGGCAAGCTCATAGGTTGGGGAGCCAATAGTGTTAACTATTGGTCTAAGGGGGACCCCCTCCTTATGGATCTTGGGTAATCCATAGATTCTAGGGATGCTTTCACACGAGGGGGTTAATTTCTTCTTCAATTTTTTATCTAACTTGGAGTCTGAGATAATCTTTTTTACATCCTTCATAATTTTGGCCATGGGATTACTGTTCAGCTTCTTGTAACTGCCACAATTTAGGTGATCATTCATTTTCTTAACATAGTCTTCTTTATCAAGGATAACTGCTGCTCCTCCTTTATCTGCTTTAAGAATAACTATCTTGTCATTATTTTGTAAGGATCTGAAAGCCTTTTGCTCCTCCTTACTTAAGATGCTTTTGGGAGCTTTGGCTTTCCTCATGATGAGGGAAAACTCTTGTCTTAAAGCTTCTTTGTCTTCAAGAGGAAGGTTGATAATCCCATCTTCAATGTTGCAAATCATCTTTTCAAAGGGGAGGTCTTTAGGGGCCATTGCAAACCCCATCCCTTTGCTGAGAACATTCATGGCCACCTGGTCAAGAACTTCGGAAGACAAGTTAACAACTTTCTTTTTTAATTTTTGCCCGCCTCCATGTCACCCTTGCTTATCACATTGCATTTTTCCACATCTTTTTGGTTATTCACATCATTATACAAATCTCTGATTTTGTCATGCGCATCTTCTCTGGAGACCGGAACCATCTTGATGCTATCCAAGCTCACATTGTCTTCATAAACATTGCTGCTGTTATAGTCAGACACATTATTATTGTTATTAGAATTTTTATTTAATTTCAATGGACCTAATACCTCAGCGTTTTCACCGAAAAAATCATACGAATTACTGCCAGATTTGATGTTAGAACTGCTAATATTTGTTACAACTGCGGTATCAACATCTGTATCTAAATTGATGATCGGATTTTTATAATCTTCATACACATCACCGCTGTTATTGTCATTGTTATTATAATTTTTATTTGATGGACTTGTAACTACAGCGTTTCTACCGAAGAAACTATTCATATTATTGCCAATTGTTTCAGCGTTTTCACTATCTTCTGCGTTTTCAACGAAGGAACTTTTTGAATTAATGCCGGTGATGTTTGAGCTGCTCACCCGTGTTTCATTTGCGCTTTCAATAACCGCATCTAGATTGGGGATCGAATTTTTATTGGCATTATCGATTTGGATGCTTCCCATATTCATCTCTACTGTAACGGATTGTTTCCTGCTATTATCTTTAATACCATTTTCACCAATTTCTAAATCAAAGATGTTAATCGAATTATTATTATTAAGACTGTTGTTTTCGATGTTTCCCACCTTCATCTCTAAGTTAACGGTTTGCTTCCTGCTGATATCTTTGCTTCCGTTATTTCTATCTGTATACAGATATTTCTTGGGCTGTAATTCGAAATTTGGAACATCTTTGTTTGAACACTTGCTGACCGGCAGACTTTCAGAGGTATTTTCGTTGTCTTGTATCCAGGGATTAACACTTATAACTTCTGCGTTCTTCATAAACAGGTCTGGATCCGAATTGTTATTTGAACCTGAGCAGTCTGCGCAGTTACCCGGATTTGGAACAAGCGTTGTCCGATCATAGGAATCTGCGTTTTTAGCCTTTAGAAGCTTGGTTAGTTTATTGTGCTGCCTAGCCTGCGCAGTCTGCCATTCCTTTTCTGCTTTCAGTGCGGTTCTGCCATCTATAATGGCCCACAGGTTTTCATCAATGCTGCTGGCAAGTTTAAGGTGGGAAGAGAGGGCCAAACGACCAAGATGCTCCAGGGAAGCTCTGATTCTTCTGATTTCAGACCGTATTAGAGAGAAACTAAGATGGAGAAACGCTTTACTGTTGAATTTATTATGTAACTTATGCTTAACTTGTGCAAAAGGAGGAATGACATTGCTGTCACGACAATTTTTGAGGAACTGAAGATCTGAAGCTCTTCTTTTTATCCTTACTCTGATACTTTCAAGTGTAAGGATTTCACTCCAAGTATCCCCTCCGTACAGGGATAATATATTGGATTTCAGAGATCTGTGGTTTGTGCTTTTTGAATTTATGACAGGAGAATCCACAGTGATAGAATTTTTACACCAACGTTTCGAATCCCAAATGGGATCCATCATCAGGGCAAGAGAAAGATGATCGAATATGATAAAAAGAAGAGCCAGATGGAAGGAATAAATACTAATGAGGGAAAATTATAAAGGAAAGCACAAGTGGGCCAGAGAGATTTTTTAAAAAGAAACCTAAAATTGATTTTAATAATAATAATGAATTAATATTCATTTATATAAATTAATATCAATTAATTTTGATCAAATAATTAATCTTTATAAATTAATATCCATTAAATAATCTTTATGATTTATAAATTAATATCAATTAAATAATCTTTATGATTTAACTTTTATATAACTGAAAACTATAATTAATATAACTTACTCAACACTAATACTAATATTAAGCTATATATATTACACTAAAATTGATTTTAATAATAATAATGAATTAATATTCATTATTTTTATTTAAATAATTATGAATTAATATTTATTATTTTTATTTATATAAATTAATATCAATTAATTTCTATCAAATAATTAATCTTTATAAATTGATATCAATTAAATAATCTTTATGATTTATAAATTAAAATCAATTAAATAATCCTTATGATTTAACTTTAATATAACTTAAAACTATATTAATATTACTTACTCAACACTAATACTAATATCAAGCTATATATATTATACTATATTAATATTAAACTATATATATTACACTATATTAATTTTAAACTATATATATTACAATATATTAATATTATATTAATCTTTACTATATTAAGCTATATTAATATTACTTACTCAACACTAATATAATAATAATAACATAAAACCTAATAATTATATCACATTAAAAAATTTTAGCTAAGGTTTCTGACACTAAATGTTTTATAAAACAAGATCACTAGAACCTTAATAATAATCTAACCTAGAATATATCTAACCTAGAATATAAAAAGAATTTATATCAATAAAGCCTATTCTATAATTAATTTGTTTCAAAAAGGCCTATTCTATAATTTTCATATGAAGACTTTTATTTTTATTTAGATATATATATTACTCATCTTACCTATTTGACAACTTACCTGGGGCCTGGCATACGCTTCTTGATTTCATTGATTAGTGGAAGCCAACTATCGCTAATATCCAAACCGCTGTCTCTGTTCAGATTACAAGGATGCTTCAAGATTTCGAGGGCTTCTCTGATTTTCCGTCTCTGATGCTGCTCTTCTCTTGCGATAATTGATGCGTCTTCTAAGCAGATGTGGTGTTTAGTCTTCGAAGAGTGCTCTGCCAGGGCTGAGGTACGAGATCTTCCATTTCTGATGTCAGCGCCATGTTCTTTCAGTCTTGTCTGGAGGGAGCGACCAGTTTCGCCTATGTAGCTTTTTCCACATGAACAATCTATTTTATAAACTCCTTTAAGTTGCTTCTTGTCAATATCATCCTTAACAGATTTTAAACTTTGTCTGATGGTACCGGGAGCTGAGAATTGAGTTATGATGTTTTTCTTTTTTAGGATCTTTGCCATTTTATCTGTGACCCCACGAATATAAGGTAGAAAAACCTTCCCATCCTGAGGTTTATTCTCCTCTTTAGATTTGGGAGATGACAACCTCATTTCAGCTTTCTTTATGGCTTTCTTAATCTCATGATCCTTGTAGCCTATATTTTTGAAAGTTGAAACCAGATGCCTCTTTTCTTCATTTATATGATATGAGTCAGATATTCGGAGGGCTCTAATGGCAAGAGTGTTCAGAACGCCAAGCTTTTGGGCTGGGTGATGGTGGGAGTCTGCATGGAGGTAGCTCTCCGTGTGAGTTGACTTCCTGAAAACCTTGTGGCCAAGAGAGCCATCTTCTCTTCTGATGATAAGAATGTCCAAGAAAGGAATACTCATATTTTCTTCAAGCTCCATAGTGAATTTAATATCAGGGGAGATGGAGTTAAGGTGATTAAAAAACTTGTCGAGTTCTGTTTTACCATGGATCCATTTTATATTGGTGTCATCGACAAACCGCTTCCACCAAGTTGGTTTTAAAGGATAGGATTCCAAGGCCTTCTTCTCAAAATATTCCATGTATAGGTTGGCCACAATTGGGGAGAGGGGTGATCCCATTGCTACGCCAGATGTCTGCTCATAGAATGTACCTTGGAATGTGAAAACGGTTGACCTTAAGCATACTTCGGCTAACTTTGCAGTTTCTGGATCAGTGACACCTTTTATAACTTGAAGAAGAAATTAACCCCCTCGTGTGAAAGCATCCCTAGAATCTATGGATTACCCAAGATCCATAAGGAGGGGGTCCCCCTTAGACCAATAGTTAACACTATTGGCTCCCCAACCTATGAGCTTGCCAAATATGTCGCCAAGATTCTAAAGCCCCTGGTTGGAAATACTGACTCCTTCATTAAAGACTCACACGACTTTGTGAACCTTATTAAGAATGAAAGAATGGAAAAGGACGACATCCTTGTGAGCTTTGACGTGGTTTCCTTATTCACAAAGATTCCTCTTGATGAAGCCATTCAAGTTATAAAAGGTGTCACTGATCCAGAAACTGCAAAGTTAGCCGAAGTATGCTTAAGGTCAACCGTTTTCACATTCCAAGGTACATTCTATGAGCAGACATCTGGCGTAGCAATGGGATCACCCCTCTCCCCAATTGTGGCCAACCTATACATGGAATATTTTGAGAAGAAGGCCTTGGAATCCTATCCTTTAAAACCAACTTGGTGGAAGCGGTTTGTCGATGACACCAATATAAAATGGATCCATGGTAAAACAGAACTCGACAAGTTTTTTAATCACCTTAACTCCATCTCCCCTGATATTAAATTCACTATGGAGCTTGAAGAAAATATGAGTATTCCTTTCTTGGACATTCTTATCATCAGAAGAGAAGATGGCTCTCTTGGCCACAAGGTTTTCAGGAAGTCAACTCACACGGAGAGCTACCTCCATGCAGACTCCCACCATCACCCAGCCCAAAAGCTTGGCGTTCTGAACACTCTTGCCATTAGAGCCCTCCGAATATCTGACTCATATCATATAAATGAAGAAAAGAGGCATCTGGTTTCAACTTTCAAAAATATAGGCTACAAGGATCATGAGATTAAGAAAGCCATAAAGAAAGCTGAAATGAGGTTGTCATCTCCCAAATCTAAAGAGGAGAATAAACCTCAGGATGGGAAGGTTTTTCTACCTTATATCCGTGGGGTCACAGATAAAATGGCAAAGATCCTAAAAAAGAAAAACATCATAACTCAATTCTCAGCTCCCGGTACCATCAGACAAAGTTTAAAATCTGTTAAGGATGATATTGACAAGAAGCAACTTAAAGGAGTTTATAAAATAGATTGTTCATGTGGAAAAAGCTACATAGGCGAAACTGGTCGCTCCCTCCAGACAAGACTGAAAGAACATGGCGCTGACATCAGAAATGGAAGATCTCGTACCTCAGCCCTGGCAGAGCACTCTTCGAAGACTAAACACCACATCTGCTTAGAAGACGCATCAATTATCGCAAGAGAAGAGCAGCATCAGAGACGGAAAATCAGAGAAGCCCTCGAAATCTTGAAGCATCCTTGTAATCTGAACAGAGACAGCGGTTTGGATATTAGCGATAGTTGGCTTCCACTAATCAATGAAATCAAGAAGCGTATGACAGGCCCCAGGTAAGTTGTCAAATAGGTAAGATGAGTAATATATATATCTAAATAAAAATAAAAGTCTTCATATGAAAATTATAGAATAGGCCTTTTTGAAACAAATTAATTATAGAATAGGCTTTATTGATATAAATTCTTTTTATATTCTAGGTTAGATATATTCTAGGTTAGATTATTATTAAGGTTCTAGTGATCTTGTTTTATAAAACATTTAGTGTCAGAAACCTTAGCTAAAAAATTTTAATGTGATATAATTATTAGGTTTTATGTTATTATTATTATATTAGTGTTGAGTAAGTAATATTAATATAGCTTAATATAGTAAAGATTAATATAATATTAATATATTGTAATATATATAGTGTAATATATATAGTTTAAAATTAATATAGTGTAATATATATAGTTTAATATTAATATAGTATAATATATATAGCTTGATATTAGTATTAGTGTTGAGTAAGTAATATTAATATAGTTTTAAGTTATATTAAAGTTAAATCATAAGGATTATTTAATTGATTTTAATTTATAAATCATAAAGATTATTTAATTGATATCAATTTATAAAGATTAATTATTTGATAGAAATTAATTGATATTAATTTATATAAATAAAAATAATAAATATTAATTCATAATTATTTAAATAAAAATAATGAATATTAATTCATTATTATTATTAAAATCAATTTTAGTGTAATATATATAGCTTAATATTAGTATTAGTGTTGAGTAAGTTATATTAATTATAGTTTTCAGTTATATAAAAGTTAAATCATAAAGATTATTTAATTGATATTAATTTATAAATCATAAAGATTATTTAATGGATATTAATTTATAAAGATTAATTATTTGATCAAAATTAATTGATATTAATTTATATAAATGAATATTAATTCATTATTATTATTAAAATCAATTTTAGGTTTCTTTTTAAAAAATCTCTCTGGCCGACCTGTGCTTTCCTTTATAATTTTCCCTCATTAGTATTTATTCCTTCCATCTGGCTCTTCTTTTTATCATATTCGATCATCTTTCTCTTGCCCTGATGATGGATCCCATTTGGGATTCGAAACGTTGGTGTAAAAATTCTATCACTGTGGATTCTCCGGTCATAAATTCAAAAAGCACAAACCACAGATCTCTGAAATCCAATCTGTTATTTAATTGTTTGACTGTTGGTGATTGCAGGTTTTTGAGAAAAGGAGGAGCTCATCCAGATCAACAAAGCTTGGACTTCTACAACAGCGTTTGGACAAAGGTAAGAACGAAACACTTGATTTCTCATATCATAATGCATGTTTAGAGAAGGATAGCTCCAATTTGTTTTGTTTGTCATTAGAATGTCTTAGACTTCTAGGAAGGTCGGTTGTGTCCGCACTCTTGACTGATTCCGTGTGACACTCCCCCTAACAAAATATCTCCCTATGTCTTCATGTAATTTTCCTTTTTACCCCTGACAATTTCTCTCACCCCTATCTTATTATGCCTCACACAGAATGTCATTTTGTGACTAGCTGATCATTGTTCTGACGACTTCTTCGAATCTATTACAAAACAAATTCCTACTTGAATACATACTTATACAATCATGAACCATTGAATTGTACCTTGATAATTCAACCTATATGACATGATACATTCCACAAATCTGTCATCAAACCATTGCGATTCAGGCTTCCCAAGTTAAACATCTTGAAGGATATAATTTCAATTTTGAAATCCCTACTACATATACTTCCCCTATTCAAAATTCATGGGATTAGGAGTCTCCAAGCTAAATCGTTTAGAATGATATATGCACCTGCTCAGTTGCAGGATCATTCTGAACCTTGACATCTTCATTTGTACCTATATATTTATCGTGGTCTTACGAATTTACAAATCCTGAGAGTGTGACCTCTGAGATTTCTTCATTCACCTATTCTTATTGCTTTTATTTTCTTCTCCAAACCTTCGTGTATTCGATATTAATTTTTTCTCTTATCATGTTTTTGCAATCATGAGCTACATGCCTATAATTATATAATTTGAAGCATTCTACATGATACTTGAACATAGCAACTTACATATACTTTTTGTTGATGATGCCATATGGATATCTATCTTGCATACCTACAAGCTTGTTTCTAGAGATTTGATAATGTCCTTGATAAGCTTTAAAATCCCTAGCCTGATGCCCATAATCTATACATGAAAAATAATCCAGGAAATATACTAGGGTACCTACATGAAACAACTTGCCTTGATGTTGTGGATCTTCTAAAGACATTATTCCTTAGAGGAGGGTCAGACCTTTATTGATCAGCATAACTCCTTGGATCAACAACACTTTTATTTTTATTTTGTCTTTCACTTTTATTTTGACTTTGAAGGATTTTTCTTTCAAGTTTCTCTTCAAGCTTGCTTTTTGGGGGCTTGGAACTTATGCCTTCATTGCATGGAACTTCACTTTCTTCTTTTATCTTCATTTTTAAGTGAGCAATTTCTTGCTCCTTTTCATTAATGACATGATTCTTCTTTTCAACATCCTATATTTTCTCCTTCTACCATTCCTTGAGCCTATTTATTTCACCTAGAGTTGCATAAAGTTCCTTTTGCTTTTGAATAACTTTTTCCATGTACTTCTAAATAGATTCCTCTAATTGGCTTGTCAAGATTCTCTTCCCTTTCTGCTTCCTCCACTTGAAGTCTTGGGAGAGAAACTTCTTCTTTTATTATATGACTTTTATTCTTTGTTCTTCTAATATCACTGAAGCCATTGATCAGCTCTCTCTCCATGCCCATTTCTCCTTCTTCTTCTACATATGTCTGTTGTATCCTTTCCCAAATACTTTTGGTTGAAGGATATTGACCACTTTGAATTTCACAAAATCTGATAGGGTGCTTAAAATCGTGTCCATTGCTTCTTTTGACTCTTTTGTACTTGTGCTTCCAGTGAAAACGGATTCCCATACTTCATCGGTAAGACTTTCAAGGACATCTTCGTGTTAGTGCTCCAAATTACATATCATGTTTCATAGAACTATTCTTCATATTCAATGTCTTTTGAAATCATAGCAACTGAGGGGACTTCGTTTATTTCCTTTGAATGCTTGGAAACTTTCTTCCTTGACCTTCCCATCTCTATTCTCCAAAGATCGTCCTTCCAAATGTTAGACTACAAATGAAGGAATTTGGTTAGATACCAATTGTTGGAATATTCACCAATAATGAGAAGGGGGTGAATGAGTATTGGACATTTTTTAACAATTTTAGTCATATAATGTAAGAATTAAATAGTTAACAACTCCATTCAACAATGCGTAACATCATAAACAATACAAAACATATTTTTAGGTGGAAACCCTTGCGGGAGAGAAACCACTAACAACTTTTAATATATATCTTGAAAATGACATCAACAGGAAGCTCCAACTTCCAAGATTATCTAACAATGACTGAAAGGTGGCTCTAACCCCCTAGTTTTATCAGCGCTAACTGAAAGGATGTGCCAACACCCTGGTTTTACCATCTCCAACTGGAAGGATGAACCAACATACTGCTAACATCAATCTTCCCTAGCACCACCCTACCACCTTAAAGTGTTCACAAGCTCCAACCTGAAGGAGACTTCAATCTCTGCCTTACACCACCCTGCCACCCTTGAGATTAGATAAAAAAAAATAGTATTATGTTAATTAGCTAATGATGTTGTATTGTCACTACATTGCCTCTACTTCTATCAATACTTACAATATTGTTTTCAATAGATTAATGCAAAATACAAAATATGGCCATCAACAACTCTGCAACACAAACTCTAGCTCTTCCCAATACATCAAAAACTGCAAAATTATAGCAACAAACCTCAAAAATACTTTGCTCAATGACTTATTTGCAACATATTCCATTCAACAATACAAACAATCACAGTAGCATATATCAATAAACTCAACCATAATACATACTTGTTCTCAACACATAACCTAGTCTCGACTTGCAACACATAATCAATAGACAACATCATATAAAAATCACTCTTTATCAGTCATACTTAAAATGCAATTATACATGGCCTAAATGTGAGCCCTCAAACTCAATTAAATGCATCAAGACTTAGCTAATACAAAGTGAGCATTAGCAACATGCAAACTTTGTCATGCAGACATATACTAACACAACCTTGAAGCAGCATATCAAATAAATAATACATAGCAACACATAACTCTATCCTCTACACTTACACATGTATATACATATATCACTGCTCATATAAACTCTCTTTCTAACTTCTCAGTGACAAAATCTCTTACTTATTCAAGAGCACACATCATTACAGTGTGCAAAAGAACTCTACTACAAGTGTATTTATGTGTAGCTCCACATCTCACAACACTCCAATCCCTACTTTTGGCTCCAACACTCTATAGGTTTGCATACAATTTACCAATTGCACAGAAATATACATGATCCATCGCTTTTCGCTACGCATGTACTGAAAATGGTTTGGTAATCAATGCTTCAAGCTACTATAGGTATATATGAACAATGTTAAATGCTCATTTCTTTTTACGCATGATTGTGAACATTACTCAAATCAGGCCTCTCACTCTTCAATCACACCTAATGTATATCATTGACATACTATTTGTTCTACATTCTACATACTTATGTTGACTAGAAGATCGTTCCAACACTACAAGAAAAATGGTATAATGGTCAAAGCACCAAATGTATATCCGATTTGACATGAAAAATCACATAAAGATAATACCCATGGTGAAAAACAGAAATGGATCAATCTCACCCTTACTCAGGCTACCATCACACTGCATTTAAACACAAGAACAAGGTCATTCTAAAATATTATACATGATCCAACCAAAGAACACATGTCATATTCTAAGCAAGCTCCATATGCACTATTACCAACACATATTAGATTTCTCTTTTGTTTATAATTATTTTTGAATTTTGTTGGCATCCTTTTAAATTAATTAGGTTCTTATTTATCAAATAATTGTCAAATGCAAAACAGAAACAAAAGAACACACAATATAGGTTCTCAACCAGGGAAAATTCCCTCTGTTAGGGAAAAACCCAGTCAAAATCTCTTCTTATAAATTAGATCAAATTGAGACATCCAAGACCCATGACCATAGAAGAACTTCCACCTCTAGGTGTCAAGTCCAACCTTCCATTCTGCTCAAAAAATTCATCATCAAGATATGAGCAGCAAGAGAAGTACCAAGGGAGACTCTTCTTCCATTTCAGATTCGTCCCTGCAATTCATCCCTCTTCTTCTGTGAAATTTCAGACCAAAAAACACCTCCAAGTGTGTGTCTAAATGAGCTCATATCATCTTCTATTTATACTATCCAGAGGGGTGTGAAAAAACACGTCTATTGGGGCAGGGCCGACTTAGCATCTAGAGGGGTTTTTGACCCAAAATTACAGAATAAAAAAATATTTTTCCTTTTTCCTTTCAAGAGTTCCATATAGGACTTTGACTCTTTGACTCAACAAAACCTAGAAGCATGAAGAAAATGCTTATGTAACAAATAATAATAACAATAAAATTTGTTTGAGAATGAAACACATGTTTGAAAATAATTTTTATTTTTCTCTTTCTTTTTCCTTTTTACATAAAATATATAGAGGTACAAATTTGACATCTTTCAACACCCTTACAATTTATCTCCCCCTGTCTTATTGTGGCTCACACAGGTTGTCATTCTCAGACTAGTTGATCATTGTTCTAACGACTTCTTCAAATCTACTGCAAAACATATTCCTGCTTGAATGCATACTTATACAATCATGAACCATTGAACTATACCTGAATCATCCAACCTATTTGACATGAAACATTCCACAAATCTATCATAAAACCACTATGAGTTAGCCTTCCCCAATCAAACTACCTGAAGGATAGATTTTCAATTTCGAAATCGTTTCTTCTTAGAATCCCCATCTTCAAAATTCACAAGACTGGGAGTCTCCACATGAGATTGTTTAGAATGATATATGAACCTGCTCTACTTTAGGATCGTTTTGAACCTTGACATCTTCTTTTGTACCTATAGAATTATCATGGTCTTGAAACTTTACAAATCCTGAGAGCGTGACCTTTGATATTTCTTCATTCACCTATTCTTTTTGCTTTTGTTTTCTTCTCCAAACCTTCTTAGATCTCATATTAGTGTTTTTCCTTATTATGCTTCTGCAATCACAAGCTACATGTCCATAGTTATGGCATTTGAAGCATTCTACATGATACTTGAATGATACATCAACTGACATATACTTTATGTTGATGATGCCATTTGGATATTTATCTTATGCACCTGTATGCTTGCTTCTAGGGTTTGATAATTTCCTTGATAAGCTTTGCAGTCCCTAGCCTTATGCCCATAATTTGTACATAAAAAACAATAGCCAGGGGATTAATACTAAGGTACCTGGATGAAACAGCTTGCCTTGATGTTGTGGATCTTCTAAATGCATTCTTCCTCAGAGGAGGTTGAGTTCATTATTAATCAACACAACTTCTTGGATCAACAACACTTTCAATATTCTTTTGTCTTTCACTTTGATTTGTCCTTTGAAGGATTTTGCTTTCAGGTTTCTCTTCAAGCTTTCTCTGTGGGGACTTGGAACTTGTGCCTTTGTTGCATGGAACTTCACCTACTTCTTTTACCTTCATCTTTAAGTAAGTAATTTCTTGTTCCTTTTCATTAGTGACATGATTATTCTTTTCAACATCTTGTATTTGCTCCTTCTGCCATTCATTGATTATGTTTATTTCACCTAGAGCTACATCAAGTTCCTTCTACTTTTGAATAACTTCGGTTTCATACTTTTAAACAAATTCCTCTAATTGGCTTGTCAAAAATTTTATCTTTCGTTTATGCTCCCTCCACTTGAATTATTAGGAGAGCAAGTTCTTCTTTGAGTATATGATTTTTCTTCTCTATTCTTCTAATATCACTTAAGGCATTGATCAATTCTCTCTCCATGTCCACTTCTCCTTCTTCTTCTACATACATCTATTGTATCCTTTCCCAAATACCTTTAATTGAAGAACATTGACATAATTTGACTTTCACATAATCTAATAAGGTGCTTAAAATGGTGTCCATTACTTCTTTTGACTCTTTTATACCCATTCTTTTGGAAAGAATTGATTCCCATACTTCATTGCCAAGGATTTTCAAGTACATATTCATGTTGGTGCTCCAAATTACATATCTTATTCCATTGAAAAAATCTTCATCTTCAATGGTTTTGGAAATCATAGAATCTAAGGAGACTTCCTTTAATTCCTTTGAGCGCTATGCATATTTCTTCCTTGACCTTACCATCTATGTTCTCTTGAGATCATCCTTCCAACTGTTAGACTGCAATTGAAGTAACCTGCTCTTATACCAATTGTTGGTATATTCACCAATATTGTGAGGGGGGTGAATGAGTATTGAGCACTTTTTACCAATTTTAATCATATTGTGTAAACATTAAACAATTAACAATACCATTCCACAATGTATAACATCATAAAAAAAACACTAGAGATTTTTAGGTGGAAACCCTTTTGACAGAAAAACCACCGAATGCTTTTAATATTTGTCTTGAAAATTACATCAACAAGTGTTATATCGGGAAATCTAGTGTCTATGCAGAGCTGCTAGTCCCACTAAGGCTGGTAGCTACCTTAGAAACAAACAAACTAAAACTACTTTCGTTTTCCTTTATGAGAAATAGATAAGAGGGGAATAAAGGAGACCAACCTCTGTCTTGTGCTTGGCTCCTTGCTTGATTCCTCTCCCTTCTGATAGATCTTTGCCACTCGCTTCTTCATCTACCCAGCTTCAAAGAGCACCTGTAGAATCAAAGCAGCATAACACTATCCAAGAACATAGATCTATTATCATAAACAACATAGGAACATATATATATTGACCACACAAATGCATATATCATCAATCATACAAGAGTGTGGAGGAAAACTTGAATAGCTTTATTAATAATCAAGAGAAGCAAAGAGGATTACAACTAATTGTTCTGACCCAGCATCATCCTCTCAACAAGAAAACCCTTCTTCACCTCATGAAAAGCTTAGATCACCCAACACTATGATGTTGCACTAAGAAACCAGCAGCACTTCCTTATAAGATACAAAATTCCAGCCTTCGACCTCTGGATCTCTGGGATGAGAGATCTATATATAGATATTTGCAGAGGTGTGAGTCAGCTCTGGGTTTTTGATTAGTGTCTTCTCTCTGATAGTTCTTGTTTCCACTTGGAGATCTCATTGAAATCTTACTCATCCTTGGGCGATTCTGAGAGGCAAGTGTCACAGGAGAAGTTTCTGGAAGATTCCATGATCATCCATCTCGCAAACTGTCTCCGCCACTTGTCTATTCTCGTCCATCGCACCCTATATAAGGGCTTTTCAGTATGCATCGCACCTCCCGTGTGCATTTAGGTGGGATGCATCGCACCCTCAGCACTGAGCAATTAGTATGGTCTAGTTTTGACCATTTCTGAGTAGTTTTTCGTGGAGAACTTCTGGGAGATGATGTAATCAGTTGACCTTGTTCTTTTAGGGGTCGGAACAACACCTTTAGGGACTTAGGAGCCCTTGGTTTATGGACATTTATGATTGGGGTTGCAGTGCCCAAAAATGTCTATAACAACAAGAAGCTCCAATTTCCAATATTCTCAAACAATGAATGGAAAAAGGCTCCAACCCCCTGGTTTTATTAGCTCCAACTAAAAGGATGCACCAAAACCCTAGTTTTACTAGCTCTAACTGGAAGGATTCTCTAATACCCTACTAGCATTAATCTACCCTAGCACAACCCTGCCACCCTGAAGTGTTCTTAGGCTCCAACCTGAAGGAGACTTCAATCTCTGCTTTGCTCCACCCTGCAACCCTTACTATTAAATAACATTATAGATTATGTTACTTAGCCAATGGTATTGTGCTATCTCTGCACTACCTCTACTTATGTCCAATAGTTACATTATTGTTGTCAATAGTTTAATGCAAAATACAAACTCTAGAAATCGATAGCTTTGAAACACAAACCCTAGCTTTGCCCAATACATCAATACTTCCAAACCCTAGTAGCAAACCTCGACAATACTATGTTCAATGATTTATCTGCGCCATATTCCATTCAACTATACAAACAATCGCAAAAGTATATATTAATACTCTCGGGCATAATACATACTTGTCCTCAACACAACTCTAATCTCAACCTATAGCACAAACTATATCCAAATCCTAGTAGCTTTGATTCAACTCTCATCCATAGACAACAACATATACAACTTGCTCTTTCTCGGTCATATATCAATGGTAGCTATGCATGACCTAAATGTGAACCCTCAAATTAGTCAAATACATCAAAACTTAACCAATATAAAGGGAGCATTAACAACATACAAACATTTCCATGCAAGCATACTAACACAACCTTGAAGCAGCATATCAGATAAATAATACATAGCAACACATAACTTTATCCTCTGCCCCAACACATATATATAGATATATCACTACTTATATAAACTCTTTGTCTAACTTCTCAACAACACTTTACAGGTTTACATATAATTTACCAATTGCACAGATATATTGATCCAGGTGGATGTCGGTGGCCACCCACCTATCCCACTTGGAACCCCACAACTATCTCTTTAAGTTTTTCAGTTTCCTTAATTGTAGCACAATTTACTATTTTTGGCAGTTTTTCGGGTCCTGAACTTCTGGAGCCATTTTGAGGCCTTAAACGACGTTTTTTGGCAAAACTAGGAGAAACATGGGTCCATGGACCGATGTTGCTCACTCAAAATTTGTATTCCTTGGATAGATATTTCTAACGAGGTATTTTGCGCATCAAACAGAGATTGTATGCCAAAGTTACAACCCTGGGAAATTGATGTACCAATTTACCCAAACGGGGCCCACAGTTTGGTGTTTCATCTCCTAAGGTTAGTTTTTTGGATGTTTAGGTTTTTCATTGTTTCTCAACAATAAATAGGTCTTTGAGCCTCATTGTAACACAGTTCAGAGGCCTGTAGCCGCCACATCTCTTCTCATAGATAAGCTACCATCGCCCTAGCTGGTTTATTTCCATTTCTGTTTGTAAGCATATTTTAGTATTTTACATTAATGAAATGAAGTATTATTTCTGCGACATCTCTGTATTTATGGTTATTTCTATAATTTGTTGCGTTCATATTTAAATTCAGATCATATATACATGATCCATCTCTTTTCGCTACACAAGTACTGAAAATGTTTTGGTAATCAATCAATCTTCTATACATATATATGAATAGTTTTAAACACTCATTGCTTATAATTCATCATCATGACCATTACTTAGATCAACCTTCTCACTCTTCAATCACACCAAATGTATATCATTGACATACTATTCATTCTACATTCTACATACTCAGGTCTACTAAAAGGTTGATCCAATGCTAGAGGCAAAACACTATAATGATCAAAGCACCAAATGTGTATCTAATTAACATGCAAAATCGCACAAAGATAATATGCAAGGGTGCACAATAGAAACAGATCAGTCTGACCCTTACTCAAACTACCATCGCATTGCATTTACACACAAGAACAAGGCCGATGTCATTCTAAAAGAGTATACATGATCATGCCAAAGAAAACATTGCATATTCACCATATGCTAGCTCCATACGCACTATGACCAACACACCAACACTATCATTACTCAAATCAAACCCAATCCATGCTTACTATTTTTAGACCATGCTCATCGGACAATATACAACAAGCATATTGATCCATACATACGTCCTCTCTATCAACATTACAACAAAATTGGTTGAACGCATCACAACTAGATCATTGACTTATAAAAGGATGGCTTGACTTCACCAAATCAGATCACACTTCAAAGCTTTATGCACTAGTCCAAGATAAGTCATTGTGTGCACAAAATTTGACGAAACTAACTAATCAAACATGAGAAATCAGAATACTTCACACAGAACTCGAACCAAAAACTTCATAGCACAAAACTTTGACCACCAAAACAAGAATGGGTAACACCACAGAGATCAAACACATTTATTTCAAGTGATTCTTTGATGATATCATGGAGCCCTCATATGATTTGTATATATATAATGTTCATGGGAGTTGGGCGTAAATAGGCTGACAATCGACGAACACGTGTTCCCTGCATATATGGAATAAAAATAGCACAAAGGTCATATTTGCATGACTTGCACAATAATCAAGATATTAGTGCTCTTCTCCAAGTTATTAATGTTTGTGTCGACATCCATATGACTATCATTTAGGGTTGACTCATTCAATACTTGTAATAACCAAGAATTAGTATATTCATATTTAATTTTTATGCCAAAATTAGCCAAAAGCATCATTTAGATTTCATGAACACACTTTATTCAACTTTTAAAAGGCATATTTCCTCAATTGTGAGGGGTTACATGGCGTTCCACCTACGTTAGAAATGGCATGACGACTATTATGAACCTATGATGGTATTGCATTCTAATTTGTTGTTCTTCACATCCATTTATCTCAACAAGTGTGGGGCATCATAATGACATGCTCGGGGATTCTAAATTGTTGGGCTTCCTTCTATTCCTTCCAAGGCTTCTTATCCATTAGTACTTCCAGTTATTGTAATCCAATGAGGTATATTAAAAGTGTTCAAAGGTTGACATTGAAATCAATGGCAACACCATTTAACAATGCTTGCTTGCATGGAGGGGTGTTGCTCGAGCCTGGAGGTGAACCCAATTCTATGTGATCCAAACATTCGTTAGAGTCCATAAGAAGACTTTTTAAGTTGTGTCACTTGTTCAAGATTTGGTTGCGAGCATCCCTCCAGTCCATCAACACTTTTCCTAATAGATTCTTGAGGTGCTAATACAGGTTCGTAGAGTGAATCGGATAATTATGTTGACATCGAGTGGACCAAGACCCCCCTAGGTTTGGGTCCACTCATCTATGTTTCCCAAAACCTTAATGTTCAAAATCCTTTGGCAAACACATCTTACCTCCATTTCTATCACATGTAGCTTAGATTGAATTTTCAACGGGGTGTGACCTTGAAAGTGGTGGGCTATCACTTCAACTCCAAACTTGGGCTATCACTTCAACTCCAAACTTGGCATGTGAACCCCCAATGTCTCTATGACCACCTCCTCTCATACAGCTACAAGTTCTTTGTTTGGTCATGGCTAAGGTGGGAAAAAGGGCCTTGTCGAATTAAGCAACTTTACACCATCATGTTGAACCACATGCAACTTGGTCAGGAGGGAGCACCCATCAACAATAGTTAAGAGAGTGTCAACATTTAGCATTTATAGATAATTATGATCCCGAAAACTACAAAGGGTGAGAAGAATATGCATGGAAGACCGAAAAAGTTAGAGGTAAACATTAGATGGAGGTATGAAAAATCCATATCTTCCATTGGAAATAGCAGCGGCTAAGACAAACTAACGAGTGGAGCGAGCCACCCTAGCAATAGACTAAAACAACTCATGATGAAAGATGAAGATCTCAACTCGACATGGATGAAGTTAATATCCACTAGCATGTAGGTTCGCCAACATGTAGTTCAAAATCTCCAACGTAGAGTAATTTTGGGAATTCTCTGTAGGAATTTATAGGGTAAGTTCCTCAGACAGAACACCAAAGGACACCGCTCACACACAGATCACAGATCAATACACCAGTATTTTGACGTGGTTAAAACCCTCAAAGAGGGAAACAGTCCACGACCTGAGCCAATGCGGCCACTTCAAGCAATTTATTAATAAAAGAATTAAATTTTACATAAGTTTCTCTCATGAACAGTTAACCTACAAATGACCCTCCATGCTCTTTAAATAGAGATCATGGACCAATCGGGTGTTAAGCCACGGATCAAGTGTCGGTAATACCGAGGAGAGAATGAACCGTCGGATTGTAAGTTACAAAATGTACATAGTAAAGAAACACACTTTACCTAACTCTATACTAGACCAAGTTATACTTAACTATTTCCTATGTGTCGGAATATCCTAACATCCCCCCTTAAGAACAACTTGGGATAGGATTGAAGGATTTACAAATATGACACAATAGGAGAAGGAAGGAGGCACTAGAGCCTATTGGTATCGGAGCAACTGGTTTAATTGAGCTCCATGCTTCTTCTGGAGTGATATTCTTTAAAACCTTAGTAGGAGTGCGATTTATTATGTAATTTGCACAGTTAATTGCTTCTGCCCAATAATTAAGACTAAGTCCTTTAGATTGAAGCATACAATTAGCCATTTCCTTTAAGGTGTGATTCTTCCTTTCAGCTACACCATTTTGTTGTGGAGTATATGGAACAGTATGTTGCATTTGAATTCCATTCTTAGTGCAAAAGTTGATGAATTTGTTGTTAACATATTCTCCACCATTATCAGATCTTAGCTTAAGAATTTGATGTCCAGATTGTTTTTCAACAAAGGCCTTAAAGGCCAAGAATATGTTAAATACTTCACTCTTGAGTTTTAAGAAGTATACCCAAGTGCATCTGGAGAAATCATCAATGAAAGTTAAGAAATACTTGTAGCCAGAGAATGAAGACAAACACCATCTCTGCAAGATACCATTGGAAGACCTGTCACCATATTTTCTTTACATAGATTCTAAAGAGAGCGATAGTTTAAGTGACCAAATCGCTCATGCCAAAGTTTGCTCACTTCATCATTATGAGCAACAAATACCGAGGGAAGATTTGATGACCCAAAGGTGTGAAACTTATACAACCTTGTAGAATCATCAGCAATTCCAGTAGCTAAAATATGTCTAGGATCTCTTAGGTCCTTAATTACAACATCGTGAGGTGAAAATTCAACAATTTTACCTTCACCTGAATGAGTTATCCGATATACAGATAGAAGGTTGCAGGATAAGGTTGGAACACATAATACATCATTAAATTGACCATTGTCTATATGAACAGTTCCAGTCCCTACAACACTAAGAGATCTATCATCACCAACATATATATTTTTGGTGTTACAATCATTTAAAGAAGAAAACATGGCTTTGTTTTTGGCCATGTGATAAGAAGCTCCAGAATCAATGAGCCACTCATGAGAATGAGAAGAAGAAGATACATTTAGTGCATAGCCAGACCGAGATGCTTGACAACCACATGCAGAAAGTGCCATTCCTGAAGATGAAGTTGAAGTTGAAGAGTGCTCCAAATGGATATTATGCTTCTTCATTGCTGCTTCTAAGGCTTCCATCTTCTTAAAGCATTTGGATTCTAAGTGGCCATCTCGATTACAAAAGTTGCAATTTCTATCAGTCTTCTTCCCTTTGTTTTTATTTTTCTTATCATTTTGTTGAAATGATTTTTCATTTTGAGGCTGAAATTGCTTAGGACCGTTGTTTGGTTTAGGGCCATTCCTTTTAGGATACAACTTCTTAGGATTCTTTGAATTTGGTTGCTACTGGGCGGGTAACGCTTTCTTAGAAGAGTTTCCAAGATGAAGAAGACCAAGGTGTAAGAGTTTTCCTTGTTCTCTTATTAAAGAATCACAAAAGGAATCAAAGGAAGGGGACTTGTAGGCTTGTCCTTGAGAAATGAAGGCTTCTCTTGTAGAATGGAAGGTGGAAACAAACACAGAATAGGTTGGTCCCAACTTAGTAAGAATGGAGTAGATAAGGCTACTATCTTCTTTCTTAACCTTAACACCTTCCAAGAGAAGTCTAAGGGTCTTGAACTTGGACAAAAAATCTTCAATGCAAGAAAAATTATTGGGGTCCAATGTAAGCAACTCATTTTCAAGTTGATGGGCTTTAAGTCCATTTTTAATTCCAAAAACTTTAGTGATCTGTTTCATTGCTTCTTCAGGAGTATCAAGTTCTGCAATATGGAATCTAAGATCTGGAGAAATAGACATCCCTATCAACCCACGTGCTTGATCTTGCCTATTTTCCCATTTAGCTGCCTTATCTTCATCTTTTGGTTTGGTTTCTTGGCCTGAGGCTATTCTGTAGAGACCTTTACTTCTGAGTAAATCCATAATGTAGGACCACCATTGGAAGTAGTTGGTGTTGTCAAGAATAACTTGGCATGGACTTTCCATTTTAACAGAAACTGAAGCTATAGATGCTGAAACTAAGTTTTCCAATGGAAAGATCTCGAAAAATTAGGCTGGTTCAAAAAAAAGGCTCTGAAAACGGCTTCCGGATGAAGAAGTTTTGGCTTTTTGAAGAAAAGTTGATGAAGATGCCGACGAAGTGCGGGAATGTGCAGAAATGAAAAACCCGCCCCCACAAAAAGGAGACTTGAACTCAAGACCTCTACTCTCATAAATCAGCTTTGGACCAAGTGAGCTAAACTAAAAGTTTGAGAGAGAGAGAGGGGGGGTGTTTTTTTTAGTCACTGAAGCTTTGGGTTGTGTGCTTGCTTGAGAAAACTCTTTTTCCCTACAAAAAAAAAAGACAAAATGCAACATGGACATACAAAAAAAAAAAACCTTATGGCTCGAAGTTAGCTTTAGCCGGAAACTAAATATTTTCCTCAATGTTTCTGATTTTCCGAGATCACACTAAGGCACAGCGGAAAAGAGCATACGCATGAGAAAAATCCTTCCTTTCTGTTTCTGATTTGCCCAGATCACACAGAGTCGCGGGGCAAAGAGCATACGCAAAAATGAAAGGTACAGATCTGGTAATAAAAAAAAAACAAAAAGCTAAATAAACCAAAACCGAAATAAACAGAGAGAAAATAATTGTAAACTGCAAATAAACACTGTATACCTCCAGATCTTAAAAATGACATAGCTAGGGCTACTGGAAACCTTTTCGCGTGAAACGAAAGGGGTTCCTCACTGGAACAGATGCTCCCAACACAATAGAGCAGTCCTCTTGGCCCGAAAGTAATCAGAAACAGTAGATCTAGGAAACGACAGTCGGATGCAGTTCTACCGGCTTCAAATTTGGATCACCAATGGACGTGGCCCTCAAATAGCTCTGATACCATGTAGGAATTTACAGGGTAAGTTCCTCAGACAGAACACCAAAGGACACCGCTCACACACAGATCACAGATCAATACACCAGTATTTTGACGTGGTTAAAACCCTCAAAGAGGGAAACAGTCCACGGCCTGAGCCAACGTGGCCACTTCAGGCAATTTATTAATAAAAGAATGAAATTTTACATAAGCTTCTCTCATGAACAGTTAACCTACAAATGACCCTCCATGCTCTTTAAATAGAGATCATGGACCAATCGGGTGTTAAGCCACAGATCAAGCGTCAGTAATACCGAGGAGAGAATGAACCGTCGGATCACTACATATCGTGACCGTCGGATTGTAAGTTACAAAATGTACATAGTAAAGAAACACACTTTACCTAACTCTATACTAGACCAAGTTATACTTAACTATTTCCTGTGTCAGAATATCCTAACATTCTCCATATAAAATTAATTTTGCATTTTTTAGAAAAATATATTTCAAGGTTTTAAAATTTGTTTTTGGTTTGTATTATATATTTTTAAAATTTGTTTTAGATTTTCTATTATTTTTTAAGGTTTTATTTTAAGTTTAAAAAAAATATTTTGATTTTTAAAAATTGTGTTATATATTTTTTAAATAAAAAAATAATGTTATTTTTTATTAAAAAGAAAAATGTTTACTAATTTTTTTATGTAATTAAAGAAATGAATAAATAATCTTTTTAGGAACATTGGTTTTTAAATCTGGGAAATAATTTTGAATTTTTTATTTACAATGGTATTAATTGCCAATGACATGGTTTTAATTAACTTGTAATTTTAACTCCAAAAATAGAATTGTTGATATTAAAAGCACCACTTTTGGTACTAAGCGTTTTGTTTGTAATGCTAATTGCTTGTAACGAGAGTTGATTTCAAACAAGTCTAAATTTTAATCACCCCCAAAAAAGGGTGTTATTGGTAGCAACATTTTTTTGAAATATGGGTAATAATAGCCACTAAATGCAACTTATAAAAAAACGAGAACTCCAGAGAATTCTAGTTAAGTCAATAATTTTGTTTAGAAATTAACTCACAATTTGATGCATTCTCCCTTATACGCTTGTAAGGCATATGACAAGTGGGAGAATGTCAAAATGTGTGGCGTACACCTTGTAGTCCTATAGTGGAGTGTTATAAAATATTGAGTAGTGCATTGGATAAATGCAAATCATTAGTAGGGTGTAATACCCCATCCACCTCATAAACCATCATAAGGGTGGAAGAAGGCATTACTATCATCGACCCAACCTCCAAAGTCCTGTTATGGAAATGGGATCTTAAAATTTTGTCATTTTTCAAACTCCTTGAAACCTAAAATAAACATCACAATGGGCTCCGTCTTGTTGAGAGATTTCCAATGATATAATCTTTTCCTCAAACTGGCTCTCGAATCAAAGATATGGCCATTTAAAGGTTTGATCGATAAATTCTTGCCATGTCACCAACTCTGCCACGTGGGGCTCCATCTTATGCCATCTCATCCTTGCGTGGGTCCACCTCTGCACACAATCTTGTATCATGCCTATGTGGCATAAGCCACATCATCACATGTGGCCCGCACCCTTACAGAGCTTACGATTAGGCGAACTCCCCTTTAATGTAATCTTGATCCCATCGTACACAACTCATAACGAATCTTTTGAGGCGAGACAAAAGTATGTCCACGTCAATCGATGAAAATAATTCCTGCCTTGACTTCCATCTCTCGACATACTTCCTTGACCTAACACATAACACTTTACAATATCTCGAGGCGAGATAAAGTTTTTACATGTCAAATGACAGGAACACTTCCCATCTCGGCCTCTATCTCTCAACACATTTCTTGGCCATTAGCATGGTGATGTCCTGAGACTTGAGCCCCCAAGACATAAATTTTATCCGTCAACAACTAGAAAATATTTCCATATTGACCCTTAAAAAACTAGTTATTGCTCCTCTCTCACCCCTGTCAATATGTTAAGATGATGTCAGCCAGAGATGACATCATGTTAATTTCATCTTGTCCATGTCACCTCTCATCCATGGGACCAACCAAATTCTATCCATGTAGCAAAACAGATTTTCTCAGTTCAATTCGACGTTTTCCTGGCCTTACATCCCTGAGGCCCGAGACAAAACCCATTTACATCATTTGTTGGGGGGAACCTCTTCCTTACCCTTCGTCTCTCAATCATTTTTGCTTGTGTGCACTTCCGGGTCCTCTAAGGTCCCGACACATAAAATTTGTTGTTGCTTGTCAAACTCGTCTTTTGTCTCGACCTTCATTCTCACCTCAACACTTAGTCATTTTAACGACCCTTCACCCAGGCATACACACACACATGTATATGATTGAGCCTTCACTAAGGCTCCCGACACATAGTCGTGATGTCTATCCCTCCTGAGCTTAAATTCCCACAAACACACACACACATGCACCATATTTTTTTGACACTTAGTCGCTTAGCAAATCCCTCCAACACTTAGCCATCCTGCTTTGTCTCTTGGATTATAGCACACATATACATAGATGTGTGTTTATACACCACTTTTGAAACTTATTAGATAAGTTGTCCCTGTTGAGCCTTCCATCCATATATATATATATATATATATATAGAGAGATAGAGATAGAGAGAGAGAGAGAGAGAGAGAGAGAGATGGACACCTTCAACTCCCTACCATACTATCCTATCACTCCTAAGCTTATGTGGGATTTAATCCATCCCAGCCACTATGTCTATTACATGCACACAACCATACATAGGGATAAATATAATTAAGGGAAAAGCATGCTTCCCACAAGCAAGTCACATAACACAAGGTCTATTATCACGAATCATTTTAATGCAAGAGATTAAAAAAACAATAAAGGTTCACCCATTTCTTATACGAAGGGAATTATATAGAAATTGAACTCATAAATAAACTAAAAAAAAAAAGTGTCATTCTTCATCAATCACATAGGAACTACACTATTCCTCAAAATTATATAAGAAAAAACCATTCCTCACATTAGAATGGGCATATTTATAGTTTTAACAACATAGTGGGCATTCACAACATTTATAAAAGATATAAATACATCGGGGCATAGTTATGCACTTTGTTGGGGCCTTCATTTTTGAGATATTTTGTGGAGAAAGGGGCTACTGACAAGTGGTGGAAGTGGTCATTGGGAAGTTGTGGAGATGACATCCGAGTGAAGGTAGTTAACTGAAGGAAGACCGGCAGTTGCAGAAGACTGGCAGTTGTGGAAGAGTGGTTGTAAGAAGCAGGGACAACCAAGTGGGGAAGAAGCAAGGATAGCCGAGCGAAGAAAGAGCAGAAGCAGTCGAGGATGAATCCAGTCGAGCAGGGGAAAGGGAACTGGAATTTTGGATTGGAAAAAGAAGATAAAAAGCATAGAGGAGAGTAGAGAAGGGGTTGGTTGGCTACCATGTGTTTCTAGTGTTTTCTATTCTTCTTTTGTTGCGGAGCGATGAGAATAGCTCCATGGTTATATTTGTATGAGTTTATATTCTGTCTGTAGGAATTCTACTGCTGAGGAACAGGTCGAGAGCCTTATGTAATGTGCTTATTTTGATAGTAATGAAGAAGACTATTCTGGGATTATAGTGTGTTCATTGTGTATTATGTTGGTTATTCAAAAATTTTATATATGCACCTGTTTAGGTAGTCTTTTGTTGTGGCATGAATAGACTGTTGCGATCTAGTTATTTTGAATGTTAAGTTATTGTCTTTTATTCTCTATCGGTTGATATGGTTCCCCTGATATTGGATTCCAACCCTCACCTAACTTTGGTTGCAGCATGCCTCGGATGAGACTCCTTACTCATCTCGAGTAAGGTGAAATTTTCGGCATTGTGCTAAACTACAACGAAGCCCTATTGGCCCCTTATGCCCAAACCCATGGTCTTAACCATGTTGTTATTTTTGTGCCAACAAATGGTTTTGTTACCACGACCTGAAATTCAAAAAGATGGTTTGGAATATGGTATCGAGGATTTTTAAGAAAGAACTACGGAACTGGTGGGATGAGCAAGTAGATCAGTTTGTTTCTTAGCAAGATCAACTCTGTCATCAAACTATTGCAAAACTGAAGGATGAAATCTTATATTCAAAAATTGTGACTAATCAGTACGAGATCTTGTGGTGCAAGTTTTGAGAAGAAAATTATAACTGGTTGTGGAGGTTGCAGATGAAATGGAGGTATAGTGGACAAAATTTGTCTCGTCGCGACTGGACTCAAGCAGATCTCGTTGCACTCCATCGTCTTGACACAGATCTGAGGAGGGCAGTAGATTTCTTGGTACAGACCACACTAAAAGGGTACATTGTCAAGTTTGCAGTAGAAATCCATCAATCCTTTTCAAAGGCCAATGTTGTGTTCCAAGTGGGGTTGAGAGGGAAGCTGCTAAAAGAAATAACCCTTTGGATTAAGGTCTTAATGGTGGAATAGGGTTGTGTTTTATTCCAAAGTCTAAGCATGGCAGTGTAAACACCTAGTACTAGGGGAAAGACCTATAGGGAGGGATTTTGTAGAAATTCTCACTGTATATCACCTGATAATGCAATATACTAAAGCAAAATACTTGATCTACTTCTACTATCAAACTTGAGGAAGCTTAATCAATTTTGAGCAAGATCAATTAGAACACATATAACAGAGAATGAGAAATCAATCACACATGAACACAGAAGAATACTCTAGGGAAAGCCTCAACTAAAAACCTCGATCTCTGTATTATCATAAAAGTGGAAATATCTTCAAATTACACAAAGCTTTAGCTCACAAGATATCCAGCTCTTAGTACAATCCCTCAATGTTGCTCATAGATAATCAAAGGTTTCTCACAAACCTTCTCCTCTGCCCTCCAAGCCTCCTATTTCCTTGTGTAGTTTCTCCTGGGTCCTCCAGCTGCAACCTGTGTGATTCTCACCTCACACACAACACTGACCTCTGAATTAACTACGCAATCCTGAAGGAGTTAATTCCTTTTGCATGGATGAGTTTCCTTTATAGGAAAATTCCTCCAACTGATAGTACAATGTCCATGTCTTTAATCTCAACTAGGTCTCTGTCTAAACTGACATGCATGAGTTATTTACGAGAGAATATTCAGTTATCTGGAGAACACTAGTTACATGCATGCATGCATTAACTGACTGAACTCACAATTAGTTCCAAAAATTATTTGGAACTAATCTAACTAGACTTAACTCAGTTAACTGAGCTAACTAATTACAACTCAAATACAACTCATCTCTATCTCCTTAATTAAGGGATAACTTCCTCAATCAAAGGGATAACTATTGCATGTCTTCACAAAGACTTCATGTTTGATTTTCACCAACTAATTAACTCAAGATAAATTAATTAATTATTTTTCAAACAGCTAGTGAGACTAAATTCGAATTTTAATTCTCAATTTTGATTCAAGGACAAATCAAAATTGGAATATATCCCAAAATTATATTTATAGCAATGTTATTTTTAGCATTCCTATTTTTTGTTATTTTCAACAGAGTTGGAATATATCCTGAAATGCTATTTATAGCATTTCTATTTTTAACATTTCTTGTTTCTATTTTCAACACTCCCTCTCAACAAGAAAGGGATTCAACTCGAACCCGATCCTGAACCTTTGGAATGTTTTGAATGCAACACTTTTCTCAAGTGTTGTTGCTCCAGCAACTCTAGGAACACAAAAAATATCCAACCTGAATCAGAATGATGCCTCTGTCATCAAAGTCTCTGACTGTTATTGCCTCTGTTGACTGAAAACTCTACACCTCTATGCTCTTCAGTATCTGACTGCTCTAGCCTCTGTCACTTTGATCTCTGATTGCATCAATCACACTGATTCCTTCTGCTGCATCCGTGTTGTTGCTGGTCATATCTCTCAACACTGCATCCGCACTGCACCTCCTCTCATCATGTTGCATCCTGCTGCCCAATGTTGCACTACAACTCAGTTACTAAGAAGTAAGTAATTGATCTCCCAACTGACCTCCTTGTTGGGATAGAAACATCATCTAATGTTGAAGCTCCCTCTGCTGCTCCATCCGCATCCGTCTCTACCCAGTAGCTAGTCTTGATATTCCTCGTCAGGGCTCCCGTAGCAAGGTCTAATCAAAGACGCTGGGTACCTCAAGGATCTTGCCTCTATTTCAGCCTTCTCGGGACTATCGCTTCACATCACCCCACCTCACACCTGGAGGTATGGCTGCATGTGATCTCATTTCCCACTTGGCTCGAAATTCCCCCCTACTGGAGGTCTCTACATGAGTGGATGCCTCCACTCGGTCTCCTCTCAGCTTCTCCAGTTGTGGCTGCTCCACAACCTCATGAAGCTGCTTCACCAATTGTGGCTCCTCCACAATTGTCTAAGACTTTTTCTAGCGCTGCATATTGAGAGTTAATGTACTCTCCCTCTCAACCACCAAGTCTCCAATATTTGCCTTGCTCCTCGAGGCTTTGCATGCATCTTGAACCTCAAGAGCATACAGGTTCTTGACTCGTGATCTGATCTGCTTCACCTGTCTTGTGGTGATGTGTCTAAGGAAAACCTTTCCCTTACTGAAGACTACATCATAGCCTTTGTCCTCCAACATTGCGATCGATACCAAGTTCTTCTTCAGTCCTGGCACATACTTCACATCTGTCAAGGTAATGTGAGCTCCATGCTCCCTCTGAAAAGAAATTGTGCCTTTGCCTGAAACACGATACTTTCCATCATCGCCCATCTCTATGTGCATCTAGAGGTCCTTCTCCTCCAAGGTACTAAATAAACTTTTATCGCCGGTCATGTGGAATGAGGCTCCACTGTCAAGAAACCAACCACAACCCATCATCGATGAAACCATGCATGCGATGAGGGTAAAATCCAATTCGAACTGAGAGGCTAGGGCCTCACCTTCAGATCCTTCCGAGGATCCCTTATTGGATTTATTCAATGGACAATTAGTTGCATAATGGCCCACCTCATGACAATTAAAGCATCGCACTTTAGATTTGTCAATCTTCTTCCCTCCATGAGAAGAACTTGATTTGGGATGAGAATCCTTCTCCTTCCCTTTCCTTGCCTTACTCGCTAAGGCACGATTTTCTTCATCCTCCTTTGATGAAGAACCATCTCTGGTGCTTCTCCTGATCTCCTCCTGCATCGATTCCGACCACTGTCATTCCCAATCTGGTAGTTTCTCGCTTCCGTTCATTGAGTCTTAGTAGCTATGCCAGCTCTTAGGAAGACTAAGGAAAGCAAGACTCACCATGTCATCATCGGATATCATGATTCCTACACTTCCAAGTTCATCCCTGCAAGTGGTGAGCTTGTTCAGATATGTAGATCGTGTCACCCTTTTCACAATTGATTTTTCAAAGCTTGTCTTTCAATGCCGCTTCCTCTTATTGTTGTTGTTCTGATATAGATCCTTCAATGTTTTCCACATTGAAAACGGTGTCTCCTTCCCATGGAGACTCAAGAAAATATGGTCTCGAACTCCCTCCAGAAGGATCCTCCTCGCTCTAGCCACACATTTCTTCCATTCCGCCAATTCTTGGGCATTAGCTACTGCTAGCTTGGGGACTTCTTGATCAATGAAGTCCTTCAAACCATTGTCCTCTAATATCACTTCAGTGTGATCCTTCCAAGCTATATAATTTGAGCTTCCATCCAGGGCATACTCGAGTCTCAAACCATTGAATTCCATTGGTGAAATTTGAGATGTGATAAGAATTCGATTTCTATAATCAAGAACTTCAAACTTCCAACTTCTCCTTCTTTGTATAGTCTTCTCTACTTTGATCACCTTTGCTCCGATACCATGTAGAAATTCTCACTGTAGATCACCTAATAATGCAATATACTAAATCAAAATACTTAATCTACTTCTACTATCAAACTTGCAGAATCTTAATCGATTTTGAGCAAGATCAATTAGAACACATAAACAGAGAATGAGAAATCAATCACACATGAACACAAAAGAATACTCTAGGGAAAGCCTTAGCTAAAAACCTCAATCTCTATATTATCATACAAGTGGAAGTATCTCTGGATTACACAAAACTTTAGCTCACAAACTATCCAGCTCTCAGTATAATCCCTCAATGTTGCTCATAGATAGTAAAAGGCTTCTCACAAACCTTCTCCTCTGCCCTCCAAGCCTCCTATTTCCTTGCGTAGTTTCTCCTGGGTCCTCCAGCTGCAACCTGTGCGATTCTCACCTCACACACAACACTGACCTCTGAATTAATTGTGCAATCCTAAAGGAGTTAATTCCTTCTGCATGGATGAGCTTCCTTTATAGGAAAATTCCTCCAACTGATAGTACAATGTCCATGTCTTTAATCTCAACTGGGTCTCTTTCTGAACTGACATGCATGAGTTA
The DNA here is from genome assembly GCA_031772625.1 of Pinus tabuliformis. Classification (NCBI taxonomy): domain Eukaryota; kingdom Viridiplantae; phylum Streptophyta; class Pinopsida; order Pinales; family Pinaceae; genus Pinus; species Pinus tabuliformis. Next base: position 1,019,217,270 of record CM062817.1, read on the forward strand.
TTTATGAGAGAATATTCAGTTATCTGGAGAACACTAGTTGCATGCATGCATGCATTAACTTATTGAACTCACAATTAGTTACACAAATTGTTTGGAACTAGTCTAACTGGACTTAACTCAGTTAACTGAGCTAACTAATTACAACTCAAATACAACTCATCCTTATCTCCTTAATTAAGGGATAACTTCCTCAATCAAAGGGATAACTGTTGCATGTCTTCACAAAGACTCCATGTTTGATTTTCACCAACTAGTTAACTCAAGATGAATTAATTAATTATTTTTCAAACAGCTAGTGAGATTAAATTCAAATTTTGATTCTCAATTTTGATTCAAGGACAAATCAAAATTGGAATATATCTCGAAATTCTATTTATAGCAATGTTATTTTTGGCATTTATGTCTTTTGTTATTTTCAACAAAGTTGGAGTATATCCTGAAATGCTATTTATAAAATTTCTATTTTTAGCATTTCTTGTTGCTATTTTCAACAGATGCTACTGAGCAAGGAACTATAAGGCTATTAGGAGGTTGGACACAAAGGATTCACGAAAGGACAGGGATCTAAGAGTGTAAAGGAGAGCATGTATAGAGGACAAATGGTAGGAAAGGGCCATGCTGGAGATTAGAGGGAAACCAGAGGGATTACACCAAGCAGGAGTGGTGTTGAGATTCCAGAGTAAGAAGACAGGATGGAAGAGAGCTCTATGGAGAGAATAGAAATGGTCATAAAAGTTGGGGCTTTGGAAGGATATAGGGGCCCTCCCTCACCAATCGAATGGGAGAGGTTGGACAAAAAAGGTCATGCCAGCTTAGAGGATGATATGTACTTTGTTATGTGAAGACTATTTGTGGAATATGACACATCCAAAAGAATCAATGATCCACCCCTGAGGCTCATGTATTGTCTCCCCCAACCTTCCCCTGGTACTCTACAACAATCCTAACAAATTTATTTCTAATTTGCTCAAGACAATAAGAGTTCATAATGAGCATGTTAATTATAAATTTAGTACTAGTAGCGGTGGAAATAGTAGCAGTATTACAGGCTTGCAAGGATCTCTACAACCAGGATCGCAAGGCTTTGTTCTTTTAGCACGAATTCAGCCAAAAATGGCAGGATAATTCACAAGGTATCCTGAATTCTCCAACAGGGGGAACAAAGACGTAGAACAACATTGGTATCTATGCAAGGCCATCTAGAGAGCCAGCTAGACGCCTAATCATGTGAAGCTAATAGAGGTCCATATCACTCTCAGGGAAAGGGCCTTGAGGTGGTTCATAAAATGGTCAGAGTTACACCAAAATCCAACTATGGACGACGTTAAAAGAGAGTTTGTACAAGAATTCAAACTTCCCCAGACTGATCAACAAGGGTTGTCAGAGTCGTGAGAGATAAAGTAGCCGGAGGGATAGACCGCATGGGAACTAATGTAAAGAGATAAGGATGCAATATGTAAACTCAGTTACACAATAGACCTGAATCATTAAAGGGATTGGTTTACCAAAGCACTATTACCCCTCACCTGTACACCATTGGCGCAACATAAAATTGAGAGGTTGCAGAATGCTCTAAAGCAAGCAACCTGAATAAAATTTATGATAGGGTACCCGCATGACTACCAATGGGGAGAAACTTCACATGATCCGTCTATTTTGGGTCTTCAACACCAACCTGCAAGTCTAATGGAGAAGTTGAAGGTTCTGCAACCACAACTAGGCAGAGTACTATGAAGTATGCAAGGGGTATGGACACCCTTCTCGTCTGTGCCTCATACTAAAAAAGTACTCTAATGTTCCAAATAACAATTATTGTGAGTTATATGCTTCCACAACTCAACTTCGATAAGTGTAGAGCAATGGACACTCTAGAAGATAGGTTAGACCACTCAACCTTTTGAGTCAATAAGACAACTCGAGGAGGGTGAGAGGAGGAACAAGGGGTGGAAGGGCAGGAGGTAGGGGCCTAGTTCGTTGTTACAACTATGACCAAGAAGGGCATTTTGCACAAGATTTCCCTCTACCAAGGAGGCTTTAGTGCTCTCATTGCAGGGTCAATGCACATGCGAAGAAGAATTTTCTGGAGTTGATTGCAAGATGGGAGGAGCGAAACAGGTAGAGGGGAATGAATTTATCAACACAGAGCCAAGGGTAACGGATTCAACCCCGCTATCCAATATTTAAACAACTACACGTGGATGAAAAAAGACTAGGGTTGGTCGAGGAACCCCAGACCAACCCACAATCATCTGATTGACCTCCTCAAAGCGCTTCTACAACCCTGAGCAGTAGAAATAATACTACAAGGAGGCAACAAAAGTTTTTTACAATCTAGTTGAAGGTGCCGGACTACAAAAAGGGCAAATAGAGTCTCATAAAGATAAGATCTAGAACCTTTCATAATCCACAGTTGTCCAACCTATCGAGGAATGGTTTAGGTTATTCCTGTAGATCGTGAATGATGACCAGGTGTTGGGGAAGTTGCGAAGAATTATGAAGCCAGCGATCCCAGAGGAGGGGGGTGAGGGAGGAACAATCTCCGCTAACTTGCCTAGAAGACACACAAGAAGAGTACAAAGAAACAAGAAGAGAACAGGCAGATAATTCATAATTGATGCTCAGATTGTAGGATTTCAGATCAAGGACACTATGCTAGACCTTGCTCTGATATCAACATGCTACTGAGGAAGACGTGGGAAGCACTGGGGAAACCTTAGTTGACATTCTCATCAATCTAGTTGCGGATGGCCAATTAGTATTGTATACTTCCAATTGGGAGACTGGAGGGTGTAGAAGTGGATGTAGTAGGGGTAAAGACACGTGTAGATTTTGAAGTAATAGATATTATGGGAGACAAGGATTTGTTTCCAACACTGATCGGGATAGACTGGGCATTTTAAAATTATGCGATAATAGACTTAAATAAGGAACTAATGACTTTTGAGGTAGAAGGAGTAAGAGTGATTCAACCTCTAAACCCATATCAAGGACCCAAATTCACAGAACTAGTAGATGACAGAGAAGAGCCAAGGATGTTAGATCAACTTTACATTATGATAGCGGGTGAGAAAGAGGATTACATAAACCCCACATCCAAAGGTTCTGTTAGTTGGAGAAGCATTCAAAGTTCAAAGGTTGGCTTAGAAGCCACATGGGATGATAATAAGTAGAGCAGATATGAGATCAACACTAGACGTTGCGCTACAATATGTCGGGTCAATTGGATTGGCACAGAGGTAAGGAACTTCCTCATATTTAATGGTATAAACTCAGTAAATTAATTTCTCAACAATATTGATGCAACTACAATTGAATAACATAAAATACCATTACTAAACATCCCATTATAAGTGACCTTGTCATGATGGTGGGGATTCCACCGGAACTACCTCCAGGACTGGGAAAAGATCAAGAGAGCAATGGAAGAGAGATTCAGATGGGTAGGGGAATACTCGCAAGAATTTGCAAAGTATAGAGGGGATTCCGACCCTCAACAACACTTGCAAAATTGTAAAAATAGATGGAACCGAGAAGGGGTTCCAAAATAATTATGGGTGCATGGGTGCATACATACCTTGGGTACATTTCCAAAAGCCTTTTATGTACAGGAAGAGATTAGGATGAAAATGGGAGATTGGGATATCTTGGTTGCTCATTTTATCAGTAGCTTCTCTTTCTCAGACAACGACAGGAGGATGACTAAGGCATTGCAAGCTATCAAGCGGTTTCTACTCACATAGGGTCAGTTAATGGATGGGTGCATAGACCAGAGGACCTTACAACATCTCTACGACTCAGGATATCCTAAAGCAATGGCTTGTGGAAAGGTGGATAAAGAGTTGGATGAAGATGATCTGGAAGAGTTACGACATCTATCATTCCACGAAAGTGAAGGGGAAAGAGGTATCAAGGAGGGACTTGTCACTGATGTGCCACACTTGCTCCCAATAAAGTTGTGGAAGCATAACATCATGATGGATGACAAACCAAAGCTGGAATCAATTGGAGATTATTGGGATGAACAACTACAAAAGAGATTTTTGACCTCCTAAGAGAGTATGAGGATTTGTTTCCCTCGTCAGTTGTGGAGTTAAAAGGAATCAAGGGAGACCTAGGGGAAATGAAAATTGTATTAAAACCTGATGCAAAGCCAGTGAAGCACTAACCTTACAGATTGAACCCAAGAGTTAAAGAAAAAGTGAAGAAAGAGATAGACAAGATGCTAGAAGCAGGGCTTATCTTTCTGGTGGATGAGGCAGAGTGGGTAAGTCTGATTGTAATACAAAACAAGAAAGATGCTACAGAAATATGGGTCTGCATGGACTACCACAGTTTGAACAATGCTTGTGTGCATGACCCATTTCCCACACCATTTAGCGATGAGGTTCTCGATAATGTAGCAGGGAACGAGGCATACTCTTTTACAGATGGATTTTTAGGCTATCACCAAGTCTGAATCACCAAGGAGGATAAGAGAAAAACTACCTTCACTACAGAATGGGGATCCTACGCTTATCATGTCATGCCTTTTGGTCTCAAGAATGCACCTGCAGTATTCTCAAGAATTGTGATTGCAGCCTTCAGGGACTACATCCACAGGTTCTTAGAGGTCTACATGGATGACTAGACAACTATAGCCTACTGAAGAAACATTCCAGTGCTCTGGATAATGTTTGATTGTTGTAGACAATTACAGATATCATTTAACTTTTAAAAATGTATATTTATAGTTCCGTTTGGCACATTTTTGGGCCACATAGTGTGTAAAGAAAGAGTATGTGTAGATCATGCCAAGGTTGCGGCGATAGCGAATATGGACCCACCCACAGTGTAAAACAGCTCATATCAACTTTGCGACACATCGAATACTACAGAATATTTATCCATAACTACGCCTCTGTCACCGCGCCAATGGTGAAACTGCTCATGAAAGTTGAACGATTCATGTGAACATAGGACTTTCAAGTTGCGCTTAACATATTGAAAAAGAAACTAGTAAGTGCACCCAATTTGGTCTACCCCAACTGGAATAAGCAATTCCACATCCACATCGATGTATCTGCCATTGCTCTAGGGGTTGTTTTGGTTCAAACAAGGGAGGGGAGCCTTGACCACCCCATCTACTTTGTCAGCAGGTTGTTATCCACCGCAGTGAAGAATTACACCACGATAGAGCAGGAAGCACTGGCTATGGTGTATTCTCTCCAAAAATTCAGACACTACTTACCTGGGGGGCCGTTTAAGTTTTTTACAAACCATTCTGCTTTGAAGTACCTAGTGAACAAGCCTATGCTAGAGGGAAGAAGTTGTAGATGGTTTTTTTTTTTTTTTTTTTTTTTTTTTTTTTTTTTTTTTTTTTTTTTTCAGGAATTTACTTTCGAAGTGATCGTTAAACCTGGCCAACTGAATGTGGGACTTGATCACCTTTCACAACTAGAATCAGGAGAAAGTGGAGGGTCACTAGACAATCAGCTACCCAACGCTGACCTATTCAGGATTGAAGTAGTACCAGATTACCTAGAAGACATTGCAGCCTTCCTAGCTACGGGAAAATGTTTGGAAGAGTACACAGCCACACAATGGAGGCACATGGTTGTTTGAGGCTTGAGCGGTTGATTACCAGTTAATTGAGGGTCAAATGTATAAAATGGGGTTTGAACATGTGTTTTGTCAATGTGTCCTCCACCATGAGAGACATGATGTGCTATGTGAATGCCATTCATGGGTTGCGGGTGGCCATGTTGGGGGAAAAGCTACTACGCAAAAAGTGTTGCAGGAAGGGTTATGATGGTCGACGGTTTTCAAGACACGAAAGAGTACGCCAAAGGGTGCGATGTGTACCAAAGGGTTGGAAGGTCGTCACATCGAGTTCAACTCCCATTATATCTAGTAGGTGCCTTGCAGATATTTGAGAAATGGACAATCAATTTCATAGGCCCGATTAATCCATCGACGCGTCACTCTCATGCCAGTTATATAATCAACCTGACAGAATACCTCACTAGATGGGTCGAGGCAGTGCCTATGAAGGACTATACATCGGATATCACTGCCAAGTTCATATTCGAAAACATCATATCAATATTTGGGTGCCCTATGATTCTGACTAGTGATCAAGGAACCCATTTCATAAATGATACAGTTGCTTCCCTGCTTCAAAATTTTATGATACAACATCACAAAATCAATCCATACCACCTGCAGGCCAATGGTACTGTAGAAGCCTTCAATAAGATATCGGAAAAGGGTTTAACCAAGATATGTTCGGCCATCAGAGATTATTGGGATGAGAGAGTGCTAGCGACACTATGGGCATACCACACAATGATCAAGCGACTACACAGACATACACCTTTCCAACTTATGTATGGACGAGAAGCAGTGGTCCCAGTTGAATTTGCTAACCCAAGCATTTTCATCACCCAAGCCACTCAAGTGATAGAGATGTAATCACTCCAGAAGTGGTTAGATTAGATGAACTCTCAGAGCTTGATGAGGCAACATTTCTAGCATATTTCCACCAAATGGTTTAGCAGCAAAGACAAAAGGTGTGGCATGACCGACATATCAAAAAGAAGTCTGTCACAGTTGGTGGGCATGTTATCTTATACGAAAGTAAGTCCTTAATGTTTCCTGGAAAGCTATAGATGCACTGGTTAGGCACGTTTGTTGTTGTGAAGATAAGGGAGTCTGGAGTCGTCAAGCTCGCGCAATTGGACGGAGTATTGTTACCAGGTTGGGTGAATAGTGCACACATGAAACCCTTCTCCACATCCAATATTGTTACTCAGAATTGATAAGATCTCCAAAAGGGGGTCATAGGTGGGGTTAGGAGGAGTCAGTAGGGTTCAATTAGTTGCGTCGTCATTTGTTGCGTCAATCATTTTTTTTCATTTCCTTTCTTCATCTTTGGTTTTTCACTGATAAGTCTGTCTTTAAAGTTTTCCCAATAAGGATCCGCAACATCAGTCTCAGTTGCAGCTATCATTCCACCACACCAAAACTATTTTTGGTCAGAGGGGAAGTCACACGTGTTAAGAATCTTTTCTGTAATAATTAGACAATAATTCTGGTGTGAGCCTGGATTCCTGTAAAATCTTTCCATTATAGCAATAATTAATTCCTAAATGTCTTCCATTACGATAACATAATTACCCGTCAACTCCACCTTTCCTTTTTTAGAATTGTGTCAGCCAAGTCAGGTCTAGCTCAGTTGATAGCAGGATTAACACATTCAAGTATACATAGGGAATTTGTCATAGTAATTAGTTAGGGGGTCTCGTCAAACGTGATGTCAAGTTGGTCTACTTATTTTCCATGGAAATGCTGAATTTCTCCAAGTCTGAAGCTAAGGTGGTAGAGTCACTCCATTGGCAGTCTGGTTCCAAGTGTATTCGTTCAAGGATTTGCGATCGACCCCCAGTGATCTTAGTTTATCAACGTCACTCCAGCATGATGAAGGAAATTATCTCTATTCTTGAGTTTGGGTTGGACGGAAGAATTTCAGTATCAGATCCATTGTATGGCAAGTATGGCAAAGCAATGTTAGTCGATAATGATATGTCGGAGTCATTCCAATTCCCATCACTAAAGCATGAGGTATACACAGATTCAGTAACAAAGAAGATGGGAAATTGATGATCAAGATCAAGAATGACTTAAGAGGGATACAACAGTCCTCCCTACTAAATTTGAGGAGTTTTCCTGTGTTTGGCACAACTCTCACAGTGATGCAATGCAAAAAGTTTTTTATCAGCAGAATGCATGGCGGGTCGCTCTAGCTCGACAAGGAGTACCCAAATCACGAGGTTGACATTCAAAGACTTATAGGTTTATCGACGATCAAAGATGAATTTTCAACCGTTTCAGACGAATTCCAAAAGAGCGAAGAAAAAGGGTGATGTTGACTACTACACCAAGTATGTTAAACAAGAGAGGAGGAAAGAAAGCGCACATAGACCTGATCAACTCAGAGAAAATAATTTTGCCTGCCACATTATTGTATGGAAGTTGATGTGTCACTTCTCCAGGAATGAGTGCATGTTGGATATGATTTCAATCGCGGAGCATTGTGCAACAGGCATCCAGTTGAACTGGTGTGCTTTCATCCTCTATGAATTGTTTGAAGCATGTGAAGACGTCTACAAGCGGACCATCAATTTCATTTATGGCTATATTTTCATTGCTTTGGTGAGGTGGAAGTGGTGTCCATCAGAGGGCCAGGATTTAGCTCCAATCACAGAATACTAGCCCTTGGCCTTCCGATATGTGCCTTGGAGAAATTGAGGAGACCCAAGTATTGAAATGTGGCAACAAGAATATTCCAATTTTAATTTGTCCTTGAATTAAAATTGAGAACTAAAATTCGAATTTAGTCTCACCAGATGTTTGAAAAAATAATTAATTAATTCATCTTGGATTAATTAGTTGGATCAATTCAAGCTAGAAGTCTTTGTGAAGTCATGCAATAATTATCCCTTAAATTAAGGAGATTATCCCTTAATTAAGGAGATAAGGATGAGTTGTATTTGAGCTGTAATTAGTTAGCTCAGTTAACTGAGTTATGTCCAGTTAAATTAGTTCCAAACAATTTCAGGAACTAATTTTGAGTTCAGTCAGTTAATGCATGCATGTATCAAATTAGTGTACTCCATATAACTGAAGATTCTCTCATAAATAACTCATGCATGTCTATTCAGAAAAAGACCCAGTTGAGATTAAAGATAGGGACAGTGTACTATCAGTTGCTAGAATTTTCCTATAAGGAAAACTCTTGCATGCAGAAGGAATTCATTCCTTGAGATTTGTGCAGTTTTACAGGGTGTAAGATCAGTGTGAGTGATCAGTGTTACACATGATAACAGCTGGATCACCCAAGAAAAACTACGCTAAGAAATAGGAGCTTGGAGGGCAGTGTGGAGGACTTAATGAGAATTCTGCTTTGCCTGTGAGCATCTGTGAGGATTTTACTGAGAGCTGGCTAGCCGTGAGAGCTAAAGTTGTGTGTAATATTGAGATATTTCCACTTGTATGATAATACAGATAGCGGGGTTTTTAGCTGAGGCTTTCCCCAGAGTATTCTTCTATGTTTCATGTACATTGATTCTACTTCTGGTTATATGTGTTCTACTTGATCTTGCTCAAATCTATTAAGCTTCCGTAAGTTTGATTGTAGAAGTAGATTAAGTATTTTGCTTTAATTGTATTGCATTATCAGGTTAATATACAGTGAGAATTTCTACATGTCATCGAGCAAAGGTTATCAGAGCTGTGAACAGTATACGAGAAGAGAATTCGAAGGTTGAAGTTCGGGATTGTAGGTACAAATCAAATTCATCTCATACTTCAGGTTGGTCAATGGAGTTATATGGCTTGAGACTTGAGTATGCCTTGGAAGGTAGCTTGAATTACATAGCATGGAAGGATAGAATGGAAGCAGTATTAAAAGACAATGGTTTGAAGGATTTCATTGATCAAGAAATCCCCAAGCCAGCTGCAGCGAATGCACAAGAATTGGTTGAATGGAAGAAGTGTGCGGCAAAGGCCAGACGGATTCTTTTGAGGGAGTTTGAGACCATATTGTCTCGAGTCTCCATGGGAAGGAGACTCCCTTTTCAATGTGGAAGACATTGAAGTGCCTCTATCAAAACAGTAGTGACCAAAGGAAACTGACGCTCAAGGATAAGCTTCAGAAAATCAAGATGGAGAAGGGCAATATTATTTCTACATATCTGAACAAGCTCACTGCCTACAGAGATGAGCTTGGTAGTGTGGGAATAACTACTGTCGATGATGATAAGGTGAGCCTTGCTCTCCTCGGTCTTCCAAAGAGCTGGAATAGCTACCAGGACTCTGTGAATGGAAGAGAGAAATTGTCGGATTGGGAACGACTGTGGTCAGATCTCATGCAGGAGGAGATCAAGAGGAGCACTCGAGATGCTTCTTCATCAAAGATTGATGATGAAGAAAATCTGGCCTTAGCGAGTAAGGCAAGGAAAGGGAAAGGGAAGGCTTCCCATTCCAAATCAAATTCTTCTCATGGAGGGAAGAAGGGTGACAAATCTAAAGTGAGATGCTTTAATTTTCATGATATGGGACATTATGAAACTAATTTCCCATCGAAGAAGTCTAAAAAGGGATCCTCGAAAGGACCGCAAGGTGAGGCATTAGCCTCTCAGTTAGAAATGGAATTCACCCTCATCACATGCATGGTTTCATCGATAATGGGTTGTGTTTGGTATCTTGATAGTGGAGCCTCATTCCACATGACCGATGATAAAAGTTTATTCAATACCTTGGAGGAGAAAGACCTCAAGATGCGCATAGAGATGGGTGACGACAGAAAGTACTGTGTTTCAGGAGAAGGCACGGTTGCTTTTCAGGGGGAGCATGGAGCTCCTCTCACCTTGACTGATGTGAAGTATGTTCCTGGACTAAAGAAGAACTTGGTATCGGTCGCGATGTTGGAGGACAAAGGCTACAATGTTGTCTTTATTAAAGGAAAGGTGTTCCTAAGACACATAGCCAAGGGTCGGACCAAGAGGATTGGGATTCAAGTGAAGAATCTCTATAAAATAGAGGTAGATGATTATGTTGCATTGAGTTCGAAAGTAGAATTTGTGCAAAGCCAAGACATTGGCGAGTTATGGCACAGGCAGTTGGGCCATTTGCATCATGGGGCCTTGAAGATAATGCAACAGATATCTACAAGACTTCCCAAAGGTAAACTTGAGCATGTTGACACATGCAAAGGTTTTACCTTGGGAAAGTACGCCAAGTATTCCTTTCATGATCAAGACAGTTGAGCAGAAGCAATCTTAGAGCGAGTTCATACTGATTTGTGTGGACCATTCTCGACAGCATCCACCATGAAGAAAAGATATTATGTGATTTTCATTGATGATTTTTCTCCTAAATGATGGATTTATTTCATGCAGAAGAAGGACCAAACCATCTCAAAGTTTTGTGAGTTCAAAGCTTTGGTTGAAAAAGATTCAAGGAAGAAGATCAAGGCCTTGAGAAGCGATAATGGTGGAGAGTATGCCTCTCAAGATTTTAAGGACTTCTGTGCAGTGGAAGGAATTAAACGGGAGTTGACGGCACCCATAACCCCCGGAAGAATGGGTTGGCCGAGAGGAATAACAAAACAATTGTAGGGGCATCTCAGGTGATGTTGCATGACCAAGGCCTACCACTTCATTTGTGGGTTGAGGCATGCAACACAGTGGTCTATTTGCATAATAGAAGCCTGCATCGCATACTTGGGATGAAAAAACCAGAGGAAGCTTTCTCCGGTAAGAGACCAGATGTGGGTCACTTCAGGATCTTTGGCTCATCGATATATTGCCATGTGACAAAGGATGCACAGAAGAAGCTTGAGTTGAAAGCTGAGTTGGGGATATTTGTGGGGTACACTGATACACCCCACAACTATCGGGTGTACTTGCCTACCAGTCGGAGGATAGTGGTTCGCAGAGATCTCAAGTTTGATGAGCAAAAGGCCATGTGAGTTTCCCTTGAGAGGGAGCTCCAACTACAGGTTGTGGAGGAATTTTTGGTTCCTAAGGAGGAGGAGCCTCAGAGTGATGCGGAGCAGCCTCATGTAAAGGTTCCAGGAGTGGAGACATCCACTCAAGTAGAGTCTTCCAGAGATGGATGGAAGCGCACAAGAGAAACTGACAGATTGTTGTCAGATGCAGGAGAGAATGTGGGAGAACCATCTTCTCAGCGCAGGCAGAGGAGGTCACCTGAGAGGTACACTGGATACATGGCCCTTGTTGGGGAATGTGTTGAGACCGAGCCATTTTCCTTTGAGGAAGCAGTGCAGCAGCCAATTTGGGTTGATGCTATGGTGGAGGAGTAAGACTCCATAGTTCAGAACAGTGTTTGGGATGTGGTTCCAAGATCGGAGAACAAGTCAGTTGTGAGTTCCCATTGTATTTACAAGGTAAAGCAAGTTGCTAATGGTAGTGTGGAGAAACATAAGGCAAGATTTGTTGCCCGTGGTTTCTCATAGGTCAAGGGGATCGACTATGATTAGACTTTTGCTCCTGTAGCAAGGTACTCATCTATCATATCGATGTTGTCACTATCAGCACAGATGGGTTGGAAGATACATCATATGGATGTGAAGACTGCATTCCTCAGTGGCAAGAGGTGTACATAGAGCATCTAGAAGGTTTTGAGACCTTCGATCATGAGTCACATGTGTGCCGACTCAAGAGAGCTTTGTATGGGCTTAAGAAAGCACCTCATGCTTGGTACACCAGCATCAACAACTACTTCATCGGGTTGGGCTTCACAAAGAGTGAAGCGGATGCAAACCTGTACCACATCATGGTGAAAGGTAAGAAGTTAATCATTGTATTTTATGTTGATGATCTCATATTAACAGGTGATGATCATTTGATCATGCCTTGTAAGGAGGACCTTGCAAGAGAATTCGAGATGAAAGACATGGGTCTCATGCATTACTTCCTTGTCATGGAAGTATGGCAGAAGGATGGGGAGTTGTTTGTGTCTCAGGGCAAGTATGCCAATGAGATAATCAAGAGATTCCACATGGAGAAGTGCAAGCCCATGCAGACTCCTCTAGCAGGTAACTGGAGGAAGGAGGATGCTACTTCAGGAGAATTAGTAGAGATTACTATGTATAGGCAGCTTGTGGGTTCACTGATGTACTTAGTGAACACACGACGAGATTCGTGCTATGTGGTGAACCAACTAATTCAAGCTATGGTTCATCCTACCAAGATGTTTTGGAAGGCGGAAAAGCATGTTTTGAGATACCTCAGAGGCACATCTCAGTATGGATTATGGTACAATCAGATAGAGGGAGTGAAGCTACAGGGCTTCACTGATGCAAATTAGGCAGGGAGTCCATCAGATCGGAAGAGCACATCAGGTGGAATTTTCAACCTTGGGTCGGCGAAAATTTCTTGGTATAGCAGGAAACAGAGGTCAGTTGCACTTAGCTTGGCGGAGGTTGAATACATGGCTGCAAGTCAGGCAGCATGTGAGGCCATATGGATGCGGAAAATTCTAGTTGGTTTGTTTGATCAAAGGATGGATCCAACTGTGATCTATTGTGATAACCAGAGTTGTATCAAAATTTCTGAGAATCCAGTATTTCACGATAGGTCTAAGCACATCAACATTCGGTATCATCATCTCAGAGACTGTGAGGCGAGGAGGATCATGTTTTGCAGTATATTCGACCGAGGAGCAAGATGTTGACATTTTGACTAAGGCATTGTCAAAGTGTAAATTCGAGTTCCATAGAGACAGGATCGAGGTGGCAGATAATCCCTTTCTTGTTGAGAGGGAGTGTTGAAATGTGGCAAGAAGAATATACCAATTTTAATTTTTCCTTGAAATAAAATTCGAATTTAGTCTCACCAGTTGTTTGAAAAAATAATTAATTAATTCATCTTGGATTAATTAGTTGGAGAAATTCAAGCTAGAAATCTTTGTGAAGTCATGCAACAGTTATCCCTTAAATTAAGGAGATTATCCCTTAATTAAGGAGATAAGGATGAGTTGTATTTCAGTTGTAATTAGTTAGTTCAGTTAACTGAGTTATGTCCAGTTAAATTAGTTCCAAACAGTTTGAGGAACTAATTGTGATTTCAGTCAGTTAATGCATGCATGCATCAAACTAGTGTACTCCAGATGACTTAATATTCTCTCATAAATAACTCATGCATGTCTATTCATGCAAAGACCCAGTTGAGATTAAAGACAAGGACAATGTACTATCAGTTGCTAGAATTTTCCTATAAGGAAAACTCTTGCATGCAGAAGGAATTCATTCCTTGAGATTTGCGCAGTTTTACAGGGTGTAAGATTAGTGTGAGTGATCAGTGTTACACATGGTAACAGCTGGATCACCCAGGAAAAATGTGCTAGGAAATAGGAGCTTGGAGGGCAGTGTGGAGGACTTAATGAGAAGTCTATTTTGCCTGTGAGCATCTATGAGGATTGTACTGAGAGCTGGCTAGCTGTGAGAGCTAAAGCTGTGTGTAATCCTGAGATATTTCCACTTGTATGATAATACAGATAGTGGGGTTTTTAGCTAAGGCTTTCCCCAGAGTATTCTTCTATTTTTCATGTGCATTGATTCTGCTTCTGGTTATATGTGTTCTGCTTGATCTTGCTCAAATCTATTAAGATTTCGCAAGTATGATTGTAGAAGTAGATTAAGTATTTTGCTTTAGTTGTATTGCATTATCAGGTTAATCTACAGTGAGAATTTCTACACCGAGCATCAAAGAGATAAATGGGACTTCTTTCGGTGGCTTGTATGTAAAGATGCTTGAAGTAATTAGAGCTTTAGAATAGATCCCCAGGTCACTACATGAAGAGTATTCAGCAACCATTTGGTTCGGGTTTATTCATGGGAACACCTTTGTAAGGCCGCATTGTGTTCACTCGCATACCTTCTAGGTGTGGGCTCATAATTTTGTGCTATCATCCGAAACTTTTCACGCGGACGTCGGGTCGTGGCCGGGATTCATAGGGGAAATTAGAGAAGGAAGGTGTCTGTATTTATTTGACGGGATGGTGCCATCACCACTACCATGGCAAACATTTGCGGAGTCTAGGAAGCAAATAGACGAACATGAGTTAAAATCGGTCTTCTCACAATTGAAGAAGCACATGATCTCCTTGAAGGATACCATCGCAAATATCATCATCTCATCAGGTTCAATTTCCAACTCTGCTGAGTCTCAAGGTTTAACACAATAGGATCATCTGGTTACCACCCCTCTTGTTGTTGCAATGCCAGTTGTAGGGCCCCATTCACAATCTAAACCCACCATCCCCAAACCTTGTAAACCAAAAATCACCAAGCCTCCAGGTGGAGCCAAGAAGAAAAAATTGAACCTTGCAGCGCAAATTGTCGACCTCACCCTTGAAGAACCCCAATCCAACACTGCCTCGCCCATCATAGAATAGGTTCTGCCTTCCACATCAGTTGCGTCGTTGAGCTCACACAACCCATCCCCACACACTGCATCTACCTTTGCCACCCTCTTAGACACAATACCCTCTAGGACACTGCTAGGCACAGAGACAGACATGGAAGTTGATTCAATTATTCAGTCCACCACGGCAGTCCCCAGCGGAGGAGTCATCACCGCCTCCATGATTTCATTATTACTAGAGTTGGGTCCACTGCTGAACATAGGGCCCATCATTCCACAATCTCTTATTACTATTTTCAAGCCCATCGCACTCCAACTTTAATTCCCCCTATTTAATCACACCCCATTTCCATCCAGACAACTACTCAATTTCAAAGCCATCACAGAAATCTACCGCTCCTGACAGACACTCATACAAGTCCGTCACTCAAATTTATTATTGCAATTTTGTATTGGTTAGATTTATTATTATGTTATTAATTATATGGTTATAAGTAATATTAATTATATATTTTTCAATATTTGTGAATAGAAATTTTGGTTAATAAATTAATATAGATTAATAAATTTAAATTGTGGGAATTTAAACTTAATATTTGTTGACACGAAATTAATCAATTTTTCAATAATTTTGTTGATAATCAAGATAAGGATATTTTGCAATAGGGAATAGGTCTTTGGGTATGTTTACTATGAAAGAATATTATTTTGTTGTTGGACATGATAATTTGGAGCGATAAGGTATTTGGACCACAATTTGGATGAGGTTCAATGGCCAAAGGTGTCGACGCTCTTATGGTTAATTCTTAGGCATAGTGTCCTTACCTGGGATAAGATAAGGAAAAAGGGTGTTGAAGGTCCATTTATGTGCCTCATTTGTACACAAGTTGAGGAAACCATGGAGCATTTGCTCCATACCAACAAGTTTGCTAAGGAAGTGTGGTCCTTTCTTTGTTCCACTTTTGGTACTAATAGTCGAATTCCAGGCAATTCAATGGAGACACTAGTTCAATGGAAATTTTTCAGCTTTTAAGAATCTTGTTGTTAATCACACGTGGATATTGGCTACAAGATTCGTCCTTTGGAATCTCTAGAAAGAATGGAATACTAAAAAAAATCGAAGTAAGAATATATTTGTCTCAGTCGTCAGGGGTGTGATTCTACAAATATCAGAGAAACCATTCTTGCAGTTTCTTGGTCGATGGATGATTGGAAAGTTGAAGCTAATGAAGGGAAGATTCTGGAAAACTCAATTTATCACAGTATATGTGTACCCTCTCTATCAACCTCCTCGTGAGGAGCTCCCATCATCAAATATGTCTTTTCCACCTCCACCTTATGGTTTTGTGAAATTAAGTTTTGATGGAGCCTCTAAAGGAAATCTAAGAGTAGATGGATTTGGGGGTGTGCTCTACAATTGGAACTAAATAGCACTGAGATTTTTTTCTCTGAGTTGTGGTTCAGTTAGCAATAACATGGTTGAATATTGGAGAAAGGCCTTTGCATAGAAATAATGGAATGTTTCAAGTTATTACAAGTTGACGGGGCTTCTCAATTGACCACATAGTGTTTGCAACAACTTTTAGATAGCCAACCTCCAAGTAAAATTGTGAAGAGTTGGAGGTTGGAAAACATAGTAGGTCATATCAATGTTCTTCTCTGATAGTTGGATTATGTTATAGTGAAGCACTTGAAACGATTTTGGGTTGTACATCCAGAACATTGATATTAGATGAAGGTTGGCCCCCTTCTATTCTAGGAGAAGGATTTGAACACTTGAAAATGTTGTTGGAGAAGGATAATCAGGTCCTTGATCGCGGTGTGATCGCTGGAGGTAACGGTAATCTCTTGGAGAGAGTGTCAAGTGTACATTTGCTGTTGTCTGATAATGGCGTGGCACAGGATAGGTATGAGGACTTGGGCTTTACACCTGATGTCCCTTCATTATAAACGCAGAGTCATTGATATGGGGTGGTAGAGTTACATTAAGCAAGGTAGTAGGGGTGAGCTTATTTCCTCTCTTCTACTCTTGGTTTCAAGTCGTACAGAGGTCTGTAAGCTTTTGTCTGCATGTTGTTGTTGTTGGATTTGGTTGTGAGGCAATAACTTCATTTTTGTCTTCATTCATGTTGGGGAGCAGTTGGGATCGATGTTCTTCATTCTATATTTGCACGCCTGAGAGTTCGGTTGGTTTTCAAATTGGTCATTGTTTACTCAAATTTGCCTCTCCTGGATATTGAATTTATAGGTATCTCATATCCTTGTCTTGTTTTGGTTTGTGGTTGTTGGTATCCAGGTCATTTCTCTGTGTGGTTTTAGGGTGGAGGGTTTTCTAACTGTATCAGTGGAGGCTTGATTTGTAATCCAGTTTTTGCCAGGTTTTATTTGTTTTCAGACTCCGATGCTCCCTGCTTTGATGAATTGGAACACTGCCTACTCAATTATGGCCCTCAATTATTTCTTTAAGTTTGGAGTCGCCTTGTTTTTGTTGTCTTTTGTCCTTAGGGTTGGGATTGGTCTTGTGGCTTGTTTAGGTATTCTCAATTTTTGAGTGGTGGTATGGTGGAGGAGTTATCTATGCTTCATGCCTTTAGAGTGTGGTGAGTTACAATCCTACCTTGAATTTGGGCCTCTACTATGGAATTTGGGGAATAACCTAGTTTTATTTTAGTTAGGTATTGAAGGGGAAATACTTCTCTTGTGCTTGCTTCGTTGGGCGTGGTAATCTCACTGGTTGTTTGTATTTTTCTCTTGTCTCGACCACTACGCCTCCTTTTCAAAGAATGGCGAGTAGAAGAGGTGGTGCTAGTAATGTTGGGGTTAAACATAGTCGTCCTTTTGCCTTTGATTCAATGGCAACCTTCTTTGACTATGTCCCCCTTGAAGTGCATAAGGAAATTTTGTTGTTAGATTCCAAAGAGTTTGGGGATCATCCTTATCATTTTGACTCTAAAGTTGTTGAGGATGGTTTGAAATGGCTCCCTTCCCTGGGTAGAGTTTGGAAGAAGAAAATGCATCTTCTGCTTTCTCTATCCTTCCACCAACAAATGGACACTTTGTTACGTCTGGTATTCAAGGAAAAGCAAGTCAACAATTATAATTTATTTTCTAGTTTGGAGGATGTTACGTGCATTTTATGGGATATTAGATATTTTCTTAATGATATTAACTCACGCTTGAGTTATGTTAAGACCTATATGGTGTTGGATTCAGCCATGGGGGATCTCATAGACACTCCTAAAGACCCTGCAGATCCACCAATTAACAATACTTAGGACCTTATTGTTATCTCAGCGGACCAAGACTTGAATATGGTATCACAGTTTTGGCCTTCTTTTGTCCAGATAGTTTTAATGTTGCTGACGTTTTTATTGTTCTCATCGACAGGGATATGTGGAGTTATTGAGTTGATTTGGTGGTTCTTTTGGTTTAGCACTTGTTTTGGTGTGAGCAGGGTCTTGAAGTGCTCGTTCATGGGAATTTTTGTGTCTCACGGTTCCTTACAACTGATTTGGTATACCAACTCCCTGTTTCTTTTCTTTGTTAAATATTTCCACTATGCTTGCCTCGTCATTTCGACGCAGTGGTGGACCTTATGCTATGATGGATGCATTTTTTGTGAGCTATGCAAACAAAACTTTCATGTGGTCGGTGCAACATTCAAGATTTCTTTTGTGTCTTGAATTTGTGGAGTTTTACTATTGTTGTTGTCGTTGGATTTGGTGATTGGTCACTACGATGTTGGATGTGCCTTTATTGAGACTATATTCCTACAGTTCTTTGTGCCTATGGGATGCCTAATGTTCCTTTTGTCATTGTAGTCCTACGGTCATCTTTGTTTGAGGATTGCCTAATGTTTGGGTTATTTTGATGTATCTTAACTTAGCTCGTCCTTTGGAGTACAATTTCTAAATTATGCTTGTTAGGAGGATTCCAACTCTCCTTTTATCCATTGGTGAAATGTGTTTCTCTAGTTTTGATGTTTGATCTCATAAAGCTCTAGCTATGGTTGTGGATCTAATTGCATGTATCCCTTATTTTAAGTAACATAAAATGTTGCAGTTGACAAAACAAAAAAAAAAAACTAACATATATAGTTGTTCATATTTTATATGTGTACCTATACTTTGAAAAATAAATAAAACTTAATTCAAAACTTAAGTGATTTTGGAAAAATAAATACTTATACTCACAATATTTTAATTTAAAAATAACTCATCTAACATATTCATATGTTTTGTTGAATAATTATTATTTATTATTACAAGTGTAATTAGCTCTGAAAACCCTTGTGGTGGCTAGGGTTTTTCCCTTACTAGCTGATCTATGCCTAAATCACGTGGACTTCTTTGCACATCTCTACTGCAATAAGATCAATGACGAATATTAGTGATTCAGCGATGAAGACAATTTCCTTTGTAGAAATGGTTTTCGGACAAGCAAACTCTTCTTTGGTTTCATATAGTTCCATTTCAAAATCCAGATTTGGACTTGCAGTAGTCAAGAAGTCCCTTCCCTCAATATTCCTTTGGATGAGGAAGATTTCATTTGTGAGAACTTTTTTTCGGAGCAAGGCATGGTTTACATGTTTAATGGATTTTGTTTGCAATTGATGGATCCACACAAATGGATCTTTGAGACATGGAAACCTTGTTCAACGGATCATCTAAATATTTATCCCATGGCTTGGGGATTTTTTTTGTTGTTATCGACAATATTGAGGACAAGAAGGCCATTTGTGAATATGGGCCATTGTTCTGGGGTAGTGTCGGTCTCTTCACGCAGCCCTGGTCTCCCACCTTTGTTCTGATAACGACATTAATCTCCACAACTCCAGTTTGGGTAAGGCTTCCGAACATACCTTTGTGTTGTGAAGGCAAATCCCCTCTGCGGACAGAGGCGATATCTCTAGCCCAATGAGTGGGTCTAGCAACAAAATTAACAAACTAACATACACTTTCTTGTATTATGTTTAATAAACGTAGAGAGAGAGTGGCCTACCTCGCTCTAATGCTAATCGCTCAATCCTTTGGAGATGAATTTGATTCCTTTACTTCCAGGCTTGCTTCTTACTTGTTCTTCATGTCCGAGTACCTGCAAGAAAGATAAAAGAACAACACAAGGTTCAAGATAATATATGGCATACATCAAACATAAACTACTTAAAAGATCAAGGAGTATTAAGATAAAAGCATAAACATTTACACAAATAGGGAAAGTGAACATTAGATGTATATATTAATAATCTAAAAAGGGAAGCATACAACCTATGCCTTGATGTTGGAGACCTTCTTTTGGTGGATGTCTGATTCCAAGCAAAGACTCTTAAAGCACTCCTCCAAGTTAGAATGGGCAACATTTGGGCATAATCTCATTCTAGGAATGCAAGAAACCAATGATCAACCATTTGGGGATGGAAGGGAGTTGATTTATAAGAAGGGAGAGGGAGTAAGGGATCCACAAGAGAGGGAGGAAGGTCCACATCTCAAGGGGAAAGCCCATAATGATAAGATCAAGAGGTCCAAATGGGAGAGCTCGACCATATCAATAACAACCAATATCGAGCTCTTTGTTCTCGAAGTTTCTAGCACATGAAACTTCTCTCCCATTTTGGGAAAACCTGCCAGAGGAGTTTCAACACAAGTTTTGATATCAAAACCTGCGCTAGCAGTGCTAGGGTAAAAAATTGCAACCTGCCATCTGCATGTGAAAGTAGTGGAGAAAATTGAGATAGCCCTAAAAATTAGGGTTTTAGCTAACCTTCTTCGGAATTGACTCAAGGAATTTTTCCTTTGTTTTTTTAGGGATGTTTTAGTATGTGTATCATGATGGATATATTTTACAGTTGTCAACATTTTAGCACTTCGAGATATGGAATAGGAAGTTAACGGGAGGTGTGACAAAATACTGTGTAACAAATGCCACTTAAAGCATGAAGGCAGAACAGGGAGTGATGGTTGAGATGCTTTACAAGTCAAGGCAAGGACTAGAACAACACCATCAGGAGACCTTCAAATAAAGCATATACAGGTACATATACATATCTTACATCTATGATAAACCTGCCTAGTGATACATGAATAGGCATCTAATGATACATGAATCAACATTATGGATGCAACCATATGAATAGAAGGGATCATGTGTATGGATCCACGGTATGGTCGTAACCATCTGAATGAAGAGTATCATATATAAGGACCCACGGTATGGTTACAGCCATCCTTATAGAGGAAAACATGTGTACAATCATGAATAACTCATAACTCCATGCAACCTGGATTTTATCAGACAAAATCCAGGGTCTTGCGCTTCGTCTCAACCTGATCAATGTACGAATTCTAACATGTGAATAGATGTGTCGAAGTCAAACATGATAGAAAACCACCTGATTACCAGTCAATGATGTAAATCGTTAAAAGACATGAGAGAAACCACCAATAATGATAATGGCTCTCAAGGTACAATCAACAATCCACTAATGTGAATAATGAAGCTAAATTCAAACACCTGTGGAATCATCTGATCAAAGGTCAATGATGTAAACCTGTCATCGAATGCGAATAACTTGCCATTGAGGCATGCAAGCTCTAAGGCACTAGAAGGGAGTTTATAGATCATCTTTCCAAATAATGAGCTGAAGTCTATGGGAAGTGATCTGTCAAAGGAGGGCCATAATGAATCCCACATCATTGACCCGAAACAAAGGATGTAATAGAGTAGATAAGTGTGATCCAGGATTCTGGCAGAAAGTCAGACAATTTATAAGTGGTAAAGAACTGCGGATATGACTTCTCTTGAACATATCAACGACACGACTCCAGAGCGTGGCAACATTTAACTCAACATAGGATCATAAGTCTTGATGACGAAGTGGTATAATCAAATGAGAGGCAAAATGGATTTCCAAAACCCAGGAAGGAAAGTGACTAAATGAGGATGTCTCAAACCCGACACGAGCAACAAATGAGTGTCATGTTCAAGAGCAACATGTTGTCTTTACAAAATACAAGAGATGATCACTTTCACTTTTTCCCTCGCCATTTCTAGTGAGTACCCCATTAAATTTTGTCACAAGCTTGAAGGGGATAGCATATGCTTGCTATAAGTTCATCCTTTGGATGAATCTATCCTAGTACGTTTTACAAGCCCTAGGAAGGAGAAACTTAGTCTCGTTATGGTAACAAGTCCTGCATCATTTAAGTTTTACAAGTCCGATAGAGGGGAAACTTAACATCTTTTTTCATGTTTAGAGAGTTTGAAAAAGAAGTGGAAAAGAAAACTCCAAAGGTCCATTTTCGTAAATCATCTCTTGAACCTGAAAAGGTAGAAAACAATATCCAACAGAACCTCTTAGCCATGTTTAACTAAGTTATTCATTTTTCGTACAATATTCTATCTCAGTCCGTAAAAGGGTTAAACTTATATTAATTAGACGTCATTTCATTTACTTTAACGAATTCGAAACAACAAATACTCAGGAATCTTTTCATTTTTCGAGAGTTAGAAAAGAGCTTAAAGATGACTCAGGGGGTCACTTTTTCGTTTATTTTTTACGAGTCCGAAAAAGTGATAATATAAAACTCATTGAATCAGTCAAAATAAATCATCGTCACCAAGTATGCATTACCTGTCACTGCTCAAAAAGTAAATCATTTTTACTATTTCACCAATTTACAAATCTTAGAGCATTTTACCTCATTTTACCTCAATTTTCAAGCAAGGAGTACGATCAATCTTGGACACCATTCGCCGAGATGTTTGCTGCAAGTAAGAGATCTATCCCTTCCCTTAATTTTGGTTCTCATTTCATGCATATTCATCCATAGATTAGGTTTCAAAGAGGATTTGCAAAAAAATTATGTAGAGGGCAATCAGCGCGGGTTTTACCCATTGGACCTGTGTCGATCACCCTATGGTCAACTAGGCCATCGCGCTAATAGAGCATGAAAACTCACACACAGTCATGCTAGCGCCGAGGTAAAAAAAAAATGGTGAAATCCTCCATGTTGAAAGGTTTTTCTTGAATTTTGTCTCCATGGAAGCCCATGAAATGTTGTTTTATTCATTTTCCACAAGATAATTAGCCCAAAATGGTGGTTGAATGGAAAGAAAGAAGACATGAATATGAAGACCACCAAGCAGATCAGGATCCAATTTGTATTGATGCCCTATGAGCATGCGGGTTGCTCAATTTCTTAAGGATACCTAGGATTAGATCCCAGCATGAGTTATTACAACATTTGATTAGTTGGTGGGATGTGGATTGCCAACCATTCATGATCGGGGACCAAGAACTCGAAAGAGATGTCGTAGACATTTATTTCATTACTTCCTTGTCTAGAAAGGGACAACAGATTCAGTTTTCCGGTTAGTGCACTAGAGGAGAGAGCATGGATATATTGATAGGAAGGCATTGTCCAAGGACTAAAAAGACCCAAAGTGGGAAGATAGATATAAATACCATCACAAATCTTCCACTACGAACAATCTTGCATACTATGGCCTGAATAGTTGGGGCTCAGGTGTTGCATGAAGCAACAAAATCTCATTTCTAGTACGCAATAGAGTGTCTAAATCCCATGGCCTTCAATTGGAGTGGGGGTTTGTTGGTCTGCATGACGCGCCAACTTACCAAGTGCGAGTCAGGAAATCTGAAACAATTCAGTTTCGGATCTGTTTTGGTGACGTTCTTCTTGGAACATGTGCCATTGTTTCATTATCAGTGGTTAGAAGTGGATGCACCAACGCCCAAATATCCACGATTACTCAAATGGGGTGAGTTGTTGCCTCCTCGTGGAGGTGTCCAGAAAATGTCATTCCCTCCAACATTTTTCTTATGGTTGTGTCAGCAGTTAATCATGGTTGAAGATTGGGCATACGAAGGCATGGATTTCTGAGGAGATCTGGATCTTCCACTTCCACCAGGTGCATAATGGACTGATGAAGATAAAAACTATTTTTAAAAGTTTTTGAAGTTTTTGATTTTTTTTATATGTGTACTCAGATTTAACTTATGATGATTTTCATATGTAGGACCAAAGAGACCTCCAAGGGTTTCTTTGATAGCCAGACGAGTGGCACACCAGATTGAGGAGGCTCGTTATGAGGAGGGAGCATATCCGATTTTCGAGGTAGAGCGTAACCTGGAAGCTTTAACCAGGACCATTCCAGAGTATGCCTCGATAGATGGGGTGCCATTGCAGTACCAGAGACAATGTAGGGGTTTCTGCCAGACTGCGTTAGCTGTTGGGCCAATTCATTAGGGTTATTTCGTGCTATCATGAGCACCATGTGGGTGAATAGCTGACTCTAGTTTACTTTCTGCACTGATGTAGGCTTATGAAGCCATGTGTCTCAGAACATATATTGTGTCATTTTGATGTAGCAAACTCTTTTGCAAACTCTCTCTCTCTCTCTCTCTCTCTCTCTCTCTCTATATATATATATATATATATATATATATATATATATATATATATATATATATATCTATATATATAGATATATAGATATATATATATATATAGATATATATATATATATACATATATATATATATATATATATAGATATATATATTCATGATTTACATGTTTCACAAATATATTTCTAACACATAGTTAGCCAATGCATATGTTAATGTGTTCATGCCTCTCAGAATGTGATGATAAGTAATAAAATCAAAGTTTTGTTCCAAGAGATGAACTCGCAAATACATTCTTAAAATTTGAGGGTTTCTAACTGAATATTGTCCATTAAGACGCAGTACAATGAGATGTGAATCAAGTTTCCTGATTAACTCTCTAATGCCAAGAGCGATAACTTCTGGCAAAAAATCGATGACCGCACTATATTCGACAATGTTATTAGTCGTATGACCTAAACATATACCCTATAAATTCACTAACTCGCCATTAGAGTCATAGATTTCCCATGCAACAGAAGATTGATTTTGTGTACTATGACAAGCATCATCAGCAAAATTGACGTAACGGCTGGAGGGCATCTACAAAACCAAGTAGAGAACGAGGTAATTAGAGGAAAATCCATTTTCAAAAGAAAACTAACACGCCAAAACCACACTGCACACTAATGTACAAAAGTATTTACATGAAAAATCATGCATAATACTGCTTTAGGTAAAGCCCATTTCGGGGCTCAACCAAATAATTTCCTTCATGATTGACTACCTCATAGGCAATTTTTTGTAAAACTTGTTTAACAATGTAAGGCCCATGCCACATTGGTTCGAATTTCCAAGCTCCCAATTTTTCATTGGCTTGTTCATATAATAAGACTAAGTCACCCTTAGAAAAAACACGGGGAGAAATAGTTCTAACATATTGAGCCTTAACTTGTTTCTTCTAGGCTTCAATTACTAACGCAACAATACGACAAGTTTCATCGAGCCTTTCGAGGTAAAGTAAATGTTCCTCCTAAGGTGAGGTATCAGGGAGTAATTTAACAGCTAGTTTCAGTGAAGGAATTTCACACTCAATTGGAAGAGTTGCCTCTAGACCATACACGAACTGAAGGTGTGAATCTAGTGGTGTCTTAACTATGGTTCAGTAAGCCCAAAGAGATGAAAATAACATGAGATGCCAATTTCGTTTATGCATGACAATGATGCGTTGAAGCATGGTAACCAAGACTTTGTTGACTACCTCAACTTGGCCATTGGCCTATGGATAATAAGGAGTTGAGTTGTCGTGATGCAAACCCAACTGATCAGTGAGTTGTTCCATCATGTAATGTCAGAAATGAGAGCCATGATCAGTAATGATGGCTTTAGGGTCTCCAAATCGATCTATGACATGGTTGAAAAGAAACTGAGTGACAATTTTATCGTCAGCAACATATGTGGGCATCGCCTCAGTCCATTTTGTGAAATAATCAATGACAACGATGATATAATCATGCCCCCGGTCTAAGCGAGGGTTACATGTCATGAAATCAATACCCCATTTAGCAAAGGGGTCGATGGTAACAACTGGCTATAAAGGTGCGAGTGGGGCACTCTGTTTACGGTCGTAAATCTGGTAGGCATGACATTTTTGGACTACTAAAATGCAATCTTTAAAGATCGTAGGCCAGAAATAACTAACGCGGAGGATTTTCTTAGCAGTAGCATATCCTGACATATGACCACCACAGGCCCTAGAGTGACATTCATT
Source organism: Pinus tabuliformis (assembly GCA_031772625.1). NCBI lineage: Eukaryota > Viridiplantae > Streptophyta > Pinopsida > Pinales > Pinaceae > Pinus > Pinus tabuliformis. Next base: position 1,019,243,374 of record CM062817.1, read on the forward strand.
TAGGACTCTCTCAACTTCTTCAAGTGTCAAATATATATGAAGGATAGAATCGACACCAACATGGTAAAAAGTATCGTCAATAATCTGATAGGGTTGGGACTGATGTCGAATGCGAGGACATTCATAATTAGTCAACTCTAATCAAAAAGTTTGGGTTTGGAGATAAACAATGATATCCCCATACCATGGTTCAAGAGTGTGGATGAGAAAGAGAGTTTCGTCAAGAATTAACTCATCAAAAGTCATAGATGAGGTCGCAGAGGGAGGGTCACAAATTAACTCAATGAAAACCAGTGATTTTTTTTATTTGGCTGTAGAAAATTCCAAATCAAACTCTTGAAGGATAACAATCCACTTAGAATAATTGCCTCGCAGGAACTAACGATTCAGAATGTATGTCATGGGTGTTATAGACAATTTTGTGCCTTACAGCAACAAGCATGAATTGTCAATAATCCAAGGGATCCAAAGTTCCCTAAACATGATGTTCCTACCCCTAGAGGAACAAGGTCAGCAAACCAACAGCTCTCAGATCAGTTCTCCACCTGAAAACACTCAAAAACAAGCAATCCTGAAATCAAAGCAGGTGCTCCACTAGGTTTCTGCGCTGAAACTCAGTTGCTCCATGGTGTACCTGCGTTGCAAAGCAAGTGGAACAAAGGCCACCTGCGCTGAGCGAGATGGGACAAGTGGCACAGTGAGTCATTGCTTTGGAATCTTCCAAAATGACACTTGGATCAGGTATTTCGCCTTGTGATGAGTCAGAGGCTCTGTTTCTCCAAGTGGAAGCAAAGTTCTCCAAGTGGACTCAAGAACTGAAGATCAACTAAAGATTAACTGAAGAGAGAGAGGACACAAGGCAGCTACACATCAGTTGCAAGCTGACTCATCCTTTCTCAATTCATCTATATATTGAGCTCTCTCCTATGAGCTCAGGAGGCTGGAATTTTGTGCAAAGTAATGATATGTTGTTGGTTTCATTATTGAGTTATTGGGTGATTGTTTGAGAGAGGTGAAGAAGAGCAATTCTTTCTGCTGGGAGGTGTTGCTGGGTTGGAGCCTGCAATGGTTGTAATACTCTCAAAACCTTTATTTCTTCATTAATAAAAGCTATTGAGGTTCTTCTATGTGCTCTTGTTTCAATTATATATTGTGATGATTGCATGTTTGGTTTACACTAATCCATGAACCAGTTATGATCGCATGCCTCTTGTAGTTTCCCTCTTTGTTATTGTGCAGGATCTCATTGTAGCTGGGCAAGCAGAAGAACAAAGAGCTAGGAGCAAGCGGCCAAAGAGAAGAGTTTGGATTCGACATTAAGCGCAAGGCAACGGTTAGTGCTTTCTCCATTCTCTTTTGCTTTCATAAAGAAGTAAACCTTAAGTAGTTTGTTTTACAGTTGTTGCTAAGGAACTGTCACCCTTAGAGTGGGTTAGGGTCATCCGAGTCGGATACTTTTCCCTACAACAAACTGGCAACTCCGCTGGGGATCGTATCCGTTTGATTGTGTTTGTAGTATTTTGCTATTCATTTCCTGAACAAAAGAGTGCCAAATCGAAAAGATTTTGACTATATCAAAAGCGAAGTAGAGGGCAGCTACTCTTGCTCATTTTCTGAGCAAATTCATGATTTGAAGAGCTGATCTACAAGGATCCTTGTAAGCTCTTAGTGATAGCTTTGCACGTTCTAAATCATCCCTTTGAGTGTGCTTGACTGATTGCTTCTGATTTGGGCAAAAATCGTGCATTTTTGAGAAAATTATGACCCGGAAACTGTGAAAACGCAATTCTCGTTTTCCAAAGCAGGTAGTACACAGGCTACCTGCTTTGCAACGCAGGTCCCGAACTAGCTACCTGCGCTGAGAGCCAGTTTGGCTGTGCAGAGCCTGCGTTGGCCCAAATTTGCTTAGTGCATTTGGGGTTTCCTCCTTTCTCTTGCCTGTTTTCACTTAGTTTTGCTGCTAGGTGTCAGTCTTGTGCCTGTTTTGAAACCAATATTACTTGCCATCATTCTGCCTCTGTTATATAACGAAATTGTACTTGTTCTTTGTATTTCTTACTCGTTTACAATTTCCCATAACGAAAAGTAAACTAGTCTTGCTTTTGGCCTCTTAGATCTGAACCTGTGTTAGGCATTTTGCTGGTCTAAAGAGTTAGCTTGTTTGTTGTCCATAGCTGATTAGTCATTTTACTTTCGTTAGTATGGTTTGATTTCATGTATTTCCAGTGATTAAGCAAGTGAATCTTAAGGTGTCTTTTGATTTTGGACAAACTTGTTTACTTTCGCTTTAAATCGAAATCAAAGTTATATAACCACTTTCTTTTTGTAATTCATCCACATTAAGAAAGGGAAAAGAAAATACATGCATTGTGCATTTTGCATTTGAAAAAGTTTGCATGATGATTTAGGAGAAAGTGCATTAGTTTGTGCTGTATGAACTGTGTGAAAAGAATTTGCCTTTCTTCTCCCTCAGTAGTTAAGATTTTCATCAGCCAAAAAGATTTGAAAAAGCTTGCTTCTCATCTTAGGCTGCATTTAGGAATTTGTCGTATACATCTCGTGGTGAACCTTGAAAGGCAAACTTTAAAAAGATCAACTTAAAATATATTGAATGAACCTAACAACGCATTTGAAACATAACGCAAACATCTAGAGGTCTAGGTAGAGACGTGTTCCGGCGTCGTTAAACATAGTGACTGTCGATCTCTACGAAGGTGGGTGATTCCTCCTGAGAGTCGGTGGCACTAATACGGACTTGTGCTCCCACGTACCGTCGAGTATATATTGGGAGACCCCTATAGGCAATTATCCTTTATCCATAGGAAGCCGTGTCGGCCGCCCTACTGATCGCGATGCAGTGAACACAGCATTCACGAAGATCGACCACCCGTACCGTAAAACGTATTCTGTGGTTTCGCGAAAGGTTTGGCACACCCTCTGCCTAGATCTCCAGAGCAGTTTCTTTTGGCCCTTTTCAAACTCTATAACTGAAAAGGTCCAACCGAGCATTTGTCACTTCGGGCTCGTTAATACATCGAAGGAGACTAGAGTCATCTTTAGCTTTTTCTCGACTCTTAAAACATGAAAAAGCAAAGTTATGTTTAAAAGCGTCTAATAAAATTCATTCAAATCGGAAACACAAATTTTCCCCTTTATATTTTAGTTGATCGAGTAATCCGCAATCGTGGAAGAAAGTCAATTGAATATCCGTCATTCTCGGAGGCTTGCGAGTCAACCGTCTTTGTCTTCGGAATCGAAAACAATCTGGACAAAGCGAGCTCGTCGAACCAGTTCAAAATCTCCTTTAAAAGTTAGAACAAGTGTTCCAACAACATCTGAGATTCTGGTCACTCCAAACATTTCCGGAAACCCTGCCTCTATAGAAGAAGTTCAACCGCCACAGAGGGACAGTAATATTGATCCTAGTCTGGGGGCAAATACTTGTATGACTGAACCAGTTCCATCTGTAACTGGTCCAGAGAGTTTTGTTCCTCAAACATCTGTCGCTTTTGATACAACCCCTTCTTTGGCACCGGAAATCTTTTACGGACCTGACGGTCTTCCTCTTCCACCTGGTCTGATTGCGATAGAGGAAATTATAGAGGAACTGCAAGTATCCACTCCAATTCAATTTGGAGTAGGGGTCACTCTATTTCCTGCTACAACAGAAGTTTGCCCATCACCAGTGGAAGTTCCTGTAGAATCACTAGGTGATCAATTGGATAGACTAAAAATGACTGAACAACCGTCGACATCTAGGACTGTGTCGAATGACACGGCGACGGCAGAATTACCTGCTGCAAATCCAACAATGTTCGCCGGCATACCATCTGTCCCAACTAGCTCTCAGTCGCTAGAAGGAATCCACCAAGAGACTATCTCGACAGTATGGTTTGTTCCTGTTTGTTCCGGAGTAATGTCTGGTAACTCTCATGGTGAGGCTCATCAAATTGACCCTTTTGGGAATCTAATTAGGCCATCCAGTCCTCCAGGACAATCAATTGCCTTGAGTTCTGGGTTGCTACCATATGGGGGGCAGTATGCCCTTTCATTACCCCCTCCGGGAGGGTACCCATACGGGAGTTCTCAACCTTATTCAAGTTATGGCGGAATTGCAACGAGTAGTTGGATACCTATGCTATCCCAGCCACCGAGAGTTGTATATTCTATGCAACAGTGTGTACCTGTGACAAACATCCCAACTACACCAGCTATTGTGACCGTGTCGCAAGTTCAAACAATGCCTGTTGTATGTCAACCTCAAATTTCTCAGGTTCTCATGCAACAGCCCCTTGACCCTGCGACCCAACCACAATCACCTACTGGTGGGACAACACAAGTACAGTCGGGTACAACCACCCCGCATCTTGGTCCAATGGTTAGTGTAGCGCAACAACCCATGGTGTCGCAACCGTGGATAGTGTAATACCAACAGCCACAATTCCAACAAGTGTTCCAAGGTTCTGAACAGCAAATATTTGCGAATACTGGACAACCATATATTCAAAATGGTCAAAATCACCCACTTTATAGTGGTCAAGTCCATCAACCGTATTCATCATACCAACATCAACTCCATTATGCTGGTATGCAAAGACCGACTGTTCAGGCAATTCCATTGTATCCTGGTTACGCTTCACCTAACTTGAACCAGTAGTTACCATTCGTGGCGACTTTAGAGTTGCCTGATTTACATCGGTTAACCAACGATCCAATTGCTTACGCCCCTTGGTGGCCAGTGATTCCACACAAACTTCCATCCGACATTCCTAAATTCAATGGAAATCCAGGTGAAGACCCGTCGAATCATGTGATGACATTTCATCTATGGTGTTCGTCGAACACTTTAAATGACGATTCGATAAGGCTTCGCCTCTTTCAGAGGACATTGACAGGTCCAGTGGCAAAATGGTATATAGAATTGCCTAGAGCTTCGTTCGACAATTTTGGCTCCCTTGCCACAACATTCTTGACCCACTTTCAATTACCAATAAGGTATGAAACGGGAACAGAGATATTGACTAACTTCAAACAGACAACCGCGACTCATATATCAGATCATATACATGAGTGGCGACGTCGACGAAGAATGGTTAAAACATACGTTCCTGATCAGCTGTTAGCTGAGTGGTTTATAAAGTCGTTACTTCCGGCCATAACGGAAGATGTGGCAAAGGGAGGAGTCGTAACAGAAGAGCAGGTTATCGCTCGTGCACAATATTTGGACTTAGTATATACTCAGTCCGACACGCTCTATGACAAAATACCAGACGCCCCTAGACCAGATTTTTCAATCCCTCCTCCTCCTAAATCAAACAGTGACTCTCATACCGAAGATGGCGTGATTGGCACGGCAAACACGAATCCGAAAAGGACCCATCAAAAGAAGGCCCGTAAGGATTCAAATCAAAATGTGCATGAAGAGATTCTTGCTTCGGAAGTAAATGCCGTATCAGCAGATAAGGGCAAAGAAATCAATCAACCAGGAAGCAAGAAAAATCAAAACAAAGGGAAGAAGAAGAAACAAGGAGAGTCATCTCCTCGAAAAACTTCTTCAAGCCCTCCTCGAGATAGGAAGCCACCTTATGGGTGTCAGATATGTGATGAGGATCACTGGACGAGAGAGTGTCCATACAAAGCTGATCTAAAAAGATTCTTAAAGAGTTCGCAAACTCCAGCTGTGTTAACTGATTCGTTTCCCGATCGAGGAAAAAATCTGGTTGGTAGTGGAAATGCTTCACCGTCGCAAGTGCTTATGTTATCGATATCGAAGCAACAGAATGATGCTTTGATTTCGACAAGGAACAAAGATTACGGGAATCCACAGGTGTCAAACGATAAAGGTAAAGATCAATCTAGCAGTTCGACAACAACTTCGGCAGAAGTTGTACCCCCCATCACACATGAATTAACAATAAAACCGCCAAAGGGAGTAGTACACAAGTTGACATTTAATCCTCGTGCCAGGGCGGCACAGCATTATAATATAGTGGAAGATTTGGCGCAATCGCCGTCTGCTATGTCGACTCTTGAAGTACTACAAAATTTCCCATCCCAAAGGCAGGCATTGTTATCAGCAATTGGTGGGGTGGATCCTAAAGATTCCAATCTTGTATCCTTTGATCACAAAGGATATGATCCTCAGTTACCAGCTCAACTAGCTTTCCTTGTCCAAGTGAAAGCCCTCAACAAAACTGTTCATCGAACAATTATTGATGAGGGGGCATCGACATGTATTATGTCAATGAGTTGCTGGAAAACTTTAGGATCTCCAACCCTGTGGCGATCATCGACAACATTAAAAGCATTCGACGGAAGGACATATACCCCTTACGGTATCCTTAGTAACTTGAAAGTTGAACTAGGGGGCAAAACAGTAGAAATAGATGTTGAAGTCATCGATGGCAATCTTGACTATAACATCTTACTGGGAAGACCATGGATTTATGCCATGGAAGCTGTTGTGTCGACCTATTTTAGGAAAATCGCATTCCCCTTTCAAGGAGGGATTACGATCATTGACCAACAAAATTTCCTCCCTAATGGTTCACAAGTTACAGGAAGCGTTCCTCTGATCCATGGAAGCGACCATTCGTTTCAAAATATCGGAGTAGGCCTACTAAAAGATCCTACATTAATGGGAACTTTCACCCTTCCGCCAATGTTCATTGTGGGAGAAGTGGCGACAGTAGGAACCTGCAATATGATATCTTCTGCACAAAAGATGTCAGAAAACGATATCAGCATGGATCATGCAAAGGTTTTGTCCCCAAGCCCAATGGAAGTATTGTAGCAATCAATTTTCTTGGCCTGGGGGGCAACCCCAAATCAACGCTCATCAAGCGTTTGGATAGATAGGTCTAGAGAATATGGCACCCCTTTAAGTCCTTGGTCGCGAGTGCATGGAACCGACAAAGGAATAGTCCAATCAATGGTAATTGACGGGGCACCATGGAATGATTCCCACCATCGTTCCCTTCTCCCGGGTTGTGGGGAAGATACTCAAAATAACCTTTATCATCCTTCAGTTTTCGATTTTCTATCGAGTACTGTAAATACAGTGGGCAATGAGGATAGTTCTTTTACTATGTCAACCTCATTAAAAAATGAAACGATCCCCTTTCCAGATCTCAATGGTAAACCTTCATTCCAACCAACAAAGTTGAATGCAATGAAGCTTGGGGGGCATGCACCTCGATTTGCGTTATTATGCTGGGGGCATGCAAACATATCATCGAGCAGTTTTAGCGATGTTCATGCTCGTTAAAAAATAAACGCAAGAATTGAGCAAGGTTTGAACGCATTCAAGCTCGTTAAAAAATGAACTGCCCCTTAAAGTTTAAGGGGCATATGCCTCGTCTGCATTATTATGCTGAGGGCATCCATAATCGAGCAGTTTTTGTATAGAGTTCATGCTCGTTAAAAAATAAACATAAGTCGTGAGCAATCTTTCCCTACAGTTCAAGCTCACCCAGAAAAAATGAACCGGTAAATAACCTTGGTAAATGTAACCTTTGACAGCCATATTAAAAGCCCTTGGTCGTGTTTATATGCCATCACCTCCATCCGTTCATTTGGCCAATCGTTCATCTCCATATGTTTGTTTACCCATTTTGAGGAACAGCTGCGAAGAGTGATTTCACTTAGCCATCCTTGTGACACTGCCATGATTGGAAAATTCCAACCTGTACCTGGAATCTGCTGCTATCCCTGTTTATCACTCGTTCCTCAAAAGACGAGTCTTCTTTGAGCTCTTTTCACTGACTCGTAAAATATGAAAAGTTTGCCGAGTTTTGGCCTTCCAGCTCGTTAAAAGGATCGGAAGAGCTATCCCTCCTCTAGATTTTAATCTTTTTGGACCTGAGGGATTATTGCACAAAAAGATCGAGCGCTTGTTTTGTTTGGCTCGTTAAAGAAATCGAAAATTCATCCCTTTTGTATTGTTTTATACTTTTTCAGACTTAAGGGATTAGATGACGAAAAAGGAATTTTGGAGTTAACTTTCCGTACCTTTTCAGACTCTCTAAAAATGAAAAGGACCGAGTTTTCCTTGTCGTTAGACTCGTTAAAATGATTAAATAGCGACAAACTTGTCTTTAGACGAGAACGAGTTTCCCTATCGCTAGGCTCGTTAAAACATAGCGATGGGCTTGCCCGAAGGGCAGGTTATAGAACAAGCATATGTTATCCTCCTCAAGCTTGACAAAAATAAAGAGGTACTGGTCAGCAATGACTGGGGAAAAATTGGGAGAACCTCACAGCATTAATGGTAGCAAGTCGCTCTTGAACATGACACTTTGTCCTCTGTATCACATCGGGTTGGGTTGTTTCATTCACCGGTCTCATAACCATGGTCCTCGCCACACCATCCACAATTGGGGTAATGCTACCAATCCATCACATCAGTGTCGTTATATGTTCAAGAGATGTGGTTCTGCAAAGAGTCAACCGTGTCCCATCCACTGCCATACATTGTCCTTCATCCATTTCATGACCGCCACCCTGAATCATACATCACAGTTTGTTTTCACCTCATCACAATCACTAGCTCCGTTCCGTGTCACTGATGTGGGATTCATTAAGGCCCTCCTTTGACGGATCGCTCCTTGTCGACATCAGCTCATTATCCAAGGATTTGATCTAGGAACACCCCCTTCAGTACTTTGAAGCTTGCATGCCTCAATGTCAAGTTTCTCACTTCCGGCGACAGGTATACATCAATGACCTTCGACCAGAAGATTTTGCATGGTGGTCGACGCCAAGTCCTTTATTCCCACCATGTGAATTGTACTGCCGTACCTTGAGGGTCATCATCCTTATCGGTGATTCCTCTCGCACTTGTTAACGGTTTACATCATTGACCGGTAATCAAGCGATGTCTTTCCATGTTCGACTTCAAAAAATTCTCACATGGATCGACTTGTACATCGAGTGAAGATCGGAAGAGATTGAAGACCCCGGATCTAGTTTCATCCATCCGGGCTGCGATATATATTCAGGACATAAAGACATTTTATATGTACATCATTACAGCAGATGATCATCCTTCTCAAAGGATGATAATTTCAGCAGAGAATTATCAGTCTACAATCAGACGATCGTCTGTTCTATGTACCAAAATGTATTTATAAAGCTGAGCATGGGAATGCCCGCCTCAGCTAGATCATGAAAATGTATGAAAAATAATGTATTGTATTGTATCTTATTACAGGACACTTCTCAGCAGATTGAATGAACTTCGGATCCTCTCAATAAAGCATTTCACCCGATAAACGACCTCATACTTTAGGGGGCATCTGTTATAGACAATTTTGTGCCTTACAGCAACAAGCATGAATTGTCAATAATCCAAGGGATCCAAAGTTCCCTAAACATGATGTTCCTACCCCTAGAGGAACAAGGTCAGCAAACCAACAGCTCTCAGATCAGTTCTCCACCTGAAAACACTCAAAAACAAGCAATCCTGAAATCAAAGCAGGTGCTCCACTAGGTTTCTGCGCTGAAACTCAGTTGCTCCATGGTGTACCTGCGTTGCAAATCAAGTGGAACAAAGGCCACCTGCGCTGAGCGAGATGGGACAAGTGGCACAATGAGTCATTGCTTTGGAATCTTCCAAAATGACACTTGGATCAGGTATTTCGCCTTGTGATGAGTCAGAGGCTCTATTTCTCCAAGTGGAAGCAAAGTTCTCCAAGTGGACTCAAGAACTGAAGATCAACTAAAGATTAACTGAAGAGAGAGAGGACACAAGGCAGCTACACATCAGTTGCAAGCTGACTCATCCTTTCTCAATTCATCTATATATTGAGCTCTCTCCTATGAGCTCAGGAGGCTGGAATTTTGTGCAAAGTAATGATATGCTGTTGGTTTCATTATTGAGTTATTGGGTGATTGTTTGAGAGAGGTGAAGAAGAGCAATTCTTTCTGCTGGGAGGTGTTGCTGGGTTGGAGCTTGCAATGGTTGTAATACTCTCAGAACCTTTATTTCTTCATTAATAAAAGCTATCGAGGTTCTTCTATGTGCTCTTGTTTCAATTATATATTGTGATGATTGCATGTTTGGTTTACACTAATCCATGAACCAGTTATGATCGCATGCCTCTTGTAGTTTCCCTCTTTGTTATTGTGCAGGATCTCATTGTAGCTGGGCGAGCAGAAGAACAAAGAGCTAGGAGCAAGCGGCCAAAGAGAAGAGTTTGGATTCGACATTAAGCGCAAGGCAACGGTTAGTGCTTTCTCCATTCTCTTTTGCTTTCATAAAGAAGTAAACCTTAAGTAGTTTGTTTTACAGTTGTTGCTAAGGAACTGTCACCCTTAGAGTGGGTTAGGGTCATCCGAGTCGGATACTTTTCCCTACAACAATGGGGTTGCAGTTAGAAATCACAGTGGTTTTCCGCAAGAGAATATAGTGTCGAAAGCATTGAATAACTGCTAAAGTTGTTTTCTTGAAATGGGCATATCGAGTTTCAATGTCAATAAGATTTCAGCTTAAGTTAATCACGTGTTCATTTCCATCATAATCATATTGAACCAGTACCATGGCAATAGTACTGTCGGTTGTAGTCAAGTACAAGAAGTAATCGCGATGTAATTGGGGGGATGTAGTAAAGGAGCACTAATGAGGGTGTTCTTTAATGCATCTAAAGATATTTGAGCGATTTCATCCCAAATAAATGGGATCCATTTCTTCAACAAACGAGTAAATCCCTTGGCAAGTTCAACATAATTGGGTACAAAACGACAAAGGAAATTAGCTTTCCCTTACAAGCTCTGCAACTGGTGTAAAGATGATGGAAGGGGTAAATTCATAATGGCCTCTACTTTGAGGGGGTCAATCTAGATGCCTTCTTTAGATAAAACAAACCCTAGGAGATGACCAGATTTGACACAAAAAATGCACTTATGCAGATTTAAACAAATATTGTAATGTCTACAATGAAGAAAAATCGCTCGAAGGTGATCAAGATGGTCATGACGCTTAGCAGAATGTGTTGGTAATTCATCAATATATGGTTGAACGATGTGTTTAATGTCATGAAAAGCATAATACATCACTCATTAGAAGGTAGCACCGGCATTTTTTCAGACCAAAAGGGATTTTTTTTGTAGGCAAAGGTTCCCCATTTACCGATAAAAGCAGTTTTATGCTGATCGGCGGGAAGAATGTTAATCTGGTTGTAGCCAGAAAAACCATCCATAAAAGAAAAATATCACTCCCGGCACATTCATCAATGATCTGGCCTATAAAATGAGTTGGATAATTATCTTTCGGACACGTCCAATTAATATCACAATAATCAACACAAACACGAATAGTCCCTTTTTTTCATCACAGGAACAATATTCGAGACCCAATTTGTCAATGGAATAGGGAAAATGAAACCAGCCTTAATATTTTTTTCAAATTCTCCCTTTATAGTGGTTGCCTTTCTAGGGTGCACTCGGTGAAGATGTTGACCAACAAGCTTCGCATTTGGATAAGTAGGTATTTCATGCACAAGTATACTCAGATCTATGCCAGGAATTTCTTCATATGACCAGGCAAAGACATCATGGAATTCCTTAAAAAGGGCAGTGTAAATATTGATCTCATATAGAGAACAAGAAACCCTGACATGGATGTTTTTGACAATTCCTAGTTTAACAGAAATGTCAATGGGCATCGTAGGAGTAATGTTCCCCATGTTTCCTTCAGACAAAACTTCATGCACCAAAATAGGAATTTGAAGTGGATGAGTTGGTGCAGGGGAAACAAAGATATCTAAACACAATGAAATCTCTCCAAGGCTTGGGAGAAATGAGGAACGATGATGGGCATTGTTGTTCCTTTTTATAGCACCCGTATCACAAGTGCTTCAGGAGATATAGAAAGCTTCTTAGAGACAGCCTCCGAGTTGATTGTAGACTACTGTCTATGACATATTTGAGAGAGGAGTGCATGGAAGATTATCTGAGGGATTATGTTGCACTCCAATTGTCACGTACTTGGAAAAAGAGAATAAAGGGGGCTTGGTTCAATAGTCTTTCATCAAGGTGAACTCAAGCAGATACATGGATCCAAATACAGGGGGTGAATCAAGTTGATCTCAAGGAGGAATGTCTTGTTTTGATGGCCGACACACAACAATGAGAAATTTAATATTGAAGTCGTAGTAAATGTGAAGAGGAGGAGAGAAAGCAGCGAAATAGATGCATAGGTCTATTAACAAGACAAAATGCTAAGTATCAATGTTTCGGTAGAAGGATGGAAGGTAGAAAAGATGGAATGACAGGAATTGCAGAGCGTGAATTAAGGTTTCATGTTCTATACACTTATCACTAATCATCATATGTAAATTTCTGCTCATACAGGTATTGTAGGTTTTTTAATAACATAAGTAAATCTGTAATTACCACAGGTATTGTAGGCTATCAAATAACACAAGTAAATCTATAATTACCACAAGTATTGTTACTACTTAGAAACATACATCTAACCATGATAGAATAAGAAGACATCTTCATTACACAATTTCAGTAGAAGAGAAACATACATGAAACGAGATTTACAGAGGGGAAAACATACTGCTTACAACCATCATTGGAATCACCAAAGGGTTTCATTAATCCTCATAATTGTTATAGACATTTTTGGGCACTGCAACCCCAAGCATGAAATTTCCATAAACCAAGGGCTCCTAAGTCCCTCAAAGTGTTGTTCTAACCCCTAAAGGAACAAGGTCAACTGATTACAGCTTCTCCCAGAAGTTCTCCATGAAAAACTACTCAAAACTAGTCAAAACAGGATCATTTTAGCTGCTCTATAGGCAAAGTGCATTGCATCTCACCTAAGTACACTCTGTGGGTGCGTTGCATTTCAAAAAGCCCTTCTATGGGGTGTGATGGGTGAGAAGTGACAAATGGCAGTGTCAATCCGCGAGGTGGAGAGGCATGGAATCTTCCAGAAACTTCTCCTGTGACACTTGCCTCTCTGAATTCGACGAAGGATGAGTAAGAGATCATCAATATCCAAGTGGAAGCAAGTACTATCAGAGGGAAGACACTAATCAAATCACAAGTTGACTCATCTCCCTTACAGATATCTATATATGGATCCCTCATCCCAGAGATCCAGAGGCTGGAATTTTGCATCTTGTAAGGAATTGTTGTTGGTTTCTTGAGACAACATCATAGTGTTGGGTGATCTAAGCTTTGTATGAGGTGAAGAAGGGCTTACTTGCTGAGAGGATGATGCTGGGTTAGAACAACTGGTTGTAACTCCCTTGGCTCTTTCTTGATTATCAATAAAAGCTATTCAAGTTTTCCTCCATACTCTTGTGTTATTTATGTTTTATGAATTTGTATGGTCAATTTACATCTGATCCTAGATTGTTTATGATTATAGATCCATGTTCTTGTATAGTGTTATGCTACTGTGACCCTACAGGTACTCTGTGAAGCTGGGCGTACAAGGGAGTAAGTAGCGAAAGACTATCAAGAGAGAGAGGAATCGAACTAGGAGATAAGCGCAAGACAGAGGTTGGTCTTCTTTGTTCTTCTCTCATCTATATTTCATAAAGGAAAAACGAAAGTAGCTTTACTTTGTTTGTTTCTAAGGTAGCTACCACACCTTAGTGGGATAAGCAGTTCTGTGTAGACACTTTTCCCTGTAACAATAATGAGTCCAATATACCAGTCCATTACATTTAGCCATACATCACATGAGTCCCTCATGAACAGACAATTAGAACCAAAGTGGAATCACAGAATTTGGACCACCACAAATGCAGAATTCCAAAACCTCTATTAAGTGTTTCTTGTAGAAATTTTGAATAATATGACACTTATTCACAGAGATTATCCTGATTATACACTATTGCGGAATGCATGCATAATACATAACCTCCTCTACGTTGATCATCAATTTGCATAATCAAAACATTCGCATGCGCACATTGAAACACATCAATAACACATATCAACACAGTATATCACGGGGAAAGCATACAGCTGAAAACCCCCAACTATCTGTATATTATATTGATTGAGAACATGTAACAATACATAGTACAATACTCCTCACAAGTACTCAATACTATCTCCACCTTTTACACACAAACTAGCTTAGATCTTAATCAATCACAGGTTCAAATCTCCTCCGCTGCTTGCCTGCCTCCACTGCGCAATCCTGCATGAGAATGGATGAGTATGGTTGATCCAAATGTGTATTTCCCTTGGCTGAACCACGCAATCCTCATTGCCAATACTGAATCCATTGATTGTGCAAATCTCATGCACAACTATAGTCACAACTGATAGCAATCTCCACCTCTAACACCTGTCTCCACTGAACTGTCCATGCACTGAGTTAAGTGATGTATTCTTTAGTTGCTTTATGAGTTAATAATTAGTGAATTAATTCACATCACTCATCACTAGTGTATTCTGCAGTTAGACTAAATACAACTAGTTCAACCAAGTCAAACTGAACACAACTCCATCAACTCCTCAATCAACTCCACCAAACTCAATCACTTGAGTTCTAATTGAAGTCCATCATGCAATAGCTCAACTGACCCATAAGAAAAGCGTATTTCCTTCTGACAGTTACATGTGCCACATCCGTAGCTCGAACTGAAGTGCTCCAAGAGGATAAGATAATGTTTATAGTCCAAATATTATTAAGAACTAATAATATTCGACTGTTCTATATTTAGACTGGCAGTCTAAAACTAGACTCCGCCCATATGTCTAAAAATAGAAGTCCATCTATTTTTACCAACATGACCAATCATCCACAAATAGCATCCTGCAACTCATAGACCATGATCCATATGTCTAAAAATAGACTTTGCACCAAAAATAGCCTGCGGGCCCACTTAGTGAAGGCGAATTCTTTTCACTAAGCTCCATCATCTTGTTGCATTTTCAATGCTCCCTCTCAACAAGATATGGATTCTCTGCAACCCATATCCTGCAACTCTGGAATGTTCAGCATGCAACACATTTGCCCGGTCCACTTGCTCCAACAACACTTGGAACAAAAACACTCCCAACTGACCACTCTGTTGGGCTAGGAACATACTCTGATGTTGAAGCTCTACCTGCTGCTGACAAGTGCTCCTTCTCTGACATCTGTGCTACTGCAACATCTCCATGCATCTCGCGTCATTGCACACTTCTTTGTGCCACCTAGCACTGTGCAAAACACTTGTGCCTCTCGCATTGTTGCAGCCTGCTAGTTATGCGCTATCCTAGGATTCCCTACACTGTCACTCTCTCTACTGCTCCATCTGCATCTATCTCTACCCAATCAGTCATTTCCTGCTAATCCACATTAGGGCTCTCGTAGCAAGGTCTCATCCAAGAGGTTGGGTACCTCAAGGATCCTGCCCCTACTCCTTGGGACGATCACTCTATATCGCCCCACCTCCTACCTGGAGGTATGGCTGCATGTGATCCCTCAACCCACCTGGCTCGAAGTTTCCCCCTACTGGAGGTCTCTGCATGAGTAGATGTCTCTACTCGATCTCCTCTCAGCTTCCCTTCTTGTGGCTGCTCCACAACCTCCTGAAGCTGCTGCACCAATCGTGGCTCCTCCACAATCGTCTGAGACTTCTTCTGGCTCTGCATGTTGAGAGGTAATATACGCTCCCTCTCAACCACCAAGTCTCCATCAGCTGCCTCGCTACTCAAGGCTTTGCATGCATCTTAAACCTCAAGAGTATACAGGTTCTTGACCCGTGAACCAATCTGCTTCACCTATCTAGTGATGATGTGTCTAAGGAAAACCTTCCCCTTACTGAAGACTACATCATAGCCTCTGTCTACCAACATCGCGATCGACACCAAGTTTCTCTCCAGTCCTAGTACATACTTGACATCGGTCAAGGTAAGGCTAGCTCCATGCTCCCTCTGAAAAATAAATGTGCCTACACCTAAGACACTATACTTCTCATCATTACCCATCGCTATGAGTATTTGGAGATCTTTCTCCTACAAAGTACTGAACAAAATCTTGTCACCGGTCATGTGGAAAGAAGCTCCACTATCAAGAAACCAACCACTTCCCATCATGGATGAAACCATGCATGCGAAGAGTGTGAAATCCAACTCAAACTGTTAAGCAAGTGCCTCACCTTCAGATCCTTCCCCGGATCCCTTCTTGGATTTCCTCCGCGGACAATTTACAGCATAATGGCCCACCTCATGACAACGAAAGCATCTCACTTTCGATTTGTCAACCTTCTTCCCATCATTGGAAGAACTGGATTTGGAAAGAGAACCATTCTCCTTCCCCTTCTTTTCTTTGGCAACCAAAGTGCAATTTTCTTCATCAGATGCCTTTGATGAAGATACGTCCCTAGTATTCCGCCTGATCTCCTCTTGCACAAGATCTGACCAAAGTCTCTCCCATCCTGGCAATTTCTCTCGACCATTGACAGAGTCCTAATAGGAATGCCAACTCTTCGGAAGACCAAGGAGAGCCAAGCTCACCAAGTCCTCATCATCAACAGTCACCCTCACACTTCCCAGCTCATCCCGGCATTGGGTGAACTTCATGAGATACCTGGGCATACTGTCTCCATTCTCACACTTAATGTTTCTGAGTTTATCCTTGAGCACCAACTTCCTCTGGTCGCTCTTGCTTTGGAATAGATATGTCAACTCTTTCCACATCAAGTATGGAGAGGCCTTTCTGTGCAGGCTGGATACAATGTGATCCTTCACACCCTCCAACAGAATCCTTCAACACTTTGTTGTCTTCTTTTGCCAAGCCACAGCTTCAGCAGCATCAGTAGGCTTTGGGACCTCAGCCTCTATGAACTCCTTCAGCCCATTGTCATCTAACACTGCCTCCATCCTGTCTTTCCATGCAATATAATTCGAGTTGTCTTCAAGAGCATACTCCAATCGCAATCCGTTGAAAGACATTTCAACTTTGACACCAAGAAAACACTGCTAAAAATTCAAATTCCACTAGCTCAAAACTCAACCGCTTCTGATCTAAAATTCGTGAGAACAAAGCATTTCTCGTACAGAGATTGACTGTATGGGATTTTACCGGATATCTCACCTTCCAAAGGAAGGAT
This sequence comes from Pinus tabuliformis, assembly GCA_031772625.1. Classification (NCBI taxonomy): domain Eukaryota; kingdom Viridiplantae; phylum Streptophyta; class Pinopsida; order Pinales; family Pinaceae; genus Pinus; species Pinus tabuliformis. Next base: position 1,019,260,446 of record CM062817.1, read on the forward strand.
GAATCCAGAGGCTACCTGGCCCGATTACAAACTCTGCCTGAAGAAACAAAATGTAAACACTTTCTGAATAATAGATCTGATGATCAACTCTGCTCTGATACCATGTGAAAATTTTGAATAATATGACACTTATTCACAGAGATTATCCTGATTATACACTATTGCAGAATGCATGCATAATACATAACCTCCTCTACGTTGATCATCAATTTGCATAATCAAAACATTCGCATGCGCACATTGAAACACATCAATAACACATATCAACACAGTATATCACGGGGAAATCGTACAGCTGAAAACCCCCAACTATCTGTATATTATATTGATTGATAACATGTAACAATACATAGTACAATACTCTTCACAAGTACTCAGTACTATCTCCACCTGTTACACACAAACTAGCTCAGATCTTAATCAATCACAGGTTCAAATCTCCTCCGCTGCTTGCCTGCCTCCACTGCGCAATCCTGCATGAGAATGGATGAGTATGGATGATCCAAACTCGTATTTCCCTTGGTTGAACCACGCAATCCTCATTGGCAATACTGAATCCATTGATTGTGCAAATCTCATGCACAACTATAGTCACAACTGATAGCAATCTCCACCTCTAACACCTGTCTCCACTGAACTGTCCATGCACTGAGTTAACTGATGTATCCTTTAGTTTCTTTACGAGTTAATAATTAGTGAATTAATTCACATCATTCATCACTAGTGTATTTTGCAGTTAGACTAAATACAACTAGTTCAACCAAGTCAAACTGAACACAACTCCATCAACTCCTCAATCAACTCCACCAAACTCAATCACTTGAGTTCTAACTGAAGTCCATCATGCAATAGCTTAACTGACCATAAGAAAAGCGTATTTCCTTCTGACAGTTGCATGTGCCACATCCGTAGCTTGAACTGAAGCGCTCCAAGAGGATAAGATAATGTTTATAGTCCAAATATTATTAAGAGCTAATAATATTCAATTGTTCTATATCTAGACTGGCAATCTAAAAATAGACTCCGCCCATATGTCTAAAAATAGAAGTCCATCTATTTTTACCAACTTGACCAATCATCCACAAATAGCATCTTTCAACTCATAGACCATGATCCATATGTCTAAAAATAGACATAGTCTAAAAATAGACTTTGCACCAAAAATAGCATGCGAGCCCACTTAGTGAAGGCGACTTCTTTTCACTATGCTCCATCATCTTGTTGCATTTTCAACATTTCTTCCCTCTATTTATAAGGAGAGAGGGAGATTTGAATTAACAGTTACAAAATATCTCAACCAAGGACCATTTGTCTCAGTGTGCGATAGCCCTACTACACAAAATGATTCTAAAGGATTTGATTCCTTTCTTAAAAATACATAGAAATTATAGAAATAAAAGAAAAAGGAAAAACTAAATGATGATGGGAGGACAATATATCTTTGTCGTTCCTTTGATCGCCCTTGATCAGGCCATGTCTCTGCCACAATGTGTCCCTCTAGCTGCTCGGTCGGTTCACGTTGGTTTTGCCTTAACTGCCTAACTTCTCCACTCTCTGGAGTTGGTAGCGATCAACTGTGTTTTCTTGTCACAAGCAGGAGCGGAGATTGTCCTGGCAGTCCTTCATAGTATGACTGAGTGGAGCTCCATGCTGAGCCATTAAGTCTTCCTGAGTCCCATACCTCCATTTACTCTCTGAAGATGTGCAATTGAAGCAGTCAAATTCATTCCTGTGGCTATTATTGTCCTGGGTTTCTTGTTACAGAGGCTTGCACGGGATTAGCCCATATCGATTTCCCACTGCTCCATCCTATTAGGTCCATATACTACTAGTGTAACCCCTTATTGTTATTAGTGAAACTCCCTTATTATATTTTTGTGCCCATGTAATCCCCATATTGTTATTTTTTCCCCATAGAAGCCCACTATTCTTATTGTTGTGCCCTTACATTATTATTTTTATGTCCGCTGTAATACCAAATGTTATGAAACTAGCTCACAAAAATATAGAAAAGATAGATCAACGACTTAAAAATCGCCTCTTTGAGGGGGAAACCTCCTTTACATTACACAAATGAACAGTTCTTAGATGATACAAATGACAAGACCTCCTTTCTATATATAGGAGTCTAAGGGGTCATAATATAATCAAAGCGAACATAACAATAATAATGTAAGGGCGCAACAATAACAATAGTTGGCTTCTATGGGGCACAATAATAACAATATGGGGGCTACATGGGCACAAAATTATAATAAAGCTGTTGCACTAATAACAATTGTGGGTTACATTAGTAGTATAGGGACCTAACAATCCCTGCATTAAATGCCTTAGCTTCCAACCCATACACCTTCAAAGCTATGTACCATACTATCAGAACATCACTGCATTGGGAATTTTAGTCTTAAAGACATTGTAAAACAGTGAGCTCTGATGTCCCTTAGCCCCCTTATGTTCAGCGCCTTATTACAGTTCTCATCATATGACCGGGGGCCATGACTAGGGGCTTAGCCTTAAGGTGCTAAGGCTTTTAGACTCCTTCTGTGATCTAGATCTTGGTGGGAGGCCCCCAAGATCTAAAAGATTCAAATGGATCTTGGGGGGCGAGCCCTCCAAGATCTAAAAAAATTGAATTGCCAGAAGAAAAAGAGAAGAACACCTAGTAAACAAAACCACAAATAAACTCTTTTATTAAAACAGAGAATAACTATAAAAGCTACATTGTGGTGGACAATCTGTCCTTTTACAAAATGTGACTTGTTACATATAGCCTTTTTCAATTACAATACCACAGGTAAATTCCATGGGTGAATGAATACCATGGGTGGATGTCACAATACCATGGGAAAATACAATGGGTGAATGAATACCATGGGTGGATTCCACTTACAATACCATGGGTAAATTCCATGGATGGATGAATAACATGGGTGGATGAATACCATGGGTTGATGCCATTTTCCATTTAGATCATTCCTCCCTCCTTAAGAAGCAATGGTCCCCATTGCGTGAAGTTCCCTCGTGCGAAGCCTTTTTGTAATATGAAGAGCCACTGAAGAGAAGGGTTTTATGTGGTTAACCCATAACAATGATGAACGAGGATCTGAGGATAGAGATACCATGTAATGCTTGTGACCAACTGTGATACTGACAATGTGCGGCCTAGCAAATGGACTTCGATGAAGTGTGGGTTTGTGGATGACCCATAACCACGATGAATGAAGATCTGAGGATAGAGATACCCTATAATGCTTGTGACCAACTGTGATACTGACAGTGTGCAGCCTAGAAAATGGACTTCGATGAACTGTGCGTTCGTGGATGACCCATAACCATGACAAACGAAGATCCGAGGATAGATATACCATGTAATTCTTGTGACTAACTGTGATACTAACAGTGTGCGGCCTAGGAAATGGACTTCGATGACAAGGATTTTGTGCAGTTGACCCATAATCATGATGTTCATTGTTGATGAAGTAGCAGGTGCCTACATAGCCTGGGTGGGAGGGCACGTCTCCAAACAACCCAAGAAGAATGCTGCAATTCTGAAACTGATGAATGTGAACCAGGTGCCTACTAAAGCGGGGTGGAAGGGCACATCTCCAAAGGGAACCTGCTCTGAATGCTACTCCAGAATTGAAATGGACATAACTCGGTCAATATAACTCAGAATATTTGTTATATCGTGTTTTTGGAAACAGAATAATCATTTTGCATCTTCCCATGTGTTGGAAATCCTTATTTGGACACTCTGAAATCTCATATTCGCGCTGCAACTGTTCTGTCGTCACAAAAGTTTTGAAAAAAATAGCTCATTTTAAATCTGTGATATCTCCCACATCCGAACTCTAATTCGACCCATTTTTTTGTTTTGAAATTAGGTGATTTTTGAAGAGGATCCCAGATCTACAATAATTTTTCTAAAATTGGGCACAAAAACTGCAAAAAAGTTATAGGAGAGCAGTCATCCACCAGTTGTCATCATAAAAAATTCTACAACATAGCTTATTTTAAATCAGTGATATCTCCCTCATCCGAACTCCAATTCAGCTGATTTTTTTCTCTGAATTTGTGTATTTTTTCGCAAGAAATCTAGATATGATATTTTTTTGTAAATTTTGCACCAAAAGTTTCAAATCGGATCTGCAAACTCGCCACCCAAAAAAAATCCTGCAAAATTTTGAAAAAAGAAAAAAAAAAATCTTCCCATTTGGCCCAAGATAATGCTTTGTGGAGAACGTAGCACGTGCCTGAAGTTTGTTAAATATTGATGAAAAAATTTGAAACTGAAATATGCATGAAACCCTCATTCCCATGGAATCGTAACCTAGCTCTGATACCACTAATCTAGATCTTGGGGGGAGGCCCCCAAGATCTAAAAGATTGAAATGGATCTTTGGGGGGGTAGCCCCCAAGATCTGAAAAATTGAATTTCCAGAAGAAAAAGAGGAGAACATCTAGTAAACAAAACCACAAAGAAACTATTTTGTTAAAATAGAGAATAACTGTAAAAGCTACATTGTGGTGGACAATTTTTCCTTTTACAAAATGCAACTTGTTACTTATAGCCTTTTTAGGTTACAATACCATGGGTAAATTCCATGGGTGTATGTCACAATACCATGGGTGGATGCCACTTACAATACCATGGGTAAATTCCATGGATGGATGAATACCATGGGTTGATGCCATTTTCCATTTGGATCATCCTGAGGTTATCATTCCTTTGTAAACTACTCTCTGCCCCTGGTTCATGAAGTCCTTCTTGACTGTGTGCTAGCTCACATATCAGAGCTCTTCAGTCGGTGTTGCCAAATCGAGTATTTAACTTTGAGTGGTGTGATATCAGGTTTCGCCGATTGCCAATTGTTGAACACATTTCATACTTAGCCCTTGCTACTTTAGCTCCTTATGTGACCACGTGCCAGCCCCTGTCATAGCCCCTTTATCGGTAGATCACAATCGGAGGTTCACAATCGAATATTTTCTTTTGATGCACAACACACTACAACTGCCAATCTCTGATTTCTTATCAGTGACGTCATCACTATGCCATGTGTCACCTCGTGAGCGGTGACACGTGTCACCCTGATTTTTCCCCTTATGACCCCTCCAAACATCGAATTTGCGTGCCATGCGTCCACCATACCACCACGCCATGTTGATGTCAGTTGCCCATGTCCCATATCGAAACAAACCATGTGCTGCCAACTGTTACTTATTAAATCCAATGATGTTCCACCCCGTGACCCCCCTCGATGAGAGAGAAATAGTTAGTCGTCTTTTGGTTTTGCAACTGATTTCCTTTGTTAATTTTTTTCAGCCCTCAAGGCGCTTTAACGCTATCTGCGTTCTTTTCCCACAATTTCTTCATAGTGATCACTTCCAAAATCACCGATTGTTGACTTACGATATGTTTATGTTTTTGTGATCAACGTTGCCAATGTGCTTGCCCAACTCATTGGATCGCCGATATGCACTTAGTGCCATTTATGAGCAATCGTCGATGTGCGATAGTCGATATCGGAGCTCTGCTACATGAAGCACCGAATTCCATGTTGCATGATGTTGTAATATGCAATTTGTGATGATTCCAGACCTCCGATTTGCAACCTCCAATATGTTGGGACCTTACCCTTGGTCATTTTCTCTTTGTTTTTTGGCTTTTAAAGGGCGACTTCAATCTTCTCTAACTTTTGATTATGGAGTCCCTTCTGGGACTTCCACATACTGTTGGAAATCTAATTCTAAGCACTATCCAATAAAAGGTGTTCGATTTAGATTTGATTGCTTTTGTGGCTTGGAAGATGGTTACAAACATTACTTCTCTTTTGCACTTTGGGCAACTCAAAACACATTTTGCTGTGAGTGACAACATTAGCTCCAACTGGGGAAAGTACCTTGCTGGAAAAGTGCTGAGAACCTGTAGACTAGTAGCCTTCACCATTGGGCATGGAGTCAAAAATATAATGAATCTATACAACTAGAAAATCTCCATGGGACTTTATTTGTTGGGATTTCTTTCCTCATAAAACTAAAATGAAAAAATACAAATTCTAACAATTGGAAATTAAATGCTCATCTAGTGAGCTTATTTATATACAACTCCTACTTATGTATAGGGAATCAATTCACCTAAGTGAGGTCAACCCTCCAATGACACCAACCTAGCATCAGAGTACTGGACCTTATGCCTCCATGTTGCTAAAATTTAAAAATCAAAACAAGCATGCACCATGAAAAGTATTCAAACAAAAAACCTAATACATGCTCCAGAAATAACCTTTGTTGCTGACCAAAGAATGTGCTCATGTAATCAGCTACAGGTCATAGAACCGACAAGAAGAATTTGCAGCTGCCTTATTTCCATGAAAAGTCTACTAAAGAATATCTTCTTGGTCAGGGCAGCCACAAATATTATGTAGCTCCTCAGCTTTAGATTTTTCAAGAAAAGCTTGTTTCTGATCATTTGCTACCCATTTGTCAATAGGCCAATCCTCTTGGAAATTTGCAATAAATTCTTCAGTTTCTAAACTGTAAGAGTCATAGAATGGAGGGTCTACTGAAAATTCCTAGCAGGAACCTTTCTGTAATAGGTAATCACAAACACTGCTTGGTCCTTCAACTTCAGGCTCTTCTTGAAAAAATTGTTGCTAGAAGCCTACTCCCCACTTGTTGGTAAACAACACCCTTTGATCATCCATAACCATCTCATCCTCCTTTGGATAATATGAATCATAAATTGGAGGAGTTTCTTGAACTTGTTCTCCAGGTGAACGATGTGAATCGTTGACTAGAGCCTCTTTTTTGACCTCCTGGTGGACCTCCTCTTCTTGTGTGCTTCCCATGATTAGGATTGTTGTGGCTTTGTATCACTTGGATCTCCATTAGAGTCATATACATCATAAGAAGGAGAATCATCAAATTTGGCCGAATAAGATATATGAGGGTTTATTTACAACTCGATGATGTTTCCTTCTTTTCTTTCTTGGTCATTGGGTGATGCTTCTTGATGCCAGTAGATGTTCTTGGAGATGAGCTCCATAAACATCTTTAGTAGGGTCATTAACCTCAGGAATATTTTCAACATTAAAATATGCACAACAATCTTCAAACAGAGCATCCCGTGGATATAATCTTTTGCAAAAATGATTGAATTCCATGTGAAAACTCCTTAAGGAAGATACGCTGCCATGAGGTAGTGTTTTGTACCAAATTCTAAAATAGTCTTTGAAAGAGTACATGAACAATTCCATTTGCGCATCTTCAAAAATAATACCATGTTGTTCCATTCATTCATGAAAATCCTTAAGGTGTTGGTCCGACCTTCTATATGTGTTTCCACTGAATGCAAATAGGTATTCCATTCATGAAACGAAGGGACATGATTGGGATAACCAACAATAGAAGAAAAATCCAGTGGGGCAAATTTGTTGGCCAGGAATGCAGGAATGGCCATTTTGAAAATTCCTTTAGGTGAGTGATCTCAATTTCAAAGGTAGAGGAAATTTTCAGTTGTTTAGCATCAGTGTGAGTATGAGGCTGCTTGAAAGTCAAGATGATAAAATAAAGATATAAACAGTGGAGTCGCCTGGATTTTTACCATAAAATTGAAATAGTGGAGTCACCAAGGTGAGAGATCTTAAACCCACGCTTCCCTTGCTCACCTAACAGAGGGAATGTAAATATTTGTCATACCCAGGGAAAAATACTATAATCGGTTCCTCGGAAACGGTGCCAAAAAGATGTTGTCATTTTTTCTAGCACTCGTAGTGCAAGTGCTTTAGGAGATATAGAAATATTCCTAGAGACAACCTCTGGGTTGATTGTAGACCAGTGCCTAGGAAATCTTTGATAGAGGAGTGCATGGAAGATTATCTGAGGGATTATGTTGCACTCCAATTGTCACGTACTTGGAAAAAGAGAATAAAGGGGGCTTGGTTCAATAGTATTTCATCAAGGTGAACTCAAGAAGATACATGGATCCAAATACAGGGGGTGAATCAGGCTGATCACAAGGAGGAATGTCTTGTTCTGATGGCCGACACACAACAATGAGCAGTTTAATATTGAAGTCGTAGTAAAGGTGAAGAGGAGGATGGAAAGGATGGAAATAGATGCATAGGGTTGTTAAAAAGACAGAATCCTAAGCAGCAATCTTCTGGCAGAAGGATGAAAGGCAAAAGAGATGGAATGACATGAATTGTGGAGCGTGAATTAAGGTTTCATGTTTTATAGCTCATGGATACACTTATCACTAATCAACATGTGCAAATCTGTGCTCATACATGTATTGTAGGCTATCTAATAACACAAGTAAATTTGTAATTACCATAGGTACTGTAGGCTATCGAATAACAAAAGTAAATCTGTAATTACCACAAGTAATGTTACTACTTAGAAGCATACATCTAACCATGAGAGAATGAGACTGACAACTTCATTACACAATTTCAGTAGAAGAGAAACATACATGAAACAAGATTTACAAAGGGGAAAACATATTTCTTACAACCATGATTGGAATCACCAAAGAGTTTCATCAATCCTTAAAATGAGTCCAATATACCAGTCCATTACATTTAGCCATACGTCACACCAGTCCCTCATGAATAGGCAATTAGAACCGAAGTGGAATCACAAAATTTGGACCACTGCGGGTGCAAAATTCTTGAACCTCTATTAAGTGTTTCTTCCCTCTATTTATAAGGAGAGGGATTTTTGAATTAATAGTTACAAAATATCTCAGCCAAGGACCAATTGTCTCAGCATGTGACAGCCCTACTGCACAAAATGATTCTAAAGGATTTGATTCCTTTCTTGAAAATACATAGAAATTACATAAATAAAAGAAAAAGGAAAAACTAAATGATGATGGGAGATGGGAGGACAATATTTCTTTGTTGTTCTTGTGATCACCCTTAATCAGGCCACGTCTCTGCCACAATGTGTCCCTCTAGTTGGTCATCTGGTTCATGTTGCTTTAGACATGCCTTTTCACTTAACTTAATGACTATTTAACATAATCAATATTTAATTATTTAATATTTACATTTATTTTATTTATTTACTTGTTATGAATTATATTCATAACATAGCCCCTTCCTTCAGAAGCTTTGTCCTCAAAGCTTATTGTTGGCATGTTTCCTTCAGTTTGCATTTGTCGTCTTGGCATATGTAACTCGACACCATTGCACCTCTGTCTGTATAATTCACTGGGTAACATTGTCTCGAATCCAGGGTTATCAATTTTTTTTATTATTTTTTTTAAATAACTATAATAATTTTTTTTAATTATATAATTATAAACTATATATATATATATATATATAGATATATATATTATACGGTTATAATTTATATATATATAGATATATATATTATACGGTTATAATTTATATATACTATGTAATTATATAAACTTTATACGTATATATATATATATATATATATATATATATATATATATATATATATATATATATATTAAACCTTATTAACAAACGGATGGTGTGTGACCAATAGTCACATCGTATTAGTGGGGAGTTGACCGAATTTGTGAAAAGGGGATCTTCGATCGACCGCTAATTTGAACAACGGCAACTAATGATCCACATCATGGAGCATGGCCCCTCCACGCCACTGAGCCAGGAGCAACGGGCCACGGTTGCTAACGAGGCTTCGACCTCAAACGCGGATTAAGCTTGTTCCACAGGAATGGTGAACAGCGAGAATGGGGAAAAGGGTGAGCGGAGAACCAGCGGTTAGTGGCAGTTGGATAGTGGGCCGACCTGCAGACGTATGCAAACTGTCAATGCGTATGCGACAGAAGGTGACATAGCACAATTACAGGTACTGTATTAGCACAGATGGAGGGGACTACCTTAGTATTCTCATCACAAAGATTTATATTCCCTGATTTTAGTATTCTTTCTCATGTTTTCTCCTTCCAATTCCATTTTATTTTCTCTGGTGGAAGGGACAGCAGCAGAAGTGTTGTTGTGTCAGTTTACTCGACAGAGCAGTAGCGTGATAGGGTCAGCAGGTGGGAACAACATAGTGGAAGGGTGGATTTGATGGTTGATTGCGTGGTTTTTTTTTCCAACCGTGTCTCTGCATTGTTTCGATTGTAGAGAAGAGTAGTTGGGGTTATATTCATTGGATCTACAGCAGTACTCGAACTCACAGTGAATTGATATTCTGTCTTCTCACACTCGACTTCTTTCATCTTAAAATGGCTCTCACTATAAACTATATTTTCTTTAAGAGAATTCCTAATTTTGCTTCTTCCCCTCTCCAGTAAATGTTTGTCCTGGGCTTCAACGATGCTTTCTTGATTGCACTTGTTTAGATTCGCCATGGATTGATCTTCCACGATTGGGTTGTTCAGCGTGACAATTGGATTACATGGGATGCTCAGCTAAATCATTTCATCCAGTGAAGGCCCTTGGTGTGTCACATAGCTCAAGCCAAGAAGGACTTGATTGAAAAATGAAGTGCTATGTGATTTTGAAACATAGATAACTAAGGGAGGTTCACTAGTGAGAAGCATTAGCCTCTAGTTGAAAATTCTTGGAGATATAGTAACCCATTTTGGCATAATGGCATATCTCAATCCACTCTGTTCAAGGAAAACACCCTTTTGTAACATTATATCAGCTCCCTTCAATGACATCATATCATTTTCCCTTATGAAACCAATTTTCAAGACAGGAAGAATGGAATAGATGTTGGAAGCTATGTTCCAGCCAGATTTGGGTAGAAGAGAGTTTACGGGTATTCTATTCTCTATAGTTTTTGATGTAGGAGAATCTGGACTTAGCCAACAATGTGAAGGTCTGTTCACATGTTGTGGCTAAAAGAGTTGAATTTCACTAACTTGAGTGGTCAAAAGTCAGTTTTAACTGAGAGGGTTGGATCTCTCAAGAAATTATATGTATCTCATTATTGTAATAAGTAGAAATTGTCTAATTTTATATTATTAAGGGATAATTTGTTAGCATAAGTGTGTGATAGAGCTTGAAAATAGAGATTGAGTTGTTAGAATGATTAAAATAGAAAATTGAGTTGTTAAGCACAGTTAGAGTGGGATTTGATTCATAAAAAAGAAGAAAAAAACTAATGTAGACGGATTGGCAGAGATGAGAAAAGATTGAGCGAGGCAAGAGTTGAGTGATAAAGGGAGGGTTTCCATATTGAAATCAGGGTCTTTTTAATTGTTGTAATCGAGCCAGAAGGCCGAGACTCTGTAAGTGTTACTGTATTGAATAAATGATTCAGTGTGCGTTAATGTGTCATTTCCATTGAAAACTCTCGTTTGCCTCTGTTTATTTGCATTTGGAACAAGTAAAGCACTCTTCTCTGTTTTATGCGTTATGTTATAAAACTCAGATTTCAATGGAAATCACAGTCCTCAGCGTTAATAACAGCGGTTGAAACCCGCTTAAATCCCAGTCATTGATCTAAGTTCCAACCAATGGTGTGAAACCCCGCCGACCATTGGATTATCCCATATCGCATCGCAATATTTGTTTACAAGGGGGAAGACCTTAGGCCTTAACGAAATGTGATGTGCGGTCGCCGCTTAATTGCATCACAACATTCCATTGACAGTTGAATAGACCTCAGGCCTTAAGACCCTGCGATGTGCGATCACCGATCCTTTGCATCGCAATATTTCATTGGAAAGGGAACGGGCCTTGAGTACTGGGAAACTCTGATATGTGATAGGCGATGCAATCATTGATTAAATTGCATCGCAACGCTTTATGTGAAAGAACCGAGCCCTAAGAACTGCCATTACAATTTTCGATTGCGATATGCTATGAACCGTTGGATCAATGTGTTATGATCTGCGGTACAGTATTACTAACTGGCTCTTTTGATTGGTGAATACTTGTTGTCGGGCTTATATAAAGAAAAACAGAGCAGTGAAGGGAAAGGCTGATTATAAAGGTAAAGGCAAATGCGGGGCCGATTGTTGATACTTTTGTAAAACAATTGATTCCTACGTCATTTGTGGTATCATGGCACATTTTGATTGCAATAAACATGTCACCGAGGAGAGGAGTGGGCATAGGTCGAGGAAGGCTTGAAGCAGATGCAGTTCTGCTGGAGGAGATCCGAAGTCTGCGTACGAGGATGGAAACAATTGAGACTTCTCAGAGAAGAACACCTGATGAAGGGGATGACAGTGCTAAAGAAGAATCTTCTGAGGAAGAAGAAGAGGAGGAAAATGAAACTACCAGAGTTATTAAGATGTTGGCGAAAGTAGGAGGAAAACCAAAGGTGGAAATTCCTATGTATGAAGGGAGTCTCAATGTAGAAGAGTTAATGGATTGGATCAGTTCATTAGATAAATATTTTGCTATGAAGAAGAAGGTGAAATTTGCAGCTACGAGATTGAAGGGTCATGCAGCGATTTGGTGGGATGAACTACAGACATCTAGAACGAGGAAAGGAAAGTCCAAGATCAAGAAATGGGACAAAATGGTGAGTAAAATGAAAGCTAAATTTATGCCTAAATATTATCAGTTAAATCTTTTTAAACAGTTACATAATTTAAGGCAAAAAGGAATGTTTGTTAAAGAGTACCCTGAAGAATTTTACAGATTGAGTATTAGAGCAGGACATGCAGAGGATGACATGGAGAAGGTAGCCAGATATATCAATGGCTTAAGATACAACATACAGGACGAGATCAACGTGCTAATTCTGAAGACTATTGACGATGCCTATCAATCAGGTTTGAAGGCAGAAGAGAAGATGTTGAGAAAACAGAATCAGAGGAATAGAGGAAGAAGCTCAGTAAGAGGTAGAGGAACTACCAAACCAAGGGGACGGCAACATCAACATGAAGCAGGCAGTTCAAGTAGCAGGCCACCAGAGAGAAGATATTTTAATAGAGGAATATTTTCACCCAGAGGAAGAGACCGAGGAAGAGATATTCAATGTTACACGTGTGGAGAATGGGGACATGTGTCGTGGGATTGTCCTCGTAATAAACCAACAAGTCAGAGGAATGCGAATGTGGTTGAGGAAAAGCAAGAACCACCTCGAGTCATAGAAAAGGAAGAATCCTCTGAAGTAGGAGAATCCCTATTATTGAAAAGGGCATTTCTTAAGGCAGAGAAAGAAATTGAAGAACTAGCGCAGAGGAAGAATTTATTCAGAACTACATGTAAAACCAAAGGTAAGTGTTGTAAAGTGATAATTGGTAGTGGAAGCACTGATAACCTTGTTTCTACAAAGGTGGTGGACAAGATCGGATTAGCGAAGATAGTACACCCTACTCCTTATAAAGTGTCATGGTTGCAAAAAGGACATCAGATTATTGTGATAGAACAATGCAAAGTCGAGATACATATTGGTACGTATAAGGATGTGATATTATGCGATGTAATGCCAATGGATGTATGCCATGTATTACTGGGAAGATCGTGGCAGTTTGATTGGAAAGCTATTCATGATGGGAGGAAAAACACTTATACTCTGGAGAAGGATGGAAATAAACATACGATGTTGCCATTGAAGGATGATGCTGACAAAGGAGCACCTGGAAATAGTGTTATGATGATGAGTGGAAAGGAGCTGTTGCAAGAGGTTGGAAAAGGTGAAGAAATGAATTTTGTTGTCATAGGGAGACCTAAGGTAATTTTAACTTCCACAAACTTAGATGATTTACCTGAAGAAATCAAAACTATGTTAGATGATTTCACTGATATTATTGTGGATGAGTTGCCAAATGCATTGCCACCAATCAAGAGTATTAGTCATCATATTGATCTAATACCAGGAGCAAGTTTGCCAAACAAAGCAGCGTATAGATTAACTCCTCAAGATAATGCAGAATTTGGAAGACAAGTGCAAGAACTGATGGATAAGGGACTAATCAGAGAGAGTCTTAGTCCATGTGTTGTACCAACAGTACTCAGTCCAAAGAAAGGAGGTGAATGGCGTATGTGTACAGATTCCAGAGCCATAAACAAGATCACTATTAGATATAGATTTCCTTTGCCATGCATGGATGATTTGATGGATTGTTTGAGTGGGTCAAAGTATTTTACTAAAATAGATCTAAAGAGTGGATATCATCAAATAAGAGTTAGAGGAGACAAATGGAAGACTGCATTTAAAACAAACAATGGGTTGTATAAGTGGTTAGTGATGCCTTTTGGACTCACTAATGCACCTAGTATGTTCATGAGATTGATGAATGAAGTATTGAAGGAATATGCAGGCAAGTTTGTTATTGTTTATCTTGATGATATTATAGTTTTTAGTAAAATTAAAGAAGAACATCCAGAGCATCTTAAAGTGGTTTTAAGAACTCTGCAGAAAGAGAAACTACTAATAAATCTGAAGAAATGTAGTTTCATGAGAGAAGAATTAATTTACTTTGGATTTGTAGTTTCTAAAGAAGGGTTGAAAATGGATCCAGAGAAATTCCAAGCAATTTGGGACTAGCCTATTCCCAGGAATATATTTGAGGTAAGAAGCTTTCATGGTCTTGCAAGTTTTTACCGAAAGTTTATCAGAGGTTTTAGTCAGATTTGTGCATCAATTCTTGAAACAGTTAAGGAGATTAATCATCCATTCAAGTGGACAGAAGCAGCAGACAGGAATTTTAAGTTGCTGAAGAGGAAAATAATAGAGAAACCAGTTTTAGCCTTACCCGATTTTGCAAAAGTATTTCAAGTTGAAACCGATGCTAGTGGAGTTGCAATTGGCACAGTTTTGAGTCAGGAACAGAGACCGATAGCATACTTCAGTGAGAAATTGAATGAATTGAAGAAGAAGTATTCTTCTTACAATAAGGAGTTTTATGCTATTTTACAAGCTTTAAAGAAATAGAGACATTATTTGCTGCCAAAGGAGTTTATACTGTATTCTGACCATCATGCATTACAGTTCATAAGCAACCAGCCGAAATTGAACCATAAACATGCCAAGTGGCTAGAATTTTTGAAGAGCTTTACTTTTGTGATAAAACACACAAGTGGTAAGTTGAACAAAGTTGTTGATGCGTTAAGCAGGGTAAGTTTTATTCTACAAGAATTCAAAGTTGGTGTTCTAAGATTTTAAGAAATGATTGAAATGTACAAAGATGATGTAGATTTCAAAGATATTTATACAGCAGTACAAAATCCAATAATCCATAATAGAAGTCAGTGGTTAGATTATCTTATCCAAGGAGGTTTATTGTTTAAAGGCAACAAGTTATGTATTCCAAAATGTTCTATGAGGGAAAACATAATAAAGAAGAAACATAGTGGAGGATTATCTGGTCACTTTGGACAAGAAAAAACCTTTGCTCAAGTGAATGCTTTTTATTATTGGCCAAAAAAGCAAACTAATGTTAAGAGATTTGTTGAAAAGTGTAGGATATGTCAGCATGCTAAAGGGAGAAGCCAGAATGCAGGATTGTATCAACCATTGCCAATAGCAGATCGACCATGGGATGTAGTTAGCATGGATTTTGTTTTGGGATTACTTAAAACTCAAAGAGGAAATGATTCCATTTATGTTGTGGTAGATAGATTTTCCAAGATGGCACATTTCATTGCTTGTAAGAAGACTAGTTATGCAATACATATAACTAATCTATATTTTTCAAAAATTGTAAGTTTACATGGATTGCCTGTAACTATTGTGTCTGATAGAGATACAAAGTTTGTAGGGCATTTTTGGAGAACTCTTTGGAAGAAATTAGGAGCTAACCTTAGTTTCAGTTCAGCATACCATCCTCAAACAGATGGATAGATCGAAGTAGTAAACAGGAGCTTGGTAAACATACTGAGGAGTTTAGTGTATCAAAATCATAAGAAGTGGGATTTAGCACTAGCCCAGGATGAGTTTGCTTATAATAATACTCCAAACTTAAGTACTGGAATGAGTCCATTTCATATTATTTTTGGGATGAATCCAAGAGGTTTGTATGAGCTCAGAAATTTGGGTAAATAGGAGACAAGAAGTGCAAAAGCTGAAGAGTTTGCAGAGCAGATGCAGAGACTACAAGAAGATATCAAAGGCAGATTGTAGGAAAGCGGTGGCAAATGCAAACAGAGAGAAGATATGAAAAGAAGAGAAAAAGAATTCCAAGTGGGAGATTTAGTGATGGTGTATTTGAGAAAAGAAAGATTTCCTTCTAAGACTTACAATAAACTAAAGATGAAAAAGATAGGACCATGTAGAATTGTAAGAAAGTTTTCAGCTAATGCTTATGAAATTGAATTGCCAGAAGGGATTGGAATCTTGCCTATCTTCAATGTTGCGGATTTGTATCCATACAAAGAGACAGAGACAGAGATACAGGAGGAAACTACAGGAGATGAAGTTCAAACTTTGAACTGGGAAGAACAAATGCCAAAGATAGTTAAGAAAGAAGTGGAAGTTGTTTTGGAGAAAAGAGTATCCAAAAGAACCAGAGGACAAATTTATTTTCAATATATAGTCAAATGGAAAGGATAGACAATGGAGGATGCTAGCTGGTTGACAACAGCAGAGTTGCAGAAGTATGGAGTAAGCCCTGAAAGTCTGCGGGATGATTCTTTTCTTCCCCGGGAGTCTGATGTAGGAGCATCTGGACTTAGCCAGCAATCTGAAGGTCTGCTTACATGTTGTGGCTAAAAGAGTTGAATTTCACTGACCTGAGTGGTCAAAAATCAGTTTTAACTGAGAGGGTTGGATCTCTCAAGAAATTATTTGTATTTCATTATTGTAATAAGTAGAAATTGTCTTATTTTAGATTGAGGGATAAGTTGTTAGCATAAGTGTGTGATAGAGCTTGAAATAGAGATTAAGTTGTTAGAACGATTAAAATAGAAGATTGAGTTGTTAAGCACAGTTAGAGTGGGATTCGATTCATAAAAAAGAAGAAGAAATGTAATGTAGACGGATTGGCACAGACGAGAAAAGGTTGAGCGAGGCGAGATTTGAGTAATAGAGGGAGGATTTCCAAATTGAAATCGGGGTCTTTTTAATTGTTGTAATCGAGCTAGAGGGTCGAGACTCTGTAAGTGTTATTGTATTGAATAAATGATCCGGTGTGCCTTAATGTGTCGTTTCCATTGAAAACTCTTGTTTGCCTCTGTTTATTTTCATTTGGAACAGGTAAAGCACTCTTCTCTGTTTTATGCTTCATGTTATAAAACTCACAGTTCAACAGAAATCACAGTCCTTAGTGTTAATAACAATGGTTGAAGCCCGCTTAAATCCTAGCCATTGATCTAAGTTCCAACCAACGGTGTGAAACCCCGCCAACTGTTGGATTATCCCATATCGCATCGCAATATTTGTTTACAAGGGGGCTGACCTTAGGCCTTAATGAAATGCGATGTGCGATCGTCGCATAATCTCATCGCAAAATTCCATCGATAGTTGAATAGACCTCAGGCCTTAAGACCCTGCGATGTGCGATCGTTGATCCTTCGCATCGTAATATGTCATTGGAAAGGGAATGGGTCTTGAGTATTGGGAAACTGCGATATGAAATAGGCGATGCGATCATTGATTAAATTGCATCGCAACATTTTATGTCAAAGAACCAAGCCCTAAGCACTGCCATTACAATTTTCGATTGTGATATGCTATGAACTGTCAGATCATGTGTTATGATCTACGATACAATATTACCAAGCAGCTCTTTTGATTGGTGAATACCTATTGTCGGGCTTATATAGAGGAAAACAGAGTAGTGAAGGGAAAGGTTGATTATAAAGGTAAAGGCAAACGTGGGGCCGATCGTTGATACTTTCGTAAAACAATTAATTCCTGCGTCAGTTTTATCAAGAAAACTAATTTCAGGAGGGGATCTAATGAGGATGGTTATTCTGTGTTGCATTTGATATGTCATGTGCAGTCCTATCTAAGGATTCATTGTAAGCATGGATGCAATTGTTAAGTATCACTTCTAAGGGATTCATTTTTAAGAGGACAACCAAATAGTTATTCAAATACTTCTAAACAAGTCCTCTAAGAACTAAGGGGTATACAATTGGTTTCACATGAGCTTGAGAGGCAAGCCACAACAGACAATCTCTTAAACAACCATCGTTATAGAAGCCTCATCTAGCACCACCAACCTCATTTTCTATGATAGAAATTATTGACAGGTTACCAATTTTTGTCCTGTACAAAGAAGAAACCAAATCCCTTTCTATATTAGCATGCATAGATCCAATTAGCTGTTGATTTTGTGGCATGTTCTCTTCACAATTTTTGGAGTTGATGATGAGAAGGGGAAACTTTGAACCGGATGAGATAGTATTTACTAGACTCTGCAATCTGGCTCACTCAACATCCCACTGAACATCTTCAAGAAACTGAAGAATAATGCCACTGACCTCTAAACATGTGTCCTCTCTTTCCACATCAAGATCAACTTCATCTGGAGCATCATCTTGATCTATATCAGCTTCATCGAAATCATGCTCAGACTTCACATATTCTGTGTGCATAGATTCTTTAGGATGAATAAATTTGTTAGTAGGCATCAAATGCAACTTTCTTTTGAACCTCTGGCCAATGTATTTTCTATAGCTCCTTTTGGCAATATAGATACCTCATGAATTAAAGGTTTTCCATCCTCAAAATTATCAATGTCTTCTTTAGCATTTTCCTCATTTTTTATGATATTGTTCATTTTCTTATTTTTTAAGATAGTCTCCATCCATATCATCATTATCATCTTCATAGTCATCTATGTTTTTAAGATCATATTCATTCTCCTCCTAATATGAAATTGACATAATCTCTTTCTGATCTTTTGTAGAATGTGGTGATTCTTCTTCAAAAGTATTATCTTCTTCCACTTCACCTTGTTTATTTTCTTCATCATCGCTATCGTCTTCCTCTCCATAATGTTTCTTTAGACATGTTGTAACTTCTGCACATGATTTTTCTAATCACTAAAATGCTTCTTGAATTTTACTAAACTGCTCAATGCATTCAGGACATGAACGTAATGGCACATTGTGCAGCGAATGACGTTCAAATACCCGCATGATTATATTGTGCGCCATGACTCCAATACCACTTAAGCATAAAAATTGATAGCTTGTTGGCTTGAATGTAAAAATACACAAGAGGTATTTTGTAATAATAATTTATTATATATAAAAATGTACAAGTGATGAATGTTACAATGAGGACCCGCATATATATACCTAAGCAGGTGTCCTTTCATGACTGAGCATGTATTTTAGACATTCCTTTTCACTTAAATTAATGACTATTTAACATGATCAATATTTAATTATTTAATATTTACATTTATTTTATTTATTTACTTGTTATGAATTATATTCATAACAGTTTTCTTGTCACTGAGCAGGAGCGAATATTGTCTTGGCAGTCCTTCATAGTATGATTGAGTGGAGCTCCATGCTGAGCCATTAAGTCTTCTTGAGTCCCATACCTCCATTTACTCTCTGGAGACGTGCAAGTGAAGCAGCCGAATTCATTCTTGTGACTATTTTTGTCCTGGTGTTACAGATCCATTTGGGCACATCAATCCCATCATCCAAATCAGTCTTTTAGGGCTCATCAAACCCTAATTTCAGTTGCTACATGCCCTAAACAAGTCACCCCTTTGAATGCCTCCTTCCCAAACAGTTTCATGACTTGAAGACATCCATAAATGGCCTCTAGAGGTACCATCATAGGTAGGTCATGTAAGGGTGCGCTACAAAGCAGTTAAGTCCATGCCAGGGTGCTCTACAGAGCACTTAGGCTTCCTTTACCCTGCGTTGGGTGAGTTTGAGCGAAATTCACATAGGGTTTGGGGAATATTCTTACCTTTTGGAGTCATCTAGAAGGTTACCTCACTTATCAACTCTTATGAGCTCGAAAATGGATGAGGAATGAGTTAAGATGCATCCTATCCTCTCATCCCTTCCTCCATGGAACTAATTCTATGGAAGGTCATTCAATGCCACCATTTATGAAAAAGCCTCCTTCATCTCCCTATAAATTGACCACTCATCTAAGTGATCAGGGGGCTAGATTATGTTGAATTGTAAGGAGATAATGTTGCTGTGAGATTTGGATTTAAAGCAAGTATTGTAATGCTACAAGTTTGTCATGCTTTTGATGTGATGTGATGGGATCCAAGCTAGAGGAATGACTTTGAATCAGACACAATAGTTGTAATTCCTTCTTCTATTTAATAAAGTGTTTGAACCTTTCTCCCATATGTTTGTATTGTTTCATAATGCTTATATGTGTGAAATGTATCTAATTCCATTCACTTATTTTCAATAGATCTTTTGCTTTGATCAATTCTTTGTTTATTGTTGTGTTTATAGGTACTTCTCAAGAATATTAAGTACGGGAAGGAGTGATAGGATTGATACAAAGGAGATGAGAGGAAAGCGGAACTACAAGTAGGTCTTCTTATCTTATCTATTGCTTATAGGGAAAGACTAAAATACTTTAAACTATTGTTCTAGATATGGCTACTTATCTAGGGAATTATTATTTATCCATAGATACCAAATTATCCAAAACACCCGGGTTTATTGTTATAGAGGCTCCCACAGGATCATCCCATACTGATTTCCCATTGCACTATGTCTGCATTCAATTCCTTAGCTACCAACTCATACGCCTTCAAAGCTCTGTACCATACTATTGTAACATCATTGCATCGGGACTTTTAGTCTTACAAACATTATAAAACAGTGAGGTCTGATGTTCCTTAGCCCCCTTTGGTTTCGTTCTTTATTGCAGTTCTCATCATATGACTAGGGGCTTAGCCTTAAGGCGCTAAGGCTTTTAGACTCCTCCCGAGGCTATCGTTCCTTTGTAAACTATTCTCTGCCCCTAGTTCGTGAATTCCTTCTTGACCGTGTGCTAGCCCACATATGGGAGCTCTTCAGTCGACGTTTCCAAATCGAAGATTTAACTTTGAGTGACACGATATTAAGTTTCATCGATTGCCTATCATTGACCACCTTTCATAGTTAGTCCTTGGTTCTTTATCTCCTTATGTGATCGCGTGCGAGCCCCTTTATCAGTAGATTGTAATCGAAGGTTCGCAATCAACGATTTCCTTTTGATGCACAACACGCTACAACCACCAATCACCGATTGCCGATCAGTGATGTCATCACTCTACCACGTGTCATCTGGTGAGTGGTGACACGTCTCTCCCTTATTTGGCCCCTTATGACCCCTCAAAACATCAAATCTTCCTGCCACATATCCACCGTACTGCCACATCACGTTGACGTCAGATGCCCCATGTCCCATATAGGAACCAACCATGTGCTGCCAACTGTCACTTATCAGATCCAATGATGTTCTGCCACGTGACCCCCCTCGAGGAGAGAGAAACGGTTAGCCCTCTTTTGGTTTTGCAACTGATTTCCTTTGTTAAATTATTTTCGACCCTCCAGGCACTTTAACATTATCTACGTTCTTTTCCCACAATTTCTTCATAGTGATCACTTCCAAAATCACCTATTGTCGACTTCCTATATGTCTGTGTTGTTGCGATCATCATCACCAATGTGCTTTCCCCGACTCATTCGATCGTCGATATGCGCTTAGTGCCACTGATGAGCAATCGCCGATGCACGATAACTGATATCAGATCTCTGCTACATAAAGCGTTGAATGCCATGTTTCCTGATGTTGTAATATGCAATGAGCCAGGACCTTTGATTTGCGACCTATGATATGTCGGGACCTTACCCTTGGTCATTTTCTTTTTGTCTTATGGCTTTTAAAGGTAAACTTCAATTTGCTCTAACTTTTGATTCCGGAGTCACTTTTGGGACTTCCACATACCATTGGAAAGATAATTTCGAGCACTATCCAATGGAGGGGCTCTGGTTTAGCTTTGAGTGCTTTTGTGGCTTGGAAGATGGCTACAGCCTTTACTGCTCTTTTGCACTTTAGGAAACTGAAAACACATTTTGCAGTGAGTGACAATAGGCATCATTCCACGGAGTTTCTTCAAGAGACATAACCTCGGTGATACTCTCATAGGTTGGAAATGTCTCATTCAAGGGATCTAGAAAATGCCAAGAACTATGCCAAGGGGATTTTGAATACACATCTAGATGCATACTAAGATTAGCATGATTTTCAGAAGTGACCATTGAAGCCAAAACAACAGCTTGATAGGATTGTTCTGTTGGGTTGAGCGGCATGACATTGCCAAATGAATCAACTTGATTGGGATGAGGAACGATCCAAGGATTGTGTGAAGTGGAGATCATGTTAACGGAAGCAATGTTTGGAGGTGGGAGGGAAAAAGTTCCCATAAGATCAGAGACTTTAGAAAGACCTACCCCAACACTATCATAAGTGTTGTCAGTATTTCCCACATATGGCACATTGCCATTGAAAAGCTCGAAGAGAAAAAGGCTAACTAATCAACTGTGGATATTTTCTCCTCATGAGAAAAATGGAGCACATGGAACAACGTAGAAACCACATAAAACATAGCATGGGTCCAACTCTGACCAAGTAGAAGGTTATAATTCAAATTGGCATCAACGACTTCTACTTCTAAGTTAACAATTTTCCCTTCGAACGCTATGGGCAAGTTTGTGAGAATACCATATGGATGAGATCCTTTGCCATCAAAGGCTTCTAAGGTGGCACGCCCACGAGCTGAGTCGAGCGTGCCCATGTGAAATGGGTGCTCGAACTTGGTTATGTGCAACGACAGGAAAACCTCTCGGTTATGTGCGATGAATCGTGCGGACGTGTTTCGGTTATGTGCGACGAGTTGTGTGGAGGTGTTTTAGTTATGTGTGACAAGTAATGTAGAGCAGTTATGTGTGATGAGTTGTACAGATGTGTTTCAGTTTTATGCTATGGAGGTCAGTTGGGCGGACGCATCGGGCGACCGAGTAGGGGCGCGTCGGGCGAACAACACAAGCAGACCGGGTGGCGAAAAACCAAAGAGAAAAAAAATGACTATGTATGGGAAGTGCGGTCGGGAGAATATACGGGTGGACGGCTAAGTAGGTGGACCAAGCGGGCGGACATATGAGGACGGGCTGACGTATGAGGATGGGTAGACGTCTAGTTCAGGGGTGCAATGAGCTAGTTGGGCAGGTCAGCTTAGAGGTCGAAGCCCCTCCATACGCATCGGCGCATACATATATATTGGTGAGAGTTGGACGCATTATAGCCATCAATGAACAAGCACAAAGCATAAGGAATGATGCATTTAGAGTTCATGTGTTTGGGAGGCATAAGGATAATTGAACGAATCAATGGACAGAGGAAGAACGGGCAGACGAGCCGCAAGACCGGTTGACGGAGGTGCAAGTTACGGTGGGCATGGGTGCAGTAACGAGTGGGAAGGTTTGCACGATGTGGGTGACCCGACCCAAACGACATGACCCAGTGACCCGACCTAGACACGCTGCATGACCTGAAGTCACCGCACGGTGACCTGACCTGGTTTTGCTGCACGAGTTGAAGGCACCGTAGGGCGAATCGACCTGGGTGAGTTTTAACAATAGGAAAAGCTACACGACAAGGTGAGATAGGTTGCATGATGGGTAGGCAGGGCTACATGACACGGAGACTAGGGCTAAATGACCAGAGTGACAACAATTTTTCAGAATTTGTCTAAGGTAAGGAAACTTGAGGTTTCCTCATATTTGTGTGGGCAACAAGCAGCTGGCAGTTATGAGGTTGTGACACGACATTTGGTGGATTGAGCAAGCCAAGTCAGTTGGTAGCACAAGACTATTGTAGAACTTGTAATTGTATATTATTGTACATTACTATTATATATTACTAATACGAGTAGACTTTACGGGAGTTGCCCCTCCCAAGTATAATTGTGTGTACCTGTATGGTTTATGATTTCCATTGCATACTGATAATGAAGATGATGAATTTTAATTAAAGTTAAATGTTATTTCGTTGAATGATTGTAAATACTTGAAGAATTGGAAAATTGGTTAAGTGTTGGAGTTAGGTGTAGTCCATACACTCTAGTATTGGTGAAAAGAAAAAGTGTAGTGGTATCGCACTTGCCCATGTGCAATTGAAAGACTACCACCAGGATAGGGGCGTGACTGATGGTATCATAGCTCGATTCAAGGTGATTTGAGCTTGTTGAAAATTGAAGATTGTGAAGCATGTCCATTTTGCAAAAAAATGGGATTTACAAGGATTATGAGCTTGGAAGAATGGCAGAGGCACACCATGGGGCCAAGTCAAGTTGAACAAAGTCTACTTGCAGAGTTGGATGATATACGACAAAGATTTGCGGAATGGAATGAAGAATTTCGTGTGATGAAAGAAGCTCTTCATGCTTTGTTTAAGGAAGGGATATATGACATAAATGAAAGAGAGTTCCATCAACTCATGGAGAAACTGGACTGTATGGAAGAAAAGATGAAAAAAATAGAGGAAAGGCAAGAGGTGCTTTTGAAGAAGAAAATAATCGAACTTGAAAAGAAATTGAGCTGGTCGTAGTTGTTACTTATGTTAAGGAGGAAACTATGATACATAATGAAAAGGAGCTTATTGGGATGGAACCTATTATAATTGAACCGAACTTGGAGGATTTTGCAGAGGTGACAACGATGGAGGAAGAACTTGAGGCACCTTTGATTGCTCAAGTTGGACTAGGATCGTACATATTGTAGACATTAATGGATGAAGGCACTCACATGGAGGAGCCTCATGATGAAGTAAGTATTGTTGTTACTTGTGTTTCATTGGAGCTTTTGGAAGATGGGCCATATGCAGGGAAGGGCAAAGACAGTTTATTGATGCAATGGGCAACCGTTCCATGGATGACTATGATGAGACCTTGTATACTGGGGAAGCAAAGACCATGGATTGTTGCAAATCCTATTGGGGCAATTGTGACCTTATGGCAGTGGTTGCAAATGCTCATGACAAGTCAGGAACATGATGATCATTTCGGAGGATGGGTCATGCTTTAGCCATATGGAGAATTGGCTAAGTGCCTGCATGACTCATGGACATATTGGAGAGAGGGCACACCAAAATTATGATATGATACTTGGGTGGAATTCTTCATGGTTGTGACTAAGAGGCAGTCTTGGTGGACCTTTAGTGGGGGAGGCAGCGATGATGGAATACCTGTGACATGATATGATGTGATATGTGGTTTGAGTGACTGAAGGCACTAAACTTGATTGAGGACTAGGATGAGATTATTGATGTTGTGATGAGTCTACTTAGTTAGACAGCATGGGAAGCTAGAGTCATCAACATCGAGTTGGATAGATGGAGCATGGAAGACTTCATGCAGGGGCATTATGCAGGAGCACTTATAGAGATGTCACTTATGGCATCCAATGAGGAGTGCCAAGGCAAGGATGTTGTTAAGATAGACTTGTTGATGCAACATGGAGACATTTTATAGATAAGTCGATTGGGATGTTGTGCACTTTTTTAAAATAAGGCCATGTGTTGAAAATAGCAACAAGAAATGATAAAAATAGAATCCATAATATTCCAATTTTAATTTGTACTTGAATTAAAATCAAATTTAGTCTCACTAGTTGCTTGGAAATAATTATTTAATTCATTATGGATTAATTAGTTGGAGAATTTCAAGTTATAATTCTTTTTGAAGTCATGCAAGAGTTATCCCTTCAATTAAGGAGATTATCCCTTGAATTAAGGAGATAAGATTGAGTTATATTTGAGTTGTAATTAGTTAGCTCAGTTTACTGAGTTAAGTCCAGTTAAATTAGTTCCAAACTGTTTGAGGAACTAATTGTGAGTTATCAATCAGTTGATGCATGCATGCACTTAACCAGTGTACTCTAGATAACTGAAGATTCCCTCATCAGAAACTCATGCATGTCTATTCTAAGAAAGACCCAGTTGAGCTAAATGTCAAGGACAGTGTACTATCAGTTGCATGTTTTCTCCTATAAAGGAAACTCATGCATGCAGTCAAGGTAAGGTTCCTTGAGGATTGCGCAATTCTAACAGTGTGTTAGAGCAGTGTGTGAGAGTAGTGTTCCACTGAGTGAAGAAGATCATTCCAGAGGAATTGCACAAGTAAATAGGAGCTTGGAGGGCAAAGGAGAAGGCTTGTGAGAAGCCAAGTTTGCCTGTGAGCATCCAGGAGAATTGTACTGAGAGTTGGCTAGTTATGAGAGCTAAGACTTTGTATAATTCTGATGTATTTCCACCTTGTATGATAATACAGATAGTGTGGTTTTTAGCTGAGGCTTTCCCCTGAGTATTTTCATGTGTTTCATGTGTATTGATTCTTATTCTTGTGGTTATATGTGTTTAGCTCTGATTCAGCTCCATCTTTAAGCTTCTGCAAGTTTGATAGTAGAAGTAGATTATAGTATTTTGCTTTGTTATATTGCATTATCGGGTTAATCTATAGTCAGATTTTCTATATGGTCTTAGAGCGAGATTTGTAGAGAATTTGCAAGAAATTATACACCAAGGATTGGTTGGATTTGTGAGCAAACTATGGGAGTATCCATATCACATGAAGGGAATAGGCATATTGCAGTAGCACTTGAGATCGAGACATGTATGCTTACCAAAGATGTTGGATGGAGATGATTCATAGGAGTTCATGATGACTTGAGATAGTTGCAACTGATGGAGGCTTCATATTATTTGGGGTTGAGGGGGTTGCATCGATGAGGATGCCTTGGTGGTAGAATTAGGGCATGGGTTGAGTTGATACTTAACCACTTTTGATATACATGGTGGCTGATTAGTTTATGACCATGGGTAGCACATGGATGATGAGGCAGGTGTAGACTTGCCCCTTTGATAGACTTGAGGTATGGCATATTACATATGTGATGGAGGTTGCTTCATGCACCTAGATATAGCACATTAAGAGTCAGTTTGATGGGAGTAGCTCTTCAATTTGAGGAGATGAACCTCACACACACATATGGATGATGATGCTTGGATAGATCGACTGATTGACATGCAACACATTGACACTAGCATCATGGACAACATGTTGCAGAGGAGATGGAGACTACTTCATGGACCTGGGCATTGATTACTTTACACTTTGATGGAGATGGGATGGATTCTTGATTGAGTTGATGTTGTGAGGGGATGCTGAGAGAAACAACTAATGATAGCATGAGGAGGTGCATTCTCATGGTTTGAGTGTGACAGTTAGACTGGCCATCTGACTAGTTCGAGTCATGAGGGCTAGCAGTGTACTAAGATATGTTTGAGATGAGTTGGAGTATCATGGCAACAATTCACATAATAATGATACATGATGGGGTCGATACGATATGTGTTGCAATGATAGCATGTATCTTGAGTTGGAGGGACCAACCTTCCACGTTGGAGTAGCATGTGGATATTGATATGGATGTGTTTGATGATCATGGATTGAGGAGACTTTCCATGTTCATGGAGTCATGAACCTTGATGATTTATGTGATGATAGAGCAGAGGTGGGAAACATGGATATTTTGAGGATGTTGGAGCTAGTGACACTTTACGACGATATGGTGGAGTTGTCGAGGATGACAACCTTATTTAGAGTGGGGAAGGATGTCACACCCATGAGCTGAGTCGGGCGTGCCCATGTGCGACGGGCGCCCGAACTCGGTTATGTGTGACGGCAGGCAGACCTCTTGGTTATGTGTGACAAGTTGTGCGAAGGCTTTTCAGTTATGTGTGATGAGTCATGTGAAGCGGTTATGTGCAACGAGTTGTGCGGACGCATTTCAGTTTTATGCGACAACGGTCAATTGGGCGGATGTGTTAGGTGACCAACATGGGTGACTAGGTAGGGAAGTGCTAGATGACCAACACGAGCGGATAGGGTGGCGAAAAAACGAATAGAAAAAAAATGACAAAGTATGGGAAGTGTGATCGGGAGCTTATACAGGCAGATGGCCGAGTAGGTGGACCTAGTGGCTGACATATGAGGACAGGCCGACGTATGAGGACGGATCGACGTATGAGGATGGGCCAACATATGAGGACGGGCTGACGTATGAGGACGGGCCGACGTATGAGGATGGGTAGATGTATAGTTCATGGGTGCGATGAGCTAGTTGGGCAAGTTGGCTTGGAGGTGGAAGCCCCTCCATATGCATAGGTGCACACATATATATTGGTGACAGTTGGAGGCATTACAGCCATCAATGAACAAGCACCAAGCATAAGGAACAAAGTTCATGTGTTTGGGAGGCATAAGGAGAATTGAACGAACGACGAACGAAAGATGAATGAGCGGACGAGCCGTTGGACCAGCAGGCTGAGGTGTAGGTTACAGAGGGTGCAGT
The DNA here is from genome assembly GCA_031772625.1 of Pinus tabuliformis. Classification (NCBI taxonomy): domain Eukaryota; kingdom Viridiplantae; phylum Streptophyta; class Pinopsida; order Pinales; family Pinaceae; genus Pinus; species Pinus tabuliformis. The sequence goes on from CM062817.1 coordinate 1,019,288,705, forward strand.
AATGAGTGAGCAGGTCTGCATAAGGTGGGTACTTGACCCATACGACACGACCCAGACACGCTGCATGACCCAAGGGCACCACGGGGCGACCTGACCTGGGTCTGTTGCATGACTTGAGGGCACCACAGGGCGACCTGACCTGGGTCTGCTGCACGACTCAAGGGCGCCGCAGGGTGACTTGACTCGGGTGATTCGAATGATAGGCATAGCTGCACGACGAGGCGAGATAGGCTACACGATGGGTAGGTAGGGCTACACAACATGGCGGGAAGGGCTGAAAGGCCAGAGTGACAATTATTTTTCAAAATTTGTCTAAGGTAAGGAAACTTGGGGTTTCCTCGTATTTGTGTGGGCAACAAGCACCTGGTAGTTGTAAGGTTGTGACACGACATTTGGTGGATTGTGCAGGCCAAGGCAATTGGTAGCACAAGACTATTGTAAAAACTTGTAATTGTATATTATTGTACATTACTGTTATATATTACTGATACAGGCAGACTTTATGGGAGTTGCCCCTCCCAAGTATAACTATGTATACTTGTATGGTTTTTGATTTCCACTGCATACTGATAATGAAGATGGTCAATGTTAATTGAAGTTAAATGTTATTTTGATTCATGATTGTTAACACTTGAAGAATTGGAAAATTGGTTAAGTGTTGGAGTTAGGCGTAGTCCATGCACTCTAGTATTGGTGAAAAGAAAAAGTGTAGTGGTGTCGCACATGCCTATGTGCGGTTTAAAGACTACCACCAAGATAGGGGGGTGACCTAAGATGTTAGGAGACTGGTTGAGAGGCGAAGAGCTAGTATCTTTCCGGCATGATATAGACATTATGTGGGTGGAATCACCTTCATTAACAGCAGTCCGATGAATCTTCTTCCCTTTGATAATGACTTGGATTAAAAAGGAAAGTTGATTTGGAAGACGTGGAACATGATTTTCCAGGTCAAAGGTAATAAAACTGGAAGCAGTAGGGTCAATTCCTCCTCTAGCAAAGAGTAATTCTTTCCGTTGCGATGGAAAACTCTGGAGAACTTCCAAGGCAGACATCTCCGAAGGCGCTTGAGCTAAATCTTCGACAATATTGTAATGTTGAGCATCTCGCGCATTCGGATTGTATGATGATTTCCGAAGGACACCCTTAGAATGTGGTCAGTTAACGTAGTCATTACTGTTGAAAATAGCAACAAGAAATGATAAAAATCGAAATGCTAAAAATAACATTGCTATAAATAGAATTTCAGGATATACTCCAACTCTGTTGAAAATAGCATAAAAAAATGATAAAAATAGAAATGCTAAAAATAGCATTGTTATAGATAGCATTTCAGGATATTTTCAAATTTTAATTTGTCCTTGAATTAAAATTCGAATTTAGTCTCAACAGTTGTTTGAAAAATAATTAATTAATTCATCTTGAGTTAATTAGTTGGAGAAAATCAAACATTAAGTCCTTGTGAATACATGCAACAATTATCCCTTTGATTGAGGAAGTTATCCCTTAATTAAGGAGATAAGGATGAGTTGTATTGGAGTTGTAATTAATTAGCTCAGTTAAATGAGTTAAGTCCAGTTAGATTAGTTCCAAAAAGTTTGTGGAAATGATTGTGAGTTCAGTTAGTTAATGCATGCATGCATGCAACTAGTGTGCTTCAGATAATTGAATATTCTCTCATAAATAACTCATGCATGTCAATTCAAACAAAGACCTAGTTGAGATTAAAGGAAGGGACGGTGTATTATCAGTTGCTAGAATTTTCCAATAAGAAAATGTCTTGCATGCAGAAGGAATTCATTCCTTCAGGATTGTGTAGTTACTGCAGAGGTCAGAGCAGTGTGTGAGGTAAGAAATCACACAGGTGGCAGCTGGAGGACCTAAGAGAAACTGCGCAAGGAAATAGGAGGCTTGGAGGAATGAAGGAAGGCATATGTATTGTCTATTCGGTCTATGAGCAGTAGTGAGGGATTGTACTCAGAGCTGGATAGCTTGTGAGCTAAAGCTTTCTGTAATCCTGAGATATTTCCACTTGTATGATAATACAAATAGCGGGGTTTTTAGCTGAGGCTTTCCCCAAAGTATTCTTCTATGTTTCATGTGTGATTGAAACTTCTTCTCTATTATATGTGTTCTGGTTAATCTTGCTCAAAATCGATTAAGCTTCTGCAAGTTTGATTGTAGAAGTAGATTAAGTATTTTGCTTTAGTGCATTGCATAATTAGTTTAATCTACAGTGAGAACTTCTACATGGTATCAGAGCTGGTTGATCTATAGAGAAATTTCTATAATTACTAGGTCTCTCAATATGAAGAGGACCAGAACTGGGTCGAGTATAAGTGGAAGGTGTATCAGTAAGTTCTTTCTCCACAACCTGTTTGGGAGGAGTCGGATAGTCTTTTGACCGAGTGGCAACAGAAATAGGTGTCGTTCCACTCATATAAACCTGAGAGCCCGAAGATGTAGAAGATTGTGGTTGTTCTACCAGTTGGGTTTGATTTCATGGAAAATGCTCCTTTAATACAATTGGTGTGCCTTGGGTGCCCTTTAAAAAATGACTAACTTCAGCACGACGAGGACAATCCTTGGTATAATGATCTTCCTCACAAATGAGGCAAGGATATTTGGGCTTACGTTTAGATGCATCATCAGCAGATGATTTCAGAGGATCATGTTTTGGGGTATTATATTTGGATTTTCCTTTACCATTCATTTTACCTTTCGAGGTTTTGTTAGCCGTGGTAGATTGAATGACATTAACCTTGGAGGTTTTACCAGGATTTTGAGAGGGATTTGAAGGAGAATTGGATGCAATAGTTGAAACAGATTTATTCTTCGAGGAAGCAGAAGAAGATTTACTAGAAGTTTGAGTCACTAACCAATAATATCGTCGACAGGTGGTGCCTCTGGAGGTTTGTAAGATGCAGGATCAGTAGACAGTCTCGGAGCATCAGGCGAGAGATCATACAATGTGTTAGATTGGGAATATACTAAATCTAAATACGGGGCATGGGAAATGGCTTGATCTTTGGTCACCCAACCACCCATAGTTATGTCCTTGGTGATTTTATTAATGAATGATTTGGTAAACCATTCAGTTAAAATTTCATCAGGAATATCGAACTTGATAAGGCGACATCAACATCTCCATTTATGGATATGATCAGAGATGTGGGTGTATTCTGCTTTAAGGACGTAAGGAGATAGGTAGCAATTTCATATAGAACTGGTAGTTAGAAGTGAGTAAGGAAGGACATTGCTAAAGTGTTGAAGTATTGGTAGGCACCTCAAGGTAACTCGATGTACCATTTCGTGGCAGCACCCGTCAAGGTTCGCTAGAAAAGACATATACGAATGGAATCATCAACCTAAGAATTAAATGAACACCATAAATGTTAAGTCATAACATGGGCCAGACTTTCCTTCGAATTTTGGACGATCGCCAGGAATCTTAGTAGGAAACGGAGGCCAATACAACGAATGGAGTATTGGGTCATTTGTGAGCCTTGACACATCCGGTAGTTCCAACATTGCTAGAAATGGAAATTGTGGATTGAAAGGCATGGGGGGCCTTTGATAAGGCCCAACTTATGGATTCCAACCTTGTTGGTATGGGTTTTGCCCCCAAAGTGGCAGATTTTGACCATAAGGAGTTTGATATTGCCCCCACTAAGAGGTATTCTGACCATACAAAGGTGGATTTTGTCCCCACAAAGGTGGGTTTTGACCAGGGTAAGGTTGATACTAACCTGTCATAGGTTGTTGAGAACCATAAGGTGGATAAATAGCTTGAGAAGAGTAGGGAGTATAAGTTTGTTGTTGCAACTATTGACCCTGGTGATAAAATTGTTGACCCTGCTACTACAGGGGTTGACCTTGTTGCTGTAAGGGTTGGCCTTATTGGTACAAGGGTTGGTTTTGCTACTGCAAGGGCTGACCTTGTTGCTGCAATGGATGTTGATAAAGCCCTTGTTGCACATAAGGTCCTTGTTGTACATAAGGTTGTTGTTGTTATTGTTGGAAATTTCCTTGTGGAATTTGTTGGGTTCCATGTTGGTAATGATAGGTTCCAGTTTAAAAATGACCAGATGTCTTAAATGAGGGATTTGGACTAGACTGCATTTGGGGTCCTGCCTGTTGATTAAAAGGTGGATTTTGAGGTTGTTGTGAGCCATAATGAGGGTATGGTTTTTGGTAGGGTATCTAGGACGAAAGAGGTTGTTGGTACATGATTTTGCCTGATACATATGGAATAGATGATCCACTAGGATAAGGCATACTGCCAACATTTTGATTGACTCTGGTAGCATGAGTTTGTGATCCACTCACATAAGTTCCAACCGAAACAGGAGGTACATATGGAGGAGGTCGTGGTTGCCCCCCATGTGATGGGATAGGTGGTGGCACATATTGTCCACTTAATGGAGGACCTGAGGAACCTATAGGGACATTAATCATCCCAACCGTAACTGTCGATTGTATAGGAACTAGAGAAACTGCAGTTTGTACAAGAATTTGAGAGGCCACGCTTGAAACAGACAAACCAAAAGTAGGTATGGTGCCTGACGACCAAATGGGATTATGATAAAATGAATACACACTTAGAGTACCTGAAACCAATTGAGCCAAAGAGGTGTAACCTAGTGGAAACAAAGGTTCACTACTTTCAGGTGGTGGTGGAGGTGGCATACTTCCCACATACGAAAAGCCTTCAGGTGGAAAGTTATATTCATAATCATCGCCAACACTAGGAGTGTGAGTGGATGAGTCTTCTGGATGAGGATCTTGAGGAGAGGTTGGAATCTCACCTTCTAATGACATGGGTGGAAAGAGTTAGCGAGGGGGAATCCACAATGACCAAGGAGACAACTCCAATGGCATATTGGGAATATAAAATAGACTATATGGTCGTTGAGGAGATATAATAAATGGATCAAAAAGCGGATTCAGAGGGAGTAATAAATACCTCTATAGAACCTCATGAGTTTCTGGATTAGATTCCAAAGATGATGACTCTCGAGGTGGAGGACAAGAAGCAAGGGGTTGAATATTGTTTAGTAAATCTTCGGCAAAATCACATAATCAATCTTTTGTCGACGTGTTTCGAACCAACCAGTGTGGTTCATCGTCAGGACAAGTTGAAGACCAATCTGGTTAAGCAGGCTTAAATAGAGTGTGCAGAGATCCCAACGGCTATAATGCCAACAGCTAATTAACAAAGAAACCCTCTTAGTATATAAGCTAATAAAAATAGATTATAGGTTTTAGCAATATTAAAAATATAATTAGTGGTTTGACTAAGACCTTTGGTCTTAATTAGCTGTTGGCATTATAGCCGTTGGGATCTCTGCACACTCTATTTAAGCCTGCTTAACCAAATTGGTCTTCAACTTGTCCTAACGATGAACCACACTGGTTGGTTCGAAACGCGTCGACAAAAGATTGATTATGTGATTTTGCCGAAGATTATCTAAACAAGGGGTTGAATACTCGGGATAATTCCAAGTTTAGAACCTTGGGCTTCAAGTGACTATGAAATCTCGGGATGGACTCCTTGTGATGACCCTTCAGTGTCAAATGATGAATGGGATATGTAAGGTGAACCCGGTGGTTCAGCCATGATGACCATCTCTCAAAAACAAAAGGAGGTGGTTGATTTGAGTTTACAATTAAAATTTATTATTAATCAAGTAATGTGAGGCCAAGGATAACTGCATAGGTAAGTCATGTTATCGTGGGAAGTTAAATTTTAGAACTTAAAAACAAGAAATAAATCAAAAAGGGTGTACTAGGCAAGAGGGTTTACCAAGTATCTGTGAACTGCTATATACACCTTAGCCGAAACCAAGGACTTAACGTACGATGACCAATCTCCCCGAATGTTGTGTTCATTGTATCACGTCTACAAGGCAGCTGACTCGGTTACCTGTGGCTAAAGGATAGCAACCTAGTGGGGTCTCCCAATATATATGCAATGGTATGAGGAGCACAAGTATGTGTTAGCGTTGTCTAATGCATAACCATTCAATGAGAGAGTTCCCATATACTTTCCATAATGGAGTGCCTCTGATATACCTAAGAGTACTGGAGAACCTCCTATATATTTTTGTAGATGGAACAAGATTTCACCCCCGGGATATAATGTTGGCAGATAATGACAATTGATAAGTTTATAGACGTCGAGAAACATCTCTAGCCTAGACCTCTAAATTTTTGTGTTAAGTTCCAAATGCTCCTTAGGTTAATTCAATAAATTCTAATGTTGTTCTTGAATTATGTTTCAATTTTTTGGCTCAAACAATGTCACCTGAATCCTAAAATGTAACTCTATGAGAAAAGGAAACTTTTCACTTCAAAAAATGCTAAACTAACAAGGGAAGATAATTCAATCGATCAATGCATCAAATAACTTAGATAATGCATCAAAGAACATGCCTCCACTAACTTTTCTTTTCCAAATGCAATATGCAAAATCAAAAACTAAACTTCACTTTCACTATCCAGTACACAATCTATCGAAAGCAAAATGATTTTTACTTTACTAAGATGGAATTTATCTAAATGGTGTTCTCTTTAATTTCAAATGCTCTAATGCAATTAAGCTTCAACTAAAGCAAAAAATTGAGATTTTTTATTCAAATCTCCTAATGCAAACGATGCACCAATCAAAGCAACACCAAATCAAAACCAAAAGAACTCAATGAAAATGTATTTCACTTTTCTATTTTGAATGAATAAACAATGTACTTTTTTCAGCTTGTAAACAAAACAACATAATCTATGCTGGATCAATAACAAAGATGATTTTCCAAGTGCAAGATGACCTAATGCAATCGAAAATCAACTTTGCAAGAGACAAGACAAAACTAATGCAAACCAATGTTTTGAATGATTTTAATAGATAACCATATCTAACCAATCAATAAACCACAAACTCAGTGACACTTACAAGCAGCAAGTGATAATCAAATGACCTATAAACCCTAAAATCAATCCAATTTCACTCAAACACTTGAAAGCTCAAAAAAACAAGAGTTCGCTAATCAAATCAGATAATCAAACAAAAAATCAATAAATCCAATCACACAGGACAAAAGAAAAGACCTCAGGGGCTCAAACACACTGGATTTTGACAGAGAAACCCTAAATTTTTGCCAATCTTTGCGATCGACGTGGCTATAATAGCCAAACTGGCGCTGAACAGGGGATCAGCGTGACTAGTTTAAAGGAAAATGAGTTGGCAGCACAACTGTCAGCGCAAAAAACGCGTCGGGTGAGGAATAAGGCAAAAAATAAAAAATATTTCAACAAACACTCTAGACTCAGCACTCTAAGGTAGTAATCAGCGATTGTGCAAACTTAGACAGACTCAAACTAACTGATAACTCGATGGTCGGTCAAACTAACCAAGAGATCAGATGGAAAAAGAGGATGAAGAGGCCATAACTTCCCCAACGGAGTCACCATTTTGTTGTGAAGGAAAATCCCCTCAGCAGACAAAGGCGATCTCTCTAGCCTAATGATTGGGTCTAAACATACACTTTCCTAGCTTATGTTTAACAAATGCAGAGAGGGAGTGGCCTACCTTGCTCTGATGCTAATCGCTTAATCCTTTGGAGATGACTTTGATTCCTTTACTTCCAGGCTCGCTTCTTACTTGTTCTTCACATCTGAGTACCTGAAAGAGAGATCAAAGAACAATACAAGGTACAAAAGCATTATGGCATACATCAAACAATAACTACTTAATAGATGAAGGAGTATTAAGCTAAAAGCATAAACATTTACACAATTATGGAAAGTGAAAATCAGATGTATATATTAATAAGCTAAAAGGGGAAGCATACAACATATGTCTTGATGTTGGATACCTCCTTTTGGTGGATGTCAAGTCCAAGCAAAGACCCTTAAAGCACTCCTTCTCTAAGTTAGAATGGGTAACATTTGGGCATAACCTCAATATAGGAATGTAGGCAATCAATGACCAACCATTTGGGGATGGAAGGGAGTTGATTTATAGGAAGGGAGAGTGAGTTAGGGATCCACAAAAGAGGAAGGTCTGCATCTCAAGGGAAAAACTCATAATGATAAGATCAAGAGGTCCAAATGGGAGAGCTCGACCATATCAACAACAACCAATATCCAACTCGTTGTTCTCGAAGTTTATATCATTAGAAGTTTCTCTCCCATTTTGGGAAAACCTGCCAAAAGAGGTTTAGAGCAGGTTTTCACATCAAAACTCGCACTGGAAGTGCTAGGGTAAAACAGGGCAACCTGTCATCAACATGGGCAAGTAGTGGAGTAAAACATGCTAACCCTAAAAATTAGGGTTTTAGCTAACCTTTTTCAGAATTGACTCAGGGCAATTTTCCTTTGGTTTTTCAGGGATCTTTTAGTATGTGTATCATGATGGATATATTTCAAAGTTGTCAACCTTTTGGCACTTCGAGATATGGAACGGGAAGTTAACAGGAGGTGTGGACAAATATTGTGTAACACTTTGCATCTTTGGAATCTCCAATCATTATTCTCTATTGGGAATGATCTTGGAAAGTTTTATTATTGCAGCCCAAATACAAGAAATTTTTACAAAACAACTTATGCTCAAATTTGTGTGGAGATGGATTTTAGTAAGGGTTTTCCCACTGAGCTCAATTTGACGGCCCCAAATTATGTCTAGGTCTAAATCTCAACTACATAAATGTTTCATTCTGGTGTAGAGCATGCTATCAGATGGGGCATGTAATTAAAAACTACCCCAAGCATCAGAGTAACAAAGATTGGAAAAAATACCAAAGGCCTAAATGGTGGAAGGAGCTCAAGGTGATCACTATAAGGTACCCAAGAGGAAGAGTCTTGGGATAAGAAAGAACTATGAGCTAATATTGCCAAAGAAAATGCATCATAGGCAACAAAAACGAATCAGGAACAAACACATGACAATGAGGATTCTTTGGACTCAACGAATGTGGAAAACAGATCCCCTCCGGAAACCACAAGGAATAATGTTGGAAAGACAACTTCTCCGGTAGACAAGGTGGATGAGGAAGATTTCAACAACATCGACGTGCATTTGCCGAAAAATGGCTTGTTTGAATTTGTAGAAAACATGGGTTGAACTCAATTTGGGAAGAAAGGAAAAAGTATTCCACCAAAGAAAACAATGTGTTAGACTATTTCAAAACAAAAATAGTGAAAAATGGAACGTAAATGTGTCTAGATATTGATTTTTTTTGGGAAAAAATTAGTTTGGGAGGGAATGGAAGTTTTCTGTCATGGGGAACTCGCTTGAGAGTTTGTATAAACCTTCGTGCTCAATATTAAACTTGCAAAGAATATTGGAATATGTAAAGGTTCTGACCTTGTAATAATAAAAAAATTAATAATACAAATCTCTACCTGTTTCGTTTAAAAAAACATATTAATATGTTTTGTCCATTAAAACTTAACATATTCATATTAATAAAAAAAAAATTAATGAAAAAATACCAAAATCATATCATAAAAAAAACAACTTGAATACATTGTCAGGATTTCCATCTCATACAAAGGTCCATCTAAACATAAACTACCAACCCTCTACAATGACCATCCCATTTTAGAAAAATGACATTTAAATGTATGCATCATCTTTAAATTAAATGATTGCATGATTATGACCCTTTTGTATTAATATTCTTTATTCATATGTGTTTTTTGGCTCTGTTATGCAAATTCTAGGGTTTTTTACATAGTCGTCTATGCTTGGCTTCAAGAGAGGGGGATCTACCCCGTTCTTTATCCAAATTGCTTTGGGAGTTCATAATGAGTTTGTATCTATTAGTATTCCCCTTAAATCTCCTCATATTCGACACCCTTTTCATAAACCAGTTGGACAAAGTGGGGTTCATTGGTTTGCAACAAACCCTCCACTAGGTGCATCATGGCAAGCTAGAAATCCAAGGTGTTGCCTGCCAAAAGCAGTGCAAGATCCAAAATACAAGGTTAAATCTAGTAAAATCGAAGAATATATCCAATATATGTAGAATCACGCTCTGATCTGCAAATGTATTGGATTATGGCCCTCTAAAAGGCTTTGAATGGGTGGATCCAAAATAAATGGAACCCCCAGGGTCAAATAGAATTAGAGTGAGGGGCCAGTGGTTTTTTTACAATCATTTTCTCCAGCTTATAAGATAGATCGAGGGTTTTTGAAGGAGGGTTATATTTTTTCAACAATGCAAGGCTCTTTGTTTGATTCTAGAAGGAGCGGTATAATCTAGAGGAGGAGGATTTTCTTGTAGCCCTCGTGTGGGTCTGTCTCTTTTCTCTCCCTAAAGAATATTAGGAGGAAGAAACCCTTAAAGGCATTGATAATGTCATAAGCAACTTTAGAAAAGTATCGGAGGCCACTAAGAGAGGGAGATACATTTCATATGCACGAATAAGTGTTACATGAATATCTCCTAGACTCTTCCAACCTCCATAGATATTTACTATCATGATAGTGTTTGGAAGCAATTTCTAGATTATGAACAAGTCCCCTTTAGATGCAGACATTGTCATCAATACGAGCATCTTATTGGGGAATTTACTATGAACACCAAGGATATGTTTGAAGAAAACCCTCTCCATAAAGAGCTAGTTGATTTGGGAAAAATCCCCCAAAGAAGCAGAAATTTGAGTCCCCAGGGCACCTCAAATCTTAACCAGATCCCTAGATCTGAAAATAGGTTCAAGTCTCTCTCCTTTGTAAAGGAGTCTCCAGAGTAAGTTAACATTCAATTGAGTATTTAATCAGCGAAAGTTAAATCTCAGAACCCTATAGAGGTCGTGCAAAAGTCTCTTGAAGAGCATCAACAAAATCCATTACCACAAGAGATGATTAGTTTCCCTTTGGAAGAAGTTGAAGTAGGAGCTCTACCAAAAGATATGGATTTGGATGACCCACTACTGATTGCCCTTGCAGAAGCATGGCCTGGAAAGGATATGATAGATGTGCTAATTCACGAGGTTAGGATTCTATATAAGGCCTATATTGGAAGCAAACAATTGGGCTCGAGTTCCTCACAATCTAGTTTTGGGGTTTAGGTGATGGATTTCAAGATGGTCTCCACGCAAGACAAAGGAACCAAAAAAAGGACATAAGAGCAATAAGGCACAGATCCAAGAAGACAACGAATAATTAGTCAACTCAGGGAAAGTCGTGCAAATGTCAAGCGAATCCCCCCTTGAAATCTCAAATCTTCAAGAAATTTTCTATGTTATTATGATTATTGTAATAGTTTTACGGTCATCTTTTTTTGGTAGACAACTTATTAATTTTAAGTATTTCTTAGATTTTATTTTCTTTTGAAATTCAAATTATATGTAACTTCTTGTCAATAAAAAACTCCTCATACAAAAATATTTACATAATAGTGAACTACATTCAAAGTGTAATGATTTCAAAACTAAAAAAATGCAAAACCCACCTTATCTCATAATAACATTTCATTACCCAAAAAACTAAATTTTCAAAAAAGATTGTGCCAACGTTGAATATCTCTCTACGTTATTGAAATGGTTGAAAAATATTTTCAAGTGCATCACTATTTGATGTCATATGTTGAAATTTTACGTGTGAAGTAAACTTCAAAGGGCAGTGATTCCTACTATAATATGATAAGTGTGAATTAAACTTCAAAGGAAGGGTGGACTCATACGTTGAAATTGTACGTGTGAAGTAAACTTCAAAGGGCAGTGATTCCTACTGTAAAATGATAAGTGTGAATCAAACTTCAAAGGAAGGGTGGAATAGTATACGGGAAAATATATATTATTTTTTTATTATATATAAAAAATATAATAAAAAAATAATATTAAAAATATCTTTAGTTTAATTTTATAAATATTAATATAAAAGTAATTTGTTTTTTAATAAAATATTAGTATAATTATTTAAAAATATGTATTAGATATAAAAATATCTAAATATAATGAGAAATATGATTTAGTAATTTATTTTAATTAAGATTAGTGGGATGTGACTTTGATTGTTATTTTATAATTTAAGGTTGCCAAAGTTAGAATTTTTGTTGAGATAAGAGACCACATTCCTTAACATTGATTATTCATATTTTAAAACTTGGATTTTCCTTTTGTGCTACGTAAGGGTATCTATAACCACTACAATTTGAGATGTGCATTGACTACATTCTCATGTATCTTAACTATGATCGAGAATATAAATACTCATTATTGTTGATAAAATCTTTATACTTGCAAAATATTTTATGCATTTCTTCGATTTCCATGTAATCTGCATCCTAAATCTTCCATAGATGCTAGAATAGAGAAGATAGTGAACGCTCAGAGGAACAGTTCCAATAGGATGACTCGGGCCTTCCTAATTAGTAGACACATTAGGCACCCACTAGGATGAAATCTCAATCCAAGAGGGAAAATGCATTGCATATGCGAGATAATACAGCACACACAAGAGAGCAAAATGGTAATAGGAAACCAAACTAAGTTTCCCTTCTTGAAGTCATTCAAAACTACAAGATGGAAATCAAAATGTCCCTTAACAAGAATCTACCAAATTTAATAATTGAACATGAGTCCCTTATCTTCAACACTACAAACCACAAGCTCCAAAAAACACCAATAGACCAAACATGCACAAGCATAGAGCTCCAAACTGACACCAATACAAAGCAATTGACTAGGATAGTAATCACCAACCATTGAGCCAAAACCATTAAGAAAACACCAAGAAATGCCCACAAAGATTGAAAGGGTGTGCTTAACCTAATTTCTAGTTGGACTAGTGTTGCCCACTGTTAGTTCACCTCATTGGACAAAGTACCCACCCTTTAAGCCATTATCATACTGCTTTCCTACATATGCTCTCAGTAGGATTCAAATTTCCCACTGAACATAAAAGCTAGCATGTGTGGGGAGGTTGTAAGGGTGATGCATGCTGCATCCCATCTCCATATAGTTATACTATGAAGGCTTAGATGTGTTGATATATGTTGATTATTAAGTTTGATACATGGAACCATGCATAATCGACATTGAACATGAACCTAAGGGATAGATTAGAAAGAAATGCTCACTTTTTTCCTCAGACTTTTGTTATAAACATAATAAATTAATTAAATACAAATGAATAGTCAATGGGCATGTACCTTTTTCTCTTCCATTGTGCTCCATGTCAATGCAGAAAGGTTTGGAAATCTCCAATACCTCTTGATTATTCATCACATCGCATAGCCCATCTGATGCCAAAACTAAAAACTCATCATTAGACATAATTTCAATATTGTGGTGTCTGGTTCCGGTGTCACCCATTATTATAGTCAGAATCAATTATCCCCTCTAGAGACAACTAGACTTCCAATTCTTGGAAATCCACCTCAATGCAACACATGTCCTCCCAGCTTCTTTATGCTTTCTTGCTCATCCTCCCTTGCAATTTTATGATCACACGTAAGTGCTTGGGCTTCCCTGACACCATCTCCATCATTACTTCTTCTACTAATAACTGCTTTGGAATCTCCAACATTGGAAACCACTAACTTACCACCTATAATGAGAGAAGTTACACAAATAGTATAGGCCATAAACACCCTGTTTCAAAAAATCGTCATTTCTTCTCAAGTACTTTGTAACCTGCTCAATATTCTTCTAATTAAGAAGATTAATTTTATCAATAATGTCAATGCCAGAGTCTTCATCTATTTGTAATTTATCTTTCATTTCCTAAAGCAAAGCATTCACAATATTCTTTCCAATATTTTTAGTTGTGAAATGTACAACTCTACAACTGACATGACCATCAAATACACCAAAAAGGATATATCCTCGCCCTCGGTCTCATCCTCAAACTCTAGTTTTGAATCACGATTAAAATTGGAGGAATCATCTGTTGGAAATAATACTGAGAGGGGGGTGAATCAGTATTATCAAATTCTTTTCAATATGCCTTCCAGATTTATACTTTAATTTATTCTTTAGATATTGATCATTAATTTGTATGTCAGTACGATATAATAATGAACAAGAACAAGAAAAATAGATAAGCACACCAAAGAACACCAGATATAAGGTGGAAACCCATTGTGGGTGAAAACCACCTGCTGCAATATGTCTCTATCTTCTTTCAATTAGAAACTTCTTTTACAAGGATTTTGTACTGGTGCAGTCCTTTACTAGTGCGCAGGCTGCAACCTGCAGAGAGCTACAACTCTCTCATTTTCCAGTCTCTCCTGGAAGGGAGCTACAACCCCCTTTTCTCTTTTACTTCTTTAAGGACCATGTTTCATTAATTTTCAGACTGGATCCAAGAAGATCAAATAATCATCAAGTACATGAAAATCACCCAATCTCCTTATACAACCAATGAATCACCCAACTACTCAGAATGTTGTAAATAGAAAAGTAATACCAGAAATCTAAACCCAAAACTCTGCAACAATAATAAAAGACAGCCAATAAATGTTTCAAGACAGGTCCGCAACTTCACCAATATAAACCTGCGGATATCCGCAGCCTTTCTGTGCCTGAACTGTGTAGATCCGCACTGTATCCTTATGTTGCTCTGCGTACCACCGCACCTTCCCCTTCTGCTGAACTTCGTACCTCAACTTAGATATGCACTGTACTGTGTGTCAGACTGCTTACCTCCGCACTGTTCCTACTGCGCCTCTGCGTATCTCCGCACTTTACTTTCTTCTGCGTTGCGTACCTCGCACTGCGCCTTCTGATGCGTTGCGTACACCCGCATTGTGTCTTCTCCTGCACTGCATACCCCCGCACCTACGCCATGGATCATCTGCGAACCTCTGATTAGGGCCAAATTAACAGTCCTCCAATGTGCCACAGACAGTCAGATCCAGAGATCTGATCATGCGCCCGAGAGTTCACGACTCATCAATAGATTAGCCTTAAGATTTCTCCTTGATTTAGATCTTAGCTTTGTAAAACCAAACACCCAAAATTTCAGATCTTAAATATTCAATTTTCACAAGTGACTAGCCAAGAGATCTCCTTCCCCTTTTTATAGTCAAACCCTTATCCATACCATGGGACAAAACCATCAAAAACCAATACAAGGGATCCAAACCGAGGTTCAATAAATTAGATCCTATACCACGGGCCAAAACCATAGGATCGTAAAAGATGGGCTAAATACCAAGGGCCAAACATAGGATACCCCACATGAGCACACTTCTCTGCATTGGAGTGAGTGAACTGGGGGACCGCACCTTATGAACGGTGAACTTGCGGGTATGTCCGCACTCCCTAGATGGCGAACCTGCGGGTCCGCACCTTTTGAACGATGCACCTGCGAACCTCTTATTTTCCATCATTTTGGGAGCCTGAACAGAATTTTTCCACTTGAGTGAGTTGCCATCAAGTACAACACCTGTACCATAATACCAACAATCTCCCCCTTTGGACTTGATGGCAACCTCAAGATCCTCAACGTCATTCTCCCCCTTTGACATCAAGGACAAAGGGTTATGCTCCCCCTGAGAACATGCTCCCCCTGACTATAAACCAGATCTGCAAAAGGAAAGAAAGTTCTTCAAGAAGAACCATAATCCACCAAACACCATAATTGACCATGAAAGAGATAGAGACATATTGCAGCACTATTCAGATCAGCATCCATGATCTCCTTCTGTACTTCTTCCAAGATCTTCTACCATAATGCCAACAATGCATTATGTGCTCCCCCTGAACCTGTGCCATTCGATCTTCGACCAATCCGCAACCCAGCAAATGTACGCGTATACCCCATATGAAACTTGCGTACAACCAACAATCTCTGAAACAGATGAGATTCAACAACGGGATGATGCATCAACAACCCCCAGCTTTTGCCTGAGGTATTCAAAGGTCTCCCTGGGCAATGGTTTGGTGAGTATATCAACAACTTGTTCCTTAGAAGGAACATACTCCAACTTGACCTTTTGTTCAAGCACTTGTTCCCTGAGAAAGTGATACTTGATCGATATGTGCTTGGTCTTTGAATGCATGACTGGGTTCTTTGAAATGTTGATTGCACTTGTATTATCACATAAGATGGAGATAGGTGGAGTACAAGTGATCTGAAAATCCTGCAAGGTCTGCATCATCCAAAGGAGTTGAGTGCAACAAGATGCAGCAGCCACATATTTCGCTTCAGCTGTAGATAAAGCAATCGAACTCTGTTTCTTGCTAAACCAAGATACTAATCTAGAACCCATAAAGAATGCACCACCACTTGTGCTCTTCTTGTCATCCACGCTTCCAGCCCAATCTGCATCTATATAAGCATGAAGTGTGAGATCTGTATCTCTAGGATACCATAAGCCATAGTTTTGAGTTCCTTGAAGGTACTTGAAAATTCTCTTCACTGCCTGAAGATGAGTTTCCTTTGGATTTGCCTGAAATCTTCCAACTATTCCCACTGCATGCATGATGTCTGGTCGGGTATCTGTTAAATAAAGTAGACTTCCAATCATAGATCTGTAGGTTGGTTGATGCATTGCCGTTGATTCATCATTTGCACTGAGGCTACATCCTGTGACCATGGGGGTACATACTGGTTTTGCATCTTCCATGCCATATTTCTTCAAAATCTGCTTGAGATACTTGGTTTGAGACAAGAAGATTCCGCCTTCATTTTGTTGGATTTGCAATCCAAGAAAATATGTCAGTTCTCCAAGCAAAGACATTTCGAATTCTTTCCGCATCACCAAGGCAAAGCCTTGACTCATAGCTTCTTCATTGCTACCAAAGATAATATCATCTACATACACAACAAGTATTAGTAGTTTGTCATTTTCAATTTTTATGTAAAGATTGCTATCTGCTGATCCCTTTGAAAAACCTTGTTGATGAAGATATTTGTCCAAACAGTAGTACCAAGCCCTTGGAGCCTATTTAAGACCATAGAGTGCCTTCTTTAGTCTGCATACAAGATTTGGATCATTCCCAAGGATGAACCCATCTGGTTGCTCAATGTACACTTCTTCTTCTAAGTCCCCATTTAGAAAGGCTGATTTTACGTCCATTTGAAAAACTTTGAACTTCTGAAAGCTTGAGAGAGCAAGGAACATTCGGATGGCCTCAAGTCTAGCAACGGGAGCAAAAGTTTCTTCGAAGTCTATTCCTTCTTGTTGAGCATACCCTTTATACACAAGTCTGGCCTTGTCTCTAATTACTTCTCCATTTTCATTTAACTTATTTTTGAAGATCCATTTTGTCCCTATGACATTCTTATCTTTTGGTCTAGGAACCAACTCCCAAGTGTTGTTCTTTTCAATCTGCTCAAGTTCTTCATCCATCGCCTTGACCCAGGATTCATCTTTGCATGCCTCTCTTACATTTTGTGGTTCAGTGGAGGAGATGAATGCCAAATAGCTTGAGGCTTCTGCGATTGTTCTTCTTGTTTGTACACCTGCTTCTTTTTGCCCCAAAATCTGAGATTCTGGATGATTCTTTTGAACGTACCTGGATGGAGTCTTCTCTTCTTTCCTTATTTTCTCCTTAGGTGCCTCTTGAGGTTCTTCTTCATCATTTGTTTAATTTGGAGAGTAGTCTTCATCTTCTTCGATATTTTCATGATTTACTTGCCTAGGGATGTATCCTTTTTCATCAACCACTACATCAATGCTGTCAATAATTCTTCCAAGTCTTTTATTCTAACACCTATATGCTTTGTTGTGGGGAGAATAACCAAGGAGAATGCCTTCATCTGCTCTAGGTTCAAGTTTGCCAAGTTGTTCATCAGTGTTCTTAATATAGCATTTGCTCCCAAAAATTTTGAAATGCTTTACCGAAGGAGTCTCACTATACCAGAGCTCATGAGGAGTTTGAGTGTTGTTCACTCGGACATTTGTTTTGTTGAGAATAACAACCGCAACAAATGCAACTTCACCCCAGAAGGTTGCGGGAGTCCCAGACTCATCAAGCATAGCACGAGCCATTTATTGGACCGTTCTGTTCATCCTTTCCACCACTCCATTTTGCTGAGGAGTCCTAGCTGTAGAGAATTCCCTTCTTATTCCATGTTTTTCACAGAAACCGAAAAATTCATTTGAGGTAAACTCCCCACCTCTGTCGGACCTGAGGCACTTAATTTTGTGATCTGATTCGTTTTCAGCCAAGGCTTTGAAAGATTTGAATTTTTTGAATGCTTCGTCCTTGTGTTTCATAAGTCCCAAGCAAACCATCCTTGAGAAGTCGTCAATGAATAATATAAAGTATTCTTCTCCTCGAGGTGACCTTGTCCTAAATTGACCACATACATCTGTATGGACTAGTTCAAGAGGCCTGCTGGCTGATCCTTCCTTCTCAGGGAAGTTAGTTCTGGTTTGCTTACCAAACTGACATGATTTACATATGGTATTGTCTGGAATTTTGATATCTGGAAGACAACGAACTGCCTGGTATTTGCATGCTTTCCTTATTTGTGAAAAGCTTAGATGCCCCAATCTTTGGTGCCATAACCAATGTTCATCATCATTGCTCAAATAGCATTGTTGTTGTCCTTCTTCAAATATGTATAGATTATTTGGATTTCTTCTGCCTTTGATCACTGTTTTTCTTGTATCAAGATCACGAACACTACATCCATTTGATCGAAATATTACCTCGGTTCCTTGATCGCACATCTGACTGACACTCAGTAGATTATGCTTCAAGCCATCAACATACAAAACGTTTCCAGCTTTGACCTTTTCTTTCAAATGAGCAGTGCCTTTTCCTTTTATGGTTGCAGGGGTATCATTTCCAAAAGAGACTTTCTTACCCTTTTTTAAAGCAGTATATGGTTCAAGTTTTTCTTTACACCTGTCATATGCTTCGAACATGCGTTGTCGATGTACCATAGATTTTCCTGTCCTTCTGCATAAAAGGCTATCCCACATCTTTCTGGTTGTGGTTCCTTTATTCTCCATGTTCGGGTGCTTGAGGCTTGTTCCTTTGTCTGCCGAAACCTGCTCCTGCATTCAAAATCTTCATGACCGAAGTTATTACAAATAGAACATTTAATTTCATTTTCAAGGGCCGAAAAGTTGTTATAGGTCCTTTTCGTAATCCCGGTCATACTTCTTTGTTTTTGAGCTTCTCTAGTCATGATTGTCTTATAGGCAACACATTGAGCTGCTTTGTGACCAAAGTTATGGCAAGAGAAACATTGACCATTGAAGAAACTTTTGCGATTATCAAATCTACCAGCCAAATGATTGTAATTTCTATTGTCGTCCATTCTTGAAGAAAATTGAGAAGTTTTTACCTATGGTTGGTTGTAGCTTTTGTTCACCCTTAAGATGGATTGCCCCTGGTTTACCTGGTAGTCTATGTTTGTTCTTGATGTAATTCGTCCCTGCTTTACCTGATGATCTCCATTGGGCTTTTGCTCATTCCTCCTTGCTGCATCAAGATAACTCTTTGAGGTGGATGCTTGAGATGTTTCTCCATTATAACCCAGACCTGTCTTAATTAGAGGAGAACGTTGTACATTGATAATCTCATCCAGAGTTTCAAATTATTTAACAAACTTAAGATTAAGAACCTTTTTTTCTCCATTTCTTTTCTAAGGCCAACAATTTCACATTCTAAATTTTCAAGAGATTTTTCTTTTTCATCAAGTTGAAATTGCAGAGTATCAATGATCACATTCTTTTCTTATAAACATGTCTTGAGTCTAGAAATCTCTTCATAAAAGTCATCCACATCTATAGCATCCATGTAATCATCATCTTCAAAAGCCATTAAAAGTTTATAATCATTACCTCGTTCATCTTCGTCACTATTTGATAGGCCATCACTGTCTTCATGAGTGTAGTAACTTTTCTTAGTTGCATTCTATTTCTTGTTCCATCTAACAGGTTCCTTCCCTTTGTCAACCTTATCCTTGTGCGAACATTTGGCAGCATAGTGACCGACTCTTCCACAAGCAAAGCATTTGAAAGGTAACTTACCTCGGAACCGTCCAGTACCTCATTGAAGATTTCTGACAAAATTTGATTCTTCTTCTTCTTCTGACCCGTGTCCTGACTCGTAGTACTCACCTTTGTCTGAAGCCTTGAAGGCGGCTTCTCTCCTGTCTGATGGACCTCCTTTCCTCATTTCATAAGCAGTTAGAATTCCATGTAGCTGTGACATTTTAAGGCTTTGTAGATTCTCTTTTTCTTCTATAGCAGAAACTTTAGATTCAAACCTAGGGGACAAAGATCTTAGAACTTTTTCAACCACAACAACCTCTTTTATTTCTTCACCCAAATTTTTCATACAATTAACAATCTCATCTACACAAAGAAAATAGTTAGCCACACTTTCATCATTATACATCCTGAGATTTTCATACTGAATCCTGAGGGTTTGAAGCTTTGCTCTTTTTACCTGATCATCTCCTTCATAGCTCAGAACAATCTTGTCCCATATCTCTTTTGCATATTTAAACTGCATTACCTTGACAAATTCTGATTGAGATAGGCATCCTAATAGAGTATTGACCACCTTTGCATTTGTTTCATATTTTTTCTTCTCAGCCGGATCTGTAGGAGTTGCTGAAGGAAAAGTATACCCTGTATCTATGATATACCAGACTTCTGTACCAAGAGATTGAAGATAGGCAGTAACACTTACCTTCCAATAAACAAAGTTTGTCCCATCAAAAATCGGTGGCCTGATTGATGCTTGCCTCTCGTAGTTGCTCATGATGCAAGATCTTTCTTCAAGCGATCAAGCTTCTTCTGAAGAACCTAGTTCTGATACCAATTGTTGGAAATAATACTAAGAGGGGGGATGAATCAGTATTATCAAATTCTTTTCAATATGCCTTCCAGATTTATACTTTAATTTATTCTTCAGATATTGATCATTAATTTGTATGTCAGTACGATATAATAATGAACAAGAACAAGAAAAATAGATAAGCACACCAAAGAACACCAGATATAAGGTGGAAACCCAATGTGGGTGAAAACCACCTACTGCAATATGTCTCTATCTTCTTTCAATTAGAAACTTCTTTTACAAGGATTTTGTACTTGTGCAGTCCTTTACCAGTACGCAGGCTGCAACCTGCAGAGAGCTACAACTCTCTCTCGTTTTCCAGTCTCTCCTGGAAGGGAGCTACAACCCCCTTTGCTCTTTTACTTCTTTAAGGACCACATTTCATTAATTTTCAGACTGGATCCAAGAAGATCAAATAATCATCAAGTACATGCAAATCACCCAATCTCCTTATACAACCAATGAATCACCCAACTACTCAGAATGTTGTAAATAGAAAAGTAATACCAGAAATGTAAACCCAGAACTCTACAACAATAGATAAAAGACAGCCAGTAAATGTTTCAAGACAGGTCCGCAACTTCACCAATATAAACCTGCGGATATCCGCAGCCTTTCTGTGCCTGAACTGCGTAGATCCGCACTGTATCATTCTGCTGCTCTCCATACCACCGCACCTTCCCCTTCTGTTGAACTGCGTACCTCAACTTAGATACGCACTACACTGTGTGTCAGACCGCGTACCTCAACTTAGATACGCACTACACTGTGTGTCAGACCGCGTACCTCCGCACTGTTCCTTCTGCGCCTCTGCGTATCTCCG
This sequence comes from Pinus tabuliformis, assembly GCA_031772625.1. Classification (NCBI taxonomy): domain Eukaryota; kingdom Viridiplantae; phylum Streptophyta; class Pinopsida; order Pinales; family Pinaceae; genus Pinus; species Pinus tabuliformis. The sequence continues at coordinate 1,019,310,285 of CM062817.1, forward strand.
CACTTTGCTTTCTTCTGCGTTGCGTACCTCGCACTACGCCTTCTGATGCGCTGCGTACACCCGCTCTACGTCTTCTCCTGCACTGCATACCCCCGCACCTACGCCGTGGATCACCTGCGAACCTCTGATTAGGGCCAAATTAATAGTCCTCCAATGTGCCACAGTCAGTCAGATCCACAGATCTGATCATGTGCCCGAGAGTTCACGACTCATCAATAGATTAGCCTTAAGATTTCTCCTTGATTTAGATCTTAGCTTTGTAAAACCAAACACCCAAAATTTCAGATCTTAAGATATTCAATTTTCACAAGTGACTAGCCAAGAGATCTCCTTCCCATTTTTATAGTCAAACCCTTATCCATACCATGGGACAAAACCATCAAAAACCAATACAAGGGATCCAAACCGGGGTTCAATAAATTAGATCCTATACCACAGGCCAAAACCATAGGATTGTAAAAGACAGGCTAAATACCAAGGGCCAAACATAGGATACCCCACGTGAGCGCGCTTCTCTACATTGGAGTGAGTGAACTGGGGGACCGCACCTTATGAACGGTGAACTTGCGGGTATGTCCGCACTCCCTGGACGGCGAACCTGCGGATCCGCACCTTTTGAACGATGCACCTGCGAACCTCTTATTTTCCATCATTTTGAGAGCCTGAACAGAATTTTGCCACTTGAGTGAGTTGTACAACACCTGTACCATAATTCCAACATCATCATTGTCATGAACATGATCAACTAGATGAAGAACATTGATAGTGGTTGTCATGACCTTGTGGGTGTCCTTAATTGATTTTCCTTTTGACACTAGTTTCCCTTTTGGGAGTCTTCGGGTTCTTGGGTTTTGATTCCGAGTCGAAATTAGAGGATAGTTAGCATCAATATCTTATAGCCCATCTCAAACTTATTTTCTTGTGGAAGATAAACATTAAAAGTAATAGTACAAACCTTGGAAACAACTAGAGGAGTTACAACACTTGAACTTGTGTTCCTCGTGGGAGAGTGATGCATTATTTTTTCATGATATTTGTAGTCACCACTGACGTGCGGTAGAAATGAGTAAGAGGAAGAACTCAATGGAGCTGAAGTAGAGGAGGATAAGGTTTGCACTAAGGTTGAAACATGAAATAATTTAATTAATGAGGTTCCCAATGGGGTGGAAGGAGAAAATGATATGGAAGGAGAAACTAATAATGAAATGGAGCTAGATGGAGTTGAAGACGCAATAACATTGAAGGTGACTTCAATGGAGTTGATGCAAAGCTTAATATTAAAGAGACTTCATCAGAGTTGTTGAAGAGGAAAATGTTAGTTTTACAAGTTTATATGTGAGTTCGTTCATGGGTGATGTAGGAGTAGAAGGCATTGCGATTGTAACTGGGATTCATTGATAATCAAATGGTTTGAAATAAAGATGTTTATTTTAGACTATGTGTATATTATCAATGCTTAAATAAGATAAATATTAAAAAAAAATCCTATCCCATTTTATAGACAAAATGTTAGACGAGCTCCATGGAGCAAAATATTTCTCAAAATTAGATCTAAGATTAGAATAATATTAAATTCGTGTAAGGTTACAAGATTTGGCAAATACTGCTTTCAAAGCTCATGAAGGTTACTACAAATTTAAGGTGATATTATTCAGGTTAACCAACGCCCTTGCCACCTTCCAAGAAACAATGAATGAACTCTTTAACCTTGCCTAAGAAAGTTTGTACTAGTCCATTTTTATCGTTCTTATCTACACAAGACATGGAAGGAACATCTTAAGCATTTGGAGCAAGTACTTTCTCTCCCCGAAGAAAATCAGTTCTATGCGAAAAACATCAAAATGCACTTTTGGCGAGGAAGAATTTGAATACCTTGGCCATGTCGTATCCAAGGAAAGAGTCCATATTGATTTAACTAAAATCAAAGCAATCATGGAATTTCTAAGGCCATGTAACTTATCAAAACTAAGAGGATTCCTAGGATTAACAGATTATTACAAAAGGTCTATTAAGAACTATGCTCAACCAACAACACCTCCATCTAACTTATTAAGGAAAATTTCCTTCCAATAGAGTAACCATGTAGAGAAGTGTTTTGAAGCACTGAAAAAAGGTATGTCTTCTACACTTGCATTGGAAACACCAGATTTCACAAAGCACTTTGTGGTAGAATGTGATGCTTTAGGGGTTGGGATAGGTGTAATGTTAATGTAAAATGACCAACTAATAGCATTTGAGAGCTGAAAACTCAACAAGAGGGAATGTCTAAAATCTACATATGATAAAGATATGTTGTCCCTTATCCATGCGTTGGCTAAGTGACAACAATACCTCTCAGTTAGAAATATCCTAATACGTCTAGATCAAAATAGAGTCTAATTCTTATTACAACAAAAAACATAATCGAATGAACAACAAAAATGGATGGAAAAACTTTCCACCTTTGACATGGAAATATTACACAAAAAGGGGAAAGATAATGTAGTTGCGTATGCATTCTCATGAAAAGATGATGAAATATGTGCGACAATCATGTTGATTCCTTACTGGTTAGATGAAATTTGTATTGAATATGCCAAGGATCTTGACTCTTATTCCATAATCAATAATTTGGACCAAATTCCAAATTTTGAATGGAAAAATGACATTTTATGGTACAAGAACAAAGTTTACCTAATTCCATCGTCAAAGTTTGAATGGGCAATTTTAAAGGAGGCACATTGTCCCCCAACAACATGACACATTGGATTTTTTAGAACACGCCATGATGCACAACAACCCTTTTTATTGGAAAGGGATGAGTAAAGATGTCTGATTGAAAATATAATATTTTTGTTGTGGTCGACAATTAACTAAATATGCACATTTTATGGCAATAAAAAAAATCAATAAAACATATTTTTGATGTCTTCTATAAAATCATCTATGAATTACATGGTTTTTTGAAGGTCATTGTGGGCGATAGGGATCCAAAATTTAAAGGAAATAATTGGAAATAATTTTGCAAATAAACTGAAATATCCCTTAATATGAGCTTAGATTACCATATACAAACATATGGCAAACAAAAATTGCAAATAAATGCTTGGAAACCTACCTCCGTTGTTTTGTGGCGGATAAATAGAACAAGTGGTTCTAATGGTTCCATTTAGTTGAATTACACCAATTTAATATTTAACCTTAATCTTAAAATTAAATTATTATTATTACTAACCTAGATCCATCATAACTTTGGATCTACCAAGTAGAAATATTTCAATCTCAAGTAATTTGATCCCTCTAAAGCTTAGATCTGGAGTTGATTGATTTAGGTTGGAGTAATTCCCCCCTTTAAATAGGCTATACTCCACATGAATATCAAGGGCAGTACCATGGGTTATTTTTTATTTTAACATAGGGTTATTTTTATTTCTATTTCAATTTTATCTTAACTCTCCCACAAAAAAATAAACAAAGAAAATAATAACATAGAATTTTTAATTTAACATAGATTTATTTATTTATTTTTATTTTATATATATATATATATAGAGAGAGAGAGAGAGAGAGAGAGAGAGAGAGATATTCCTCCTGTAAGCTAAGTAGGACCTTTCTTTCATTCATTCATAATTCAAGCAGGTTACATCATGATGAATCTTCCATGGCCTCAACTTGCCCATTGGGAAACCAGGTTTGTTGGCCATCAGAAGGCATTATAATCCAACCAAAATCAGAAGTCTTTAAGTCTATCAAATTTGGCCTAGTAGGCCTTAATGTCTGAAATCCACAAGATATTTTTCATACTAACTCTAGAGCTACTTATCAATATGGACAACATAAAAAACTATTCAAAAAACTGACATAACAGAAAACGCTAACTAGTCCTCAGAGGACTCAATAGGCGCAGGATCTTTTGCGCTAGACCCTGGGATTTCAGAGTAATGAGAGCACCAGAGGTGTTGTTCAATTCGTCCCAGTCAAACATTCTATTGCTGGACTTGGAACTGGACAAGTTGAAAGTCTTTCTGGATCTCCTACAAGGTAGGATCAATCTGCATGTATTCAGAGGTGTGCATGATGGATTTGGCCACCATATTTTTCATCATCCAGTACAGGTGGATGGTCTGTTTATATTGGGTGACCCTGCCATGGGTATTTCTTGGGTTAGGAACCAGTAACTCATAGTCATCTTCTTGTGCCTCCTCCTCATCTTGGCAAGTAAGATCAGCCTCCCAACGTGCTATAACATATCAGACCTGTTTTGGAATTCCCCTTACAAAAGCATATGCAATGTCCCTATTAAGCTGAGCCTGGGATTTTCGTCCAAATTTCTTGGGTTTTTGAGAGGAGGATTCCCCTCTTATGACCTGGGATCCCATTTTCCAATTCCGCTTGTGGCCATCCACACCCGGATCTCCTTTCATAGCTTATGGTCGAGCCACCTCTGGCACAGTCACCTGGAAAACAATGGAGTATCTCATATAGAACCACGTCCAAGCAGCCACCCACACCACAACGATGGGTTGCCTCTCACGTATTTGACACCTGAGACAATATTCAATAGCAGAAACAGGATTGATAGAACATTAGTCCTTGGGTAATGGAAAATAACATCAAACGAACCAGCCAACCTCCATTAGTGTTTCCTTCCCTGCGTTACTACCCTCGCTTGAACCATTATGTGAAGTAACAGAGTTCGGAGATGAGTCAAATTGTTCTCAAAGGAAGAATCCCCAGCCCCCACCATAGGCCACCCTCCAATTTGGGACATAACAAATATATATATATATATATATATATATATATATAGATATATCATAGCAACAACAATGAGACATAGCATATGTAGCAGCCACGAGGGATTTACATAAATCCATTCATACTCGACATAATTTCTTGCCAAACCACCCAGACAAAAGCAAAAGATTCCCATTCTTTGGAGCAAGATACCATACAAGACAGAGACCGACTCCGAAAACAATAATTCAGAATAGAATGTATGCCACCTGACATTCTCGTTATGCGAAACAACAACAGTAAAAAACAAATGAATCCTTTGAATTACCAAGACCATAGACCTACAGGAAATCTCCATATTTTCAAAACTTCGGTAGGAGAAAGGAAACAACACATACCCTTTACCCTTCACCTGGTTGTCGATGCCAGATCCTCCCATCTGGTCGTAATTGATTGCAAACCACGCCCCCAGAAATCTATCCTCGAGCTGGCTATCGTGCAGAGAGAATGAAACACCCCACGCCAACAATTAACTAGGCACTCAACACTAAGTTCTCTGTATTACTCTATCGACACGAGTTGTCGTCCTTCCACACCATGCACATGTTGTTAGTTATACCCTCACTCTCGCTCCACTTGCTTTCGGTCTAACAGGGCCTCATTCCTTCATAACTCGTATTAATTATCATAATCTTTGTCCTGGATGGCACTCCTGGCTGGATCGCACCCTAATCGGGGTTCAGTTCTGCTGTCAACCGTGGGGTTTTGGGCATTTCGTTGATCATTCTTCGGGATTATGGTTAGAGATCTAGCACTTTCGGGGTACATTATTCTATTATGTTTCTAAGGTTGACCCCATATGAGCACACCCCCAATTAGAAAGAAAGTCAGCCACTTTGTTGCAATTTCTAAGGACACTCGAGGGGATGATGTACTCGAAATCAGTTAGTAGAGTGCTTACTTCTTGAAATATTCATGTTGTTCTCCAATACTGGCTTAACATTTACCAATTTTCTCCCTAATTAAGCCTTTTGATCGTGCCAATGACCAGAGACAATTCACCTTCCACTGTTAGCTTCTGGAATCCCAATCTTCTAACAATGAGGAGAGCTTGCTTTACCACATTATACTTTGCATCATTATTGCTCGCATACCCACAATCCGCTACATAGACATATAACGTCTGGCCCAAGTGATTTTGAAAAATACCCCCAAAAGCAACATCTCGAGGATTACCCTTCGAGGCCCCATCAAAATTTAATTTAATACAAAAAGACTGGAGGAGGCACTAAAATTTAGAAGGAGACGATTGAGGGGGGGTCCATAAGTTCTAGGATGTTGGAGCCAACATTTGGGGAGCCAAGTTTAAGGCTGTAAGGATACCTGCTTCATGCGGTGCCACCTGCCAATCATCCGGAAGCCATTTCTCAGATAGGATTGTTTCGTGAATGTTCTATATGATCCCTTCCCACACCACTTATTGAGGAGTACTTTGAATTTTAAAAATCCTTCAATTCCGTTTCGTCCAGAGAGCCCAAAGGAGGAAACCAAGAATGATATTCCATGCTATGTTTAAAACAGGGCTTAAGAAGAGCCCATCCCTCCCAATCTCAAGAGTTGATTTGATACTGGTGTTGTCTTTGTCCATTCGACCAAATAAATTGGCCAATTTTTTCCAGAAGTGCTCTGCATAGGAACATTGATTTAACAAGTGTTCCCCATATTTAGTGGCAAACTCACACATGCAACACTATGAGGGTCCTTGAAGACCTCGTTTCTGAAGTTGGTCTCAAGTAAGGATTCTTCATCTCTAGACCATCTAGATAAAATGAGTGACTTTCAACCAATATTGACCCGTCCACACCTTTCTCCATATGGGACTACCATAATCCTGCGGTTCTTCCATGGATAATTTATAAGCTTCTTTAATGGTAAACATACCATTAGACATATAGCCCATCTCAAAATGTCTCCTCCTTATGGGACTGTCAGCTTTCCAGATTGTAGTTCTCGATCTAACACCATCCATTGTTTCGAGGTTGGAGGGTTAGGCCAATCTTGCTTCTCTTTCCATTGTCTCCATCCATTGTTCAAATGTTATTTCCATAATTGATTCACCGTGGTGTAGTTCATGCTAAATTTTGGCTCTCTATTGCCAAGAATCCTGCCAGAAGAGGGAAGGCTTCCATCTCGTACTTCCTAGAAGGTATGAGTGTGAATAACATTTATATTAGTTGAGGTTAGATTCCATATTGATGAACCTTTCAAGATTAAATGATTTCTTAATATGCCTTCAGGAGTATGGGGCATTTGATATTTACGGGTCCATATGGTTTTCTAGATATCTTGTCCCCCTTAAATCCATCTCCACCAAAATTTGGTATCCAGGACCTGGTTCCAAACAAAGGGCTCCCGGAGTCTGAGTCCCCCTGTCAGTTTGGGTTTAGTCACTTTTTCCCATGATACTAAAGCCCATTTTTTGGTCTACTGAGCTCCTCTCCACAATATTTTTTTGAAGATCTCCACCATTTTCGCACAGGAAGCTTTAGGAGCAGCTAATGTAGACAACTAATAGATCGACATGGACTGGAGGACTGCTTTAACAAGGACTACTCTACCATCAATGTTAAGGGTCCTAAAAGACCAAGCTAGAAGATGGGATTATAGATCCTTCCAGCAAGACATTTAAGAGATAATTTAAGACAAGGGGGATGCCCAAATACTTATCCGGTAAGAATCCAATACGAAACCCAAGGGTTCTGGCCAAAAAGGATTCGGTGGTAGCGGGGGTGTTAAAAAAGTAAATATTTGACTTGTCACCATTAATCATTGTACCAGAGGCTTGCATGAAGTAGGACATGATTGACTTGAGGGTCTTGGCTTCCCTAAGGGTAACTTGATAGAACAACATGATTTCATCCTCAAATTATTGGTGGGTAAGTGGGACGTCGTCTCCCCAAAGATAGATGCCTCAGAGGGATCCCTAAAGGACTGCTAATTTGATGTATCGACAAAGTCCTTCGACAGCTAGGATGAACAAGAAAGGGAATAAAGGATCTCCTTGTCTCAATCCTATGGACAGGTTAAAGGTGCAGGACGGGGACCCATTGAGAAGAATAGAAAATATGGGGGTAGAGATGAGAGAGGAAACCCAATCGATCCATCAAGAATCGAATACAAAGGCTCACAAAACGCTAAGGAGATAAGGCTAGATAATGCGGTCATAGGCTTTTAACAAATCCAGCTTAATGAGCATTCCTTTGGACTTGAGGTGTTTAAGGGAATGAAAAATCTTCTTGAGAGGTGATAATCCCATCTAGTATCTGACGACCTTGAACAAAACCAGTCTGTTCCAGGGAGATTAAAGTTGGTAGAAGGTGTTTCAGCATTTTAACCATAACCGTGGAAATAATTTTATAAGTGACATTACATAAAGCAATCAGTCGGAAGCCTTGCGGTTCCTCCGACTGGGCTGATTTAAGAATTAAAGCAAGAAACATGGAATTAAGGCAATGATTTACCTGGGGGATTCATCTGGATTCTTCCACAGCCTCAAGGATGTCTTGGCCTATGAAATGCCAGGCCGCTTGAAAAAAATTTGCAAAGAAACCATCAAGTCCTGGTGCTTTATTCCAGGCCATAACTTTAACCACTTCTTCGACTTCCTCCAAGGAGATAGCCCCATGAGAGCCATATTTTGGTCTCTGCTGACAAGACGAGGGATATGCCTAGCAATGCGTTGTATTGCTTCTGATCTGTCCTGATCTGGTTCCAAGAGTAGGGTATGGAAATGGTCGACCATGAGGTCCTCCATTTCCTCATGTTGAACCATCATGTTTCTTGTTGGATCCTTTAAGGAATAGATTTAGTTCTGTTAGTGGTGTTGGATCATGGCTTTGTTGAAGAATTTGGTGTTTCTTCTCCTTCTCTGGGCCACTCGTCCCTAGATTTTTGCTTCTAGAAGATTTCCTCTTGTTTTCTTTTTTCTTCAATTTTAGTTAGGGTTTGTTGTCGCTTCAAATCGCACTAGCAGCATAAGTGCTGCAAGGGAGATAGAAAGCCTCCTAGAGACAACGTTTGGGTTGATTGTAGCCTAGTGCCTAGGACATCTTAAAGAGAGGAGTGCTTAAGAGATAATCTATGAGGGGTTTTCAACACTCCAATTGTCACGTAAAAAGGTAATAGGATGAGCTTGGTTCACTAAGCCTTCAGTGAGTTAGTTTCAAGCCAACACGTGGATCCAAATGCTGGGGGTATATTTGGGAAAATCTCAAAGAGAAATGACCTCTTCTTCTGGTGACCAGCACACAACAATGAGACAACTTAAAATTGAAGTTGTAGAAATGGTGGAGAGGAGGAAAGGAAGGAGGGAAGTAGATGCATAGGGCTATAACAAACAAAATCTCGACCAGCAATGTTCCAACAGAAATATGGAATTCAATGTATAGGGATGTAAACAACACAGAATCCTAAGCAAATATTTTCCAATATAAATATGGAAGAGGGAGGAGGTGGAGTGATAGAAACAACATAGTACTTTTTGAGGTTTCATGTCTATGACATGGGTACCTCTATCACCAAACAATGTGAGAAAGGTTGTGCTCATACAAGTACTGCAGGATAATCTAATAACACAAGTAAATATGTAGTTACTACAGGTATTGTAGGCTATTGAGCAACACAAGTAAATATATAATACACATAGGCATTGTTCTCTATTTAGCAGGCAGGGTAAATACATGAACCAAGGAGAAACCAACAATCTCATTACACTATTTCAAAGAAGGAAAAATGACTTATGAAATGAGGTTATAGAAGGGAAAACATATTGCACATTGATCATGCTCAGAATCATCAAGGAAAGGCCATTTATCTTAAAGGGTCCAAATAATCAGTCCATACATTCAGCACGATATCAGTGAAGCCCCCATGAAAAACAAATTTAACCAAAATGGCATCTCAGAATTCAGACCCTGCGGGTAAAAAAAATCGGAACCAGCCAACCCCTGTTAAAGTGTTGCTTCCCCATTTTTATAAGAAGAAGGGGAGCTGGAATTACAGTTTACAAAATATTTGAGCCAGAGCTCCAACTGTTTGCTAGACTAGCTATCTCAACCCATGTCAGGCATTATTACCAAAACGATTACAATTGGGTTTCAATCCCTTCTTGAAAATAAATAGAAATTGCAAACTAAAAAGAAAACTAGAGGATGATGGAGGAAGTGTCCCTTCTGTTGTCCCTACGAATGGCCTCTGGTCAAGCTACTTCTATGTTGTGATGCGTTCCTCTGCTGCGGAGCTGTTTTCTGTCATTTTTTCCTTTACTACGTGGATGACTAGTTATGTGGAATAGGGAGTGGGTCCATCCAAGTGCATGTCTTGACGGTCCTTTGCTGTGTAAAGGAGTGAGGCTCCATGTCGAGCCATTAATTCTTCCTAAGTTCCCCCCATAGTGATCTACTATTGCGCCATACTTCATTCACTGCTTTAGCTGCCGACCCATATGCCTTCAATGCCCTGTATTGTACTATCGGGGCCTCACTGTAATTGGGGATTTTTCCTTTGAAATATTACGAATCCACGGGCTATGATCCCCGTCAGCCCCTTTAGTTTAGCCCCTTTCCACTTTTATTATCATATGACCGAGGGCTATGGCCAAGGGCTTAGCCCTCGGGTGCTAAGGCCTTTAGGCTCCCGTCTTGGGGGCCTTTTTCCTTTGATACTTGGAATCCTACGTCCCGACGCTTGATATCACTTTAAATTTAGCCTTTTCCCCTTAACACTTGCGATCGTCGATCTGCGGGATAGAGTGATGAATGAGCATGAGACTTTTGAAAGGGATGTACCCGACATCTCCATAACTCCAGTGTATAAAATGTCATGTCGTGGAGTTCCCACATATCACAATCACGGACTGGGAACTTCGGCAGAAGAATGATTTTTTCTATTTGCAATCGTCGATTACCAATCTGTGTGGGGGTGATGTCATCACTTCCATGTGTCACTCGGAAATGCCCCTATAGGACCCTTCAAAATGCCAAATCTGCATGCCACGTGCCACCCGTATTGCCATGTCATTGATGACATCAATTGTCATGTCATACATATGTGCCAATGGGATTGCGCCACATGGCCCCTTGGAAGAGAGAGAAAGGGGGCCGCCCATTCCTTTTTTTGCATGCATTTCCTTTGTTAAATGATTTCGACCTTCCTCGACGATTTAACACTGGCCCAAATTATCAGTGATTTGTGCTATCGACGTGTTTCACCCCCCGCAATTCCTTAAGGATGGCCCATCGCAGGACTATGGGACTGCGGAATCACGAGACTGCGAGATCGCGGTACTACGGGATTGCGGGACTACGATATCCCAGGAATGCAGGATTTGATGTGCCTGGGGCCCTCCAATGTGCTCCTATTTCATTTCAAGGCAACATAACCCCCATCTTCAAACTGCTCTAACTTCTGATCTAGAAGTCCATTTTTGGACTTCTATATATCATTCGAAAACTTATCACAAGCTATGCAGTAGAGAGGGTCCGATTCGACCATGAGAGCTTATGTGGCTTTGGAAATGGCTTTAAAATTCACTATTTTTTTGTACTTTGGGCAACTGATAACCTTATGAAGTAGTGAGTGACAATATTGGCTCCATCTAGGGACAGTGCCTTGATGGCAAGGTGTTAAGAATGAAGAGACTAGTATCCTTCACAATTGGGCATGGAGTCAGAAATATATGAACTTACATAAAATATCCATGAAAATTTGATTGCAGGGAGTCACTTCCACCTCAAATTGAAATGCGTAAATAAAAATTCTAAGAACTAAAAAATAAATGCTCAGCTAGTGAGCTTATTATGTACATTCCTACTTATGCATAGGGCTCAATTCACCTAAATTATTTCAACCCTCCAATGGAGCCAGGCGAACATTTGAGTACTAACCCTTATGCCTTCACGCTGCTTAAAAATAAAAATTAAAACAAGAAAGCACCATGAAAAATATGCAAATGAAAAGATTGATTCATGCTCTAGGCATAACCTCTATTGCTAGCTTAAGAATATGCCCATGTACTTAGCCACAGGGTCATGGAATGGACAAGGAAAGTTTGTAGCTACCTCTTTTTCATGAGCAGTCTGCTGACCAATATCCTCTTGGTTAGGGCAACCACAATTACTTACCAGCTCCGCAATCTTAGGTCTTTCAAGAAAATCTTGTTGTTGATCTTTTACTACCCATTCTTCAAAGGGCCAACCCTCTTGGAAATTTGCAATGGAATCTTCGGCTTTTGAACTGTGAGAGTCATAAACTGTAGGGTCTACTGAGAATTCCTGGCAGTAATCTTTCTATGATAGACAGTAACAGACTCTACGTGGTCTTTCAGCTTTGTGTTCTCCTTGAAAAACCTGTTGTTGGGAGCTTTCTCCCGGCTTGCTGGTAAACATATCCTTCTAGACCTTTGTGACCATCTCATCCTCCTCTAAATAATATGCATCATAAATGGGAGGATATTTTTTTCATCTTGCTCTCCATGTGGAGGGTGTGCATTGTAAACTGGAGCCTCTTTCTTAACCTCCTGGTAGGCCTCCTCTCCTTATGCATCTTCCCATGACTGGGGTTGTGGATCTGCAACTGTTGTTGGGAAAAGTATCCAATATGAAATGACCCTATCCCACTCTAAGGGTGATAGTACCTCAGCAACAATCAAAGCAAAGCTATTTGAGATTACTTCTTTATGAGATGTAAGAGAGGGGAGAAAGAGATCCACTAACCGATGTCTTCCGCTAATGATTGATCCAATCTTCTCTCCTTGCTGCTTGCTCCCAGCTCCTTGCTCTTTCACTGGCCCAGCTACACCAAGATCTTGCAAAATGGCAAGAGAGGGAAACTACAAGAAGCATACATTCATAATTGATTCAAGGATTAGAATAAATCAAATACACAAGTATAACAATACACCATTGAGACACATGCATATAGAAGAACCTCAAATACTTTATTAATGGAAGAAGTAAAGTTCAGGAAGTAATACAACCATAAGAGGCCCAATCCAGCATCACCTCCCAGCAGAAAGAAATCTCCTCTTCACCTCCTTCAAAGCAAATCACTCAATAGTTCTATACTCAAACCAACAACAATTCTTTACATTCACCAGATTCCAGCCTCCCTAGACCTCATGAGAGAGCTCTATATATAGGAGTTTTGGAGAAAGGATGAGTCAGCTTGAGGCTGGCATGAAGCTGACTAGTGTCCTCTCCCACTTCAGTTATTCTTCAGTTCTTGAGTCCACTTGGAGGTTCTTGCTTCCACTTGGAGATCTAGACCCTCTTACTCATCACCAGTCGAATTCCTTGATCCAAGTGTCATTTTGGAAGCTTCCTGGGCATTGACACCTTGAGGAATGACTGTGCCACTTGTCCAAACTCGCCCAGCACAGGTAGCCTTCTTTGCAGTTGACATTCAGCGCAGGTAGACAGTGGAGCAATTGACATTCAGCGCAGATGCTCAGTGGAGCAGTTGACATGATCCAGAATTAGCTTGTTTTTGAGTGTTTTCAGGTGGAGAACTGCTATTCGGTGTTGTGGTTTGCTGACCTTGTTCCTCTAGGGGTAGGAACAACATGTTTAGGGACTTTGGATCCCTTAGATTATGGACATTTCATGCTTCATGCTGTAAGGCACAAAAATGTCTATAACAGCAACACTTGACTCTTCACCAGAGTCGTGTTCATCCTAGGAAGGAGGAACATCAAATTCAGTCAAATCAGACCCCTGAGGGCTTGTTGGCAGCTCAATGATATTTCCTTTTTTTCTTTCTCGCTCATTTGGTGATGCTTCTTGATGCGAGTGGATGTTTTCATGGAGCAGAGGTCCACAAACATATTTAACAGGGTCTTCGACCTCGGGAATGTCTTCATCATTAAAATGTGCACAACAATCTTCAAATAGAGCATTCAGTGGGTAAAATCTTTTGAAATATTGATAGAATGTTGTATGAAAACATTTCAAGGAAGATATACTGCCACTAGGTATCGTTTTAAACCAAACTCTAGCATCCTCTTCTAAAGACAACTTGAACAACTTCATTTGTACATCTTCAAGATAAATACCTTGTTGCTCCAAGCATTCATAAAAATATTTGAGGTGTTGGTCAGGCCTTCTCTCTTTGTTCCCACTGAATCTAGGCAAATAGGCATTCCACACATGAAATGCAGGGACATGATTGGGATAACCAACAATAGAAGAGAAATCTAGTGGGGAAAATTGGTTGGCCAGGAATGCAGGAAGGGCCATCTCAGAAACCTCCCTATATGAGTGATTTCAGTTTCAAAAGTAGGGAAATTTTCGGCTATTGTAGCATCAAAGTAAGTATTGGGCTGCTCGAAAGCGAGGATGATAAACTAGAGAAATGGATAGTGGAGTCACCAAGATGTTTACCATAGAATGAAACAGTGGAGTCGCCAAGATTTTTACCATAAAACGAAACGGTGGAGTCGCTAAGGTGAGAGATCTTCAACCCACACTACCCCTTCTCACCTAACAGAGGGAATGTAAAATTTTTTTATACCCAAGGAAAAATATTCTAATCCGTTCCCTGACAACGGCACCAAAAAGATGTTGTCGCTTCAAATCGCACCAATAGCACAAGTGCTGCAAGGGAGATAGAAAGCCTCCTAGAGACAGCCTCTGGGTTGATTCTAGACCAGTGCCTAGGACATCTTCAAGAGAGAAGTGCTTAAGAGATAATCTGTGAGGGGTTTTCAGCACTCCAATTGTCACGTAAAAAGGGAATAGGATGGGCTTGGTTTAATAAGCCTTCACTGAGGTAATTTCAAGCCAACACATGGATCCAAATGTTGGGAGTATATTTGGAGCAATATCAAAGAGAAATGGTCTCTTCTTCAGGTGGCTGACACACAACAACGAGACAGCTTAAAACTGGAGTTGTAGAAATGGTGGAGAGGAGGAAAGGAATGAGGGAAGTAGATGCATAGGGCTGTAATAAACAGAATCCTAAGCAGCAATGTTCCAGCAGAAATATGGAATTCGATGTATAGGGCTGTAAACAACATAGAATCCTAAGCAAAGATTTTCCAATAGAAATATGGAAGAGGGAGGAGGTGGAGTGATAGAAACAACGGAGTACTTATTGAGGTTTCATGCCTATGACGTGGGTACCTCTATCACCAAACAGTGTGAGAAAGGTCATGCTCATATGGTACTGCAGCCTAATCTAATAATACAAGTAAATCTGTAGTTACTACAGGTACTGTAGGCTATTTAACAACACAATTAAATCTGTAATACACACAAGAATTGTTCTCTATTTAGCAGGTAGGGTAAATCCATGAACCAAGGAGAAACCAACGATCTCATTACACTGTTGCAAAGAAGGAAAAACAACTTATGAAATGAGGTTACATAAGGGAAAACATATTGCACATTAATAATGCTTGGAATCAACAGGGAAATGATATTCATCTTAAAGGGTCCAAATAACCTATCCATACATTCAACATGATATCAGTGAAGACCCCATGAAAAACCAATTGAACCAAAATGACATCTCAGAATTCAGACCCTACGGGTAAAAAATTTCGGAACCAACCAACCCCTATAAAGTGTTGCTTCCCCCTTTTTATAAGAAGAGGGGGAGATGGAATTATAGTTTACAAAATATTTGAGCCAGAGCTCCAACTGTCTGCTAAACTAGTTGTCTCGACCCATGTAAGGCGTTGTTGCCCAAAACGATTACAATTGGAATTAGATCCCTTCTTGGAAAAAAATGGAATATGCATAACTAAAAAGAAAACTAAAGGATGACACAGGAAGTGTCCATTCTGCTATCCCTATGAATGGCCTCTAGTCAAGCCCCTTCCATGTTGTGATGCGTTCCTCTGCTGCAGAGCTATTTTCTATCATTTTTGCCTTTACTGCGTGGACAACCAGTTCTGTGGAATAGGGAGTGGGTCGCTGCAAGTTCCTGTCTCGACGATCCTTTGCTGTGTAGAGGATTGAGGCTCCATGTTGAGTCATTAAGTCTTCCTGAGTCCCCCCCCCATACTGATCTACTGCCGCGCCATACTTCGTTCATTGCTTTAGCTACCGACCCATACACCTTCAATGCCCTGTATTTTACTATCAGGGCATCACTGTAATCGACGCTTTGTCCTTTGAAATATATGAATCTGCGGGCTATGAACCCCCTCAGCCCCCTTTATTTTAGCCCCTTTTCACTTTTCTTATCATATGATTGGGGGCTATGACCGCGGGCTTAGCCGTTGGGCGCTAAGACCTTCAGGCTCACATCCCAGCGGCCTTTTGCCTTTGCTACTTGGAATCTCGCGTCCCAGTGCTTTATAGCACTTTACCTTTAGCCTTTTCCCCTTGAAATTTGCAATCGCCGATCTGTAGGATAGAGTGATGAATGAGCGTGTGACTTTTGAAAGGGAAAAACCCAACATCCCTATAACTCCAGTGTATAAAATGTCACATCCAGGGAGTTCCCGCATATCACAATCGCGGGCCAAGAAGGAACTTTGACAGAAAAATGAATTTTGCTATGTGCGATTGCCAATTGCCAATCTGCGTGGGGGTGATGTCACCACTGCCACGTGTCACCCAGAAATGCCCCTATAGGACCCCTGAAAATGTTGAGTCTGTGTGCCACATGTCACTCGTATTGCCTTGTCATTAATGACGTCAGTTATCATGTCATACATATGGGCCAATGGCATTGCGCCACGTGGCCCCTTGGAAGACAGAGAAAGGGGGGTGCCCGTTCCTGTTTTTGCACGCATTTCCTTTGTTAAATGATTTCGGCCTTCCCTAACAATTTAACATTGAGGGCCCGAATTATCGGTGATTTGCACTATCGACGTGTTTCACCCCCCGCAATTCCTTAAGGATGGCCCATCACAGGACTGCGGGATCATCAGACTGCAGGACTGCAAGACCATGGTACTGCGGGATTACAACACTGTGATATCGTGGGAATGTGGGATTTGTTGTGCCTGAGGCCCTCCAATGTGCTCCTCTTTCATTTCAAGGCAACATAACTCCCATCTTCAAACTGCTCTAACTTTTGATCTAGAATTCCATTTTGGACTTCTATATATCATTGGAAAGCTTATCAAAGGAACCATGCAGTGGAGAGGATCCAATTAGACCTTGAGATATTTTGTGGATTGGGAAATGGCTTCAAAATTCACTATTTTTCTGTACTTTGGGCAACTGATAACCTTATGAAGTAGTGAGTGACAACAAGGTTCTTCCTTCTTCGAGAGCGAGAGGGCTTGTTCTTCCTTCTATAATTATCCTCTGTTGTATTCCTTTCATGCGCTTCTGGAGGTGGACTTGCTCTTTCATGATATTTCTAGACTCTGTTTTATTCCAAGTTTTGATCTGACTTTTCAGGTCTTTCAATCTAAGTTGGAAAGTGTGCATTCAGTTCCTTGCCACCAGTTTTTTAATTTACTCATGAAGGACTGGTCTTGAAGCCAGAACGTTTCAAATTGGAAAGATCAGTTTTGAGGAGCCAGCTTTAGATCCATTTATAAGTGGATTTCCCAATGATACGATTCGAGGCAGGGGAGGATTGAGGCCTCAAGAAATATGTCTTTGCTATTGATACCTTCTGATACAAGGAACCAATCCAACCGTGAAGCAATCTGGTGCGTCCCCCCTCTTCTATTGTTCCATGTATATATCTCGTTAATGGTTGGGATGTTGACCAACTTTAGATCTGAAATAAGGTCTCTGAAGTATTCCATGTCTTGATCTTGGTGTTTGATCCCTCCTTTTTTCTCCTCCAAGTATGTGATGAGGTTGAAATCACCCCCAAAAATCCATAGCTCGTCCAGGCGCACTTCATGGAATGATCTTAGATTCTGGAGGAAGGAGGCTTTTTCTCATGGAATATGACACCCATAGACGGATGAAAGCATCACCCAGTCCTGGGTTCCAGTATGTCAGAAGCGTCCAGATATAATGCGAGGCATGCTTATCCAGTTATCAAAGAGAAGTTCAGCAGGGTTCCAAAGGATTGCAAGACCATCTGCACTTCCTCTTACATATTCTGCCATCACTTCATAGCCTAGCAGATAATTTTTAATGATTTCCTTCAGTTTCTCCTCTCACACCTTTGTTTCCTGAAGGTAGAGGATACTGGGGTTATCTTTCCTCGATCTTTCTTTCAAATAGCACTATTTACCTCGACTATTTAGGCCTCGTACATTCGAAGAGAGTATTATCATTGGGAAGGCTTATTTAAGTGGTGAAAAACCACCAACAATGGTATCACACTGCCTGAGTTCACTATTGATCTAGATGGCTCCAGAGGCACACATAGGACAAAGAGGACTCAGGAATGCTCAAAAATCAAAGTGTTTGGATTATGCTCGAACTAGGACCAGAGTGTAGATCTCGTCATCCTGATCGCGACAGTGTGAACGGTTCGTCAATCTGAGTTCGGATGAAGGAGATGGAAGCAGTCAAAGTTGGGTTGACTTTTGATCACTAGACAGGATTAATGAAGGCATAATTTGAACTTTTTCCCGCGGACGGAATCCGTCCAACTCCGGCCAGATTTCGAGCAAAATTGTTGCCCATTAAAATGACTACTTTAGTCCAAAACTGAATTTTCCAAATTCCAAAATTTGTTATTATATAGAAAAATACATATTAAAAAAAAGAGGGGTGGGGGCCACCAACCCCACCACCCCAAACTCTCATAACTGCATATATTAAATAACATTTGGTGGAGGGGTAGGCCACGACCCTCGGCCCCTCCTACGGAACTATCTGCAAACAACTCGCATCAAAATAAGTGGGTGGTGGGCAGGCTCTTGGGGCATGGACCAAACCACACCCAACCACCACGACGTAGTGGAAGCCAGGTATGGGGGCGGGCCCAACCCAACCCACGAACATTGTTAAAAAATTTAATGTGTAAAAAAAGGAGGAGGCGAGTTTTGACCACCTGACCTCCTCCCTATTAATCAGACTGCCAACAACCGCACCACAACCGTTTTATTGATTAACCTGCCCGAGAATTTATATAAACCTAGCATTTGCCAAGTGCGCCCAGGCATGGGGGAATGAGGAGTGGCCACGGAATTTGAGATGATTATTTGTTAATTAATTTTTTCATGCAGGTGGAACCATGACTAAGCGAAATTTCCATAAGGGTGAAATTTTTGCAGTGTCCAAATTGGACAAATTTTATGTCGATCTTATACCTCTCGGCGACACGAACCCGATGGCGCAATCAATTTCCTGATCTGAGCAGCCAATTTGTAGAGGACTCGGAGGAGGGAATCTTTAAGGAATCTAGGGGAATCTAAAAGATTCTTTAAGCCCCAAAATTCCACTTTCTCAGAATTCAAAAATTTGACAGTCGATTTTGCACTATTCGACACCACAAATCTGATGGTGTGTTCAAATTTTCCATTTTCTCATTCTATTTTTCAGCCACTTTTCTAAGTGGAATGCAAGTGTTAGCATTTATGTGCGAGAAACCATTTACATGCGATTGATGCCATGAGATCGATAGCAGGAACAAATTCAACAGTTTGACATCCACTTCTTGAGATGGCCCCTGGTTATGAGGTATATGCAGTATATTCATGTACTTCTTTTGCTATGCATTGTGCTACACAGATCCATGTTGATGCTTGAAGTGGGATCTTGTTTATTACTTAGTTTCATGATTTCAGATTGATGTGACGCGGAATCATATATGTGATGTACTTGTTGTCATGATTCGTCATGTTATATTTTGAGATCCCTTTGTTGTATGTTGATGGGATAATCGTGTTGTCGTCATGTGTTGAAGCCCCAAAAATCAGGTCTACAACAAGGGGGATAGCCACCGGTTTGGACCTTGAAAGCAGCTCCTTTTCTGTTTGGGATGGTGGGTCCGACTGGGGATAATGGGACCAGTTTCCCAATTTGTGTGTGTGTGATGAGAATTGATATTTCCTTTCTAACGATTTCTAAGTAAAATGCTTTTAATCTAAATCTAATTTAATAACATGCAATTGTATTCTAATGAACAGAAATATCTATTCTAAAACTAACCCGAGATTTAACTTTTCAGCTATGCGATCTCAAATAATTTCTAACAGCAATTGGTAATAAAGATCATTCAATTGCTATGAGAAGAGAATTTGATAAAAATAAATTGTTTCGTATCAAAAGTTAGCCGAAACAATTCTGAGAAGCATATCGCATAATAAGTCATTCATACATTAAGCATAAACAGAATAGTCATCAACGTACAAAAGTGCCAAATGATAACTCAAACATTCAAGCCTTCATATATAAATAACTAAACACAAATATCACTTTAACACATAAGCAGAAATCATTAAGAGATAAAAGTACCATTGATAACAGGTTCTACTCATGAGCTTCAACAATATAGATTTATGTCTTCCTAATTCAACATCTACTAAGAGTACAAAAGTGAATTTCAGTAGCAGACATTAAACACAGATATCAATAAATCTCGTTCCATTCATTCATAAAAACCTCCTCGGAGGGTGCAGAAGTGCATGTTTTGAGGAAATGTTTTTGACAAATTTCAGGACCCCTCTCTAAATGCATGAGAGGGGTTAAAATACTACTAGCTAAATACTAAAAATAGTCTATTACAAAAATATAGGAGAAGGTTTTAAATGACCGTCCTCATCTAAGGCAAAAATAAATCAAAACTAAAACTAAAACTGAATCTAGAAATTAACTATCTATGTATCTATTCTCTGAGATCGCAAGCATTCAGCATCGGCTTGAAGAGCGTCGGTTGGCTAACCTTCGATTTTAGTTGCCCTGCGAAAATAGAATCGGTAAGAGCTGGCACTATCTTCTCGGCAGAGTTCGTAAGGCATTTGAGAGTCATGCATTGATTGTGTGGTTTAACCAATTATTGCCAGTAAGAATCCCAATTCAACTTGGTTAACTTCTTGATGGACTCTGCTCTTTCTTCAGCATTTTGTCTCTAGCTTGTCTGCAGATGTTGTGCCTTTGGGAGAAATCCCGGAGCGGTCTCTGATATGAGATTTGCTCTGTGAATTGTCTGTCTATTATATCAACATTGTCCAGTACCCACTTAATCATGTCTGTGTATGGAAGAATTTTGGGTCTTGCCGCTATCCGGTGCAAGAATGAACATGCAAGTTCTATGATTGATGCCTCAGACGACCCGCGTGAGTCTATTGTTGCTTTAACCTCCATTATTCTGGGAATTTCTTCTTCGAGTAGACTGTATATGCCTTCCCAAGTAGTTATTCTGGCATCTCTGTTATAGGTGGTGTCTGTGTATAAGGGTGTCATTTCTTTGTCCTCAACAACCAGAGCTTTTCCCTTCTTTCCCATTACGCTCTAAACACTACTACTTATATTTTTCTGCTTTCTGCTCCTGCAAATTTACAAGAAAATAATAATGATAAGAGAGAAGGTGACGGGAAATCTCTTAATGCCGAAATTATATAAAATATATCACCCTACGTGAAACAAACTTTCGATCAGATCTAAATCTTATCTCATTAATGACCATCAACTAACCCATTAAATCGACATTAATGCCCATAACATGGGATCGGGTTACAAGATAAACTTTATCTAACGATGAGCCCTGCAGATCTGCGATAAGGTGATTTTGCGATTTGCTTCGCGATATCGTTAGTCTGTTATGTTAACAATCATTTATCACCACATGTTTCTGCGAGATGCGATTTGCGAGACGTCCTACCGCATATCGTTGGATCGGGATACTTTACCTTAAGTGATACTTGCGGCATATGAAAACTGCGACGCGCGATGGGTCTTCAAGGCATGCGATCTCGCATCGCGTTTTCGCAATTTCGGGAGTTTGCTTATATGATGTGCTCCATTACCCTTTGCGATGCGATGTTTTATCGTTGAGAGAACGATTTTATTAGAAACTTATCATAAAACTTATGTTCTTTGGGTTTTGCGGGTGTTTTCCTAAGTTTATGATAGTATGTTTTACTCAAAGGAGAATATAAGCGCTACTTTTATTTTTTTAGAAGGGTCCCCATTTATTTAGTATTAGTAATAAAACTAAATAAAAGGGGGTTTGTTGCTGGCCACAACAATTGGCGATTCACTTGGAAGAACCAGTTATCTCTGATTATCTTTTGAATTTTCTAAACTTCCGAAACAGAAAAGTTTTCTAGAAAATCAAACTTTGTTATAGAAACATAAAGTGCATCATGCTTTCAGCCGTTAATGGTAGTTTTTTTCTCCTGTGTTAACTCATATTATTTTCTTCCCAATGCTAGTCATTGTATTTACATTAGCCAGTACTTGGTTTATAAATATAAAAACAAAGACTTCTCTATAGATCAGTTTTAAGTATGCTCATTTGTCGTAGGTAGAGCCTCTGCTACTAGCAGGCATTCATAGCCTCGACAGGGTTACCTATTACCCAGCAATGATCTTGTATCCTACTTGGAGAAATATACAATTTTCAAAGATAAATCCATATCCACACTTATTGCTTTTGTTTTCTTTTAATTCTTAAAGAACAATGTCTTGGTTTGGTAGCCAAATTATGACAGTGCCATTCACTTGATTTATAACTTTGTTGAACAAGCTGGCTCGTGATGAGAACCCTTGTCTTTTGATTGCGACAATCTTGAGTCATTGCCCTGCTTTGGTATGCAGTTTTGGCAATGTCAGCAAGTTATAAAATCTATGATCATGATAAGTCGGCTCGTGATGAGACCTCTTATTCTTTAATTTTATAGTGTATCGTTGGATTATTCCTTGAAACTCGTAGTTCTCTAGGTGGGGAGGAAGTCATTGGTTCCTTGAGAATAGATTTGGATGACAATTATAGAGTTTTTGGAAAGAGCTTTTCTACAGAGAATTTTGTTTTGTTATTGATGCTTTTCATTGACTGATATAAAACAAATTCCCAACAAAGGTTGCTTTTTATCAAAATTAGTAAGGCTGAAACTATTAACATTTCTAGGCTTATAGCATTTGACTGTATCTTTCGATAATAATGAACAATTTTCCAAATCAGTTCTATTTATACAAGCGAAAAAACAAAATTTAAAAGAAACACTAGTCTTTTTCGTAAATTCCAAATGTAACTATTTACAACTTGTTTTATTATCAAAATAAAGCTATAAACAATAGTTTACAAAAATAGAAGAGGTCATCTCCTATGGAAAGTATTTTTTGAGGATCTACCCATTAACAAGTAAAGCTTCTCTTTTCCTTGCTAAATCTTGCAACATGAAAGTGGATGGACCTATGATTTCCACAATTTGGAATGGGCCAAGCCACATTCGTTGAAATTTTGAATGTTTGCCTTTTTCTTCGTGAGCCTTATCCCATTTTAAAACTAAATCTCCAATTTGAAAGTCCTTTCTAGATACCATGCTTGAATCAAAGGAAGCCTTCACTAATGCTTGATGATGAGTGTGTGTGATTTTAGCCTATTCTCGTTTCTCTTCTAGCTTAAGGATTTGTAGTTGTCTTAGTTGTAAAGATGAAGTTGGTGTTTTGTCAATAAATTGAACTAAGGCCAAAGAAGGAATTTCTAGATGAGTTGGGAGAACCACTTATTTCCCATAAACTAAATTAAAGGGAGAAGTGCCAATGGAGGCTTTCTGCGTTATTTGGTATGCCCAAAGAGCATACATCAAAGATTTGTGCCAATTTTTATGATTCTGATTAATGGTTCACTTAATGATTCTGATTAAGTTTTTATTCGTTGATTCGGCCAACCCGTTCCCTTGTGGGTAATAATTGGCAGAATATTTAAGATTAAATCCTCTTTTAAGTGCAAATTCAGTGATAGCATTGCCAGAAAAATATGATGCATTATCAAACATTAAAGCAGAGGGTAAACCAAACCTGGTGATTATGAACTAATCTATGAAATCGATGATGTGCTCAGCATTAGCTGTCTTGAGAGGAACTGATTCTACCCATTTAGTAAAATAATCTGTAGCTGTAAGGATATACCTATGTTGTTTAGAAGAGTGCGGAACAATCTCACCTATTATATCCAATGCCCATTGATCAAAGGGTTGATCGATATTGACTAATTGTAAAGGTAACGATGGTTTATTTTGTCTCCCAGCAGCAGTTTGACATATTTGACATTTCCTTACATAGCTATGCATATCTTTAAATAGTGTAGGCTAGTAGTATCCTGCGCGCAAAATTTTATGTGTTGTAGCATCTCCTGCATAATGTCCACCTGCTGGTCCATCATGGAGTTCCTGCAACACCTTTTCAGCTTCAGATTTCTCAAGACATCGAAGGAGAACAAAATCATAATTCATCCTAAAAATTACATCGTTTACGAGTTGATACTGCTTAGCCTTCAATCTTAAAGTTGTTTTCTTTGTATAATCCAGATTTGAAGGATCATATCCATTCTTTAGATTAAATATGATATCAGCATATATCGATTCAATATCGTTTAGGCTTACCTCATACATTTGTACTTCTTGATTTGAAGATGGCATTTTGGAAATAAGCGATGCTCCAGCCAACATTTTGCAAAAGCCTTGACCTTTTACAATATTTGTTGGCTTGATCTCAACGTCGTATTCTTGTAAGGCAGTAACCCAATTTGCTCTCTTTTCACCCACATCTTTCTGTACTAAGAGATTTCTTACCGCTAGAAACAGTACTATGATTTTTGTATGGGTTTTAAGAAGAGAGGGTCTAAAATGCTTGATCGCCTTGAAAACAGCATAAGCTTGTTTCTCAACGTCAGAATAATTTAATTCAGTCCCTTGCAAATTTGAACTGAAGAAGGCAATTAGGGATTCCACCTTGTCTTGATTTGCTTGAGTGAGTATCGCAGCATATGATTTATCAGAGGCAAATGTGTACAAAATGAAAGGATCAGAAAAATTTGGAGTTGCTAAGGATGGGGCATTAACAATCGCTTGTTTAATAAGATTGAACACTTCATATTCCTCTTGGCCCCATTTGAAGAGTGAATTTTTCTTAATCATTGCTTGTAATGGTGACACAATCCTTGAGAAGTCTAGAACAAATATTTTAACAAAATTAATCTGGCCATGGAAGGATTGCATGGCTTTCTTGTTATGAGGCAAGGGTATTTCAGAAATCTCCTTAGTTTTGTTGGGATCAATATGGATTCCAGATTTTGACACTATAAATCCAAGAAGTTTTCCTTCACTTAATGCAAAAAAGGACTTTTTTGGATTAAGTGAAATCCCGTACCTTTGGCAACGTTGGAAGATCTGCTTTAAGTCTCTAAGGTGATTACCGTGTTTTTTAGAATATACAGTTATGTCATCCAAGTAAATCACCATTGATTTGTTTACTAATCCCTTAAATGTGATGTCCATGGCCCTTTGAAATGTGGCACCAGCGTTTATCAAACCAAACGACATCTTTTGATATGCGTAAGTACCCCATTTGGTTCTGAACATGGTTTTCAGTTGATCGTCGGGATGGACCAAAACCTGGTTGTAGCCGGAGAAACCATCTAAAAAGGACATTAATTCTAATCCTGCAACCGCTTGCAATATTTGTTCCATAGGAGGCAGGGGAAAATTATCCTTTTGGCAGGCTTTGTTAAGATTTCGAAAGTCAATACAAATTCTAATGTCTCTGTTTTTCTTTCTAACGGGAACGAAGTAGGAAACCCATCTAGAATGTCGAAAAGGAAAAATGATCTTAACTTTCAATAATTTATTGAGCTCAGATTTAATCTGGCTTTCCAGATTAGGATGGATCTTTCTCAGCTTTTGTTGGACAGGTTTTTCATCAGCTATCATTGGGATAGTATGTTGAATGATTGAAGTGTCGTAAGTCTTAAGGTCATCGTAGTTCCAGGCAAAGACACTTTTGTAATGTTTCAGGAGACGAACAAAGGCTGATTTTTCTTCAGGGGCAAGGCCAAGACCTAGCTTGATATTCTGTGGCTTGGTATCAGTTCCTAGATTTACTAATTCATAGTTTAGAGTTGAACTCTGAAGTTTTAAATTGGTAGATCTCTTAAATCGGTCTTTCAGATCATATAGGTCTTTCAATTTGACTATAGATTTTGGTATAGCATTATTAGTGCTTTCTTGTTGTAATTGTTTGTCATGTTGGTCCTCATCGATTATCTGATTAGTGTAAGATCCTTCGGGTGATAAGAAGCTTACAATATCAGGATCATCATTGAAAATTCTCCAGTTTGTAACATTATCAGGGATTGAGGGCCTAAAGATCAATTTGATTGAGAATCTGTCTAGGCTATAGTCTTCTGATGGAATGAGCTTGGAAGCTACGTTTGCCAGGAGGTCAACACTAGCATTTTGGAGTCTGGGAATAGGTGAAATATTAAATGCTATAAAATGTTCAGTCAGATCTTGCACTAAGGATTGATAATGTTTTAAATGACCTGATAGACAATGTATAGTATTTCGTACTTGTTTAATAACAATCTCAAAGTCCCCGAAGACTTGTAGATACTTGATATCTAATCAGATTGCCTTGTACAGTCCTTGGACTAGGGCTTCGTATTCTGCAGTGTTGTTTGTGCAATCAAACTCGAGTCTACATGTTATCATAGTTTTGTTTCCCTTTGGACTAACTAATACACATCATGCTCCTGCTCCATCGTTAGACTTAGAACCATCAAAAAATAATTTCCAAAAGAAAGATTTATTTACAAGACTATCTATAAACTTAACACATTTAGAACTATCTGTTTGAGAAAAGTTTTCTACTTGAGACAGAAAAAAATGTTCTAAGTAAGGTGAAGTATGAGCATTAAAATTTCCTAATAAAGAGTCAACCTGAAAGTTACCAATTATATTGTTGTTGTATGCTACAGGTTCATTTTCTCCTTCTAGTTCCGCCACTATGTATTTTTGGTGTCTTTCTCGCTCAACCTTTATCTGATTTTGTTTACCATTGTAAGGGAGCTACATATGTGACCAGTCAGTCGCAAAGTATCCATGAAGCTTTTCAGACCAATCCCTACTAAGAATTAAGCCATAAAATTCGGGAATGTCTGCAACTAGAATATCAATGACTTGACATACCTTTGGATTAGATGACAACCTTATGGTAACTTGATTTAGTTCACCAATTACTTCAACCTGCGATCAGTCCAGCTGAACTATGCGTACTACAGATTATTGGGGTTGGACATTTGACTTTGCACATATTGTTTTAGGTAAGATATTAGATGAAGCTCCTGAATCTATCAAACTATTATGCAACTTTTTATTGAAAATTTCGTAAGTAAGAAGGAATGGAGGAGTATGAGATTTGACCTACCACTGATTAAAGTAATATCATTCAGATCAACTTTATTTTCCATATTCGTAGGAGGTCTTCCCATCTCATCAGAAGCTTGCGAGATTACAACAGCAGGAAGAGGTGCAACAGGAATTGCATGTAACTCTTTCAAAAGTAGCTTCTGTTGATGTTTTAGTTTGCTCAATTCATAAAGAGTAATGTTAGCCCTAGTCTTCTTCATGTCTTCAATGATATTATACTCCATCTCATCAGAAATAATCAGTGTTTTAGACGAATTTAGTGAATCGGATTGGACTGGGCTTGTTTGAGTCGCTTTTGGTGATGATTTCTTACTTGCGACTTTATCTTTGGATGTCGAGCTTGTGCTCTTTGGTTTCAGACTAGGTTGTGGAGGATCGAGCTGATTTCTACTTCTGGTACTGACTGGTGATGCCTCTTGATCCTCTTCGTCTAGAAGGATGAAGTCCCACATTCCCTATACTTCTACAACTTCATCTTCATCAGAAGGTTCCTCGTTAGAAACTTCCTCTTCTTCTCCTTCAGATTCTGCATTTGTTATAGCATTGGGTGGCTTTGAATCAGTTGAAGGATTTTTCCTATAAGGTTTGTAAGGCTTTTTAGAAGAAGTCTCTGCTACTTGTCTCTTAATTTCAACCATTTCGTTAGACATGGTTTTAGGTCTTTCTGCAATCCTTCTAAATCATATGGGTCTTTTGATTGCTTTTTCTTAAGATCATCTCTAAAAGTAACCTTCTTAGATTTTCTTTCATCGACAACATTTTTCTTTTCTAAAGCTAGATACATTTTTCTACCGCTATCGCTTCCTTCATGTTTTCAGCCAATGTTGTCTTGGCAGCCCTATCAACGAAGATCGTTATGTTTGATGTTAAAGCAGATATGTACCATTCACTTCGAACTTCTTCACTAGGCTTGGAAGTGATTGGAATTTTATTCAAAAGCTTGTTGAAACGTGAATTAAAATCTTTGATAGGTTCTCTCAACTTAGTCTTTACATTCGATATATCATTTATGAGTGTTGCTATAGATCTATCATCACCAAACTTAGTCAAGAATTTCTCTTGGAAAATGTCCCAACTAGTGATGGATCCTGATGGTAATGAAAATTACCAGGATCCGACTGCTCCTTGTAAAGTGTAAGGGAAGAGCTGGACAACAACATCTTCATTAATAACTCCATTTAGATTTACAAATAACATAAAGTTATTTATGTGTTCTTCTGCTAGCTTGCCTGCTTCAGGATTAAACTTAGGCAGCCATTTTTCAGGATGTATCGGTATTTGACTCAAGGGCGCAGGCATTAAGACTGCCCCTGGGTTATTCCATGGGGTGGCCATCGCTAAACTACTAATAGAGGAAAGTGCAGAGGATGTTCCTTGTGGTTGGGAAGATGAGGATATTAAAGTTCCAGATGATTGAGAAGCAGATGTTGAAGTTCCAGTACTCTGATGGACAACAATTTGAAGTGGAGGGGTGGATGGTTGTCTTCGCAATGGAGAAGTTGAGATGGATGATGATGATGAAAGAGTCTCACTATCAGACCCTTTAGGTGACTTCCTTGCTCTTTTCCTTTTAGGTAGAGGTAATTCAGTTGGTTCAATACCAAACTTTTCACTCTGCAATCTGGTAAGAGGATGAGAAGGATTATATTGCGAAGTCACACTACCTTGAGATATTTCAGACCTTTGCGATGATATGGAAAATCCTTGAAGTTTATGAATCAAAGACTCAACTTTAGGAGGTTCAATAGTAGATTTCTTTGAAATTTTTGGGTTTATTGTAGTGGTTGTTGTTTTATCGACTTCTTACTCAAGATTTAAAGATTCGAAGTGCGATGGAGAAGTTGGGGTAGATGTCGAGGGTGATTTACCCTCATAATGATATTTAGATTTGGATTTACTAGCCATTCATATTTCGGGGCCCTCCTTCTAGCACCAAATATGTTGACGCCCCAAAAATTGGGTCTACAACAAGGGGGATACCCACCCGGTCCGAACCTTGAAAGCAGCTCCTTTTCCGTTCGGGATGGTGGGTATGACTGGGGATAATGGGACCAATTTCCCAATTTGTGTGTGTGTGATGAGAATTGATATTTCCTTTCTAATGATTTCTAAGTAAAATGATTTTAATCTAAATCTAATTTAATAACATGCAATTGTATTCTAGTGAACAGAAATATCTATTCTAAAACTAACCCGGGATTTAACTTTTTAGTTATGCGATCTAAAATAATTTCTAACAGCAATTGGTAATAAAGATCATTCAATTGCTACGAGAAGAGAATTCGATAAAAATAAATTGTTTCGTATAAAAAGTTAGCCAAAAAAATTGTGAGAAACATATCGCATAATAAGTCATTCATACGAACTCACGAAGAGGGATGGAGCGCGTCGGTTTAGGGTAAATGTTTAGGGTTTTTTCTGCATAATATTGCAGGCCGACGCTTGTACTGTTCCTGTTTTCACTGCCTTGCCGGTGTTGTTTCGTCGTAACCACACCCGTCGCCATCCGTGTCCAACCACTAGCTGTTATGGAGGGGAATATGGAGACAGAACTCGTGGACTACACCGTGGACCCTTTTCCGGATCAAGTTATCTTCGGTAACCCTAATTTCACTATGTCGGTTTCTGATCCATTTCCGATTTTGGACCTTACCTCGCAAGCCGTTACACCCATGGTCACTTTGCCCGGATATAACTCTGCCCCCTCCTCCTCTGAGCCACCTCATGTGGACTCGTCGGGTCTTGAAGCTACTCCCCTATCTCCGGGTACTCTGCACATTCTATCTACCTACATGCCTCACTCGCTCTCATTCGATCCTCATCCGCCCCTCTCCACTGTTCTCCTCACGCCCCCGGTTGATATTCCCGCGGTTGGATCATACATTCCCCCTGTGCCTGGGCTACGGCCTTCCGGATGCTTCGAAACCCCGACGGTAAATGTTAAACCTGCTAAGAACATCTCTCCTGAGGGTGTCCAAAACCCCTTTGTTGATCACCCTTCGGCCCTCCGTACCAAGAAGAGGAAAACAAGGTGCATTAAGGTGACTGCTAAGGATATCACCATCAGGTTTGGCGAGACCTCGGCCATAGGGGAAGCTGCGGTCATGGCACGCACGGCGCTGGTCGGACATGTGCAAGGTCGTGCATACTCTGCTAACAGGCTGACGCAATGGGTAAAGGAAATTTGGGGTGCCCTACTTAAAGAATTACCAGATGTTCATGTCCTTCCCCGTGGATGGTTCTCCCTCCATTTTGCAAAGGAAATTTACACAAATCTCGTACTGGCAAAGTACTGGCATATTGAGATGGCTCTGGTTCTCCTCAAGAGGTGGAGCCCCCTTTTCGACCCGGAGTGCGAACAGATTGGGGCAAGACCCCTGTGGGTTCGTCTGCCAGGGCTACCTCTACAGTACTAGAGTGAGGATGTACTCATAAGGATTGGAAATGCTCTTGGCACTTACCTAGATCACGATCGCACCTTTGTGGAATCGAAGAATCGAACCCTTGCTCGTGTGCTGGTACACTTGGACACCCGTGAAGGACTGGAGGAAAAGATTACACTACAGTGGGGGAAATACAGCAGGACTCAGATTCTGGATTATGAAGGCGTCCCGTTTCGATGCAGACGGTGTCATCAGGTGGGACACCTCTACAAAGATTGCCCGCTCAAAAAAAAACCAGACGACTCCCCCAAGGCCACTCCCATTCCATCAAGAGGAGCTTCTCCAGTCATTTCTCGTCCACCTCCGGGGTCTTCACCTGCCGCTCAAGCTACTCCATAAAAATCTGGGACGATGGAACTCGACTCTTTCTCTCCGTCGATGACCAGGGCTCATGCTGCAGCAGAAGCCGCACACGCCTCGGGTATCGCTCTTACCCCTACCTCCATTATTCTTGATAGCTCTTCATCTATGGTTGTATCTACTGCACAGATCACTATGGCTCATTGCAACATGTCGACCACCCCCCCATCGTCACTGTTGTTCCATCTTCTTTTCCTCACTCTTCTACCTCCACCTCGTCGTCTTCCTCTGGGAAATCTACCTCCTACCCATATTTTCTCTGTCCTCGTTCCCACTCCATGGATACGCCAAGCCATCAGGTCGAGTTAGGGTTAGCTTCTCCGGGCCCGGGACCTATGACCACCAGAGGTAGAAAGACTGAACTATCCAAAGCTATTCTGCAGGCTGGGGCGGAGGTCGCCTCCGGTCGACAATCCACTCTTAATGGGGTCCTTAGAGAAAATTTTACCCCGCGAAGCGTTCCCCCATGAAATGTTTATCCTTTAATTGTAGGGGCATGGCTAGTGCCCCCAAGAAACTAGCCCTTCGGAGACTCTTTGAGGTTGAGCCGTCTGATATTATTTTGCTTCAAGAGACTCTAGGTCTGGCCGAGAATATCACACACTCTCTACAAGCTCTAGCCCCGAGATGGAAGTTTTTGGCTCTTGATGTTGTTGGGAGATCAGGGGGATTGGCTATTGGATACAACCCTAGAACTATCAGGGTTGATGCATCCTAGGGAGGAACTGGATTCATGGGTATCGATGTTTTCTCTACTGAACTAGGAAAAACCCTCTGAATTGTGAATGTATATGGCCCTTGCCACCAGAGGGAAACGTTTTGGTCTCACCTCTTAAACCTTTCCTTATTGACCCCTGACCACACCATTCTGGGTGGGGATTTAATTTTTCATTGGGCTTTAGTGAATCCTGGGGATCTTCGGCTCAGGTTGATGCCATTACTAAGTTCATGACAAACATCTTGGAACAGACCAATTTTATGGACGTCCCCATGCAAAAGCCTCTGCCCACTTGGAGGAACAGGAGAGTGGGTACAACGGCATTAGCCCGCAGACTTGACAGATTTTTGTTGAAGGGCCCGCTTTTACAGCATCTTCATCATTACAAGCAATGGGTCGGTTCGGGGGGTATATCTGACCACTCCCCTATTTATCTAGAAATCCTTGGCCCTCTCCAGAAGCCGAAAGCTCCTTTCAAATTCAACCATACATGGTTGCAGGACCCGAGCTTCATAAAATTGGTTACTGACTTCTGGGTTGCAAACCCCATCGATAGAGAGGCATCCCTGGCAAAAGGTTTTTGTAAAAACCTCACCATGCTGAAGCATCTGGCTATCAATTGGGCAAAGGATAAGCATAGCAGGGAAAACGCTCAGCTCAACCTCATTGAAGCTGAGCTATGCTCCCTTCTGGATGATCAGAATTTGGGTTTCATCTCAGGAGAAGAAAAGACACGTTTGATCGAGCTGGAAAACCAAAAGGCTCATATTCTCAAATTAAGGGAGGAAACTCAAAGATTGAGAAGCAGATCCATTTGGTTAAAAGCTGGCGATGAAAACTCAAAATTCTTTCAAAATTATGCAAAGGGAAGGAAAGTCACAAATACTATTTGGAATCTCCCTCTCCCAGAGGGAGGATATGCAGACTCTTTCAACAAGCTCTCCCAGCTCGGTACATCTCACTTCAGGAGCATTTACAGGAGTCCACTAGGCACAAATCTGGCTGAGATCATAAATGTGGCAAATCATTTTCCCAGATTTGTAAATGGGGAGGATACTGATGATCTCACGGCTCTTGTCACCACTGGGGAATTGGAAAGCACATTAAAGTGGTTCAACAAAGATAAAAGCCCAGGCCCAGATGGTTGGACAATTGAATTCTATCTAGCTTTCTATGACCTATTGGGACAAGACCTGCTGAGGGTGGTGGAGGAGAGCAGATCATCTGGTTGTCTATATCATGCTATTAACTCTACTTTCATTGCCCTCATTCCTAAGTCTGACACCCCATCCTCCTTTGATGACTATCGCCCCATATCTTTGTGCAATTGCCTCTACAAGATCATCTCCAAGATTATTGCAAATCGCCTCAGACCCATCCTATCTAAGCATATTGCCCCCCAGCAATTTGCTTTTCTTGAAGATCGACAGATCCATGAAGCTATCGGTTCTGCCCAAGAAGCCTTGCATTCCATATGGTCCAAACATCTCAAAAGCATCATCCTTAAGATCGATCTGTCAAAAGCTTTTGACCGGGTCAACTGGATTTATATCAAAATTCTCCTCATTCATCTGGGTTTACCTCTTATTCTCATCAACTGGATCATGGCTTGTGTCACCACCCCTACTTTCAGTGTCCTCATCAATGGATCGGCCTCCCATTTCTTTCACTCTGAAAGGGGTCTCAGACAGGGTTGCCCCCTATCTCCTCTCTTATTCCTCATTGTCATGGAAGGGTTGAGCAGATTAATCATTACAGCTAAGAGAGATGGATCCCTCAGTGGTCTCAAGATCACTGATGACTGTTACCTCACTCATCTGTTATTTGTGGACGATGTTCTTATCCTGCTGGATGGCAACATCAGAGACTCACTGGCTTTCTCCCGAATACTTCATCTTTTCTCGAGTGCTACTGGCATGCTTGTAAACCAACAAAAATCCACTATTACTTTTGCCCGCACCTCAGTCCATGAATCTCAGTATGCTCATCAGGTTTTCCCTTATAGCATCCATCCTATGGACAGAGGACTAAAATATCTGGGGTACTGGTTAAAGCCCTCGTGTCAAAGGATAGCAGATTGGGTCTGGCTTGTCACAAAATTGGAGAAAAGGCTCACCTGTTGGAGTCACAGATACCTATCCAGGGCAGGTCGGTTAGTGCTTATCAAAACTGTCCTGGAAGCAACCCCAGTCTTCTGGATGGCTCTTGCTTGGATCCCCAGACATATTCTAGCTCACCTTCAGAAATTATGCAACAGATATCTCTGGGATGGTAACCAAGACAAACGCATCTTCACCTGGATCGGCTGGCAAAAGATTGCACTACCTAAGAGATGGGGGGGATGGGTTCTAAAAGATCTTCCACTATTTTCACAAGCTCTTGCGACCAAAATGAGTTGGTCCCTGCTGACTAGTCAGAACCTATGGTCCCGACTATCATATCATAAATATATCTGGCCCCAAGACCTGTTGGAATGGGTCAGACTCCCTAGCTGGCAAAAATCAGGCATTTCATCTGTATGGAAGGCGTTGCTACATTCATTACCTCTAATCAGAGACAACCTGATCTGGAGGATCAATGATGGATCCCTGGCTCGAATAGGATTGGATCCTTGGATCGGCAGTGGAGGTAGGCATATCCTATCTCAAGACCTCATCAGATATTTACACTCACGAGAGATCAAATTTTTTGCACATATTGCTGACCAGCAAAACTCAGGCGTTTTTAATCAGGCATGGAGGTCGGTGCATCAAATGGACCTTCCACACAAATGGCATCAGGAATGGCAGGATTTCAGAGCTGCCTTAATTGAATCCCATATCAGAATTAAAGAGGTTCGGACGAACTTATATGGAGTCAGGCTGAGAATGGTATATACACCCCAAAGGTCAGATACATTGTTCTAAACATACATAAAAAACCGGATATCATCCCGTCTTGGTGGTACAGCATCTGGAAGCTTACGGCGCCGCAAAGAACCAAGCTGTTTTTTTGGTGTATGCTAAGGAACAAAGTACCTACAGGGGAGCAACTCTCGCATATAGAGCTTTTCAAGGACCAACCTGGTGCATACTGTGCAAAGGAGCATCAGAATCTACAGAGCACCTCTTCCTGCGCTGCAGAGCTATACTTGCTGGGAGAATAACCTGTTACGCGTTAGAATGGCCGATACTATGGCTAGACGTGTGTGTGGCTAGAGCTGAGTGTGTGTGCCTATCACGTGGGTGGGGCAAGGGGCTAATATCACGAATATGTCCAGCGAATGACTATGTGCAACCCCGGAACGGGACGGGGGGAATAATTGAGTTACCCAAGTTACCACCGGAACAGACCGACCTACACGATAAAGCCAAGACCTAGGGGCACCGAAAGCAGACCTGTGGAGTTCTCTATCAAATTCAATTACATTCAACGGGAATTGGGAAGGAGCAGACCTGAATTCCGCATGGGAATAATGGACGCAGAGGCACAAAGGATCGAAGAGCTTAAACCTTCCGATTCTCGTCAATTGGCATATTTGGAAAGCCCGTAACCGCCATATCTTTGACAACAGGCCTGTTCACTGGCCTCTGATCGAGGCTGGGATTATTGCTGCATTTAGGGAGCTTCCAGACCCCCCGCCACCCAAAGAACGCCATCCACACCCACCCCCGTGTATTGACACAAATACACCTTGGGCCTTCTTTGATGGGGCTGCTAACCAACAGGGTTTCGGTGGAGGTTTCATCTTATACATCAATGCTCGTCGTTACTACAAAGTAAAATTAGGCCTGGGTGTCGGAACCAACAACTATGCTGAGCTCATAACCTTGCGCCACTTACTACATTTCTCTCTGAGTCTCCATTGCACCAGCATAAACATCTTTGGGGATTCAAAAATTATTATAAATTGGTTCAATGGCATATCTGATTGTCACATACACACACTCAGCATCATTCTAAATGAAGTTTTTATTTTCAAAGCAACTTTTAACAACATCACTTGCTCTCATATCTACAGGGAGCATAACAGCCATGCTGACAAATTATCTAAGGAGGTCGCGCTGATGAACAGGGGTGTGTGGGAGATTACCGAGCTGCAAGGGACAAATGAATACCAGTACTATCACCGGCCATACATAGATCAAAGATATCAGCGTGACCCTGGTCACTGAACAGGGTGCATTTTGTTTTGTTTTTTGCTATCTATCTGAACAACACAAATGATATTTTTTGAAATGTCACAGAAAAAACATGTGAGCCTAGAAAGGATAAATGTATATGTATAGACACAGTTTTGACATTATATAATAGCGAACTATAGCAGATTGCCCTACGAGGTATATCTGGCTGATAGATACACATAGCTTATCATATGTATTTTTCTCTTAAGATCATTGTCCATAGTGGCAAACAGCATATGCGTAAAGCATCTACAATATGCAATTTTTCCAATCTAATGAAAAATTACGGATTTTTCCAGAGGAAAAAAAAGAAATAAGTCATTCATACATTAAGCAAAAACATAATGGTCATCACTGTACAAAAGTGCCAAATGATAAATCAAACATTCAAGCCTTCATATATAAATAACTGAACATAAATATCACTTTAACACATAAGCATAAATCATTAAGAGATAAAATTACCATTAATAACAGGTTCTACTCATGAGCTTCAGCAATATAGATTTATCTCTTCATAATTCAACATCTACTAAGAGTAAAAAAGTGCATTTCAGTAGCAGACATTAAACACAGATATCAATAAATCTCGTTCCATTCATTCATCAAAACCTCCTCAGAGGGTGCAGAAGTGCATGTTCTAAGAAATGTTTTTGACAAATTTCAAGACCCCTCTCTAAATGCATGAAAGGGGTTAAAATACTACTAACTAAATACTAAAAATAGTCTATTACAAAAATATAGGAGGAGGTTTAAATGACCGTCCTCATCTAAGGCAAAAATAAATCAAAACTAAAACTAAAACTGAATCTGGAAATTAACTATCTATGTATCTGTTCTCTAAGATCGCAAGCATTCAGCATCGGCTTGAGGAGCGTTGGTTGGCCGACCTCCGATTTTAGTTGCCCTACGAAAACAGAATCGGCAAGTGCTGGCGCTATCTTCTCGGCAGAGTTCGTAAGGCATTTGAGAGTCATGCATTGACTGTGTGGTTTAACCAAGTACTGCCAGTAAGAATCCCAATTCAACTTGGTTAACTTCTTGATGGACTCTGCTCTTTCTTCAGCCTTTTGTCTCCAGCTTGTCTGCAGATGCTGTGCCTTTGGGAGAAATCCCGGAGCGGTCTCTAATATGAGATTTGCTCTGTGAATTGTCTGTCTATTATATCAGCACTATCCAGTACCCACTTAATCATGTCTCTGTATGGAAGAATTTTGGGTCTTGCCGCTATCCAGTGCAAGAATGAACATGCAAGTTTTGTGATTGATGCCTCCGATGACCCGCGTGAGTCTGTTGTTGCTTTAACCTCCATTATTCTTGGACTTTCTTCTTCGACTCGACTGTATATGCCTTCCCAAGTAGTTATTCTGACATCTCTGTTACAAGTGGTGTCTGTGTATAAGGGCGTCATTTCTTTGTCCTCAGCAACCGGAGCTTTTCCCTTCATTCCCATTACGCTCTAAACATTGTTGCGTATATTTTTTTGCTTTCTGCTCCTGCAAATTTACAAGTAAGGAAAGAATAATGATAAGAGAGAAGGTGACGGGCAAGCTCTTAATACCGAAATTATATAAAATATATCACCCTACATGAAACGACCTTTCGATCAGATCTAAATCCTATCTCATTAATGACCATCAACTAACCCATTAAATCGACATTAATACCTATAACTTGGGATCGGGTTACGAGATAAACTTTATCAAATGATGAACCATGCAGATCTGCGATAAAGTGATTTTGCGATTTGCTTCGCAATATCGCTAATCCGTTATGTTAACAATAATTTATCACCACATGTTTCTGCGAGATGCGATTTGCGAGATGTCTTATCACATATCGTTGGGTCGGGATATTTTACCTTAAGTGATACTTGCGGCCTATGAAAATTGCGACGTGCGATG
Organism: Pinus tabuliformis; assembly: GCA_031772625.1. Lineage (NCBI taxonomy): Eukaryota > Viridiplantae > Streptophyta > Pinopsida > Pinales > Pinaceae > Pinus > Pinus tabuliformis. The sequence continues at coordinate 1,019,347,889 of CM062817.1, forward strand.
GGTCTTCAAGCCATGCGATCTCGCATTGCGTTTTCGCAATTTCGGGAGTTTGCTTATATGATGTCCTCCGTTACCCTTTGTGATGCGATGTTTTATCGTTGAGAGAACGATTTTATTAGAAACTTATCATAAAACTTATGTTCTTTGGGTTTTGCGGGTGTTTTCCTAAGTTTAGGATAGTATGTTTTATTCAAAGGGGAACATAAGTGCTACTTTTATGTTTTTTAGAAGGGTCCCCATTTATTTAGTATTAGTAATAAAACTAAATAAAAGGGGGGGTTGTTGTTGGCCACAACATCATGCATGTTTACATTGAGATCCCTCTTATGCCATGTTGGCGGGATGCTCATCGTGCATGAGTTTATGTCATACTGATAGGAGTCTTTTGACTGAGAGTTCCTGTAGTGGAACATCTCTTGGAGCCACTCCTGCGTGAGGGCATTTTCCTTGTATGATAGTGAAATCACCTCTATGTACATCTCACTATTGACAACACTTAATGCAGCGGCCTACACCATCTTGACACCGGGGCCTGGAGACGTAGTCCCTCCTGGACGAACTCCGTTATCAACGGCTTATGTTTTCATGTGCTGGTGATTGTCATGTTCCTATTCTTTACAACATGTAAATGTATTCATTGATGCTCTTTTAAAAATTCAATTTACCACATCATGAAAGTAAAAGGTATTGGAAGGGTCCTTTGTCACACCTGGACCTGGATCAAGTGGTATCGGAGCGGTCTTTGCGTGGATGTGAATTTCAGCGTGAGCAATGGAACATGCAGCAACAGAGGATGAAAAAGTGATGTATGAGACCATGCTCAAAATTTTCAAAAGGGTAGAGATAATGTATGAAACTCTACAGAAAGAGACAGAGGAAAAGGAGCAATTGCAGCTTCAATTGCAAGCCACAGAAGAGGCCATGAAAGGACTGAAGCAAAACAAACATAATCTTCAAATAGAGAACGTTGAATTGAAGATGCGTCTACATGAAGAGAAAGAGGAGAAACATAGATTGCTACGATAGCTGCAAGCAAAGGACAAGGCCTTGGAAAAGCTGCAACGTGACCCATGTGAGGTAAAATGTAGTTCTCTAAATTCATGTATGTGTCCTGATGATGATTTCGCTGTTTTTGAAAATCCTACCACAGGAATTGGCTCCAAACTGTTGAAGAGAAAGGGTTATGAAGGAAAAGGCTTGGGCATTAATGGCCAAGGCATTGTCAACCCCATCAAAGTAGAAGAACTACACTGTCAGGTAGGACTTAGGTATGTCAGGAAAGAAGTTGGGGAATGCGTCAAGACAGCTAGTGAACAACCAACAACAGATGATGAGAGGTCCTCATCAGTTCTTTCCAAGTCGACAGAGGAGGTAAAAGATGTTGATTTACTTTTAGTTTCATCGTCACATAATATGATTTCTATTGGAGATTTGGAGATCCCAATTACAGGGACAAACATGAGGCTCCTTACAAGGACGAGGCACGAGGAGGAAGAAGAACTTGGTGTTAATAACCAAGGCATAACTCAACCATTGGAGGTTGTGTAGAGATCTCAATTTGCAGACTTGAGATACACTAAAGGAGAATGCTCGAAGGTGTCAGACTCGTCCGAGACATCGTCGAAATCGTCAAGGAAAGAGAATGATGGGAAACATCCCCATCATCCCATGGTAGTTTCCATTGTAGGGAAAGATTTGAGGCAAGCTCTCATCGCCATACTTACACCAGAGACAGCAAGGAAAGGTATAATCAGTTTTGATATGCGAATGTTCATTTCAATGATAATTATGTTTTTTTATGAACGTAAAACATGGCATCGAAAAACATGTACCTTTCGTGGATTACATAATCATACATTTTCTGAGTGTTGGAAAAGAATGGCAACACACAAAAGGATGAGGCGTGAAAGACCCCTCTCAACAACAGGTAAAGAAACATGTTAAGCAGATCTAGAGGAAGAAAACCTATTGCAGTCATTGCGATAGAAGTGGCCATCAAAGAGCCACTTGTTGGAGGCTCCATCCAGAGCAACACCTTAAAGACAAAGTGTTGGTGCATGAACGAGGTGAAACAATTGTTTGACAAGAAAAACCACCACAAGGAGGTGACCCATTCACCTTGATAAGTGAAAAATGGTTTCTAGATATGTTAGCATTTCATGGTCGTACTTTTGTAAATCATTTGTTGCATTTTAAAATGTAAAAGTGATGATGTTTTTTCCATCACTTATTCAGCAACAATGATGTCTCGTCTTATTTTGTGGTGCACGATAAACTCTGAAAGTGATGTCATGTTTCCATCACTTGTCAGAGAAAAATTAGTGTTTGGCCATATTATTGTAAATCATATGTTGCATTGATGATCTGTTTTCCATCACTTGTTGAAGCAACAATGATATTTCGGTCTTGTTGTCGTAGCTGGAGTATTGTGTCCATCTTGACGTCAACATGACCACCGAGTATGTTTTTAAACTCGTGGCAAGTGCGGGATGCTTGGGTCATTAGTTGGTCATGAAAGTCAAGCATGTAATTTGCAAAAACAATGTACTATAGGTGTCAGAGATTGAAGGTGTCGGCTCATCGCTTAAGGCTCCGAAGAACAAAGGTGAAGGAGATGGAAGCGAGGCCTTTAAGGATGCTTGTGCTGCAGATAAGGTACAAAGAAGTTGCAGATTATTTTTCATGCTTTTGGAGGACCAAAAGCTCCTCATTGGGGAGGATTGATAGAGGTGGCTCCAGAGACACACAAAGGACAAAGAGGACTCAGGAAAGCGCAAAAATCAAAGTGTTTGGATTATGCTCGAACCAGGACCAGAGCATAGATCTCGTCGTCCTAATCGCAGTGGTGCGAACGGTTCATCAATCCGAGTCCAGATGAAGGAGATAGAGGCAGTAAAAGTTGGGTTGACTTTTGATGACTGGGCAGGATTAATGAAGGCATAATTTGAACTTTTTCGGCGGACGGAATCTGGCCAATTCCAGCTAGATACCGAGCAAAATTGTTGACCCGTTAAAATGACTACTTTAGTCCAAAACCGAATTTTCCAAATTCCACAATTTGTTATTATATACAAAAAATATATATATATAAAGAGGGGAGTGGGGACCACCAACCCCACCACCCCCAACTCTCATAACTGCATATCTTAAATAACATTTGGTGGAGGGGCGGGCCATGACCCCCGGCCCCTCCCACGGAACTATCTGCAAACAACTGACACCAAAACAAGTGGGTGGTGGGTCGGCTCTTAGGGCATGGAACCAACCACACCCAACCACCACGACGTAGTGGGAGGCAGGTACCAGGGGTGGGCCGCCCAAGGCGGGCCCAGCCCAATCCACGACCTTTGTTAAAAAAATTAATGTGTAAAAAAAGGAGGAGGCGAGGTTTGACCACCAGACCTCCTCTCTGTAATGCCCTACTTAATCTTATCATGCAAATTTTACTAGTGTATAAATTACCTTAAAATATTGACTTATAATTATCAAGAAGTATTGGTACATACCTACATTGGTGAAACTATAAATTTATTGCTGATATAAATTTCGTTATTATTCAATTCCCAACTTACCTCCTCAAATTTGAATTTTGATAGGATATGGTCTCCTACCATTTATTCCAAATCATATATTCATATCTCATCCCCAAAATGTCCTCTCAAATTTACTTGGGAGAAGACATGGTCCTCTCCAATTAATTACCAATTATATATTTATATCTCATCCCCAAAATGTCCTCTCAAATTTACTTGGGAGAAGACATGGTCCTCTCCAATTAATTACCAAATTATATATTCATATCTCATCCCCAAAATGTCCTCTCAAATTTACTTGGGAGAAGACATGGTCCTCTCCAATTAATTACCAAATTATATATTCATATCTCATCCCCAGAATGTCCTCTCAAATTTACTTGGGAGAAGACATGGCCCTCTCTAATTAATTACCAAATTATATATTCATATCTCATCCCCATAATGTCCTCTCAAATTTACTTGGGAGAAGACATGGTCCTCTTCAATTAATTACCAAATTATATATTCATATCTCATCCCCAAAATGTCCTCTCAAATTACTTGGGAGAAGATAAGTCAAATGTAAGGATGAGGGGGTAGTTATGGCATTAATGAGAGGTGGTTGAGGTGGAGAAGAGAAATGGGCATAAAAGGGGAAGGATGAGGGGAGGATGGGGATCCTTGGTTTTGGTTTGGAGGATTTGTATTGAGAGGAAGGCAGAGAAGAGAGAAGGGAGAGAAGGTGAGTATTGTTTACTACATCTGGTTGGACTTGGGCTTTGAGGTCTAGGGAACCTGTGGAGGTTTCCTGGGCTAGGAAATACTTCCTAGTTGAATGGGAGGTAAATCCAGTCGGTAGTCAAGAGGAGCATCCCAGCAGGATCAGGAGCTCAGGGGCATCTCAACCAGGCTATCGGAACAGGTATTCCTTTGTTTATAGATTACTCATCTGAGTGATTGAAATGAAATGCTTACTATTTAATTGTGGGAAATAAATTTTAAATGGTAAATTATTATCGATTAAATGTTTAGTTAAAAATAAGTTATTTCTCGTTTTATTGTATTTAAAATTAGAGAAATTTAGTTTAGTTAGAGGACCCTAGAAAGGAGTCTCACACGTGGTATCAGAGCCTAGGTTCAAAATCTGGACCTTGAAGGCCTAATGTCATAGTCAATGGCAAACCCTCTGGAATTGCAACTACAATGATTGTCACTGCAGTCGCAACAACAAAAAAAATTCACAATATGAAGTGCATCATCTCGACCATGATTGGTGACTGATTACCTTAGCCACAACCATCCTTCATTTTAAGACAATGAATGTAACTACAATAAAAGTTAATCCTATCTTGTCAATGATTGTTGCAACACCATTAATTTTGACTTGCAACGGAGTTTCATCTTCACCTCCTTCTGTCAACGTTGCCAACAATTTGCCTAGCCAGTTCTCATGCCAACAGTTGTGACTAACATTTTACGAGATCCATTCTAGACCTTTGTTCCTGATGAAAGGAAAGGCTTATCCCTACCCACACTTACGGGTTCGCTCTCTCCCGTTAGGCTCGATTCATTTATAAGTAGAGAATAACCTAAAATGAAAATCCCATCTGCTGGAACTAGATCCGCAATTGATAAATTCACTAAATCTCCAACCACTAAGTCATGCATGGATACCTTATGTCTACGACCATTCCTTGACACCGATACAATTATCTTCTTCTTCCCCTTATCTAAATCTCTGAACTGCAATTATTGCTGGTAATCATTGATTGCAGCCATAAGCACAACTATAAAAATGCTGAGAAGAATGCCTAATCCCTCAAAAGAACCCTTGGGCCAACCTTCAATACTAATTCCAACACCCAAGGTTACCACTGCACAGACTACAAGAATTATGAGTGTCAAATCTTGAGATGCTTCCCACACAAAGACCAAAAGCCTCGAGGTGGTTTTCATCAAATTTGTTCAAACCATAAACCCTTGTTCTTAGCTTTAAAGTATCTTCATTGGCAATAATACCATCTGTGATTGAGGTGGAAAGTTTAGCAGTTATTCCATCAACACCATTGTGCCATTATAACTTTTTAATGTCATGCCTTTTTACTATCAATGCTAATTCATCAGCATCAATATCAAACCCAGTTGCTCTAACATCCTCCGACGCATTGTAAACAATGGGGCTTGAAGGGGCAGATACACCATCAATAAAGTGGAGAGTTGCAGTTGACACCAAAGGAGCCCCTTTAATTTCTCCTGTTAGCTTCATTGTGTTACCTAACCTTCTTTACATCTCAAAATTAGGAACGTCATTTCTTATATCACAATCTTCAATGTCTAGATTTTCTTAGTGCTTGCGGACTCTTCGAATCAATGTACTGAGTCTACGGAACTTTTAAACGGTTGAATCAACCAATTAGTTTTCCAAACGTTTTTGCACGGGGATATCAACTTAGAGGATAAGAGATATCAAATTATGCTGAAATATATTATACATATAAATCGTTCCAAACATTTTTTCTATAGCGCGAACGCATTAAACTCTTATACACGCATAGCTAAGGCCCAGTCTACAGGTCGCCAACCACACAAGCTTTTGTCATCGGGCCTGACTGCTTCGTGTTGCACATAAATATCAGGTGTCAAGATTCTGAACAGTGGAACACCGACAATATGCTAACTATAGGCCGACTTCATGGCCTTGAAGAAAATCAGCTTTTGAGGGCTTTCAATGAGAAAAGTAACACAGATAGCTACAAATCTCACAAACTACCTCTTGTTTATGACATTTAAGGAACTTAAGCACCAGGCAATACACTAACTAGGGATGAGCTTCATAGTTATTTCAGGGAAAAGTCAACTTATAAGGGCTTGAAACTGAGTTTGAATGAGCAATTGACACAGACAGCTGTAAATCTTACAAATTGTCTCTTCTCTTAATAAGCTTTAGAGATCTAAAACACCGAAGAATATACTAACTATGGGATAGCTTCATAAGTTCTTCAAGAGAAATCAATTTCTGAGAGCTTGAGTGAGCAAGAGTTGCGCAAAGAACTATAAATTCTCACAAACTTCATGCAAAGATCTGCAAACTTCATTTATCATACTTTATAAAGATAAAAATTATCTTCAAAAGGAATAACGGTGAGATTAACAACCGATGTCTAGATTAAACGTTTCTGACTCTTGGAAATAGTTCCCTGAGACAATATCAATCACTTGAAAACAATCTTTAAAGAAACAAAAATATGATAGCATTCAAAGCCTTGAAACATAACCTACGGTCTACTCTACCTCGTTTCCATATAGAGTAGCCTTTAGACTGCTACAAGATTCATCACAATCTTGAAAGCACACTGTAAAACAGTCAATCTCTCCGAACTTTACTAACTTTAAGGCTTTGAAGTCAGAGAAATGAAAAGCTCAGAAAAAGCATATTTATTCTCTACAGATTTTCATTCTTGGTATACTGTAGAGCGACTTTCTCCATACTCATTGATTTTCCATGGAAGAAATGCCTAAAAAGACTTAAAGAGATGCTCATACCTTCGCACAAACCCCAAGTAGTAGTCGTCTCTGCCACCATGAATTAATCACATACCAAACCTTGCTTCTTGGAAGCTCCAAACGCTTGCGACCACAGGTGTAGAGCAACAAACTGACAAAACCATTATTGCAGAAAGCGCAGTATGAAATATCACCCATTAAACTACTTAATAAATGGAGAGCATAACATTTGGCCAAACTTGGCCGGTAAAAAATTCTGAAAAGCAACCCCAATTATATAGAGAGAGCGCACATACAACAGACTAATACGGGTCATCCGATGCCACAAATATTTTGACGCCCATTCTCTGGATACATCATCTACCGCTTAACCTTTTCGAGGCGTCGTCAAAACTAACACCAAGCTAACTGCTCCCGACGGACGAACGCGCGGCACTATGAATAGAAATATTTATTGGTGGGCAGGCAGTATCTCTTTCCAACATCATTCCCCCTAATATTAAACATAAATTGCGTTAAATAACTCTTCTTCCCTTACCTTTTAAAAAAATAAATATTTTTTTCTAATATTTAAGCGTGTTATTTAAATTCCGACTTTTTCTATGGTTGTCGTTGCATTTCGTGAAGCAAGAATAATGTGTTATGACATGACCGACACGAGAAACACTCTCAATGCATCACTTCCCTCTCCCACTTTTTTAGACTAAGCCAGAGCTAGAGATTATTATTTTAAATTATAGTTTATGTGTAGCTCCAAAAGATTAAGCTCCTAGAGTTTGTTGGAGGTTGTCCTAGTGAACGTGCAGAACCCTGGTTAGAAGGAATGAGAAGGTGCTTCGCACTAAGGGATTATAATTCCAATTCAAAAGCTAAAATAGCAATATTCAAACTCAGAGATAGTGCTCTGAATTGGTGGGGTAACTTAGAGTGTCAATTACACCTCACTCCGGACACAATTACTTGGGAGTTATTTGAGGAGACATTCAGGAAAAAGTACCTACCAACATATTATGAAGAACAACTGGTAGGAGCCTTCCATCCCTGGTACAGGGAAATCGTACGGTAGAAGAATATGAAATTCAATTCATGGAATTGGTCAAGCATGTCTCCTACATGGATACTGACCAACACCAAGCATATCGCTTTATTTATGGATTAAATCCTAAGATTAGGGCAATGGTGCGGATGTGGAAACCATCCTCAGTTGCAGAAGCTGTGGAACAGGCTCGTTATTTCAAAGAACACTTAGACTTAAAGGGTGGAAACAAAACCATTTTTCCACACCAACCAAGGTTTATGGGGAAGGCCCCTTGTACCTTCCCTAGGGAGGAAGTTTGAGGCCACCACCATATGGAAACAGGGTGGTACCCAGAGCACCGACAGTGGGGATTTCAATGGTTACTAGTACAGCTTCACCTACGGCTCCAAGGGTGCGTGCAAATCAAGGTCATACGCAAGGAGCAACAAGTAGGGGTAGGGGTCCCAAGGGAAGGAACTCTTTCCAAAGAACTCCACAACATTCGGTTCAAGGTCTACCGCGCATCACTTGTTGGGGATGCAGGGGACCTCATTACCAGCGTGACTGCCCTAAGTTACAAGCTGGTAACAACCGTAGAGAGGGAAAAGCACCAATGGGGGGGGGCAAGTAGCCACCATCGAATCTATGCAGCAGTTGATAACGAGCAAGTTGAACACCAGTCTGTTGTGGTAGAAACCTCAGGTATGATAAACAAAGTAAAAGTTAAAATTTTGTTTGATTCTGGTGCTACAGATAGTTTCATTTCACCAAATGCATTAGAAAAATGTGGGTTGGTAGCCTATGAGCACGATGACTTTAAACAAGTTAACATGGCTTCTGGGATAAAACAAGCAGTATGACCTAGTGTTGACCAATGTCAAGTAAACCTCGGGGTGTGTATGACTAAGTTGAAGGCATATGTCATGGCATTGGGGACGTATGATGTAATTATTGGAATGGACTGGCTAGAAGCTCATCGAGCTTTGGTAGATTGTTTCAAGAAGAAGGTGATTTGTTTAGATGATGAAGGTAGGCCAATTGAGATTTTTGGAATCAAGAGAAGAGTGTCGCTACGATTCATATCCATGGTGAAGTAAAACGTTGTCCCCGACAAGGTTGCAAGCTATATGTGGTCGAGGTTGTAATTGACCAGATAGGACCCTCCCTAGATCAACATCCAATTTTGTGAGAATTTAAGGATGTTTTTCCTAAGGAATTGCCTGGATTACCTCCTGTAAGGGAGATTGATTTCACAATCGACCTAAAACCGGGTGCAGAACCAATATCTAAGACACCCTATAGTATGACAACTCCAAGACTTTGTGGGTTGTAGATGTAGTTAAAAGAGCTCTTAGACTTGGGATTTATCAAACCTAGTATTTCACCTTGGGGTGCACCAGTGATTTTTTTCAATAAGGATGGCTCCTTACGGCTATGCATAGATTATAGGGACTTGAATAGAGCCACAATAAAGAATAAGTACCTCATACCTCGAATAGATGACCTATTTGATCAAATGAAGGGAGCAACGGTTTTCTCAAAGATCAATCTACGATCTAGATACAACCAATTGAGGATTAAGGAAGAGGACATCTCGAAAAATGCATTTCGAACTCGGTTTGGGCACTATGAGTTCGTAGTTGTTCCATTTGGTTTGACCAATGCAACAAGCAATATTCATGAGCCTCATGAATGGTGTGTTCAGGAAGTATTTGGACCAATTTGTGCAAGTCTTTTTGGAAGACATTCTTGTGTATTCCAAAAATGAAAAGGAGCATGAAAGGTGCCTAAGGGTTGTATTGACGTGCCTAAGGGAAAATCAATTGTATGGAAAATTGTCAAAATGTTCCTTCTTTCAGAAGAAAGTTTATTACCTTGGTCACATCATTTCAGGAGAAGGGATTTTGGTTGACCCGAAAAAGGTGAAGGCCATAATGGATTGGTGATCCGGATTTAAACAGGAACACAACAAATTACAAAGATAACCATAAACACAAAGATGCAGCAGAAATAATACTTCATTTCATTAATGTAAAACACTGAAATATGCTTACAAACAACAATGGAAATAGACCAGCTAGGGCGATGGTAGCTTATCTCTGAGAAGAGATGTGGCATGTACATGCCTCTGAATTGTGTTACAATTAGGCTCGAAGGCCTATTTATTGTTGAGAAACAATGGAAAACCCTTAACATCCAAAACCTAACCCTAGAAGATGAAACACTAAATTGTGGGCCCTGTTTTGGGTAAGTTGGTACATCAACTTCCCGGGGTCGTAACTTTGGCAACCGATCTCCGTTTGATGCGTACAATAGCTCGTTAGAAAGATCTATCCAAGCACTACAACTTTGGGAAGATCTATCCCAAAAAACATCGTTTAGCGCCTCAAAATGGCTCCGGAAGTTCAGGACCCAAAAAACTGCTAAAAATAGTAAATTGTGCTACAATTACTGAAACTGAGAAACTGAAAGAGATAGATTTGGGGGTCCAAGTGGGATAGGTGGGTGGCCACCAACATCCACCTGAATCATTCCTCCCCCCTTAGGAAGCAATGGTCCCCATTGCATTGAGTTCCTCCATCTGCTGAACTTGGTCCCTGATGAGCTGTTTTGCAATCTTGGATGCGTCCAGTAATGGTGGGAAGCATGGTCGAGGGCGATACACATTGAACACTTGGTGTAGGTGAAGGAATGGAGGAATGTTGTGCTCCAAAGCATTATTTCCCGCAGCCTTGGTAATGGTGTAAGGACCATGTGGGCGTGGTCGAAATTTCTAATGGGCTCTTGTAAGGTGTTCTTTCTGCAGATGCAACCAAACTCTGTTGCCCACCTGAAGCTTGTGTGGTACCCCTGTGGGTGAGGAGAAGTTGTTCCTGTGTTCTGTCATGACCGTATCCCTTTGCTATTACTGTTGCTTGCAGGAACCCTTCACGAGGGTCATGGATGTGGTGATGATCTTCCCCTTACTTTGGAAGCGAACCAGACAGAAAATGAATTTCCTAGTCTGGGAGATGAGCTTGCTGCCTTTCTTGGCAGTGATCAAAGAGGTGGAAGTAGGTGGGGCTACCTCCGGTATCCTGTATAATGAATTACGCAAAGAAATAATGACAGCACGAGGCCTTGACTCATACACAACATGTCGCCTCCACAAGTATGGCTGGCCTAATAGTACATCACAAACATCCAGAGGTGTAACATCACACAATACCTTGTTTGTGAAGGGCTTGATGCTGTAGGGAAGGCGGCACTGCTGGTGAACTTTGAGATCTCGTCCTTCACGAAGCCACCCAATATTGTACAACTGCGGGTGTGGTGCAGTCGGTAGGCCAAACTGCTTCACGACCTCTACTAAAATGAGGTTCTTTTGGCTGCCACTGTCGACAATGAATTGTACCAGTGAACTCTTCACCCACATTTGTGAGTAGAAAAGGCGCTCCCCCTCTTCTGGATCCTCGGGCTCATTCTTCTGGATCTTGGCGGTGGAAATAGTGACGCTAGGCTCCTCATCAATGATCTGCTTCCCTTTGCCATTCCCCTTGTCGGGTTCTAACTTAGGGTTGGAACATGCATCTGATTTGGAAGCCTTCAACTTGGCCACCAGCGACTGCTTAGTTCGACACTCACTTGTGTGGTGAGTAGGGCTCTTGTGGAACTCACACCACTTTCCTACATCCTTCTTCGACTTCGTGGTGTTGTTCTTTTCTTGTAGCTTCGACAGGTTGTCTTAGGTCACCTCGCCTTGGCTTTTTCCTTTGGTCTTTGTATTCGCAGATCCAAAGTCTCGCTTCTTCTGTTTGAAATTTTGCTTGATTTTGATAGCGTATTGATATGTCATGTCGAGCGAGGAGATGTTCAGGAACTCCATCTCTTCCTGGATGTATCTGTGTAGGCAACCGCAGTATTTCAGTACCAGATACAACTAAGAATCTTTGATACCCAACTCTGTGCGAAGGGTATGAAAAATGTTTGTGAACTCTGGCACATCTTGGTCCCTTCCCTGCCGCAGTGTGGCCATTTGATGTATTTGTCCTCATAGCTTTTGACAGGGTAGTACTACTCCTTAATGGCATCCCGAAATGAATCCCAAGTGGGTGCAGTTGAAAACAGTGAGCCCGTACTTCCATTCTTCTGCTTGCAGTAGGTTTCCCACCAGTCCTTGACGTGGGGGGCTGCTTTGAGAAGAGCAAAAATAATCTTTTCCCGACTCGAAAATTCATGAACAGAAAAATATCCTTCTAGCAGATTTAACCATTTATCTACGTCATCTGCATCTATCTGACCCTCGAATATGGGAATTTCAAAATTAACTTGTACCTTAAACGGTGTGGCATTTCCAGAGTAGTTGTTGGAAGCCGATGCGTCGCTTCTGGGTAGCCGCTGAAGGATTTGCGCAAAGTTGTCCATCATCGCATTATTTTGTCGCTCAAGGGCTTCTTCGAGCAATATTTTGATAGGATCTCTTGCCCCCTCGTCTTTCTTCTCATCCGCCATGGGAGGGTGTCGGGATTTGCGAGGCTGGTCTTGCAAAGGTTCGACTAGTTCAAGCCCTAACTCCTTATATCCCGACCTTGTTGGGAACTTGCAAAGAAAAACAGAGAAAAAGTAGACCGCTTTGATACCACTAATATGGATTTAAACATGAACGCAACAAATTATAGAGATAACCATAAACACAAAGATGCAGTGGAAATAATACTTCATTTCATTAATGTAAAATACTAAAATATGCTTACAAATAGCGATGGAAATAGATCAGCAAGGGCGATGGTAGTGTTATCACAAAATCATGCCCCTGATAGGCTGCTGATCAGGAAGACCTTATGTAACTCTTTCAAACCTACTTTAGGCTGAGGCTTAGCCTCCTCAACCTGAGAGGGCTCTCTCACAAGATTAGAGATTTGGATAATGAATAAGATGGCTAACTCTATGGATTGAAATCAAATGAAAATGTATAAATGGTTGAAATTCCAATCAACAAGCATCTATTGGGCTATGGATTCAGAGCATGTTTTAGTACAACAACTGATCAGCTTACATGGAAGTCAGGGCATAAAGAGTTTTAATCTACTAGCAAAACAAAGACATCATATAGGAAACACAGTTTATGAACACATGAAGGAAGTTAGAGCATTATCAATGAATTCTAAGTAACATGTGTTCATACCACTGCAAGTGAGAAAATGAAGAAATCCATGAGGAAATAAAACACATAAAACCCTCTCTGAATCCTGAGTAGTAAAGCCAAAGTTCTGCATTAACATAAAACATACAGTGTTCTGCAATAACATAATATGCATTGTTTCTCTTGAAATTTCCAACCCTTTGTACATCAGATGTTCTGCTATATATAGAGCTCTTTACATGCTTGGATTCCTTCCTCCATCATGAGGGGAATTCGAATTTGCCATCCTTGACACCTATTCTAACCATAAAACAAAACTTTAAATGCATTTGACAACTAACTAGTAGTCCTAGAGACCTAATACAACTAGGAGTGTAACTCCTTATTATGACTAAAACAACCTTATCTAAACATTTAAAGCATTCTTTGACACCTAACACTCCATAAAGTCGAATTTGATGAAGCCCATAACCTTCCATCTGGCCCTTGATGACTCATCCTTTTGCTGTTCCTAGAAACTAGGAGGCTGTCCCTTGCTCTGTTCTGGCTGAAAAATAGGTCTTGGGACAGAGCTCATAACTTCTCGTACAAAATGTATTTGGAAAAACTGAAGGAGGTTTTTGTGAACCAATCCATGCTGAAAAAAAACCTCTTTTGGTTTTTTGAAATACTACTCCAGCTGCTCAGAGTGTGTCTTTGAAAAACAGGTGTAAAACAGAAGATGAAAAATTGCACCTACAGCAGTTTCGTAGCGCAACTTTAGTCACCCATTTCTCCCAGCTCATAATCAATTTGAAGAAAATGAAAGAGGTTTTTCTATTTTAGTATGTTAGGAATAAAAACCTCTTTCAATTTCCAAAAATATGCTTTCCGTTGCTCTAGATACCTCCTGGAAGTTAACTACCTAAAACAGTTTTTCTCCTGAAACAGGCTGCTACAGGGGTTTCGCAGCGCGCTGCGAAACTGCTGTGTAATTTCAAAAACACAGCTTAATGCCAAAATTTGACTATATTGAGCTTCATTATCTTGAAATGTCTCTTTTCATGTGCCCTCTCTTCAATTGATCCCTCCTCATGTTTGTATATCAATAAAGAGATGTCTTTCATCAAATCACCAACTACAATAAAATCTCCACGAGATTGAACATATAGTGCAAGAATATGACCATAATGGCCACATTCAGACTGTAACTCTCTTGAACCATCATCACGGAGCCCCCATTTGTATAACTGAATCTTTTGATTGATACCAGCAAGCAACTTTTCATTAAATGCATTCAGATTGTAAACAGAAACCTTTGTCTCCTTCTCAATCACAAGTTGCAGTTTACCATCTTCAACTGAGAATACTAAAATTCGGCCTTTGTTAGGTTTGTTCTCCTCGGGCAATACATATGCTGTCCCAACACAATAATAAGCATGGATATGAAGTTTCTGAATGTCATCAATTTACCCAATAGTAAGCAGGTTCTCTTTTGCAATTGCAAGGCTGTCTGGAAAGGAAATTGAATTGAAAAGGCACGTGTGATTGACTTCCTTAAGATTCACATTGCTATACAGCAACTTCTGATTGCTACTGTAAATAATTGTCGGCCTGTCTGATGCTGCAAACACATGTGTTGTGTTCTTAGAGTGAAAAGTCCTCAAGGTGATAGCTTTTGTACCCAACAAAATCTTCTTCCATTCAGACAACTCTCCAATGCTCATATTCAATATGAAGTTGAATAGATGCCCATCCCCAAAACCACATAATAAGTATGCAATCCCTTCAAATCTTGTTTGGACCTTCAAAGAACTCTGATGTATGCTGACCCTGAGTTTGGCAATTGCTTCTTATGCATGAAAGGAGCATGAGAATGACCTAGATCAATTCTTCTTTACCTTACCCTTTTCTTTTGAAATCTTTTTAGTGATAACAGGTAGCTTATCTATGAGAAGAGATGTGGCATCTACATGCCTCTGAACTGTGTTACAATGAGGCTCGAAGGCCTATTTATTGTTGAGAAACAATGGAAAACCCTTAACATCCCAAAACCTAACCCTAGAAGATGAAACGCTAAATTGTGGGCCCCGTTTTGGGTAAGTTGGTACATCAACTTCCTGGGGTCGTAAATTTGGCACTCGATCTCCATTTGACACGTACAATAGCTCGTTAGAAAGATCTATCCGAGCACTACAACTTTTGGAAGAACAACATGGACCCAAAAAACATCGTTTAGGGCCTCAAAATGGCTCCGGAAGTTTAGGACCCAAAAAACTGCTAAAAATAGTAAATTGTGCTACAATTACGAAAACTGAGAAACTGGAAGAGATAGTTTTGGGGGTCCAAGTGGGATAGGTGGGTGACCACCAACATCCACCTGGATCAATTGGTTAGTACCGAAAAATGCTCATGAGGTATGTGTCACACGGAATAAGTCGATCTTGCGGACAAGATAGACGTTCCTAGAATCTAAAGAAGACCTAATGACAAGCAAACCAATCAGACACTATCTTTCTCTAAATATGCTTTAATAAACAATAGCAAAAAAGTGTTTTTAGGGCCTACCTTAGATCCAACGCTAGCTTGTGGATGCCCTCGCTCCTTCGATCCAAATGAGCTCCTTTTCGCGAATCTGCAAACACAAACAAGGCAAACAAATTAAATAGCACGTGAAAAGCCAATTGCATAAAACATATTTAACATGAAAGTCAAGGAGTCCATGAAACAAATAACATAAGATACTTGTTGAGAAAAATGAGTTTGATTGTATTGATTCAAAAGAAGAAGAACTTTACAACCTTTGCCTTGACGTTGTACAAGCTCCTCCCAGGGTCCAGCAAGAAGTCTCCTCTACTTTGACAAGTTTCACTCACTCCCCAATGAAGCCAAAAAGATGTGTGATCTCTCCTCTTAAGCTCAACTAGGAAGTCTTGATTTCACCAGCATTTACCCTAAAAAATGTTCAGCTTCTAACCTCTCCAGCAACCAGCCCAATGCCTGTATTTATAGTGCAATGGAGGGAGGTTACTAGGTCCTCCTTCAAAGGGATAGCTCCTCTCATCAAGGGATTAGCTCCTTCTCTTTTGGGATGCATGAACCACCTCAGAGCGAACAATCCACGTCAAAATTCCTTCTAGAAACCTCTAGAATTAACCCAAAGTGAGTTTTTTAAGATAAAACTTGCGCCTTTTGACTTTCACAGGGGTCTGCACCTACACCGTTAGGGACAGAGCGGGCAGGTCCGTAGTTCTTGTACACAGAAGGTGCGGGACCGCAGGTGACCATGAGAGAAAGTGCGGAACCAGAGTTACATTGATTTTTAATGTCTTTCTCTCATTTCCAAAGCTTGATTTGAAGAGCTGAGGTCTGAGACTTGCTTAGGAGGACAGTACAAGTGATGATAGACCCATACTGACAGCAAATAATCATGGTGACGATATTTTTGTGTAACAGATTGCCCCCTAAAGTGCGAAGTCTGTAGTAGATGAGGATTTCTTATCATTTAGGAAGAGTGAAGTACTTTATCATTTCAAGGATCATCTTGTGGATAACTCGGTTAGAACCTGTAAAAACATTCAATGCTAAATATATATATGAGATCATATCATCGCTGAGGTAGGCATTCCCATGCTCAGATCAAAACTGACTAGAAAAACTAACTACTGCTCTGATACAGGAATGATCTTGTAAAACATCACAAGTATAGACTCATGTGGACACAGTATGGACGCAGCCATCTGTTTATGAATAGTCCATTATATAATGAATACAAAATTCCTCGTAGCCTGGATTGTGGAAACTAGATCCAGGGTCTTCATTTCTACTTCCCAAAATAGTACGATTCTATCCATGTGAATGAATGTGTTGATGTCGAACATGGTAGAAACCACTTGATTACCAGTCAATGATGTAAACTGTTAACAAGTGTGAGAGAAACCACCAGTGATGTCAATGGCTCTCAAAATACTCAGTACAATCCATGAGATGCGAATAAATGTGTTGATGTCGAGCATGTCACGGAATCCTTTGATCGAAAGTCAATGATGTAAACTATCGTCAAAGGCGAGAAACCTGCCATTGATGCATGCAGATCTCAAGGTACTGACGATTCCTAGATCATCTTTCTAGATAATGAGCTGATGTCGATAGAAAGCGATCCGTCGTAGGCAAGCCCACAACACAAAATCATAGATCAAGTTGAAGAAATTTAGTTGCAAGAACTGACTCAGGGATGGTCAAGATGGATGACAGATATTTTGCAGATGAATGGCTTATTGGTAGTGACCTCTTGAACACATAACGACACGACAGATGGTTTGGTGTTAATTGACCCAAAGTTAATACCCAGAAACCGGCTGAAGACTTTCAATGTGGTTTGATCAATTGTTAGGCAAAGGATCTCCCAACCCAGGTGAATAAAAATGTCGTGTTCAAGAGTGGTTACAAAGTATGACAAACAGGCTCATTTTTCTCTCTTTTCCCCCACCATTTCTGGCAAGTACCTCTTTATTTTTGACAAGCTTGAGGAGGATAACATTTGCTTGATTATAAGCTCATCCTTCGGATGAGTCCAACTTAGTTTAAATTCGAACCCTAAGAAGGAGTGGTTCGTTCCTGTTTGTAATTGAACAGGTCCTTTACTGTGAAATTTTAACGAGTCCAGTATAGGAGAAACTCAGCGTTTTTCAATTTTAGAGAGTCTGAAAAAACTTAAGAAGACTCCAGGATTGACCTTTTTCGTAAATTTGTGTCTCCCAAGCCCGAAAAAGTATAAAATAATACTTGAGAGAACCGCTTGATCTTTTACGACGAAGGAGTACTTTTCGTCATTAGTGCCTTTGACCCGAAAAAGTAAAAAAGTGATCAATGAAACGTCGTTTTATAACCAATATCGAACTTGAAACGACAAAAATCCGGCAATCTTTTCATGTTTTTACGGTCGGAAAAGAGCTATAAGTGGACCATCTTTTAATTCCGTTTTAACGAGTTTAAAAGAAACACTCGGCAATCTTTTCATGTTTTTAGGAGTCAGAAAAGAGCTTAAAGATGACTCTACATGTTTTTCTGTCGAAAATGATAGATATCGCCTCAATAATCCTTTATTCTGCACAAAAACACAAACATTACTCATACCTGTTTGAAATGGATAAAAACGTCGCAAAATACCTTTTCAAAGTGAAACATAAACAAATTTGCGATTTATTTACTCAAAAAACTTATAAAAAGGGCCTTTGTCAATTCTTTTTTACCGTTTGAGTTTGGGTGAGAAATAGTGCTTTCTCAGAAAACTTCCCGTGAAGATTGCGGAAAATCCAACCGTCGGAATCGAGCATCGTCTTCTCCAGGTAATCCACATCATCCTATTCTTCATTTTCAACCTTTTAGTTTTTGTTTTAGTCCTTCATTTCATTTTTGGGAGGGTTTTTAGGCGCAAAACCCGCGCGCGGGGGCCCGCAGGTTTACCATTGCGGACCTGCGGACCCCGACTTTTTCTCCATTGGGAAAAAGCTCGGGGTCCGCACCTTCCGTGTAGACAAAGTGCGGTCCCACGCACTGTGTCTAACCTGGAGGGTGCGTACCCCGCTGCAAGGGTTTTGAACCCAAAAATTCTCAAAAATGGACCAATCAAAATATTTTCTAGCAATTTAATTAATCTTTATACTTGATGCAGAGAGTACATCATGCTAGATTGGCGTGAACGAGAGCATGAGGACGTGGATGCTGCCGCATGGAATCATCAGCCTTCACTTGATACTTTGAGGGCGTGCAGATTGTACAAATTCTGGGCCATTCCTGGCATGAGGGCTCGGGTGGATTTCTTACAGTGGCTGGTTGACAGATGGAGCATACAGGACCAGTGCTTCTTCATTGGCGGCCACCAGCTCGAAATCGAGCCGACGGAGATATATTTCTTGACTAGCTTGCCTAAGAGAGGCGAAGACTTGACTCTACACGGGACTAGGCCAGGTGGCCAGTCTGTCGATAGCCTCCGGCTAGAGTACTGCAACAGCCAGGCTAGAGACAAAGGGATAGACATAAAGACCATATCCCGTCCTGAACTCATGGTGATTGCGTTTACTGTCACCAGACTTTGCGGAGCTACCGCATTACATATTGCCACCGGATCCCAGATGCGTATGGCAGTTGATTGCTTTCGAGGCACCATCTTCAACTGGTGCGATGCCGTGTTGGCCAATGTGAAAGGCCAACTGACCAGGGCCAAGAACGGACGACTAAAGACCTTTGGTTATGGGGCTTTGGTCGTGAGTTTTGGCCTGCAGAGGGTTCCTATGTTGATCCCACAACACCTTATTGTTGGAGCTGGGCTTCCTCGAGAGCCCAAACTGATGCGATGGGTCGCAGTCATGGCCCGTCACCCGGACGAGAGGACAGAGGTTGCTCGCTTCAAACCTGAGTATTTCCAATGGTTGGAAAACCAGGTCTTTTCCATTCAGGATTTCCCTTACGCTGGGATAGATTTTTGTGGTGACCCAGACATGGTTCTTCCACCAGGAGAGCAGTGGGACAAGTCAGGTAAAATCCTTTTCAACATTTTTCCTATTTTAATTTATTTTATTTTTATTTTTTTCATCGTCTCAAAACTGATAGTAAAAATTTTAAAATGCAGATGTGGGTCCACAGCGACCAGCCGCTCTCCGGCCTTTTGAGAGGAGGCAACCAGTTGCACCCGCGCCAGCCCCACAGGACGAATCAGCAAAGGTTTTGGCCGAGTTGGAGGGTCATCTTGAGCGCTTGACAGGAGATATTCCTGAGACCACTATAGACGACATTCCTCGTCGACTTCAGCGCTATGTGATTGGAGTCCCGAGACCTTTTAGGAGGTTCCTTTGCAAGGTGGCCCGTGCAGTGGTTTCTTATAGAGATCATCACCAGTGATAGGATGATCGCCTATTGTGGGCACATGTGACATTTTTGTTTTTTGTACTTATCATTTTTGCCGATCATAAGGTGTTTTTCAACCTATGATCGAAGACGATGTATTTTTTGACACACTCATATATATATATATATATATATATATATATATATATATATATCACTATTACCGGCTTATCTTGTTAATCATGTTATGGAATGATTTTAAATTTACATGTATGATTATTGCAAATGTCTATTTAACATTCGAGAAGCAATTGCATCTGCTAATGTATTTAAAGACCTTGGAATATGCTGATATTCAATATAATCAAATTCACGTTCCAAGAGACGCACTCTCAACAATAATCTTAATAACACTGGATTTCTAATGGCATACACTCTATTAAGCTGTAATACAACGAGTTCAGAATCTAACCTCACTATCAAACTTCAAATCCCAAATGAAATAGATTCAGACAATAACTCAATCACTGCACTATACTCGACAATGTTGTTCGTTGTTTGACCAAGGCTTACCCCATGCATAGATACTAACTCGTCAGAGGGCGAATAGATAACCCAAGTTGCGGAAGAGATGTTCCGTGTATTACGACAAACACCATCAGCGAAACCAATGTATGTTTGGAGAGGCATCGACATCTGCAATATCAAGAGTAAAACCAAGATAAGCAGGAATAATGACGAAAAAACACTCTCTAAGCTAAGCACATTGTTTAAACTAAAACACACCAGCTATAAAGAAAAACTATCCTAACTAAAAAATCTCCATACCCATTCTTTTAAGCATAATACCTCTTCAAGGCCATTTCTGGGTTTACCCAAAGAGTCCCCATCAAAGTCTACCAATTCATAAGCCCCTTTGGCTAGCTTTCGCTTGACAACATAGGGACCATGCCACATAGGAACGAATTTTCCAGCGCCTAATTTATCATTAGCTTGATCATAAACTAAGACTAGATCCCCTTCCGAAAAATTTCGAGGGGTAACATTTCGATCATACTGAGCTTTCATCCGTTTTGCGTGAGTCTCGATCACCAATGCAGCATCACGTCGATTCTCATCTAAATGAGCCAAGTATAACAAACGCTTCTCCTCTTCGGAAGTGGCTGGAAGTAACTCGATGGCCATTTGCAGTGACGGGATTTCGCATTCAATGGGTAACACGGCTTCCAAACCATAGACTAGTTGGAAAGGAGTGAACCCTGTTGATGTTTTTACTGAAGTTCGGTACGCCCAAAGCGCTGAAAATAGCATGTTGTGTCAATTCAACCGATGAATCCCAACGATTCGTCGGATCATGATAACTAAAACTTTGTTGATGGACTCAACCAAACCATTCGCTTGTGGATAATAAGGGGTTGAACTATCATGACGTAAACCAAGCTGGCCTGTAAGTTCGGTCATCATAACGTTTCGAAAATGACGCCCATGATCAGTGATTATCGCTTGCGGGACACCAAACCTAGAAATTATATGATTGAACATGAAAATTGCAGCTGTCTTGCCGTCTGCCTCGAATGTAGGCATCGCCTCGGCCCACTTAGTAAAATAATCTACCGCAAGGATGATATACGCATGCCCCCCGGCCGAGTGAGGGTTACATGTAATAAAATCGATACCCCATTTGGCAAAAGGACCAACGACAATTATAAGGTGGAGAGGAGCAGGTGGAGCGCGCATCTTACGATAAAAAATCTGGCAGTTGTGGCATTTTCAGACCGCCGTAATACAATCTTTAAACAAGGACGGCCAGAAGTAACCAGCGCGCAATATCTTTTGGGCTGTGGCAAACCCAGACATATGACCGCCACACGCTCCAGAGTGACAGTCATTTAGAACCCTTTCAACTTCCTCGTGAGTTAAGCAACGTCGAAAAACGGAGTCCGCCCCACGACGATAAAGAGTATCTCCAATAATTCTGAATTGTTGGGACTGGAATCGAATTTTCCGACGTTCTGACCTTGAAATTTCTGGCCGAAAGGATTGGGTCTGGAGATAAACGATGATATCCCCATACCACGGATCTAAAGTGCTTATTAGAAACAACGATTCGTCCGCAATGGGCTCCTCCGCCACAGTTTCCGTGTCAGCACGCGGGAAGTCACACATTAACTCCGCAAAAACTAAAGATTTCTTAGACTTAGATTTCTCAAATTCCAAGTCGAACTCTTGCAGGATAACGATCCATTTAGAGTACTTGCCCCCTAGCAATTGCTTGGTCAAAATGTAGATCATAGGGTTGCAATCCGAAATGACTGTAGTTTTACGTAGTAGAATGTAGTGACGAAAACATTGGACAGCTTGGACGGCTACCAATGCCAATTTCTCCACATGTGAGTATTTTAGCTCAGTTGGATTTAACGTTCGACTAAGGTAATATATCACATGTTCAGTTCCTGATTCATCTTCCTGAACTAAGACCATTCCAATGGTGGAATGAGAAGCGGCGAGATACAAGAAGTAATCTTGGTTGTAGTTGGGAGGATGCAACAACGGTGCATCGGTCAACGCGTGTTTGAGTGCATCAAAAAATTTTTGAGCTATCTCATCCCAATAGAATTGAGTGTTTTGCTTCAACAACCGGGTAAAACCCTTTGTAACCTCGGCGTAGTTAGGAATGAATCGTCGTAAAAAGTTTGCTTTCCCCTGCAAACTTTGGAGTTGGCGAAGACTCGAAGGAGGAGGCAATTTGATGATAGCTTCGACCTTTGAGAGATCAACACGAATGCCGGCTTTCGAAACTACAAACCCAAGCAATCGACCTGTTTCTATACAGAAGACACATTTGTGTGGGTTCAACCGAATACGATAATGCCTACACCTCATAAAGATTGCTCGTAAATGGACGAGGTGATCAGCTCGATGTAATGAATGAGCAGGCAAATCATCGAGATACGGTTGCACAATGTTCTTGATGTCATGAAACGCATAAGACCCCTTTGAAAAGTTGCTCCGGCATTCTTAAGTCCAAAAGGTAATTTGCAATAAGCAAATGTCCCCCATGGACAAATGAAAGCCGTTTTTGGTTGATCGGCAGGTAGAATATTGATTTGATTGTATCCGGAAAAACCGTCCATAAAGGAAAATATTTCGTTGCCCGCGCAATCATCAATGATTTGATCAATATAGGGAGTTGGGTAATTGTCCTTTGGACAGGCTCGATTAATGTCCCTATAATCGATGCATATTCTTATTGTTCCCTGCTTTTTGTTAACTGGAACAATATTCGATACCCAATCTGTTAACGGGATCGGATAAATGAAACCTGCTTTCAATAGTTTTTCAACTTCTGCTTTAATTGCGGCAGCTTTTTGTGGGTGAATCTGACACAAACGTTGCCAGACGGGTTTAGCGTCCGGGTAAGTATTGATCTCATGAACAACAATCGCGGGATCAATTCCTGGTATTTCCTCATAGGACCAGGCAAACACGTCGCGGAATTCTTGAAATAGGGCCTTATATAATTGAATTTTGTCATCTGTACACGAGGCACCTATATGAATGTTCTCAACAATTCCGGGCTTAACCGAAATGTCAATAGGAATAGTTCGAGAGATGTTTCCCAAATTTAACTCTGAATCAGATGTTTCATTGGATTCTGAGGTTCCTTGACATATTCAGTTGTAAAAATTGATGAGAAATCGTCTTCAAAACGATCATCCTCAGGTAAAAACGAAGATCTGTGATGGAGATCTTCCCATGGTAAATCATCTACACATAGGATTTCACGAATTTGCTCATCAGAGCGAACAAGTTCAGAAAACGTAGTTAAATCCGAGGTTGATGTGAAAAGTGATTCCTCACGGACCACATTCACTAAGTCATTTTCGGTTGAACACGGGTTGGAAAAAGACTGCACAACTTCATAGGCAATTTCATATGGACTCAAAGGCATGGAATTACCAAATGGGTCTATCTCAGATTCAGAAGGAACGATCCAAGCGTCATCATAAATAATGGTGTCTGATGTAATCATATGAATGGTTGCAAATGAAGATGATGCGTTGATTGGAGGAAAATGAAAATTTCCCAGTAAACCGACATCTTTAACTAATCCTACTCCAACATCCTTATATGGGATAGTCGTTTTACCAACATGCTGAATACTCTCCGAAGAGGCTGGGTCGGATGAAAAGTAAGCCAGCTGGTCTATTGTTACGATCTTTCCATTGTGTGGAAACTTTATTACTCGAAAGACCGATGAAATGACCGCTGTCATAGCGTAAGACCAACTTCGACCCAAGAGAAGGTTGTAGTCTAGAGGGGCATCAACCACCTCCACATCTAGACTAACGGTTTTTCCTTCAACCCCTATAGGCAAATCCTGTAGAATGCCAAAAGGATGAAACCCACGGCCATAAAAGGCCTTTAGAATCGTCGGGGATTGATTTAGTGAAGGAGAACCAAGCGATCTCCAACACTGTATCGACATAATATACGTTGAGGCTCCCTCATCAATTACAGTCCGATGAATAGGCCTGTTTTTTACTATCACTGGAATCTGGAAAGCCATTTGATGAGGCAAACGTGGTGTACTATTTTCTAGATCGAAAATTATTAGGTTCGGGTCGCGAACATCAACAGCTCCTATAGCCGACAAAAGTAATTTACGTTGTGCTGGGCATGATTGCAGCACTTCCAAAGCCGACATTGCTAAGGGTGAAACAGCTAAATCCTCAACAATGTTATAATTCTGAGCCGCTCTCGCATGTGGATTGAAAGCTGACTTTCGAAGTATACCCTTGGCGGGCGGTTTGATTACCAAGTCTGGATTAGGTTTCTCGATCTGTAGTGGATCGGAACCGGGAGCTGAGGTTGATGGATTAGAATGAGAAGATTCTGCTTCTTTACCATCAACAGGACTCTTACTACCATAATCTTGTGATCGAGTCGCAATCCTAACATGGGACATCATCAGTATGGGTTCTTCATTGGCACTTGAGGATGAACCTGTCATCTTATTGTCTTGAGCCGAAAAAGGATCCTTCAAAACAGCAGGAGTTTGAGAACCCTTGACAATCTTCGCAACCTCTGCACGATGAGGGCAGTCTCTTGTAAAATTTTCATCGTCACAAATGAGACAAGGATAACGAGGTTTGCGCTTTTCGTCATTGGATTCTGCCTTTTCAGGTTTCTCCTTTGAACTTTTGTCCGTTTTATTCTTCTTCTTTCCTTTCTTCTTCCCACCGGATTTTGATTTGGCTGTAGATGACTCTACAACGTGAATATCGGCGGAAATCTCTGCAGAAGAATCTCCTGTTGGGGAATCAGGCAAGGTTATAATGGGAGAAGAATCCTTGGAAGACTTCTTCTTACTTTTAGTGTTAACCGTGCCAATCATACCATCAGCGGCATGAGATCCCGAAGGAGCTGCAGCGATTTGATTTTGCTTGGGAACATCGGGGATTTTTTCGTGTAATGTACCCGACTGAGTATAGACCAAGTCAAGGTATTGTACTTGAGCAATGACTTGCTCCTCAGTAACAACTCCGGCTTTAGCAACATCTTCAGTGATCTTTGGCAACAAAGATTTTACAAACCACTCAGCCAAGATTTGATCCGAAATAAATACCTTCACTAAACGACGTCGACGTCTCCACTCGTGAATATGATCTGAAATGTACGTGGATGTCGATTGTTTTAGCGAAGTTAACAATTCCGTGCCATTGTCATATCGGACTGGCAACTGAAAATGAGTTAAAAACGAGGTAGCTAATTGACTAAAATTATAAAAAGTGCCTCTCGGTAACTCAATGTACCACTTGGCTGCGAGACCAATTAGAGTGCGAAAAGTCTATCGAATCATCTGTGATGGAGTTAGACGCACACCAGAGGTGGTAAGTCATTACATGTTTTGACGGGTCCTCTCCTGATTTACCTTCGAATTTGGGAATGTCACTGGGCAACTTATTCGGCATTGGCGGCCAAAACGGAAGATAATTAATGGGATCGTTCGTTAGGCGCGACAAGTCAAGTAAGTCCAAAGTTGCGATAAACGGTAACTGCCGATTAGGATCCCTAAAACTCTGGGTCATGAGACCAGCCCTAGGAGGAGGATATCCAGGATAACTAGGAATAGGAATCGCGTTCGGGATATTGTATCCTCCCGGAAAACCAGGATTAACCGGACCGTACTGGGGTTGTTGAGGTTGTTGATAAGTGTACCCAGGATACGGTTGATACTGATAAACTGGCTGCTGGACAGCAGGACCGAATTGGTACTGTCCCTGGTACGGTTGATAGGTGAATTGTGGTTGACTTGTGACAACCGTACTTAAACCAGGTTGTCCTACAGGCATCTGAACCGAAGTTTGAATCGTAGATCTAGACGGTGGTAAAGATGTCTGAGGAGTAGATACAGGAACAGTAGAAACCGGAGCTGTCGATACTCCAGAAGTAGGTGGGGTAGATTGAACAGATGTTGCGGCAGTTGTAGCAGTCGTTTGAGGCGGAGTACGAGGTGTACTAGGCCCAGGCTGAGAAACTACCGAAGGTACAGAAGTTTGAATGTTAGACTGGAGTGGTTGCTGGGGTGTACCAGAAACTAGGGGTTGTCCAGTCTGAGATGACAATTGTACACTTGGCTGCAATACCTGTTGGGTTTGCGATGGATCCCACACTATATTCATTCCGGGGTACTGACCCATAACTGATTGAGAATATTGAGGACCATAATCGGGTTGAGGGTAGGATTGATAATTGAAAGGTACATTTCCCGTTCCTTGAACAAACGTTTGACCTTGGGGTGGTTGGAAACCTTGGTTCGAGTATTGACCTTGGGGTTGATACCCTTGAGGCACATACTGATACTGGGGTTGACCTTGAGGTATAAATTGATACTGGGGTTGACCTTGGGGTACATATTAAGTCTGGGGTTGACCTTGAGGAACGTACTGTCCCGTAGGTATGTACTGTCCTTGAGGTTGCGCCCAGATGCAAATTGTGTACCTTGAGGTTGCCCCCCAGGCGTTAATTGAGGCTGCTCCCCAGGCGGTAACTGGCCACCTTGAGGTTGAGGATTGGGAATAGAACCTGACATCATAAGAATGTCTTCTACGCTCAATGGTTTATTACCATTGCTTCCAGTTAATAACCCTTGCTCAATGGGTTGAGGAGATGCTCCCAAAAAAGTACCAGAAAGAGACTGATACCCGGAGGGAACAGAAGGACCGTCGTACAAAAAAGATTCGGGCGATTGAGTAAACATGGACGACTGTCCTGCCATATTGACGGGAGTATAAAAACCTCTAGGTGTTGAGTGATAAGGAGCACGAGGTGGTGAAAAACTTAACCCTGAGTTTTCTAAATAATTAGTCAAAGAAAGATACCAAGAACTGCTCCTAGGTGGACTGTAAAAAATTGGTTCACGCTCCCTTAGTTCAATGACAGGTTGATTTTCAGGGATAGGGATGCCTACTTCTTCTTCTTCCAGAGCAAGTTCTTCAATAGAAATAAGTCCAGAAGGAAGATCTTGAGTGATTACTCTTTCTACCCTAGGTGAACCAGGACCACTAAAGGTTGGAGAAACAAACCCCGATGTCGGAGTAGCAGCAAATTCACTTTCAGGCTCGGATATTTCAGGTTCTTCACCTATATCACTAGTAGATGAAAAGCTACCAGTGATTTCGGAGACAGACACTGACTGTGGATTATATTCTGCTACTGGCGTTTGAAAATCAGGATGTACTATCAAAGAAGATTCTCCTTCTTCCGGTGACCCAACTCTTCTGTCTCTAGGAGTTACGAGGACTTTTAAGCCTTCAAGTTGGCTCGATACTTCCTCGGGAGGTTGGCCCCGAAGTCTACGGGACTTCCTCAGTAACTCAGCCACGTTTATAATCTCAAGAAACTGGCCCCGAAGTCTACGGGAATATCTTGGTAATTCAGCCACAGTTAAAAACTTTTAACTACTTCACACGCAAACAAAGTAAAATCTCAAAGAAAAGCACCTAAAGTCTCTAAAGAACCAAACAAATTTGAATCACACGCCTAAAGAATCTAGGAGATCAAACACACACAAACAGTAACCTTCCAGACCGAAAACACTAGTTGGTGATGAAATCCAACGTCACAGAGTTCAGTACAGAAATGGCGATTGGAACAGTTACCCCGGCAACCTGCTTAATGAATAGACTGGCACAAGTTCCTCCACTTAACCGTCTCGAGTGAAGTGAACCCCCCAGAAAATCCAAGTGAGTCTAGTCGACGTCTGCTCCAGGTACAGTGGGATCTTCCCACCACTGTCACCTCAGGAAGAGTCCTAAAGAATATGGCCACTAAGGTTACCAACTGAGACAAATACACCTGGGGGAACAGTCTACGATCCGATACGCATGCAAGGGCAGAGTAGCAAGCTCAATCCCCTTGAAGGCTCCTTGACATAATCCAAGGTTTACCAACAAGTGACCTTAGGCTCCTCGACAATGGTTAATCCGAGGTTTACCATTTTTAATACGTGAATATCTGGCGTCGTTCCCAATGAGGAAGGATTGATTCCCACACTGGTTCGGACACGATCTCGTGCTTCTCCTTTAAGAGGAGCTTTCCCAGAGCATAAATACAACAATTGAATTTCTTCCCTACCATAAGATACAACTACTTGTTTGTTTTTACTGTCTTGGAGAGTTAATTACTCTCCTACTCCAAGACACTAGCCTAAGCTAAGTTGGTGTATCAGAGCCCTAGAAATAAAAATGTTACTAGGTGAATTTTACTTTAAGAGTTAATTTTAGTGGTTTTTGTTTAAGTCCAAATGTGGGGAGATGAAACTCGTGGTATGAAGACTCGACTCAAAATCACTAAAAATGCACCTAAGATCTAAACAATCTTTTTCTCTTCGATGAACTTCTAAACTAAGAAAGAGTTTGAGAATGCAAATACTTTGTAAACACAAATCTTTCTCAATTAAACAATTTAAAAGAAGAGCTTTTCCTTTCCAAAGCACTCAAAACAAGACAACTAATTATTTCACAAAAATTTCCCTTTTTCGTTTCAAAGCATTCAATCACTACAAAAAACAAACTTTTTCAAAAGAGATTTTTTTTATATTTTGTAAATAAAACACTCAAAACTAATGAAAATGACTAACTTTGAGAGCTACAAACTATAAAAACCTATTTGAAGTCAAAGCCTACTAAAAGTCTTTTTTAAGGATGTTTTACTCAGCTAGATGCAATCTAAGGACTAATTTATGCAGAATCACAAATCAGTCAAGAACAACCAATTTCGTTTTCTTTTTGAAAATGAAAATCCAAACTCTCAAATACAAGCTTTTCGAAGTTTTGTAAAGAGAAAACTCAAAGCGGATTCCTCAAACAAGGGGAGATTTCATTAATGGTCAGAATCATAAGAAAGCTAGTAGACACTAAGGTGATCTGAAGTCCCTATAGCCTCTAAGCTCAGAGCCACTACACAACCAAAATGAAAAACAAACCCAACAAGCAAAACTCCTAGGAATTTCACCTAAAACCCTAACACTAACGAAATCAATCCAAGGAAAGCTTCTGACAAGTTATATGTAGGTCTGGGCTGTGGATAACAATTTCTAAAGACAAACTAAGCTGACTGACAGAGGAAATTTTAGGGTTTTCAAAATTTTGACAGGGTCCGCAGGCCCACAGTTGGCACAGGTGCGGTCCCGCTCTGTGCTAAAAGCCAAGCTGCGGGTAAGTACGCACTGTGTCAAACAGCTAGGGTGCGGTCCTCTCCCAAAGCTATGAAAAAACGAAAAATAACCCTAGATCTACAAACTCTACCCAATTTTACACACAACAAGCCAAAAACAGAAACAAAAATAGAGTTTCTCAGGTCAAAGTAAAAACAAGGAAAACAATCAAGTTCCCCAGTGGAGTCGCCATTTTGTCACACGGAATAAGTCGATCTTGCGGACAAGATAGACCTTCCTAGAATCTAAAGAAGACCTAATGACAAGCAAACCAATCAGACACTATCTTTCTCTAAATATGCTTTAATAAACAATAGCAAACAAGTGTTTTTAGGGCCTACCTTAGGTCCAACGCTAGCTTGTGGATGCCCTCGCTCCTTCGATCCAAATGAGCTCCTTTTCGCGAATCTACAAACACAAACAAGGCAAACAAATTAAATAGCACCTGAAAAGCCAATTGCATAAAACATATTTAACATGAAAGTCAAGGAGTCCATGAAACAAATAACATAAGATACTTGTTGAGAAAAATGAGTTTGATTGTATTGATTCAAAAGAAGAAGAACTTTACAACCTTTGCCTTGACGTTGTACAAGCTCCTCCCAGGGTCTAGAAAGAAGTCTCCTCTACTTTGACAAGTTTCACTCACTCCCCAATGAAGCCAAAAAGATGTGTGATCTCTCCTCTTAAGCTCAACTAGGAAGTCTTGGTTTCACCAGCATTTACCCTCAAAAATGTTCAGCTTCTAACCTCTCCAGCAACCAGCCCAATGCCTGTATTTATAGTGCAATGGAGGGAGGTTACTAGGTCCTCCTTCAAAGGGATAAAGCCCTCCTTCAAAGGGATAGCTCCTTCTCTTTTGGGATGCATGAACCACCTCAGAGCGAACAATCCACGTCAAAATTCCTTCTAGAAACCTCTAGAATTAACCCAAAGTGAGTTTTTTAAGATAAAACTTGCGCCTTTTGACTTTCACAGGGGTCCGCACCTACACTGTTAGGGACAGAGCGGGCAGGTCCGCAGTTCTTGTACACAGAAGGTGCGGGACCACAGGTGACCATGAGAGAAAGTGCGGAACCAGAGTTACATTGATTTTTAATGTCTTTCTCTCATTTCCAAAGCTTGATTTGAAGAGCTGAGGTCTGAGACTTGCTTAGGAGGACAGTACAAGTGATGATAGACCCATACTGACTGCAAATAATCATGGTGACGATATTTTTGTGTAACAGTATGTAGTTTTATGGGGCTAGCAAGGTATTATCGTAGGTTTGTGGAAGGGTTTTCAAGGATTGCAAAACCCATCACCACATTACAGCGAAAGGGGGCCAGGTATGAATAGGCATATGAATGTGACACTGCATTCATAGAATTAAAGTGGTTACTAACTAGTGCACCGATCCTTCGAGTACCGGACATGAGAAAAGACTTCACTGTCTGCACTGATGCTTCGAACCAAGGATTGGGTGCAGTATTGATGCAAGAAGGTGGAGTAATAGCTGACGCATCTATAAAATTGAAGAAACATGAAGAGTTGTATGCTACCCATGACTTAGAATTAGCAGCAGTGATGTTAGCTTTGAAACTATGGAGACACTACCTCGTTGGGAGAATATTTGAGTTAAGAACAGATCCTCAAATCCTAAAGCATGTCTTCACTCAAAGGGATTTGAATGCTAGACAAAGGCAGTGGAGCGAATCCATGAGTGAGTATGATTTTGAGATCTCATACATCAAAGGAAAGAAAAATGTGGTGGTTGATGCACTAAGCAAGAGACCACGAACTTTCTCCCTAATAGCCTTAGAGGTAAATTTGAGGGGGAGTGTGTTAGAGAAACTCTTTGAAGATAGTTGGTATCTAAAGGTTATCTCAACACTCCAAAGTGGGAAGCAGATAGAACCAAAGTTTGAGGGATATGTCCTTGAACCAGATGGACTATTGAGATTTCAAGGGAGAATGTACATACCTAAGGAAGGGGGTATAAGAAGGACCTTGAAGAGTCACATAGAGCACTCTATTGTACACATCCTGGAGTAAAGAAGATGTACGCGGACATGAAGGAACTCTTCTTCTGGGTAGGCATTGTTAGCGCTCGAATTTGCCTCAGGCTGAGGAAGGCAAAATCCAAGGCAACATCAAACCACTTAGCCTCATAGCTAGCCCTACGAGGACAGGAGAGGGCTCTCTCCGGGTCTATCTCGGCAAAAGGTCTTCAAAAAGGGGCTGAGATGACTTTAAAAGAAACTGATTTTAGGCTAGTAAATTGATAAAAAAGGGGTTTTTAATAAAATGATAGGGTTTTTCTGGGCTGCATGGGGCAAAGAAACAGCTTGAACAGAGAAATGTAATCAAAAACACAGATTGTCTCCTGAGGCAAGGTAGGCAAGAAAGTTTAACATCAAATTGAGATTGAATGGAATGGCAAGACTGTTGAGGAGCTGACAAGGGCATAGAGGATGAATCCTTGTCAAACAGAAGAAAACATTAAATATGAACAATCTTAAAGGCAGAGCATACAAAATATGAATTCTACCTTAACACTTCATTTGTTCAATTGGAAATGATCATGAAATGAAATGAACACATAACAGGCTATACATGAAACAAAGGAGGACACAAATGTTAAATCTCATACCACAGGAATCTCAGAAGCCAGAGCTGTGTATTTTCATTAAAATATATGTCAAAGACTGTACAATGGAAGCTCTGTTTTCTCTTACATGCACACATCTCAGAATTCTCTCCCTCCCTCTTTACAAAATGTTTTATAATACCATAAACAGCTCAGAATAAAATCGATCCATGAAAAGATGGAACTGTTTCGACTGGCACTATGAAAAATAGTAAAAAGCCACTCATCGGTTCCTAAAGATCAGCGCATACATATCTGTGACCAATACAAAGGCGGACGCTGTAGTGTGAACCCTCCAAATCATAACTAAAGACTAGGATAGGCGATCTGTCCCTATTTTTCTGCTCAGGATCGATGTCTTCGTTCTAATTTTGTTTTCGACCTGGACTGCCACGTTATACTTTCCATTTCCTCTTGCTGTTAGACCAAAATGGCATGTGGAATGTGGAGGTCGCCTTTTTGACAAGCGCATTGCAAAATCAAGCCACGTTACTATTTGAAACAAAACCATTTTTACATACAGTAAATGGACCAAGAACCTTCCCCTACAGGTCGATGAAAAACCATTTTTTCTAAAAACAGAGCATCGTTTCCCTTGAATTCCTCTGATGGCCAATTAAGAGATAAATGCTGGAGCGCAGATCCCTTTGAATCGTTAACTGAAGTCTTGAAATAGGAATCGAATCCTATGTCTTCTGCTGTGATGTATATCTTCGTTCCAATTTAAAGTATTTTGGCTCCGTTTGAATAGCGCTCTTGGGCCATATTCATGAGCCAGTTGTTGCTACCCAAATCACTGCCTCTGCACACGCATAAGGTTATACAAAGATGCATTCATTCCGCACCTTTGTATTTGTTGTCAGAACGACATACTGAAATCAAACATATATGTTTGTATTCCCTATTGGAGCTTTCTTAGTTTCTAATTCGTCCAAAAAGAAGAGCCTCTAGTTCTAAGGCCAACAATATAATGACAGGAAATAACAAGCATGAATGGACGACGTTTGAAATGTGCTCTTTTGTATGCCTTAATTCGGATAGAATATACAAAGCGTTCATTGGAGCAGTCTTGAAGCAACGTTATGGTACATGGAGCAGCGTATTGGAGAGCGTTAATTTGCAAATGTTTTCTCACATATTTGGCAGCATGCTCACTTATTATCGCTTGGATTTGGCATATTATTACTTGCAGTTGGCTTATCGATTCCTTTGTACCCGCGATGGCAAACCAATTGCAGCTGACACCTATGAAATATATCAATGTTTTCGACTATTTGAAGTGTTCACCTTCATTTGCAATGACAGTGAAAAGACCTGATGCCACCGCCACCTGCAGGTCCATTGGTATAAAGAGTTTCAAATTCCTGTGTAAAATGAACTGCATGATCCTTTTCAGTGTAAAACTCGGAAGCAGCTACATCCATGCCAATAACAACCTTGCCAGTATAGCCTGCTTTCTCAATGGAAATCTTCAATAACTCGAGGCCTTCTTTATTCTCCTGAATATTTGGAGCAAAGCCTCCTTCGTCTCCAACATTTGTTGCATCTTGACCATACTTTTTCTTAATTACAGTCTTCAGATGGTGGTAAATGAACCCATCTGCATGGCCTCTTTAAATGAAGAAGCTCCAACGGGTAGAATCATAAACTCCTGCATTGCCAGTTTATTTCCTGCATGTGAACCTCCGTTAATGACATTGAAAGCAGGTACTGGCATCACCAAAGTTTTGTTACCAGCAATGTTTGCAATATGCTGATAAAGAGGTATCTTCTTAACATAAGCCCCTGCTTTACAAACAGCAAGAGATACAGCTAATATAGCATTTGCTCCAAGCTTTTGTTTGCACCAGCCCCATTGATTTTGAGTTCCATCAAGCTCCTGTACCATGAAGTTATCGATTCCAGTCTGATCTACTGGATCCTTGCCAATAAGAGCTGGTCCGATAATTTTATTTACATTTTCAACAGCCTTTGAAACACCCTTTCCCATGTAGTTCTTCCCTCCACCACAAAGCTCCAGTGCTTCATACACACCAGTGGAAGCACCACTTGGAACAACAGCTCTGGAAAGATAACCATCAGAAAGATAAATATCGACCTCGACAGTGGGATTTCCACAGCTGTCAAAAATTGATAATGCCTCTCTTCTCCTTCACTTTACATTGGCTCTCGTCATAGATTTCAACACTGGCACTATCCTGGTTAGAATAACCAAGAAATGTTTAAAAGAGAGGGATGAGTTTGGCGGGACTGAGCCTCTGCAAGCCTTGGAACTTTTTGAGAAGTTCGTATCAGAAGACTAACAATAGTTCCCACTGTGGTGCTTTCTGAATATTCCTTAAGGAAATATTTAAATTTACTATCCAGGTCTCCAATTCTGATGCACCCTTGCTCTGTCTTCCAATTACATTTGTTTTCTCCAACCTATCTGCTTGGTGAGGAACATACCTCCGGAAAAATACAAATATTAATGCTGTTGTTATCGCTCAGAAATTGTCCTGGTTGTGGAAGGAGATCTCTGAGAAGTACACTGGTAGCATGGCAGCGTATTTACAGAAGATTTGAGGAGACGGAGTCTAACATTGGCTCCAATTGGGATGGCAGCTGCCGCTTCGTGGAGGTGCCAAGAACCGCATAACTTTGGGAGAGCAAACAGTGCCTCCATCCATTGGGTAATGGAGTCCATTATTTCAACAAATCAACACAACTGAAGACTCAACTTATTAACTGGAAACTGACTGAATTGATTGAAAGACTAATTCGGCAAACTTCAAACTAAACTGTAATGAAACTGGAACAAAATGATGCCTTTTGGCTGCTTATTTATTTAAAAAATCTACCCTAATTTGCTGTAAAAACACTAGATCAGGTAATACTGAAGTGCCAGATCAACCATTCAAGTAAACCTAAGAATGATGTCGCTTGAGAATGCTTCCACCAGGACACAGATGTAATTGCTGGCAGCCCTTCATGCACGTAATGAGCATGGTTACGTAGAATACAACCTGATCTATCAGTCAAACTGAAAAACATGTCCATGTATGTTGCCATTGGATCGCGGAAGCCAGACTCTGTTGGCTGCCCCAACTCTGCAACACATACCTCCAGCTGCACACTGTCAATGTAAACATCTGTAGGCAATTCTATGATTTCTTGTTTCAATGGAGGAAGGATTTCCAAGAACTTTTTAGGGTCTTGGAAATCATATGACTGGATCTGCTCATCTAAATATTGAATCTCCTTCTCAACTCTTTCAACAACTAACTCACAAAATCTAGTTTTAGTTTCAAAAGGGAACTTTGGAGATTTCAACCAATGAAGCAAGGCACTGAAAAAATCTTCATCAAATTCAGAATCTGCTAACTCATTTCTTACTTCTTCTACAGCTTCACACAGGGCAGGGTTTGCCACATACCCTACCATTGCATGAATGGATCAGCAAGCGTTGGAATGTCTGGATCGAATTGGAGTCGCCAGGTGAATGGTTCAGCCTGCATATGTGTCTGACTGTTGTCCACCATCAGCATCAGATCTGCAATTTGATTTCATGTACTGGGACAAGACAATCAACAAGTCGAATGTTCTCCCCAGTATGGTCGCCAATATGTTAGCGCTCGAATTTGCCTCAGGCTGAGGAAGGCAAAATCCAAGGCAACATCAAACCACTTAGCCTCGTAGCTAGCCCTACGAGGACAGGAGAGGGCTCTCTCCGGGTCTATCTCGGCAAAAGGTCTTCAAAAAGGGGCTGAGATGACTTTAAAAGAAACTGATTTTAGGCTAGTAAATTGATAAAAAAGGGGTTTTTAATAAAATGATAGGGTTTTTCTGGGCTGCATGGGGCAAAGAAACAGCTTGAACAAAGAAATGTAATCAAAAACACAGATTGTCTCCTGAGGCAAGGTAGGCAAGAAAGTTTAACATCAAATTGAGATTAAATGGAATGGCAAGACTGTTGAGGAGCTGACAAGGGCATAGAGGATGAATCCTTGTCAAACAGAAGAAAACATTAAATATGAACAAACTTAAAGGCAGAGCATACAAAATATGAATTCTACCTTAACACTTCATTTGTTCAATTGGAAATAATCATGAAATGAAATGAACACATAACAGGCTATACATGAAACAAAGGAGGACACAAATGTTAAATCTCATACCACAGGAATCTCAGAAGCCAGAGCTGTGTATTTTCATTAAAATCTCTGTCAAAGACTGTACAATGGAAGCTCTGTTTTCTCTTACATGCACACCTCTCAGAATTCTCTCCCTCCCTCTTTACAAAATGTTTTTTAATACCATAAACAGCTCAGAAGAAAACCGATCCATGAAAAGATGGAACTGTTTCGACTGGCACTATGAAAAATAGTAAAAAGCCACTCATCGGTTCCTAAAGATCAGCGCATACATATCTGTGACCAATACAAAGGCGGACGCTGTAGTGTGAACCCTCCAAATCATAATTGAAGACTAGGATATGCGATCTGTCCCTATTTTTCTGCTCAGGATCGATGTCTTCGTTCTAATTTTGTTTTCGACCTGGACTGCCACGTTATACTTTCCATTTCCTCTTGCTGTTAGACCAAATTGGCATGTGGAATGTGGAGGTCGCCTTTTTGACAAGCGCATTGCAAAATCAAGCCACGTTACTATTTGAAACAAAACCATTTTTACATACAGTAAATTGACCAAGAACCTTCCCCTACAGGTCGATGAAAAACCATTTTTTCTAAAAACAGAGCATCGTTTCCCTTGAATTCCTCTGATGGCCAATTAAGAGATAAATGCTGGAGCACAGATCCCTTTGAATCATTAACTGAAGTCTTGAAATAGGAATCGAATCCTATGTCTTCTGTTGTGATGTATATCTTCGTTCCAATTTAAAGTATTTTGGCTCCGTTTGAATAGCGCTCTTGGGCCATATTCATGAGCCAGCTGTTGCTACCCAAATCACTGCCTCTGCACACGCATAAGGTTATACAAAGATGCATTCATTCCGCACCTTTGTATTTGTTGTCAGAACGACATACTGAAATCAAACATATATGTTTGTATTCCCTATTGGAGCTTTCTTAGTTTCTAATTCGTCCAAAAAGAAGAGCCTCTAGTTCTAAGGCCAACAATATAATGACAGGAAATAACAAGCATGAATGGACGATGTTTGAAATGTGCTATTTTGTATGCCTTAATTCGGATAGAATATACAAAGCGTTCATTGGAGCAGTCTTGAAGCAACGTTATGGTACATGGAGCAGCGTATTGGAGAGCGTTAATTTGCAAATGTTTTCTCACATATTTGGCAGCATGCTCACTTATTATCGCTTGGATTTGGCATATTATTACTTGCAGTTGGCTTATCGATTCCTTTGTACCCGCGATGGCAAACCAATTGTAGCTGACACCTATGAAATTTATCAATGTTTTCGACTATTTGAAGTGTTCACCATCATTTGCAATGACAGTGAAAAGACCTGATGCCACCGCCACCTGCAGGTCCATTGGTATAAAGAGTTTCAAATTCCTGTGTAAAATGAACTGCATGATCCTTTTCAGTGTAAAACTCGGAAGCAGCTACATCCATGCCAATAACAACCTTGCCAGTATAGCCTGCTTTCTCAATGGCAATCTTCAATAACTCGAGGCCTTCTTTATTCTCCTGAATATTTGGAGCAAAGCCTCCTTCGTCTCCAACATTTGTTGCATCTTGACCATACTTTTTCTTAATTACAGTCTTCAGATGGTGGTAAATGAACCCATCTGCATGGCCTCTTTAAATGAAGAAGCTCCAA
The DNA here is from genome assembly GCA_031772625.1 of Pinus tabuliformis. Classification (NCBI taxonomy): domain Eukaryota; kingdom Viridiplantae; phylum Streptophyta; class Pinopsida; order Pinales; family Pinaceae; genus Pinus; species Pinus tabuliformis. Next base: position 1,019,386,010 of record CM062817.1, read on the forward strand.
CGGGTAGAATCATAAACTCCTGCATTGCCAGTTTATTTCCTGCATGTGAACCTCCGTTAATGACATTGAAAGCAGGTACTGGCATCACCAAAGTTTTGTTACCAGCAATGTTTGCAATATGCTGATAAAGAGGTATCTTCTTAACATAAGCCCTGCTTTACAAACAACAAGAGATACAACTAATATAGCATTTGCTCCAAGCTTTTGTTTGCACCAGCCCCATTGATTTTGAGTTCCATCAAGCTCCTGTACCATGAAGTTATCGATTCCAATCTGATCTACTGGATCCTTGCCAATAAGAGCTGGTCCGATAATTTTATTTACATTTTCAACAGCCTTTGAAACACCCTTTTCCATGTAGTTCTTCCCTCCACCACAAAGCTCCAGTGCTTCATACACACCAGTGGAAGCACCACTTGGAACAACAGCTCTGGAAAGATAACCATCAGAAAGATAAATATCGACCTCGACAGTGGGATTTCCACGGCTGTCAAAAATTGATAATGCCTCTCTTCTCCTTCACTTTACATTGGCTCTCGTCATAGATTTCAACACTGGCACTATCCTGGTTAGAATAACCAAGAAATGTTTAAAAGAGAGGGATGAGTTTGGCGGGATTGAGCCTCTGCAAGCCTTGGAACTTTTTGAGCAGTTCGTATCAGAAGACTAACAACAGTTCCCACTGTGGTACTTTCTGAATATTCCTTAAGGAAATATTTAAATTTACTATCCAGGTCTCCAATTCTGATGCACCCTTGCTCTATCTTCCAATTACATTTGTTTTCTCCAGCCTATCTGCTTGGTGAGGAACATACCTCCGGAAAAATACAAATATTAATGTTGTTGTTATCGCTTAGAAATTGTCCTGGTTGTGGAAGGAGATCTCTGAGAAGTACATTGGTAGCATGGCAACGTATTTACAGAAGATTTGAGGAGACGGAGTCTAACAGGCATGAAGCACGACATAGTTCAGTTTGTCGCCAAATGTCTTGAATGTCAACAAGTGAAGGTTGTTCATCGCCATCCAGCAGGACTCCTACAACCACATGACATCCCTATGTCTGAATGGGAGGTAATTTCCATGGATTTTGTTGTGGGTTTGCTACTCACTTCACAAAGGCACAACGCTATATTGGTTATAGTTGATAAATTGACCAAAAGTGCCCATTTCATTCCTTTAAGAGACACTTAAGATGTTACTGTTGTGGCACGAGTGTTTATAAGTGAAGTTATTCGACTACACAGGTTACCCACAACGATCATTTCTGATAGAGACTCTCGATTTATATCTAGGTTTTGGACAAGTTTGCAGTCAGCACCAGAGACTCAGTTGAACATGAGCACTGCATATCATCTAGAAACAAATGGGCAGACTGAAAGAGTAAATCAGGTTATGGAAGACATGCTTAGGATATATATCATGGATAATCAAACTCAGTGGGAAAGGTACTTACCGTTAGTAGAGTTTGCCTATAATAACAGTTACCATAGTTCAATCAGGATGCCTCCTTATCAAACACTATATGGAAGGCCATGTAGGACGTTGTTGAGTTGGGAAAAGTTGGAGGACCGAGTAATACTTGGGCCAGAATTAGTTCAAGAAATGGAGGAACAAGTAAAGCAGATTCGACAAAGGTTAAACAAAGCACAAGATAGACAAAAGAGTTACGTTGATTCACATAGGATTGATCGCAGTTATAAAGTAGGGGACTAAGTTTTTATTCGTATCCGACCCAACAAAAGCACCATTCGGTTTGGGAAGGGGACGAAGTTGTCACCTCGGTTTGTAGGATCTTTTAGGATCCAGGAGAAGATTGGACTAGTTGCCTATCATCTTGTACTGCCACCCCATTTGCATAAAACTCATGATGTTTTTCATGTATCTGTTTTACGACATTATGTTTTTGATGAATCTCACAAAGTGGATTGGAGGGAATTGCAGGTCTCGGACATGGGAACCATAGTGGTCGAACCATTACGCATATTGGACTATAGAGTTCGACAGCTCAGACATCACATGGTGGACCAAGTTAAGGTCTAGTGGGATAAGTATAGCCTAGGATCTACTACCTGGGAGGATGCAGAGACTATACATCGTAACTACCCCTCACTTTTTGAGCATATGTGATGCCCATTTTGACTTAGACAACTACCTATGCTAAGGTTCTGTTTTGCAGTTCCATGTTATTTATTTATGAACGTTATGTAATATTGATGCATTTAGTTGGACACATGAAACTACTTATATAAATCATTTGATGGATTCAATATTGATGATGGAAATTTTTTTGATGTATGGCCTAGTGTATGATCACTTAGTGATGAATTATCTAGTGCGTGAATTATTAGAATTATTGTTGTTTCATGTATGGCTGAAGTGGATATGATTTATTTAATGGATGACTTAGTGAAATTATGATTTATTTCTAGTGTGAACTGTAAGATTGACACGTGGATACTAAACTTAATAACATGATGTTTAAATATCACTTATCTATATATATCTTGTTGTTATATAAATGCATGAATGAGAGTTAACCCGCAGATTGGAAAGAACTATGTGATAGCTAAGGTATACTCTTCCATTGGGGGAAGGTCGAGAAATCTCATGGGGAAAGGTATAATGTACATTGTTCTATTACATTTTGTATCTACTAGATATGCACTCTTATGACATGGGTAAAATGTGAATGATAGGTGACAAGACTACCTGACTGGATTATTCGATGACAAGTATCCAACTAGCGTTGTAGTGTGGTCCATATTAGGGTGTTGACCCTAGTTGTGAGGACGGGTGGAGGTATTTCCCACCGTGTAACCTCCAAACTTGGAATCGTGGGAGGGCAGTGGTGGACACGCTCCCCTAGACGTGTGATGACTTGCTAGTTGCTTGCTGGGGAAGTTAGGTCGATATAGTTGACGCTTCTGCCATATTGGTTTTATTAGTGGTTAGATTGGTATAGCTGATGCCATTGTATATAGCAGCAGAGGATGGATAATGTGGGAACAGAAGTAGGTCAGGAAGGATAGGAGGATATAGATCAGTTGGAGACTCTTGATGGAACGTGATGTCATTGCCTGACTTATTAAATTTTACTACTATAACTCTCTCTCTCTCTATTTTGTTATGCCTTATTGTCAAACTGCTTCGAACTCCTTGTATATTTTACACTCTAACTTCAGGACGAAGTTTTCTTAAGGAGGAGAGTATGTAATGCCCTACTTAAACTTATCATGAAAATTTTATTAGTGTTTAAATTACCTTAGAATATTGATTTCTAATTGTCAATAAATATTGGTACATACCTACATTGGTGAAACTGTAAATTTATTATTGATATAAATTTCGTTATTATTCAATTCCCAACTTACCTCTTTAAATTTCAATTTTGATAGGATATGGTCTCCTTCCATTTATTCCAAATTATATATTCATATCTCATCCCCAAAATGTTCTCTCAAATTTACTTGGGAGAAGACATGGTCCTCTCCAATTAATTACCAATTATATATTTATATCTCATTCCCAAAATGTCCTCTCAAATTTACTTGGGAGAAGACATGGTCCTCTCCAATTAATTACCAAATTATATATATTCATATCTCATCCAAAAAATGTCCTCTCAAATTTACTTGGGAGAAGACATGGTCCTCTCCAATTAATTACCAAATTATATATATTCATATCTCATCCAAAAATGTCCTCTCAAATTTACTTGGGAGAAGACATGGTCCTCTTTAATTAATTACCAAATTATATATTCATATCTCATCTCCAAAATGTCATCTCAAATTTACTTGGGAAAAGACATGGTCCTCTCTAATTAATTACCAAATTATATATATTCAAATCTCATCCCTAAATTGTCCTCTCATATTTACTTGGGATAAAACATGGTCCTCTCCAATTAATTACCAGATTATATATTCATATCACATCCCCAAAATGTCCTCTCAAATTACTTGGGAGAAGATAAGTCAAATGTAAGGATGAGGGGGTAGTTATGGCATTAATGGGAGGCGGTTGAAGTGGAGAAGAGAAATGGGCATAAAAGGGGAAGGATGAGGGGAGGAAGGGAATCCTTGGTTTTGGTTTCGTTGTGGTTTAGAGGATTTGTATTGAGAGGAAGGTGGAGAAAAGAGAAGGGAGAGAAGGTGAGTATTGTTTATCTTGGACACACTACATTTGGTTGGACTTGGGCTCGGAAGGCTAGAGAACCTGTGGAGGTTTCCTGGGTTATGAAATACTTCCTAGTTGGCTGGGAGGTAAATCCAGTCGATAGTCAAGAGGAGCATCCCAGCAGGATCAGGAACTTAGAGGCATCTCCATCAGGCTATCGGAACAGGTTTTCCTCTGTTTATAGATTACTCATGTAAGTGATTGAAATGAAATGCTTACTATTTAATTGTGGGAAATAAATTTTAAATGGTAAATTATCATCGATTAAATGTTTAGTTAGAAATAAGTTATTTCCCGTTTTATTGTATTTAAAATTAGAGAAATTTAGTTTAGTTAGAGGACCATAGAGAGGAGTCTCACACTCCCTATTAATCAGACCCCCAACCAACGCACCACAACCATTTTATTGATTAATCCGCTTGAGAATTCATATAAACCAAACATTTGCCCAGTGCACCCAGGCATGGGGGAACTAGGAGAGGGCACGGAACTCAAGACGATTATTTGTTAATTAATTTTTTTTTATGCAGGTGGAACCATGACTTAGCGAAATTTCCAGGAGGGTGAAATTTTTGCAATGTCCAAATTGGAAAAAATTTATGTCGATCTTAAACCTCTTGGTGACACAAACCCGATGGCGCAGTCAGTTTCATAATCTAAGCAACCGATTTGCAGAGGTCCCGAAGGAGGGAATCTTTAAGGAATATAGGGGGAATCTAAAAGATTCCTTAAGCCCCAAAATTCCACTTTTTTCAGAATTCAGAAATTTGACAGTCGATTTTGCACTATTCAATGCCAAAAATCTAATGGTGTGTTCAGATTTTCCATTTTCTTATTCTATTTTTCAGCCACTTTTCTAAGTGGAATGCAGGTGTCAGCGTTTATGTGCGATCAACCATTTCCATGTGATTGATGCCGTGAGATCGATGGCACAAACAACTTCAGCAGTTTGACATCCGCTTCTTTAGATGGCCCCTGGTTGTGAGGTATATGCTATATGTTCATGTACTTCTTTTGCTATGCATTGTGCTGCACAGATCCCTGTTGATGCTTGATGTGGGATCTTGTTTACTACTTGTTTTCATGATTCCTACTTGATGTGACATGGAATCGTTTATGTGCTGTACTTGTTGTCATGATTCGTCATGTTATGTTTTGAGATCCCTTTGTCGTATGTTGATGGGATATTCATGTTGTCATCATGCATGTTTTTCATTGAGGTCCCTCTTATGCCATGTTGGCAGGATGTTCATCATGCATGAGTTTATGTCATACTGATAGGAGTCTTTTGACTGAGAGTTCCTGTAGTGGAACATCTCTTGGAGCCACTCCTGTGTGAGGGCATTTTCCTTGTATGATAGTGACATCACCTCTATGTACATCATCACTATTGACAACACTTAATGCAACAACCTACACCATCTTGACACCAGGGCCTGTAGACGTAGTCCCTCCTAGACGAACTCCATTATCAATGGCTTATGTTTTCATGTGCTGATGATTGTCGTGTTCCTCTTCTTTACAACATGCAAATGTATTCATTGATGTTCTTTTAAAAATGCAATTTAACACATCATGAAAGTAAAAGGTCTTGGAAGGGTCCTTTGTCACACCCGGACCTGGATTGGCTAGCAATTCACCCGCCATCTGTATGGATTCCTGTAGGTTCTTTATACCTCTTTTCTTCCCTCCTTTGCCTTGTCCCCCTAGATCCTGGGCATTCCCTGCTTAAGAGCCAAGAATGTCAGGTGGCTCTGGCTACTTTTGAGACTGTTTGGCTTGATAATGTTGGAATGTCTCTCGATAAAGTTTTTTTTGGTCTTCTAGGATGAACCTTTCCTCCAAGTTACACCATTCATGCAACAATCTCTCGAGGACTTGCTCCTCCATGCTCATGTCGTCCTTGTTCCCACTAAGCTCCATGGTGTTCTAATCCTGAGTTGTTTATGTTCCTTCTTGGTCTGTCGGCTCTTCCTGTGCCTTCCTCTTCGCTGCTGGGTTTACTTTCGATATACCTCTCTTCTCCACTTCCTTTCCTTTCACCATTTCTCTTAAACTTTCCCCCTCCTCCCGTAGGATTCCAAATCTATTGGAATTTTATGGGTTTTTCTGATTATGAGTGGTTTGATTTACCTGTGGGGTTTTTGGGGGCCGCTTCTATAAGAAACTTCGTGAAACCCTTCTTCCCCCTCTTGCGTTGGTGCTACCTCTTTTGGTTTTGTCTTCTCCATTTTATTTGCCTAGCTAAGGGGGCACGCCTTGTATAGGTGTCCATATTCGTGACACTGCCTGCATCAAAATAGGATATGTTCGTAGTCCAATGATCGTTTCCATACTTCATCCTGGTATTCAAACTCCATTGACTCTCGTAGTAGTTCTGTGATGTTCATATAGACACAAATCCGCGCATAGGACGTGTATCTTCCTCTTTTGGTAGAATCTACCACTTTAACAAATCTACCTTTGGAGTTGCCAATCCCTTCAAGAATTTCAAGATCCCAGAAGTCCGTTGGCAAAGCGAAAAGATGCACCTAGACTAGGGAAACCATGAATTGTTCTTGGTCTGGGTTATAACACTCTTCCCATAATCGCATAAACAACCCAACATTGTAATAGAAATAGGGTCCATTCTCAAAGAATTGTTCTTTATCTTCCAGAACATGGAAAATGACTGTAAAAAAACCCTTAGCCCCTAACTTAAGGTCAATGTTGCCCTTTGGTTGCCATTTCATTTAGATCCATTGGAGTAATTCTCTTTCTAGAAGCCAGATGCCTATAAATTTGTAGATCAAGGCATGATCTTTCATGTACTTTTTGTAATTCTCGAGTTTGTTAGCAGGGATTACAAATCTTGGTTTCTTTGTTGCTTGTGGGAAGCATTGTCCTCTGAGGCGGTTTTACCATTGGCCCCCCTGGACTGGTTCTCCGCTAGGGCCGATCACATGAGAAGCGGAAAGATTTGCATTGCTCTTACCCTTGAATTTGCCGGCAACTACATTTTTATAGGAGGGGATCTCTCCCCCCTGCGGACGAGCTCATGCTCGGGCTCAATACCACGTAGGTTGTGTGAAGTTGTCAGGAGCAACAGACTAACAACCCTATGTGTCTTCATAAAATCAACCAGAAACCCTAGAAACCCTAACAGAGCAACATTTAACATAATGTTTTTTAATTTATAAGATTTTTTTTTTAATTTATTTTTGATTAAATCAAAATATTTATATAACACCTCTAAAGCTAGTTAAAATATTATATTAAATATATAAAGAAATAACACTTATTTCAGTTTTTCATTAACTAAAAAAATTAAAATATATTCAAAGTTTAACACTATGAAATTAAATTTATTAATTTTAAATAAAATTTATTTCTATTTATCTCAAATATGATTAGTTGAAATGTCTCGCTTCTTATTGTATAATGATGGCAAGCATGGACTTTTGTGTACTCTATTATTAATTACTATGTACATTAAATATAAATAATTTGAAAATTAACAATATATAATAATTACTTTGTACCATAAACACAAATGGTTTGTAATTAAATTCAAAAATTCCATTTCGTCATTAGTGTAATGTATTGAATAAACAATTTTTATGAGTTTTATTTTTTAATTTACAAAAAAATAATTTAAAAAATACAAATTTGAAAAAAATATGTAAAAATAACATGTTTACAATTTGTACAACTCTCATTATATCAATCTATACTCTAATGATATGACATGACTATAATGTCGATTTGACTCATCACCGTTATCAAAAATGATATGACATGTGTACTATAATATGAGCATTTTATAAAAAAATTATCATCATTCAATATTAAATAAATAATTATTAGCTTGTGATCATTCTCTTCAATATCAATTATATATATATATATATATATACCTTATCTACCAAAAAAATGTTTAATTATATTAAAAATTAATAAAAAAAAGGGTCAAACAAATATTCATATAACTCATTTTACAATTTTATTATTGTTTGGAGTACATAAAACACATCACGACATTAGAATATTTTATTAAACTAAGCGGCACATAACGCTAGCTATGCGGCCTTTTTTTTTGCACATTGGAGAAGAAAGAAAGAAAGGAATTATTTTAACATCCACGAGGCTAAAGATAGCCTATGAGATAGATTGCTTCTTTATCTGCTTGATGTATTCGACCCTTTTTCTGTGAAGCTTCAAAATAAATGCTCCCAGCTTCTGGACAAACCCCTTGCTAAATACATTATCATAAGAGCTAACTGCCAGCATAACTTTCCCTGTTGTCTTTGAAGGCCTCACATTCTAAAATGAAATGTTTTTTTGTTTCCACTTTTCCAGAAGAACAAAAAATGCATACTCTTTCCTCCCACACTTCCTTCGGTCTTTTCCAGTGCCCTGTTTCACAATGGGGTTGATGATAATTAGTTTTTAACTGAGTAATAAGAATTTTGGCTCTTTAAGAGGTATTGGTCTCTATGTATGCTTTTGGTTGATGACTATGAGTGGGGATTAAACACTTCAATATAGTACTTTTTCTTTATTCTTAACTCCTTATTCCAAGTACACTTGTGGAACTTTTCCATAACAAAAGATTTTATCTCTTTGCTATTTATGGGACACGCATTCAAGCAAATACCCCATTTAATAAACCATTTGTTATTTTGATGCATCCAAGTTTTTTTGCTTTTGCACAATCTATCATTAAAGACAACCTTAGGGCCATCTACCCTCTTCCATTTGCTCAATTTTTTTTAAATACCTTATGATTCGCACCATAGCGATTGCTTCAATAGGAGCAGTCCTTGTTTCACTTAACAAGATATCATAAGGAACTGCACTTTTAATCTTAAATTTGTTTGTAATCAAATGCTTCTGAATTCTCTCAATTTGTCTCCACTGCATGTTGGATGTACTGTTGGCCCATAGTTCACAACCATAGAGAATCACTAGAATCACTAGAAGCCCAAAAAAAGTTTAAGTGGTTTTCCAGTCCCATAACTCTGTCTCTCTACACCTATTTTGAAAAGCATAAAATGCTTTCCAACCCCCCAAAGTTCTTTTATTTCTACAACCATTCCATCTTAGATTTTTGTTGAAGTCAATTCCGAGGTATTTGTAATCCGCAACTTCTTCTAGAATGTTGCCTTCAAAGTAGAACTTATGCTGGTTATGTTTTATTTTCATAGACAAAACCACTACTTTCGTTTTGCTGATATTGACTTGCATCTACAAAAATACTTATGGGATAGTAAGTGCTCTTGCAGACCAAGAGTCGATTTAGCAATCATAATAAGTTCATCTACATACAAAAGAAGCCTTATAACAAACTTGCCCAAATAGATACATCACCTCCTTGCGAATTTAACACTACTCAAGCTTGTCGATATATAAACCAAAAAGGGTAGGAGACAGTGGGAAACCTTGCTTGACCCCGATTTTGCTTCTAAAATTTTCAGAAATGGCTGCTGAAGTTCTAATTTTGACTTTCACCTCTTCATACAGTCTATGCATCGCTGCTCTCAAATGTTTAGGAACCCCAAGTTCCTCCATTCTGTGCCAAAGATTATCCCTAGGAACAGAGTCAAACACTTTTATAAAATCAACAAAGCAACAAAAGACTTCTTCCTTTTTCTCCCAAACTTTTTCAATGATGTGCCTTAAAGTTATACAATGATCAACTATGGAATGTCTAGGTCTAAAACTTGCTTGCCCTTTAGCACGCTTATTTCTTTCTTCTGCCCACTAGCTAATTTTGTTTTCTAGCATGCTTCCAAATAACTTTGCAAACAAAGGGTTTATCATGACGATCCTATAATTGGAAGGATTATTGACGTCACAGCTCGTGAAAAGAGGTATTGCTTGACTAGTTGTCCAATCTGTGGGGAGCCCCTGTTGTATGATGTTGTTGAATATTTTTGTAATGTGAGGTGCAAGAATATTTGAGCCCCACTTTAGATGTTCTGCTTGTAGTTTAGCTAAGTCTTTTGCTTTTCCACCACCCAACTTCTTGATACCCATCTCTACCTCTTGTACCGTGAAGAGTTCAGTATCAGTGTTGACCAAGGGGGGAGGGTCAACCTTGAGAACCTGCTCATAGAGTTGTCTTGCATAGTCAAACCATTTAGAAGCTGTAATATTATTTCCAATTTGTATCTTTTTCGGTTGGAGCTCCTTCCAAAATAATTTGGGATTATTTTTCCCAAGGAAGATTAGTTCTTCCCTCCTTGAAAATATTAAATCGACCTTTTTCTTACTTAATAACTGTTTGTAAGCTTTGAGCTTTATGTTATCCTTGTTTGACTCTTTCCACATTCTCCTTGTCTTTTTGCATTTCTCGTCAAACCAAGCATTAACCAGAAAGCAATTTGTTTCAAATTTCTTAATTTTTGCTCTTTTGCACTTTGGAACTGCGCATTGAATTAAATGTGTTAATTCATGACTATGAAGGTTGTGAATTGTAATTTTCTCCTTCTCGAAGAGCCTCTCTAGCGTCATTTTGAAGGTATTACAATTTTATGGGGTCAAAGGAATTTAGTCATTTGGGAGATTTTGTTGGACATGCTGAATTTTTTACTCTAATTGTTTCTTTCCAATCCAAGAGAAACATAAATAAATTGGCTTGTGATCTAATTTTAAGTCCCACAGTTGATCTCTAATCAAAATTTCCTCCATTTTCTCACACAAACCATGCGAGCGAATTACATAATCTACCACACTTGCTCCATTGTAAGTATTGCAAGTGAAATTATCAGACTTTGCCCATTTAGTCAAGCCATTACAAATGACTAAATGAAAGGCCCCACATAGAGTAAGCAATTGTTCACCAAAGAGATTGCAACCCTTGTCTTCTGAAATTCTTTCCCACTAATGATTATTTTCCTCTGTAAGCCAAATAGGGTCGTAATCATCTTTACAACAAAGAACGCTAGCTTGCTCACTTGTAGTCCTAGCATTGAAATCGCCCACTATAAGGACTTCACCTAGCTACGAATATGTTGCAATATCCGTTTTTAAGGCTGCAAATGGATTTTTGTCGTCAAGCCCTCTACCTTTGTAGATTTTTAAAACCTGTGGCGCAAAATAGCATGTTGCAATTCTGATGTGGTTTCCATTTTCTGATATTTTAAACCAAATGAATCGCTTATTTGAGTCTTCTTTTTCTAAATGAATGAGACGACCTTCTTTCTCCCTTACTAAAACCATGATACCGCCGTGCCCTTTTCCATTCCCTGCTGCCTTGTTCCACACTGCCATCTTCCAGTGTCCTTCAAACAGAGGTGTCTTGCACCCTTCATGCTCATGTGTTTCTATGAGGCAACTTATGTCTCTATCTTCCGCAATAGACCCTAACCCAGGTCTTCGTCTCCATGGGTAACCTCTGCAGTTCCAACAAGCTAATCTTAAGGAAACTTGGGTATGATTTCATTGCTATTTATTTTGACATGAAAGACTCACATTTGAGTCTTTGTCACTACTTTCCCATACTGACCTTGCTTTCTGATTTCATGTTGAAGACTTTGTTGCCTTTTCTTTATTACCATCTTGTTGCTCTGTTTTGGAAGGAGGTCCAAATCGCACTATCACAACTTTGCCTTTATAAATCCATGCTCTCTTGCCTTCATCTCTTGCTGCCCTAACCTTTAAAATTTCCTCCCTTCTTTTGTCCTGTTGTTTTACAGTTTAATCTTCTTCTAGGAAAAAACAAGAACCCCTCAAGAGATGTTTCTGGCTTAGAATGATATATTTATCATGCAAGCTAGGCATGATGACTTTTATGGGTTTAACTCTCTCCCCGTTAAACTTACCCACTCTCCATGTTTGACATATTTGTCCTTGCCATACCAACTTGTCTTTCAAGAAGTCTCTTGCAAGGTCAAGAGTACATTCATTTTTCCCATAGTCTTTCACCGCTTTAATAGTTATGTTTGATGCCCTATTTTGTTTTTCCTTGCCTTCACTATCTTGCATATTGTCAATCTAAATATTTGTTTCTCCTTTCTTATTAGCAGAATTGCTAATAACTTGAGCCCAAGTTTTGGAAACTTTGGTGGAATATTTTCCCTTTATCTTGGGATGATTTCACATTCATCTCTGTACTTTCCACTACAGATTTTTTTTTTTTTTTTTGCACATTGCCTTCATCCTTTGCCATTATGTCCTCCCTATGAAAACTTCCTGTAACAATGCCATTTGTTCTTTTAAAACTTTATTTCTTTATGCTAAAGCCTTGTTTAACTAAACATAGTAATAATTACTTCAAAATAAACAAATTTAAATATAGTAATAATTACTTCAAAATAAACAAATTTAAACATAGTAATAATTACTTCCAAATAAACAAAATAAAAAAAATGAAGCGGTGAAAGTTGTTAGACATGAAAAAGAAAGGAATCGGTGAGCTTTTTAAGAGTCACATGATGATATGAACTTAATTTTCCCTTGTGAACCAAAAGCGGGGTCGGTTGAACTGAACCACCAGGTAATACATCATAAACAAGCGAAGAAGACGCAGAAATAGCATATACCAAGTAGTCAACCCACCAAAACCATCCTGTGAACTTAATTTTCCCTTGTGAATGTCAAGAAAATCAAAACCGGGGTCGGTTTAACTGAACACCCAGGAAATACATCATACACAAGCGAAGAAGACGCAGAAATAGCATATACCAAGTAGTCAGTGACACACCAAAACCATCACGTGAACTTAATTTTCCCTTGTGAATGTCAAGAAAATAACTGAACCCCCAGGAAATACATCATAAACAAGCGAAGAAGACGCAGAAATAACATATTCCAAGTAGTCAGTGACCCACCTACCGTTTTTCCGAGACATAATAGTAGGGGGTCGTGAGATCGAATCCCCATTTAGAAACGAAGAAGACCAGAACGATGGCGCAGCGTCCTCTTTCTCTGAAGTTATGCGCAGGGGCTTCCATAGACACTTCCTGTTGCCGATATGCCCCCCATCATTTGGTCCCGACACCCAGGATCATGTACAGAACGCCGAGGATCAATTTTCCTGTCCTACAAAGATGCCGTGCCGAGTCTGGAACCCGGGCCAGTGCTGTAGCCCGGGAAATTCCGGCGGAGGTCTCTGGTGCAGATTCATTGGAAAGTAAGAAGAAGAAAAAAGGGCTCGAAACGGATCCTGCGCTCCTATGGCAGCGCTACCTGGAATGGCTTTATCAGCACAAGGAGCTTGGACTTTATGTGGACGTTAGCCGAATCGGATTTACGGAAGAATTCGTGGAGGAAATGGAGCCCAAATTTCAGCGAGCGTTCAAGGCGATGGAGGAGCTCGAGGCCGGTGCCATTGCTAATCCGGACGAGGGACGCATGGTTGGTCATTATTGGCTCAGGGATTCGAAGCGTACGCCAAATCCTTTTCTAAAACAGCAGATTGATAGTACACTCGACGCCATCTGCAATTTTGCGGAGAATATTATCAGTGGAAAGGTCAGTTACTGTGTTCATTTTGCAAATCAGATGGTATTTTGCATAGGGAAATTTAAAAGTTTTATTTTGGGAAATGCTGCAGACTATGAATAAGGATTCAAGAGACATGTACGTTAGATCAGCACATCTGAGATTTTTCTGTTTATTCGTTCCTTTCAAATACGATAATCTTGAAATATTAAGATATCTTATTCTAATGGAATAATCTTCAAAATGAGTTTCTCTGGTTTTGTCTAAGTTTTCGCTTCGAAAATTATTATCTGTTTTCCGTATCAGATAAAAGGAAATAACAACATTGAAACGTCAGGCTTATTTGTTTAAAGAAAAGAATAGTTGAATGACAGAAATTTTCCTTTTTGAATGAAAATAATATTTCATTTCCAGAGGAGGTCCGGCTTTTATTCAAGTTTTAGTTTTCGAAATTAGATCTATTTTGGGTCGTCCTTTTCCTTTTTAAATACGATTTATAAAAGGAATGCTGGAAATATACACAAGCTGATCTCCAGGAGCTGATTTCTCAGCGTCGAGAGGTTTTACTGCTTTTCCTTTAACTTCAAGCTCAAAATTTTTAAATATCTTTGTGATTTAATTGTTCTTTTAATTTGTTTATGGAAGGAAAGCAGGGAACCATATTATGCTGAATTTCACTATGCAGTTTTCGTCAAGGTTCTTTGTTGCTGTATTTAGGTATCAACTATTTTTCATCTCAGGCACTGGTAATGTTTGCATGGAAAATACGGAACAGTCTATATATGCATGTAAAGATGCATTATTTGCAGGCGATTCATTCTGAGTTAGATATACACTTGCATACATCTATGTCTAATCAGATATATAGGGGTAGAAATCTATGTAGACTCTAGAGGTTGTAACTGTTGGTGGAGACAGCCTATTTGTAATTCCTTGTTACTCATTCCTAACTTAGGAAAGTAGGTGATGAGGTGGTTATTTTGATGTGATGTACTTTGAACAAAAAAGAGGGAGCGACACTTCATGTGGTCCTCCATGCCTTGTCTCTAAATGGTCACAGTAGCTTTACAATGTTGATATATGATTCAAAATTCAAATATATCATATTTATGGAGATACAATCCGGAAAAATATCTTGTGAGGTAAAGTGTATTCCAGCCTTTTGTTCCTTTTATTTTCAGGTGAAGGGACTAAGCATGGCTGTTTAAGAATTTTGCAGATCTCTCTATTAAATCTGAAATTCTTTCTTTCGTTTTCTGGGTGTTCCTGCTGTGGTTCACTTTCGTGATTGTCACTTTTGTCATGTAGATGAACTTTTATATTCAAAGTGATGTTAGGGTTAGATTGAGATTGACTAAAGGAATATGCTGTAACCTGAATTATATTAAAGTCAACAATCTATTAATGAATTTAGTATTGGTCTTTCCAACATATTTATTGTTGGCATTAAAGAAAATGAAAATAAATGTTGCCTGGAGATGTGTTCCCTGGCCTGTGGGATGTGTCCTTGAGATGAGGATGCATTACTTGAGATGGGTACAGAAACATTTTAACTCTTGGTCGGCGGACTTCCCCAAGCTTTAGTCTTCAAAATCGGGGGATGTCCACCCAGAAAGGGAAAAAAACAGCAAACATTTAATAAAAAAGCATACCATTGGATGGAAAATTGGTGGGGCCCCAATTGCAATTCCTGGGGCATCTGTGCTGGGTCTAATACTTATGCAAAAGATACCTTAAAACTTGGTATTTAATTTAGTTTTTTTTTTTTAATTTTAGTTTTTATGTGGTTCATGGACTGTGGAGATCAGTGACTGTTACGTCCACGGAATATTTGTACCTGGCAGATCCGCCTGAAGGGATATCTTCCTGCCGGCTCAACCATGTAGCGTGACCCTGAGAGTGTCGAGAGAATTGAATCCGTGACCTCTCAATAGCAAAGGTGCTTTAATGACGGGGACTCGACCAATTGAGCTAACCCATTGGGCTTAAAACTTGTTCTTTAATTATGCAGTTTTTGTCTTGTTTTTCCAGGAGCATCACATAAGGAGACATTTGGAGTTTTGTGGTTTGAGTTTTTAGCAGAAATCCATTGGTTGTGGCCACACTGCCACCATCCAAGTGTTTTTTATTCATTGAGGGACAGTTATTTGAATTTAGCAATAACACCAACCAATAAAAAACAGATATTTTTAGTGTGTATTCAATTTTAGATATTTTCCATTTTTAAGCTCTTCCGTTCCACTGCCACATCATGTTAGAGTTCAAATTTTCCTCTTGATCCTCTGTTGGAAATGCCTTTAAACATCAAAGGGTGAGGGGGAACAATGAAACCCAATGTTCTCTTTGATTTACTCATTGGAAATACAATTATACAAAGGTAAAAGGGCTTTTCATTGAGCAGGACAAAGTAGGTATCATGAATCATGATTGTTGTTGAGTTTTACTGCCAATGAATTGTATTGTTTTTTTTTTTTTTACTTTTTACACATAAATTTCAATTCCATTATTTTTAATATTTTACATACCTTAGATTTTATATGTGAAGAACCTGAACACTCTGGCGCACCCTGGTTTTCAAAAATGGCATATCTGCTCTTGTCCCCTTCAAACCCTTGCAACTGAGGTTAAAGTTCTTATGCGTTGCTGTTGTAGTTTTAAAATTTAAAGTTGGAACTGCTGACAATTAAGTGCTCCATGAACAAGTTACTGATTGTGAAATACCTGTGGAGAATGCCTTGGGATGATTGAAGTGGCTAGTCACTAAGGTTGACTGTGTTTATCTGTAGGAGCTCTGCCAATGGAATTCTTCCATGGCAAAGGATAGTTTTTTTTTCTTTTAGAATTCTGGTGCAAATTGCTCATGTTTAATATTTGGAAGGTTTAACTATGGTTGGATGTTAATTTTAGGTATGTTCTATGCTTAGAGCAATTTATTTCAATTTTCACAGTTAGCTCAATATCTTTTCCAGATTAGCAATCACATCAACATTAAAGTAAACTGCAGATAGAACATAAACATAAATCGCAGAAGACAAGCCAAGACAAGAGGACACATGATGTGGCGCTAGCCAGGGACAAACCCCAATGTGGGGAAACCCTTGATCAATTCTTCTTATATGTTCTTCAATAGTTCAGCAGAGAGAGAGAGAGAGAGTACATTTACAACAGAAGTCAACACTTTGACTTATCTAGATAAGAGCATAGATCATCTCTAAGAAGATGATACATGAGATCAGTTGAAGACAAGCTGCTTCAACTGATTCTCCATCGTGCTGCATCTCGTCATCATGCTGCACCCATTCACTGAGCTGCTCTTGTCACGGAAATGCAACCAGTCATGGTTGTACCCATCACGGTGCACTATGCTGCACCACTCACAGTTGTACCCATACATGCTGCTGTACATACTGCCTCCACTATGCTGCAATCATTACAGTTGTACCTATACATGCTGCTGTACATACTGCCTCCACTATGCAACAGTTGTACCTATACATGCTGCTGTACATACTGCTTCCACTGCAACAGTTGTACCTATACATGCTGCTGTACATACTGCTTCTGTCCCATAATATGTCTAGCATATCATACCCAAACATGGCCCTGCTGTCACCTACAACAACAACAGCTAGGTGACCTTTCAAGACAGCAACCAACTGTAGTATTGATCCTAAACTAGGATCCAACACCCTGCAAAACACTTGTTGAACTGATGTTTTCTTCTGTGTTTGTGACAACCTTGGTTAGGGCACATGCTGCAGCCCTAAACCCTTATGACAGTCCATTAACCAACCTTCAAAAGTTTGTAGCATTCCTAGTGAAGCCTCCTCTTTGTTCACGCTGCCTTCTGAGGGGCTAGTCCACCTTAACAACCCTCTACGCAGCTCTTTCTGTGTGCTAAGGCTTGTTGCCTAGCACTGTCATGAGATAGTCCCTACGCATGCCCAAACACACCTTCTTCTTCTGCGTTTTGTTCCTCTAGCTCTTCGGCCTTCTCTACCTAGCAACTCAGCCCTCGAACAACAACTCGGACTTGTCTTGATAGCCCTCAAACAGTCCTAGGACGGTCCGCAAATCAACCCAGCAAGCTGTCCTCTTCTTGATCATGTCTTGCTGCGGCTAGGGCATCTTCATACTACCCTTAGGTAGGGCAGCGTAGGGCTTCCTCTAGCTACGGATTAGGGCCTTCCCTTTGCTGCGGATTAGGGCTCCATTTAGCTGCGGATTAGAGCTCTTCTAGCTGCGGATTAGGTCTCTTCTAGCTGTGGTTTAGGTCCTCTTAGATCTGCGGCCAGATCTCCTACAAGTTTGCGGCCAGGGCTCTCCTAGATGACCCTTCTTTGGGCTGCATAGAAGGCATCTCCTCTAGACCTCATTTTCCACCAAAAACCCAAAACAAGTGGAGGGTGAGATCACAAGAGATGAGTGTTAAATGACTTGAATTCCTCCTTTATTTATACTAAAACGTTGAGCACAAGTGGGGTTTATTTGGTTGCTGGCGAACCTTGACGAATTGTCCCATAACACTAATAAATTCATATCTCCATGAATACTTATCGTAATCGGATGATCTTTTGATCAATCCTACACCTCTCGATGAGAGGGATCCAAGAAAAATATCAACTGCCATAAATAAGATGACCCACATGGAGTTTGGCCCTAGTTGCCAATTTTAACACTCCCTCTCAACTAGCGAGAACTCCATCCGTTGATCCATATGTCCGACTGTACTATCTCTATCATCAGTGCCCTGCATTGCTCTGCTCTGCTGAACCATGAAGAAGAAGAATTGATCGAGAATGTCTCCTACCATTCTCTACTGACCCGAAGTCAGTTTTATTGATCCCAGATCAATATCACAAGCGAGTGTCTCAAACCACTCATACTGATGCCAGATCAGTTTCGTTGATCCGAGATCAATGGAGGTCATCCTAGCATAGGGAGTACAGTAGTTACAACAATGCGTCCATTGATAGTACTACTATGGTCCCTAAGCCCATTTCCCTGCACATTGATCAAATGAGAGGTACTTCCCATGAGTCCCAGACTGCATGGGTAGGATGCCTCGACAAGAGAACTAATCATCTTGTCCACAGGAGAACGAATCATCCTATCCATTGGTCGCCACAGGAGAACTAATCATCCTGACCCACAGGAGAAATAATCATCCTGGCTCACAGTCACCATGGGAAAACTAATCATCCCAGCCCACAGGAGAACTAATCATCCTGGCTCACAGTCGCCACGGGAGAACTAATCATCCCGGCCCACAGGAGAACTAATCATCCTGTTCCATAGTCGCCACGAGGTATCACAGGGAAAGGTTGAACCTGTCACCCTGTACATAGCGCACCACCAGGGGAGGGTGAGTCGCCCTGTGGTTATATGTCGCGCCAATAAGTACCCCAAGCCCCCCAGAGCTCCTAGAGCTCATTGCATGCAACATGTAGGACCCTTATATGAGGGTCTCTCAACGACTCCAAGTCGTTCAGGAAAATCACAGATTTGACCTTTCCCTGGGGTTTTGACAAAGTGTCTGCGACTTGTGCATTAGTCTCAATGTGATGGAGCCTCTTCGCTCATTGACTTACCATATCCCAGATAAGGTAGTATCTGATGTCTATCTGCTGGAGCAATCATTGAACACGAGATTCCTCAATAATCGAATCCCCCCTAGTTGTCACAAAGAATCACAATGGTATTCATCATGTGTACAAACAGCTCATTGATGAGCTTCCACAACCAGGCAGCTTCACACGAGATCATACTCGTAGCTATGTATTCGGTCTCGACGGTGCTTATAGCAACTGACTTCTCCTTCCTTCTCATCCATGTATATCGAAGCAGAATCCAGAGAGAACCAATGCTGAGAAGTGCTCTAGCGATCCTCCACACTGCCCGCCTAGTCAACATTCGAATAATCATGCAGCTTCATTGTTCCGGTAGTGTATCTCAATCCATGAGAGATTGTGCCCTGAAGATATCTCAGAATATTCTTGGCACCAATCTAGTGAGGTTCAACCAAATTTGAGCTCACCATGCTAACTGCAAAGCATATATACGAACGGAAGTTCACCATGAACATCAATGCAGATGAGTTTATGAAACTCAAAGGCATTTCCCAAATCTGCTCCGACATCACCATCATATAACTTCTGAAAATTAAGATCCTTGAGGTAGTCACGAGCTTGCAATTTACCATTTCATATCTGGAATCCAACTCCCTCTTACTTCTGCAAGTGAGAGTGTCTGCACTTGTCAGAAATAGGTCGTTTCTCAGAAGGTGCCGATATGAGAGGTCTATCATCCACAATATTCAAACAATGGTTTGGTTCGGCTTCACTTTTAGTGAATCTCAACTTCATCAGACAGCTATCAATCCTCTCATATTAGGCCCGGGATGTTTTAATTCAAGCCATAGAGGACTTTCTTCCACTTGTATACATGAGATTCCCAATCATGAATCTCAAACCCCTCGGGTTGTTCCAAACCTGTGGACCTGCTACATGAGGGGAATGGTCCCCTTGTAGGATTTTCCTTCGGTACATCTCAGACATGTACCTTCATGCTCTTCTTGAATTCAGGTATCTGAGTCACCATCTGACTCACATCGGTTAGGGCCTCATAAAGTAGATCTCAAGTGTTATAGATGAGATATGTCATGATCTCCAATGGACCATCTTGCAACTTGACACAAATTGCCAACCCTGAAGCCATGAGTAAAAGCATCTTTGAAAATTTCATTTTCAAACATGTACCTTTCCATCAATGAATGCCACCCGGTAACCTTTGATTTCCATTGTCGAAATGGACACCAGATTCTTCTTGTGATCAGGTACATAAAAGAGATACTGTAAATGAATCGGGTTACTCTCATTCAATTGAGGGGTAACATTCACTACACCCTTTCCGGGATAGGTGGCATCGGCTCCAAGTATAATCCCACGATTGTTTCCATCTCTACCAAATTAGAGAGAGCACCCTTCTATCCGATGAAGTGCCTTGAAGCACTATAATCGATAAGCCAGATTCCCAAAGAATCTGAAGGAGAGGGCCAATACAAGATAGCGCTTCTTTATCTTATCAGAAACAACATTTGATTCTTCATACTTGGGGTTCCTTGCTTTCTCTGAAGAGTCGGTCGTTTCCTTGATGACCTGCATTACCTGTCATTCCTCTGGCCCAGTGTTACTTGGGAGCGGGAGCAACATTTTCAGAAGCTCCCAGTTTGGGAGCGAATCCCGGAGCGATTTTTTAAAAATATATATATTTTTTATATTTTGATACATATATGTCAACAAAAACATGTAGAATGATGAATTAGATATAAAAAACATAAAAAAACATAGATTGATCATTGAACCATATCACATCAATCATCTAGAAGTTATAATCTTCATCAACCATTTCCACAAGTTAGTAACATACATATTACAACTGCAACATATTGACTCTTGTGAATCATGATTCATCAAATTCAATCTTAAAGTTTCAACTTCAAGCTTTCAAAATTGAAAATTCATAATATAACATTTATCATCATTGATCACCAAAGTTGTACTTGTAAGCTAAGTTTAACCATTACAAGAAATAATATCTTAGATATTTCTAAGTTCTAACTGTTAGCATGAAATTAAATGTTATAAAATGAATTATGCATAATGAAATGAAACAACTTTAGTCTTTCACGAAGCATCATATTCATAATTCACAATCATTACCAATGAGTTATAATTGCCAACTTCAAACTTCAAACTTTCATTGTCACAGTCATATATTGTTTACAAAAAATATCATTATGATATGAAAGAGTCAAGAGTCAAGAGTCAAGGACTCAAGACTCAACAGTTATGAAAACTAATAGAAACTAGAAAAGACAAGTAAACTGTAAATCTACATGTGGCCCTTGCCACGAGAGTCTCCTGTATGAGCAGGTCGTGGTGGTCTTCTAGGAGTCTCCCGCACAGACCGATGACCAGAACTAGAAGGCACATGCCCTCCACGTGAGGGTGTAGATGGAGGTGGCGACAACAAAGGAACAAGACTCGAAACTCGAGCACTGCTACTGGATGGTGGAGGTGGCATGGCTGCTGCAACTGTTTCATCTTCATCCCTTATAAGTTTCTCTTCCTGTTCTTCAAGATGTATAGTGCCATCCTCTAAATTGTCATTCTCTGGGTGGTTGTCCCAAATTTTATATGTTGGATCCTCATAAGCCTGATCACAGTAATGACTTAACAACCTCAAGTTGTAGTGCACATAAACCAAGCTTTCTGCCCGGTTTTCATTGAGTCTGTTTCTTTTCACATTATGTATGAAGCTGTAGGTGCTCCAACACCTCTCTGCAGAAGAAGTATTTACAACCTGCGATAGAACTTTTTTTGCCAATTTTGGCAAAAGTCCCTGGCCGCCATATGTTTCCCACCATGTGAGAGAATCAAATTTGTCTCTATCTTCCATTGCATGGAAGGTACCAAACAAATTAGTGCCACTGAAGTATTTGCCTATTTCAAGGCGCACAACTGCACATGCCTCCCTGTCAGGTATCAACTTTTCTAATGCATCCAAATATCCAAATATCTAAATGGGGTTGGTCCTAATCCCACCCCCTGGTGCAGGTTGGCCCAACCAAGATGTAGAGTAGTATTTTGGCGCAAGGATATATGCCAAGCAATGTAGTGGAAGATTAAGTTTATTCCACCGTGCACACACACAATCGTGAATCAGTTTGTACAAGTCAGGATCTTTGCTATGAACAATATCTTTTATTTGTCCCAACATGGTATCCATCTGCTCATACACCTCGCCAATCACTGGTTTATCTGTATCTGCAAATCGAATCATGTGATAAATGGGCTTGGTGAAATTCAATACTTGCCTCACACTTGACCAAAACATACCATCAAGAGCGGCCTCCTGCACTAGTTCAAAACCTCGTCTGTCAGCTGCATTTGTAGCCCTTTCCTTTAATATCTGCCAGTGTGGACTTGATACCATGCTAGCCAATGACTCTCTTACCTTCAAAAGGCGCCTGAAGGTGAGGTAATAGTTACCAAATCTAGTCTTCGCGTTCTTCAACAACTCCAATTTTGAGTGACTGTGGAAAAGGCCATGGGTATTGCTATGATTTGTAATAAATTTTATCATTTGTTTGCCTTTCTTGTACAAATCACCAATCCATTTATATTGTTCATTTTTGTTCTTAACAACATCATGCATCAAAAGGTTCAATGTGTGAACCAAACACCCAGACCAAAATATGTTGGGGTATTTATCCTCAATAATTGCTCCCACTGCCTTGCAATTAGGAGCATTATCAGTGATGACTTGGATGACATTGTATGGCCAAATACGGTCAATTGTTTCAAGTAATGCTTCTGCAATGTTGATGCCGGTCTTGAACTTCTCTGAGTAATCATATGCATTTAGAAAGATGGCACCACTAACAGACACAGCAAGAACACTTATCAGTGGCTTATATTATACATTTGTCCATCCATCAGATACAATGGACACCCCATGGTCAGTCCAAGAACTTGTCATTCTATTCAAAGAATGTGATATTTTTGCTTTTTCATGATCAAGTCCAACGGTTCTTGCCTTGTCATACCCAGGGCTCTTGTATCCTTTAGGGGCATCATTTATGGCAGAAACCATTTCGTGCCAATAAGGTGAGCGAAGAACATTGAATGGTATCCCACATGCATAGAGAAACCTGTAAACTTTTGAATCCACATCATTCCTACACCCTTCATCAAGGAAATCTGATATGGTTCTACGCCTTAAAGCTGGTGACCCTATGCCTCCATATCCACTGCCTTGGGAGGATGTTGAAGGAGTTCTTTGTGCTTGTGATTGTGAGCTTGGTTCAAAGAAACCCCTTGATTTTTTAGATTTGTATTGGGCTTCCTCCTCTTCCCTTATGTATTTGGCTCTATCTGCTGCTGACGCAGCTGCACAAGTTTTGATTCCTATTTGTTTATCTCCATCCCATGGCCTTTTCCCGCAGAGGTGTTTTCTGGAACGGGTGTATGGACCTGTGTAATTATTGTTGCAATGGGGGCAATGAAATTTAATGCTTCCACCCCCTTTCCCTGCTTCAGGCCTGTTAACCTTTTTCCACAATGGGGTTTGGTCTTGTTTAGTTTTTTGAGAGTCATGTTCACCCTCCTCCAGCTCCTCTTCACCGGGGTTTTCATCAAATCCACTTTCTCTAGCTTCTTCATTCCCCTCTTCATTTTGACCCCTCCTTTTCCTACTCTCCAGCACCATAATAACCAGAAAAGGGACCAAGAAGAAGAAAATGCCAAGAAATATAACCAGGTCCATGATGTTTGAAA
Organism: Pinus tabuliformis; assembly: GCA_031772625.1. Taxonomy (NCBI): domain Eukaryota; kingdom Viridiplantae; phylum Streptophyta; class Pinopsida; order Pinales; family Pinaceae; genus Pinus; species Pinus tabuliformis. The sequence goes on from CM062817.1 coordinate 1,019,409,956, forward strand.
TTTGTAGACTTTTGAATCTGCCAAAATTTAATGGGAATGGGAATGGGAATGGGAATGAGAATGAGAAAATTAAAAATGTATTTAGTTTTACTATTTATTAATTTAATTTATTTAGATTCATGATTCATCATTCTAGAATCTAGAAATAAGTTATACATTTACTAAATTACTAACTAAATTACTAAATTACTAAGTAACTAAAGTTTAAACTACTAAATTACTAAGTTACTAACCTCCTTGCAGGCTTGCTCCTTGCTCTTCGGCGCTCGCTCCTCGCTCCTTTGCACAATCTCCTTGGCTCTCCCCCAACTTATTCAAGTCACAATGAACTAAAAATGACCCCCAAGCCCTTATAAAACCAAATTTTATTTTTTTTTTTTTTTTTTTTTTTTTTTTTTTTTTTTTTTAAATTAATTTTTTTTGGCGTCCGATTTTTTTTTTTTGGTTTGCTTGCGCGCTTTTCGCTCCAGGAGGCAGCGTGCGTTGCCCCCGGAGCGAAAATTAAAGCCCTGGAGTGATCTCTCCCTGATCGCTCTCGGGCTTTATTTTTGCTCCGGGATTGACGGGAGCGAAGTCGCTCCCTGTTTTGGTAGGGAGCGATTTCAGGAGCTCGCTCTCGACCTGCTCCCGAAATCGCTCCCGTTTGGGAGCAATTTCAGGAGCGTGCTCTCGACCCGCTCGGAGCGCGGATTGGGAGCGGGTTCGAGGGGGGGTGCTCCCCCGCAACTCTGCTCTGACCATTAAAGATGTCCCTGGATTGATTGTTATCATCATCAAGTGACATGTCCCTGCCATTTAGACACTCCTTCGCATAATGGCTGAACTAGTTATTTGCCTTTCCTTCCACCCTAAGATTTGGTCTTCCCAATGAAGTGATTTTTAGGTAGGCCATATTCCACTGCGCCATTCTGATAATATTCTCTGCTTCGATTTCACCCTCGGTGAATTTGAAGAGGGATGAGGAACCCATTGATCCTTTTGTCCTTTCCTAACTGTCTTCGGTGATTGCTCTTTCACTCTTGCTTGGACATTGTCTTCACCTTAGCTCTGATACCATGTTAATTTTAGGTATGTTCTATGCTGAGAGCAATTTATTTCAATTTTCACAGTTAGCTCAATATCTTTTCCAGATTAGCAATCACATCAACATTAAAGTAAACTGCAGATAGAACATAAACATAAATCGCAGAAGACAAGAGGACACAAGATGTGGCGCTAGCTAGGGACAAACCCTAATGTGGGGAAACCCTTGATCAATTCTTCTTATATGTTCATCAATAGCTCAACAGAGAGAGAGAGAGAGAGATAATACATTTACAACAGAAGTCAACACTTTGACTTATCTAGATAAGAGCATAGATCATCTCTAAGAAGATGATACATGAGATTAGTTGAAGACAAGCTGCTTCAACTGATTCTCCATCGTGTTGCATCTCGTCATCATGCTGCACCCATTCACTGAGCTGCTCTTGTCACGGAAATACAACCAGTGATGGTTGTACCCATCACAGTGCACTATGTTGCACCACTCATAGTTGTACCCATACATGCTGCTGTACATACTACCTCCACTATGCTGCAATAATTACAGTTGTACCTATAAATGTTGCTGTACATACTGCCTCCACTATGCAACAATTGTACCTATACATGCTGCTGTACATACTGCTTCCACTGCAACAGTTGTACCTATACATGCTGCTATACATACTGCTTCCACTGCAATAGTTGTACCTATACATGCTGCTGTACATACTGCTTCTGTCCCATAATATGTCCAGCATATCATACCCAAACATGGCTCTGTTGTCACCTACAACAATAGTATCTAGGTGACCTTTCAGGACAACAACCAACTGTAGTATTGATCCTAAACTAGGATCCAACGCCCCTGCAAAATACTTGTTGAACTGATGTTTGCTTTTGTGTCTGTGACAACCCTGGTTAGGGCATGTGTTGCAGCCCTAAACCTTATGACAGTCCACAAACCAACTTTCAAAGGTTTGCAACATTCCTAGTGAAGTCTCCTCGTTGTCCACGCTGCCTTTTGAGCGGCTAGTCCACCTTAACAACCCTCTACGTAGCTCTTTCCGTGTGCTAAGGCCTACGGCCTGGCACTGTCATGAGACAGTCCCTACGCATGCCCAAACACACCTTCTTCTTTAGCGTTTTGCCCCTCTAGCTCTTCGGCTTTCTCTACTCAGCAACTCAGCCCTTGAACAACAACTCAGACTTGTCTTGATAGCCCTCAAATAGTCCTAGGACAATTCGCAAATCAACCCAGCAAACTGTCCTCTTCTTGATCATGTCTTGCTGCGGCTAGGGCATCTTCATACCACCCTTAGGTAGGGCAGCGTAGGGCTTCCTCTAGCTGCAGATTAGGGCCTTCCCTTTGTTGTGGATTAGGGCTCCCTTTAGTTGCGGATTAGGGCTCTTCTAGCTGTGGATTAGGGCTATTCTAGCTGCGGATTAGGGCCTCCTAGATCTGTGGTCAAATCTCCTACAAGTCTGCGTCTAGGGCTCTCCTAGATGACCCTTCTTTGGGCTGCGTAGAAGGCATCTCCTCTAGACCTCCTCTTCCACCAAAAACCCAAAACAAGTGGAGAGTGAGATCACTCTCCTAGATGACCCTTCTTTGGGCTGCGTAGAAGGCATCTCCTCTAGACCTCCTCTTCCACCAAAAACCCAAAACAAGTGGAGAGTGAGATCACAAGAGATGAGTGTTAAATGACTTGAAGTCCTCCTTTATTTATACTAAAACGTTGAGCACAAGTGGGGTTTATTTGGTTGCTGGCCGACTTTGACGAATTGTCCCATAACACTAATAAATTCATGTCTCCATGAATATTTATCGGAATCGGATGATCTTTAGATCAATCCTACAGCTATCGATGAGAGGGATCCAAGAAAAATATCAACTGCCATAAATAAGATGACCCACATGGAGTTTGGCCCTAGTTGCCAATTTTAACATTGGAAGATCAGATTTTGGCAGTAGCTTATAAATTTAAGTGACAGGTTATAAGTCACACTGAGTTGTCTCTCCATTGGTAAATGTGAACATTTAATTATGCTTAAAATATGTAATATGACTGACTGCTGGACATGTACTAGTTGCACATGGGTGATGTATTTGTAAATACCTGTAGCACATGATATGGTCCAGTGTTGCAGGAACTGCACTCCCCCAACTTTCGACCCGAGAACCTTGCTCCGAGTAGGAGCACTATAGCTGTGCCCGTCAAAGCGTGCCCCCATAAGGCGGAATTGTACTCCAGTCTTGATTTTTTTTACTCTTGGAAGGTTGGAACTGACATGCTCCCATACGCGCTCCCACAAATTGGAATGCGCTCCTGTACATGCTCCCTAGATGCTCCCTAATGATAATGTTTAAGAATTTAAATGTCTTTTTTTGTTCTTAAATTTTTAACATTACGATTAATTGTTTTAGAATGTTTAAAAGTGGTTCCAAACTCAATTGGACTTCAAATGGAGAAAATAGTATTTGATATCCCATTCAAAATTCAGAGGTCTTAAATAGTTTTTAGGATAGATAGGATTGCGACATTTCATTGGATTTTATCATGTATAAGGGTATGCGATTGGCATTTAATCATGAGAACCAAGCCCTATATGTACCCCATTGTTGGTGGTGTTGATTGTTGAACTCCTTTGACATGGTCTTAGCAAAAATGTAACCTTCACTAAAAGCAAAATCAGTGATTAGGCATGTTAAGATTTTTATACCATATCTTATGGTTTGGATAGGTAGTTTCTTCGACATTTGATTGTGTCCACTAATGTCTCTAGAGGATTTAGGTAGATCCAAAGGCTAAACAAGTGGAAAAGAAAGAATTGTGATAATGATTATGAGGATCTTGACATAAGTGATGGTGGAACATTGCTTGTCAAGGAGTGGTGGAACATTCATGGCAATGCAACCCCACAACAATAACATTTGGCAACATGTGTGCTTTCACAATTGGTGAACACTTATTTTGTAGAGTTTAGCAACTAGCTTAGTTTTTTTGGACCTTTTGCTCTTCAAATTTAGGTGTAGATGACCTATTTTGTAAACATAACTATTTGGTCATGTTATTGTTGATGGTTGCTAGATAACCTATTTCATTCCATAAGTTAATGGTCTATTTTTTATTATATGCCTTGGAAATGTGTATGTTTGTTTGTAATTTATATAATCTAGGTTCCAGAGGGATGATGCTTGAATGGTTAATCATGCTTGAATGGTTAATCATTGGTGTACTATGGATGCCATTTCTCTCTTCATTGATGTACAAATATGCATATTTTCCTATATTCTGCAACTAATTTTGCATTCTAGATGTTATTTTTTGAATATAAATGCATTATATATATGTGTGTGTGCTCCTTGGGCTCTTTGCTGCCAAGGAGTTTTGGAAAATGAAGCTCTCAACGCTCCCACTCTCAAAAATGCTCTTGCTCTGTGCAACTTTGATATGATCAAAATCAAATTTAAATATTGTTGATTTTGAACTGAATATGGTGCCATCATCCATTTTCATACATTTGCAAGGTGTCATTCATGAATTATAAAGTGCCTTATTACATGTGTAGGATTGGTAAATCTAGTTTCATATTGATGGTTATATATTTCTTATATGCATGCTAATAGGTGAGCAAGTCATCACGAAGAGGGAGCAATTTTCTCTAAGTGTGTGTGGCTCTATGGACCATGTGTGCAAAGAAGGAGAAGTGCGAGTGGATTTGGGTGAATCTAGGAGGGCTAAGTAAGAGGAGATTGTAGGGCCGAGTTGTTGGAAGGAGATTGATTTTAGCTAGAGGAGGCTGAGTTGCTGGAGGCTGAGTTTTCCCTAGTGCATCATAGTCAATATTGCAGAGAACAATTCTTCAGTGATTTGAAAACGAGGGGAAAAAACCATCCTTCTTCCAACAAAAGAAGGGGCGTGATCTAATAGTAGAACTATTGAAGTTTGTGGTAGCCTCAGAAGGTCTTTTGCATAAGCTTGATGTCTTAGCATGTGGAAGACATTATTTGCCTCTTCTAGGTGCTTGCTTGGTAAGTAAGTGATTTATGTCCTCTTTCCTAAGTCTAACTTAAGAAAAGTACAATAATTTAAAATCAATTAATTATTGTGGACTATTGAGTCCATTTCTAAGGATAAATAATTTAATTATTTAAGTGACTTAGATCGTTGATCTCCAAGATTCGTTCTAGAAGGGAGATTAGGGTTTAGGGATTTGCACTCAATGAAGATTATAAAGGGAGCCTAACAAGGAGGTGAAGACACAAGTTGTGTGAACGAGTCATCATGAAGAGGGGGCGATTTTCTCTAAGTGTGTGTGGCTCCATGTGTGCAGAGAAGGAGAAGTGTGAGTGGATTTGGGTGAATCCTGGAGGGCTGAGTAAGAGGAGATTGCAAAATCGAGTTGTTGAAAGAAGATCCATTTTATCTGGGGGAGGTCGAGTTGCTGGAGGGTTGAGTTTTCCCTAGTGCGCATTAGTGGCATGCAAGGAATGTGTAGGTCGAGTTGCTGGCTAAGTATTTGGGTTGTGTTCTTGTTGAAAAATAAAATTTCATTTCTGACAATTATGGAGTGACTTTCTAAAGTTAGAAAGTCATGTCTAGCATCTCAAGCATGACTTTCCAAAAATAGTAAATCACCTTGCATCAATTGGTAATCAAGTATAGATGTTGGAAAATCACTTAACTTATATGTCATAAAAGATTCCTCTTATACTCCCTTAATGACATGAGTTATAAAGGCATGCGTACCTCCTTAATGGCATGTGTTATAAAGGCATGTGTACCTCCCTAAATGGCATATGTAACTCCTCCTCAACGCATGCGTATTGCTCCTTCTTTATGACTAGAATTTGTTGCTTCTCCTATATATGTATCTCATATCATCTCATTCTCACTACTTGTGCATTGTGAAAGAAGGATTTCAACTTGAGAGAGAGAGTTGGAGAGTCTTGAAGAAGATTGTGAGAGAGAGACACTTGGAGAGTAAGAGTAGAACCTAAAGGTTGATTCATTGTTTGCATCAGTGGTTGCTAGCAGTGATCTTCATGCTACAAACAATGTTTTTAAAACCAGAACCGGTGACCGGACCGGTCCACCTAATGAACCGGGTTATCGACCGGAACCGGTCGAACCAGGGTTGGTTAGGTCTAAACGAACCGGTTTTAGAAAAATACATTAAATAACTATTTTTTAATGAAACAAAGCTTTTTTTAAGATTTGAAACCATGATTCCAAGCCAATAGAGACAAAATCTGCAAAGTTTACTCATTTATATACCATGTAAAGGTGAATATATCAAAATGGCATCGAGTGCAATGCATATCATCGACAAAATAGTAAAATACATAAGCAATGAGGCTCTAAATGGCATATAAAGTCCAAAAACAATGCTGCAAGCTATGAGGCCATTGGCCTACTACAAGTCTACAGTGTACACATGATCAATCATCAAGTTCATCATCACTACTAGACACAAGATCATCATTAGGAGTTACATAGACATCATCTGGTTCAGAGTCTGAGGATGCCTCAGCCTGATTTGCAACCTCAGTAGAAATGCCACCAATAACAATAGAAGTGGACCTAATGGAAGCACGAGTTTGTCGACTTGCACGACTAGTGCCTTCCATCGGTTCTTTGCTTTTCCTTTGATACCGCTACTGATCTTGGTTCTGGTGTTGCCACAAAATATGCTTCATCCCCCGCTAATGCCATGTCGATATCAAATCAACCTCAAACACATGATCTTCAGTCTCCTTCACCCATTATGATGTTGGATCAATATCGTCCAACACAATGGGATCTAGATCAGGTGTTTTGTTCATCATTTGGTTCCTCCTTAGTCGAAGGTTGTATTGCATGAAAACAAGATCATTTAATCGTTTTTGTTCCAAATGATTTCTCTTCTTCATGTGTATGCACTCAAAAGCAAACCAATTGCGCTCACAACCTGAAGCACTGCAAGTTTGGCTGAAGACTCTAATTGCAAACCTTTGCAATTGAGGACACTGGCCACCAATTGACTCCCACCAATGTGCTGCAAAGAAAAAGACATTAATTAGTAACTTAGTTTATAATTTGAATTGTAAAGAACGTAAACAATTTTAACTTGAAAAGAAAAACAAATTGGAAATTGGAATTGCTTACCTACTTGATCCACATCTCTTGCCATCTTTGCCAAGTTTTTGCCAAAGTTACCACCTACCATATTGAAAACAGTAAGTTGTCCATGTATTTCCAACTGGTCTGCAACTTGCGCTCCAAGTAATCAATCAATCCAGCTCTGACCTCCCCATCCTACAGATCTCCTAGCCGATCTTTATAATGGTACTTTGGGTTAAAAAAATATCCAGCTGCATGTATAGGACGATGGAGTTGATTGTTCCATCTGTTATCAATGATCTCCCATATACGACCATATTTAGCTAACCTGTCCTTGTAAGCTGCCCGTATCTGCTCCTTTGCCTGATCCATAGCCTCATAAATGTAGCCCATGGCCAATTTTAACCCATCCACTGTCCTTAGCACCTTAACAAGGGGCTCGATAATTTTCACAAGCTCTATAGACTTTTTCCAAAAATAATTGTCAAACACTTTCTTTTTGGTGTCTTTTCCATCTTGTGTATGAGTCCACCGAGATTCAGACCATTCTTCAGAAGAAAACATTTTCTGCAAGTTTTTATGTTGACCATTGAGACATTGCAACGTGAGGAAGTGAATTGCAAATCTCGTAATTGCAGGCTTAACAAGCTCTTTGCCCCCAATGTTTTGCCTCATTAGGTTCAATACCCATGAGTGGTTGTAAATGTATTTTGTAATGCACTTGGCATGCTCTACAACGTTTTTTACTCACTCCACTTTGCCTATGCCCTCAAGCTGGAGGTCTATGCAATGTGCAGCACATGGAGTTGAAAATATGGTCTTATATTTGGACTCAAGCATCTTTCTAGCAAGAACATGGTTTGAGGCATTATCGGTGAGGACCTACACAACATTCTGCTCCCCAACTTCCTGAATAATGTCATCCAAAAGCTCAAATAGAAGGGCTGCATCCTTCACCTTATCAGATGCATCAATTAATCTCAAAAACATGGTTCCTTGAGGGCAAGAAACAAGGAAAGTAATGATAGTGCAGTTCTTTCCATCGGTCCATCCATCTGACATGATGGAATAACCTGTTTTGAGCCAGGAATCTTTAAACTCAACCAAATACTCATCAATGGAAGATATCTCTTTTTGCAAAAGAGATCCCCTCAAGTCATGCATACTAGGGCCTTTGAAGCCCTTAACTACAGCTATAACAGAGTCCCACATAGCTTGGTAATAAGGTGAGCGAGCAACTTTAAATGGGATATCTGAATCATACCACCCTCTAGCAATGTATTGATGAGAAGTTTCTTTGCATTGCTTTTTCCAATGTTGATCCAAAGTGGGTTGACGACTTGGCTGGGAGGAAGTGGGATTAGAAGGGGCAACGTTGGCAGAAGATGAGAAATAATTTTGGATGTTTATTCTCTTTGTTCCTTTTGATGGTTGGCCACAAGAAGGATGAACATAGTGAAAGGGGTCATTGGTGGAAGGGTTAGAAGTTGAGTCTTGAATCTCATAATCATTATACCCACTCTCTTTCATGGCTTCTAATAATTCCTTCTTCCTTGCAATGTCATCTTGGATGACCTTCTCCCTAGCCTTGTCCTCATAAAACTTTTCAAGCTTGGAAATGTATTCTGCCCTAATAGGACCTATTGTGGCACAAAGTGTTTAGGCATCGCGACAACGACTCAGATCGGGGGCTATCACCCTGATCCCAAATCTCTCCATTTAAGCTTTCTCCCTACATCATGCTAAGGGGATTAGACCCTACGAAAATGGAATGAAGGAGAACTAGTTGGAACCAACCAGTTCGGGAGACATAGTGAAGAGATCAAGTACTTGATTAAGATTTAGCAAGACTTGTAGGATTTGATTAAATTTTAAACGATTGATATCGGTGCCTCATGGAGTCAACGATCTTTAGGGAAATGAAGACCACGTAATCGATTAACAACTGCTGTTTAGATGAATGACTATCTTATATGAAATGTAGATCCTAAAACTAATGTGAGATGTAAGAATCTTGGTTAATTTTAGTTAAATACCTATTTAAATGTGAATCCTTCAATTCTTTCTGTATTGAGCCTGATTTCGTAGTAATTGGCAGAAAGTAGATAAGGTGAAGCACACTAAGGTGTGATTAACTATACCTCCCCTGAAAATCTAACATATCCGGTGCCTCCGGCGCTGTAGAGAGCTGTGGTTTTGACGACTGCAAGGTCACCATTTTAAGTACTATTAAAAACAGGCATCTCAAGCAAAGATGGATGGATACCTATCTCTCTATCGACCAAGCTTATGCATGGAAGTAAATTTTATTTATGCATAACTAACTTATATGCAAATGCACCAGATGATGAGAATAAGCTAGACCTGAGGATTAGAAACACTTGTGTCGCGAAAGCCTTTAATCACCAAAATAAAATGCTCGCTTTATTCGATGAAGACTTAAAAATAAACCCCTGAAAGTATTACAATTAAACCACAAGCTTATTTCAAATCTTTTTTTGATACAATTATAGCTCAAAGAAAATAAAAACTTCTTTGCAATCAATGTCAACAGATGCCAAAAAATACTCTGTTTATGAAACAAAAGATCTGTATTTTATCACAATTCCATGACATAGTACTTAGTTTTCAAAAATTAGTTTTTAGGACAGCAATAAGAAAAAGTTTATGACAACAACAATATGACAATGAAAACATTAAACTATCAATGATATCTTTATGCCAAAAATTTACTGAAAAGTTTCTAAACTTGCCCACATGAATTATATATTTTTTTCACTCTGTTATGATGTGATTTCTAGAATTATATCAGATCTGATATACTTATTACAACCAACAATTAGAACATGAAATAAGCCTAATGATGAATGCCCAACTCAAGAAATTAATTCCTTAATGTATTAGACACATTAGGAACTGATTTTAGGCTAACCCACATGAAATTTTACTACTGTTATATTTCAGACTTCAGAAACAGAATTACGCAGAGATAACAGTGGCCCAAAATGTAGATCTAGGCCAATTTCTTGATACACATCAAACATAAATGACTTATTAATGTATTTAGCAATTTTTTTAGTTAATTTCAAACCACTTAGATGTGTTTTTCACCACTATTAGAAAGGGATATGACTGTTGTAGCAAACAGTGAGGAAAACGATGGTTTAGAGATCAAACCCTTAGGCCTTAAGCCTTGAAGATCACTTGCCGAAGTTGACAAAAAAAATTTCAATACTTGAAACACAAATTTTTACCAAATTTTCTGTAAAACCCACCAATGATTAGCTTCAGAAAATCAAATATTCAAATAAAAAATGGAGCAAGGGGAATCTAGGGCCAATGAGAGCTAGCATTAGGCCCAATAGAACTAGCGTTGGGCTAGAAGAAGGCAGATTTGGGCTTAGGAGCCCCAAAACTTGAAACCCTTGTTCTGAAAAAGTTATTCTACTTTAGATCTTCAAATTTATTGCAAAATCTTTAATGACTGGCCTTGCAAAAATATTTGGGAAAAGATATTGCCCTCCAAGGCATAGATCTGTCTCAAAACCCGCAGATTTTCTTGAAAAAATCTTAGATCTGAAGATTTTCTTGGCTGATTTCTCAGATCTATTTCTGCACAAGTGAAAAGAGAAAAACCCAATACCAAATATGTACAAAAATAGAGAAAATCCCAAAACCCAAGTGTTAAAATTCAAAATTATGTTACAAAATTTCAGATCTACACAAGTAAATAACATATCTATACAAATAATTTACAGATCTATACAAATAATTTACATATCTATCAAATCTGAGGAGTATGGGTCCAACTCTGCTCTTAGATCTAATAATCTAAGGCTCTTAATAGCAAGATTTATCAAAATTTCTACAAAATATTTAAAAGATTTTGAAATTTTAGAGAGACACTAGCCCAAAAATACCCTACAGAAAAAACATTATCGTTAGATAAATCCTGAGGTTTATATGAAGTAGGCTATTCAGAAAATATGGGTTGAGAGTTGGCTGGTCCAACCGTAGACTATCCCCAAACGCTCAATGAGAACCTGAGAGATCTTCTGCAAACACTAAATCAACTATCAAATCAAGTAGAGAAATAGAACAATAATAAAATTTTGAAGAAATAGAGATACCTGCTACTTCAATCAAAATTAAAAATGTTACCCTATATTTAACAAACTGAATAAGATACTTGTATTCAGATTATTCTAAGAGAGCTATTGATTGATAGTTTTCACATAATATTAAGCAGAAATTAAAACAATGTTACCATAAATTCATGAAGAGGAACACTACAGCACATTAAAACCCCAAAGACTTTTGCATTAATTCAAAAAATTATACAAGAGAGCTTGAAAGCTTAGTACACGATCCAAAGATCGGATGAATTGACTGACAAATGACTTCCTATTTAAAGATAAATCCTCCAACGGCTAGTTCGAGTGATCCTTGTCAAAGCTATCTCGATCATTGATGAGGATCAAAATTTCTTTTAATTTTATTTGTCAAAATTTTAAAATTTTGAGGAAATTTGATTTTTTCAATTAAATGCATTTTAATTAATTCAAAAATTAAATTTTTGAATTAATTTCTTCAAAATTTGACTTTGACTTAACCCAAGGACCAAAGACTTAAAATATAGCAAAGTAATCAATTTACCTTAGTCCCAGGATCCCTTAAAATTTAATTTTTAAGGACCGATGAATTTTGCGTTTGGAGAATTTAAATTTATTTAGGAACTAGAATTAATTAAACTTTTGGCTTAGGATTTTAATTAATTTTGGAAAGAAAATTTAATTAATTAACCTATGAGGGGATACATTATTTTTCTAACCCTCAAGACACTTTACATCAAGATTTTTACATTTTTACATCTCAAGGGGGAAGATCCATTTGCAAAAGACCCTCACAGACTATCCAGTTTTGTGACACAAAATATAATCTAGCAGATCAAACAATTTGTAATAAAATAACCTAACCAAATAGTTAGGATTATTCTCTAATCACTTTTACATAGACTTGATCTAGAACACTAGGACTCCCTTAAGATTCCAGTGACACAATCCATTTCGTCTTTTGGGTAAGACTGAAGGAAAACTTTGTCGACCATCTAAGAATGGGTCGGTGAGACAAAAAACCTCCCAGAATGTAGATTGTTACCAGAAAAGTAGGTTTACCTAGGCAATTACATACATGACACAGATTTGCTGAGACTATTTACATCACATACATGCGGAATGGGTTTACATTGTAACATTATAATCAAGTTGATGATGATAGCTGAACGGAACAGACACATTGATCACACATTATCCTTTTTGCGAAAAAAGGGGGTATAATGCTATGGGTCGTTGACACGTAGTGGTCAACTTAACACTGTATTTGGTGCGTCACATGGCTTTAATTGGCCTCTTACCCTAGCCAAGTGTTGTTTCAATCTAAGAATACCCCCACCTCCAATAGATTTATAGCATAATTTGGATATCATTTTTCCATCAATTACATCACAATGAGCCCATGCACTGTCCTTTCCTTTTGGAGCCATGTTTGCTTGAAATAATTACAATTTGCAAAGAAATCTGCCATTTAAAAGAAATTGCAACGAAGAAACATGGAAAACCAAGGCTAAATTTAGGAAAACAAATGCACATGTAGGCTACAAAGTTTGATAGCATAGAACTATAGATTTGATAGCATAGATGATAGAAGTGAAAAGTTTATAAATTTATAACACATAAAAAAATTAATACATGGACAACAGTTAAATGAGGAATTTTCAAGTGAAAATCCTTACCTGGAAATGCAAACTAGCTTCCTTAGCCTCCCCTTGAAGATGCCAATTCCACTGACAGCTACAAACTATCTCCAAAATAGTTCCAACTCCAACTCCAAGCCTCCAAGATGACTACTCCAGCAAAAACTCAACACTCTCCAAGCTCCCAAGCAAACTCACAAACACTCTAAATGAGATGTGAAATAGATGAGAGGGCGAAGGGCCTCTTAAAGGCTTGGAGAGGGTGTTTTTGGAGTGAAAGGACCCTTACTTTCCCTCCAAAAACCCTAAACTACCTTGGATAAGCTGTTGCGTGGGTCCTCCGCGGGCATGGCAGGTAACTGGCCGGTTTAGAACGGAATTGGACGGTTTGACCACAAACAGGCCGGTTAGAACCGGTTAGGGCTAAAAATCGGCCAAATGATCTTGCTGACCGGGTTCGGACCGATGGCCTTGTTGACCGGCCGGTTTGTCTGGATACCGGTTAGGACCTGCTGATTTTAAAAACACTGGCTACAACTTGTTCAAATTTGGATGAACTGACTCATTCTCTTGCTGTCATTGTACTTTGTATCTCTGCTGAACAATTGATATCTAATAGAAGAAGAATTTCACTGGGTTTTCCCCTTGTAGGTTTTGCCTTGGTCATTGGACCTAAATTCTTTGAATTTTATCTTGTTCTTGGCTGTCTTCAATTGTCCATTTGGTTTATGTATGTTCTATCTATGATTGCTTAACTAATGTTGCAATATTTTTTTTTGGAATAAGTTATTGTTACAACATAGAACATCACAATTTTATCATGGTATTAGAGCTTTGGTGAAGACAAGCTCAAGAGGATAACAATTGTCATCCTTCTATCTTCTACTGAAATATCACTTGTTGCTCCTATTTACTGTTGAAATATCACTTGATGCTGAAATTTGTTTGACTAGATCAAGATGTCTTCTTCTTACTTTAAGAATGAAGAGAAATTGAATAATGCTTCGGATTTTGGTCCATGGAAGACAAGATTGGATATTACTCTTGAGGAACATGATATACTGGAATATGTGAAGGTGAGATAGCAAAATCACCATAAAATTCGAATGTTGTTATCAAGGCTAGATATAAGAAAGGAGAAGTCAAGGCTAAAAAGATTATCCTTGATTATCTTGGAGACCACTTCATTACCTATGTTTCCAATTTGAAGAAATATCAGGAAATGCATGACAAGCTAATTTGAATGTATCAAGTAAACAACTTGAGTCAAATCCTTGCTTTGAAGAATCAACTCAAGGACATTAAGATGAACAAAGAAGAGACCATTCAAGCATACTTCATAAGGATATCAAAAATCAAGGATCCACTGTTAACTGTGGGTGAAATTGTATCTGATAAAGAGTTGGTGTTGATTATGCTTGGAGGTCATTCTTCTACTTGGGAGACTTTTATTATTACCATCAACAACAATGATATGTTTCCCGCATTTGATGAGCTCTTGGGAAAGTTTAGTCAAGAAGAGGCCAAAATGATTTCCAGAGGAAGAATTCTCAAGCATGAAGAGGGAGAACCTACTGCCTTTGCTGTCCCAGGAAAGACGCAGTAAGGAAGAAGAGGTCATCAATTTTCAAGAAAGCCTGCTCCTAGATCCAACAGTTCCTATAAATGGAACAATATCAGAAGTTCAATGCTACAACTACCATAAGCATGGCCACTATGCCCCTGACTGTCCTGAAAACAAAAGAGCACCAAGATCCAACTTCAACAATTGTAGCAACAACTTCAGATCTGATTATAGAAGAAGAAGAGAAACTCATGCTGTTCGTAAAGAAAACCACTATTCTTCCAAGACTTCAAGGAACCCAAGGTATGATAATAATGTAGCTGAGACATAGTTAGAGTAATTTCTTGTTTCTACTCTTTCTAGTTCCTCTCCTGCAGGTTCTTGTGATAGCTGATTGATTGATAGTGGCGCTTTAAGGCACTTTACTGGTTATAAAGAAATTCTCTCATATCTGGTTGAGAGGGAGATGGATTTGAAATCATACTTGGAGATAACTCTACATATCCTAGAAAGGGATCTAGTTCTGTTTCTTTTTATCTGGATGAAGGTAAAACTATTTCTCTTCAAGAAGTTTTGTATGTATTTGGGCCAAAAAAGAATCTTTTATCTATATTTGCTTTAGAAGATAAATGAATGAAGGTTGCTTTCGTAACTGGAAATGTTCTCACTTGGCCAATGAGATCTAGCATGAGAGATGCCTTCACTCTAGAGTCGAGGTTTGAACATTTCTATAAAGTCAATGGAAGACCAATGCATGCGCTGATTAATGACAACAATCATCAATGTGAATTTTGGTACTAAAGGTTAGCTGATTTGCACTATAAAGCATTGCCCCATGTGAGAAAGATGGTTTCTCGAATTCCGGAGATAGATTGGATCATGATGGAGTTTTCCAAGGGTGTGCAAGTGGAAAGCATGTAAAGGGACCATTCCCTTCAAGCAAAAGCAAAACCAGTCAGGTGCATTTTGATTTTTGTGGACTTATGCCTGTAATTTCTCTTGGTGGCTATTTGTATTATATAATATTTGTGGATGATTTTTCTCACAAAACTTGGATTTTCTTTTTGAAAAACAAAAGTCAAGCATTTAACATGTTCAAAGAATTTAAAACTTCGGTAGAAAAACAAACTGGAAAGTAGATCAAAATCTTTAGATCAAACAATGGAGGAGAGTTCACTTCAAATGATTTCAATGACTTTTGCAAAGAAGCTGGAAGCGGGAAAGAGACCACTGTACCATATAACTCAGAACAAAATGGTGTGGCCGAAAGAAAGAACAAAACCATCATGGAAGCAGTTAAAGCTATGTTGTATGATCAAAAGCTACCAAAGTTTCTTTTGGGAGAAGCTGCTAACATTGATGTTTATGTCCAAAATGAAACTCCACACCGAACCTCGAAGAACAAGACTCTTGAAGAAGTCTTGACCTGAAGTTGGGCACTTGAGGATCTTTGGCTGCCCTGTCTATATTCACGTGCCAGAGAAAGAGAGGATCAAGCTGAAAACTTTAGGTAAGAGAAGGGTACGTTTGTTGGTTATTATGAAAATTCTAAAACTTAAAAAATATACGTGTCTGGTCAAAGAACTACAACGTTTAGTGGGGATGTAACATTTGATGAAGATGCAACTCTTTGAAAGGCAAGGGACACTCCTCGTCATGCTAATGTTGAAAGTCAAGATGATGTTTGGGATGCTCAAGAAGATCTTGAGCCTAAGCTTCAGGTAAGAAAGGTACATTTGTTGGTTATTGTGAAAATTGTAAGGCTTACAAAATATATGTGCCTCGTCAAAGAATTATAGAGTTTAATAGGGATGTAAAATTTGATTAAGATGCAACTCTTGGAAAGACAAAAGGCACTCCTCCTCCTACTAATGTTGAAAGTCAGGATGATGCCTTAGATGCTCAAGAAGATCCTGAGCCTAAGCTTGATCTTGTTGATGAACCCATGGAGCCCATGGACCCTTGAGATCCTTTTCCAAGCGATCCTCCTGCTAGAAAGAGGCCATTATGGCTTCATGATGCTCTATAGGATGGTGATAGACATGCTACCCCTAGAGGAACCTTTTGAGAAAGTAAGAAACCTTGTTGGTTCTAGGGATACGCTGTAGCCATGAGCAACATTATTCAGGCTTGACCATGTTCTTTTGAAGAAGCAGTGAAAGATCAACTATGGAAAGATGCAATGGCTGAAGAATATGAGTCCATCATACATAATGATGCATGGGAAGTAGTTCCAAGACCCAAAGGTAAGTTTGTTGTGACTTCCAGATGGTTGTATAAAATCAAACATGGTGTGGATGGCAGTATTGAAAAATATAAAACTAGATTTGTGGCTAGAGGCTTTTCTCAGAAAGAGAGAGAAGACTATGATGAGATTTTTGCACATGTTACTCGATATAGTACCATCTGATCCATTGTGGCTCTCGCTGCTAGCCAGGGATGGACTCTTCACCAAATGGACGTGAAAACTACTTTTCTGCATGGCTTCCTCAACAAAGTATTTGTGGAGCAACCACAAGGCTTTGAAGTGCATGATAGGAAAACTCATGTGTGTAGACTAAAGAAAGCTCTGTATGGATTTGAGCAAGCCCTAAGAGCTTGGTATGCCCACATTGATAACTTCTTTATGAAATCTGGTTTTACCAAAAGAAAAGCTAATCCAAATCTCTATTTCAAGACGGTCCAAGGTATGCCTTTGATGTTGGTATTATATGTTGATGACTTATTCTTGACTGGTGGAGAACCTCTTATCCTCCAGCGTAAGAGGGAGTTAGCTTTTGAATTTGAAATGAAAGATCTTCATTTGATGTATTAATTTTTGGGCCTAGAGGTATGGCAGAGACTTGGTGAGATTTTCCTTTCTCAAGGAAAATATGTTGTCAAGCTTCTGGAAAGATTTGGTATGACAAAATGTAAGTCCATGAACACACCAATGGAAATGAATTTCAAAAAGTTATGTGGTGAAGTTGCAAGACTTGATTTGGCTAATCCTTCTGAGTATCGACAAATGATTGGGGCACTAATGTTCTTAGTGAGCACTAAATTGGAAATATGTTTTTCGGTCAATACTCTGAGCCAATATATGATTAAGCCATCACATGCACACTGAATTGCTGCAAAGCATGTGTTGAGATACCTGCATGGGACCATCAATCTTGGATTGATATATACTGCCAGAGATGTGAGACTACATGGGTACTCTGATGGTGATTGGGTTGGTAACTATGCTGACAGAAAGAGCACAATTGGATGTTGTGTTAGCTTGGGATCTGCCATGATATCTTGGATGAGCAGAAAATAGGAGTTTGTAGCCTTTGGAATGACTGAAGTCGAGTATGTTGTTGCTAGCATGGTTAGCTGTGAGGTGGTATGTCTGAGGAAGTTCTTTGGAGAGTTGTTTAAGCATGTGGTAGATACGACAATAATATACTGTGAAAATAAGAGTGGGATTCGTCTTTTTGAAAATCCTATGTTCCATGACAAGTCCGATTACATCTAGATCAAATATCATTATATCTAGGATATTGTGCAGAGAGGAGAAGTAAGACTCCATCGTATTGCAATTGATGATCAAATAACTAACATACTTACCACACCTTTGCCCAAATGGAAGTTCTTGGTATTCAAAGAGCATGTTGGACTAATGGATGTGACCCTTCCTAGTGGGGGCGGGAAAACTGAGCTATGCTCTTCCCTCTTGTTTCACCTCACAAGTTGGGAATGGAGCTAAGAGAGCTCCTGGGGTTGAGGAAACTCTTGAATATAATGTGTGTGTGATCCTTGTCTTGTGTTGACAAGTAGTAATCTCCCTTATCATCAAGTCTTGGACTTGCCAAGAGTATACCCCAGTATGCATCCTACCCACAAGCTAGGCTTGTTGGGAGTACCACCCATCTAGCCAATTGGTGTGTTAAAGCTTGGTTGTGTGCGATCCTTGACAAATGATAATCCCCCTAAGCAGAGGTGAGACTTGGTTGTACTTGTGCATGATCCTTGTCAAGTGGTAATCCCCCCAAGCATATATTAGACTTAGTTGTGCATGATCCTTGTCATGTGTTGACAAGTGGTAATCCCCCCAAAGTCTGTGGAGTCAAGTGTTCTACCACTTGACTCTTATGGTAAAGCTTGGTTGAACATGATCCTTTTCATGTGTTGACAAGTGGTAATCCACCCACGCAAAAGTGAGACTTTAGTTCTGCGTGACCTTGTCATGTGTTGACAAGCGCTAATCCCCCCAAACCTGTGTCATGATGGGAAGATCAGTGGATATAGGGTGATAGATGAACCTCCCCTATGATGATTCTTGTTCATTAGATTGTGACATCATTGTTCCAAAGCAAGGATGATAAAAAATGAGCAGAGAAAGCATAGATCTTTGTTACAGAAATAAATTCATCCCTAGCTGAGAGGAAGTGTTGAAAATTGGCAGGTCAGGGATTTTCTGACAATTTTGGAGTGACTTTCTAAAATTAGAAAGTCACATCTAATATCTCAAGCATGACTTTCCAAAAATAGTAAATCACCTTGCATCATTGGTAATCAAGTATAGATGTTGGAAAATCACTTAGCTTATCATTAATTAATCTTAATCGTTCAATTTTTGATTAATCATCAATATTATCATTACCTTTATTATTATCCTATATATGACATTATTATTATTAAAAGGAACTTCAAGTCACCTTGCCTTCATCACTCTCATTAAAATCTTGTCATACAAGATTCTTTTACACTTTCATTAATGCAAACGTTACTCTTTCTATTACGCACTCATTAAGACTTGACGTAGTCCTCCTACTCACAATAACAACATGTCATAAAAATTTCTTCTTACACTCCCTTAATGTCCTGTGTTACAAAGGCATGTGTACCTCCTTAATGGCATGAGTTACAAAGGCATGTGTACCTCCCTAAATGGCATATGCAGCTCCTCCTCAATGCATGCGTACTGCTCCTTTATGACCAAAATTTGTTACTCCTCCTATATATGTATCTCATATCATCTCATTCTCACTACTTGTGTATTGTGAAAGAAGGATTCGAACTTGAGAGAGAGAGTTGGAGACTTGAAGAATATTGTGAGAGAGAGAGACTTGGACAGTAAGAGAAAAACTTGAAGGTTGATTCAGGGTTTGCATTTGCTGCTACAACCAGTGATCTTCATGCTACAACTTGTTCAGATTTGGGTGAACTTACTCATTCTCTTGATCTATCATTGTACTTTGTATCTCTGCTAAACAATTGATATCTAATAGAAGAAGAATCAGGGTGGGTTTTCCCCTTGTGGGTTTTGCCCTGGTCATTGGACCTAATTTCTGTCTTATCTTGTTCTTGGTTGTCTTCAATTGTCCATTTGATTTATGTTTTATCTACAATTGCTTAACTAATATTGCAACAAAAAGAAGTTTTGGATTAGGTAATTGTTTTTTTGTGAGGAAATATATGGGCAGATCCACCCAAAAGGATCACATCCTGTCGACTTATTACGAAAGCCTAACCTTGACTGTGTTGAGGAGAATTGACCCTGTGACCTCCCATTAGCGAGGTGCTTTAGTGACAAGAATTCGACCAATTGAGCTAACCTTCGGGGTTTGGATTAAGTAATTGTTAGAGCATAGAACATCACAATTTTATCAGTTCTCTGGGCCGATTTCATCCAGGTGCTAACTTCCTAGAGGCTGAGTTCCTTGGGACAAATTCATTATGAGGGAGTCGTGTTATAGGTTTAAGAGTTTTGTATTTTTCCTTGTATCTATGTGGGTTGAAAAACCCAGATTTTCCAAATAATTAAATGATGGGGAATTATTGTGGGTGACTTTATTTTGCAATATGTGATTGATCTCTCTAGTTTATTTCCACTGCATATATTTAATTCTAGAAGTTGAAAACACCAATGATTTTATTTTTCAGTGATTAAGTATTTATTTGGGTAAATAAAGAAGTTGTTGGGGGTAAAATAAATTTGCTGTGAGAAAATAAATTTGGTTGGTATTATAAATTGAACATAGTATCATAACTATCTAAAAGACTGAGAGAGGTTTGAAATCATGTTTGTGGAAGCATAATTATTTCTGAAAATTGTATCGCTAGGTTTTGTGGCTGTGGTTGATTTGTGGAGATGGCATCATTGAGCAGTTTGAGATATGAAGACAGGTTGAACGAGGTACTGAATTTCAGTCTCTGGAAGGAGCGAATTCCATGATTTTGAAGATGAATGGTCTCTGGGATCTAGTAAGTAGAGATGTGTAGGTTCCTTCAGATCTGAATCTTGTAGTGGAGCATAAGCTCAAGGACATGAAAGTAAGCTGCATAATCTTGAATTGTGTGAGGGATTGTATAATTTCTCACATATCAGGGAAGGATACTGGAAGGAAGATGTGGGTAGCTCTGATTAGTATTTATAAGAGTACAAATGAGAACAGAAAAATGGTGTCGTGAGAAAAGTTAAATAATGTTAAAATGAATAGATTTGAGACTATTGCTGGGTTTTGTGGCTGTGGTTGATTTGTGGAGATGGCATCATTGAGCAGTTTGAGATATTAAGATAGGTTGAACGAGGTATCGAATTTCAGTCTTTGGAAGGAGCGAATTATTATGATTTTGAAGATGAATGGTCTCTGGGATCTAGTAAGCAGAGATGTGTAGGTTCCTTCAGATCTGAATCTTGTAGTGGAGCATAAGCTCAAGGACATGAAAGTAAGCTGCATAATCTTGAATTGTGTGAGGGATTGAATAATTTCTCACATATCAGGGAAGGACACTGGAAGAAAGATGTTGGTAGCTCTGATTAGTCTTTATAAGAGTACAAATGAGAACAGAAAAAATGGTGTCGTGAGAAAAGTTAAATAATGTTAAAATGAATAGATTTGAGACTGTGATGTCTTATCGCACGAGGGCCTACTGTATGTCTTATCGCACGAGGGCCTAGTAGGCTCGTGATGAGCTTGCAGATGTTGGGAAAACTGTGCGTGATTTAGAGCTAGATAAAATTGCTCTGAACGGGTGCAAAAAGCATTGGTCCACTTTGGTGGATGGGGTTCTTGCTCTTGGTGCACAAGCAAAAAAGGGCAAAGCAAAGGCCAAGTAGAACCAGGGTGGAGGAAGACCTTCATAGCTTAAGAAGGAAAAGGACATGAGCAAAGTTTGAGAAAAACTTTTCCTTAGTGTCTTGCCTTTTTGGAACCATCATGAGAGGTTTTTGGTTCATGGACAATGGAGCATTTCATCGGATCTCGAGACTTCTTCACCAACATGACCAGGGGGCCTAGAGATGTACATGTGGAGCTTGGTGATAAGGCCAAGTATGCAGTCGAGGGCAGTGGAAGTATCGAGTTCTAGATGGACCCAGGTGGCATCATGGAGGTGAACAAGGTATTATATGCACTGTGTTTGTAGAAAATCTCCTTTAAGTTTCAACTATATAAGACAAAGGATTGGAGGTTAGCTTTACGAGAGGTGAAGTGGTTGTTGGGTCAAAAGGGAACGATTCCAACAAGAAGCAGGTTATTGGTAGATGGGAGAGGGATCTCTATTTGTTGAGAGGACAACTGGTGAAGGCTTTCATACCTGAGAGTGACAACCAGAGCGAGATTTAACATAGAAGGATGTGGTACCTACACTATAGAGTTCTTCCTATGGTGCAAATGATGGTTACTGGGTTTCTAGACATCTGGGCAAAGTAGGATGGAGTGTGTAAAGGGTGTGTGCTTGGCAAGCAGGCCAAAGTGGCATAACCTCACAACGAAACCAGGTCAAAGGGCGTGTTAGACTTGGTGCACTCAGATAGTTGTGGTCCTATGCATGTGACATCAATCAGAGGGTCCTTATAATTTGCGACCTTCATAGATGATTATTCTAGGAATACTTGGATCTACATCTTGAAGACGAAGGAAGAGGTCTTCGATTAATTTCAAGAGTTCGAAGCTCTTGTGGAGAACTAGATTGGGAAGAAGATTAACGGTGTTGAGATTAGATAATGGGGGTGAGTATACATCGAATGAGTTCTAGGATTTTCGCAGGGAAGTGGGGATTAAGAAGGAACTCACCATACCTTGCAACTCTCAACAGAATGGGGTTGTTGAGAGGAGAAATGGGACCATCATGGAGGCAACAAGGGCAATGATCTATGATCAGGAGTTGCCTATGTTCTTTTTGGTCGGAGGCCTGCAATACAACTGTATATGTGAAGAACAACCGTCCTCATAGGGTATTGGAGGACGAGACTCCTGAAGAGCTGTTGACATTAGTGAAACTGGATGTGAGCCATTTGGCGTATTCACTAGTCTAGTTTATGTTCATGCTCCTACAAAGAAGAGGACTAAGCTGGAGCCCTTGTTTGAGAGGGGCGTATTTGTGGGCTACAACGTGGTCTCAAAGGCTTGCCGAGTCTACATTCCAGGACAAAGGATGGTGATATTGAGTCGAGATGTCAGATTTGATCAAGGTAGGACCCTTACAAAATCTCATTGGAAGGAGCCAACAATGGTAGAGGATCAAGAGCAAGAGGCTCCTAAGGTTGAGCAGGGACACAATCAACAAATTTGGAGGAGGAGTTAGATATTACTTCGAGCTCTACTAGGAGGAGGTTGAGATGGGCTGAGAAGACCTTGAGAGATGTCGAGGAGCATGTGGAGGTTCCTAGCAACACCTTTTAGGCAAAGCAAACCACCGACGATATTTTCCAGTTATTTGGGACGACGAGCAGCACTAGCAAATTTGAACCTTTCACTTTTGAGGAAGCTATAGATGAGTAGGTCTGGAGAGATGCCATGATAAACGAGTATAGCTCCATCATGAGCAATGATGTATGGGAAATCATGTCGAGGCCAAATGGAAAGTTTGTGGTCACTTTTCGATGAATCTATAAGATCAAACATGCAGCTGATGGCAGTGTTGAGAAGTATAAAGTGAGGTTCGCGGTGAGAGGGTTCTCCCAAAAGGAGGGAGTGGACTATGAGGGGACATTTACACCCATCTCCAGATATGCATCCATTAGAGCAGTTATGTCCATTGTTTCAGAGACGACGTGGAGCATACATCAAATGGATGTGAAGACTACTTTTCTCAATAGAGTGATTGAGGAGGAGGTGTATATTGAGCAACCTTAGGGTTTTGATGTATATGGGAGAGATTTCCATGTACGCATATTGAAGAAGGCCCTTTATGGGCTGAAGTAGGCTCTGTGCGTATGGTATGCCAAGATCGATGGATATCTTCTTAGTTTGGGCTTCACCAAGAGTGAGGTGGATCCCAACTTGTACTATGTACTTGTTGAGGGTGAACCACTCATCTTTGTATTATATATGGATGATCTATTTTTGACAGGATTGAAGAAACTCATAGGGATGTGTAAGGAGGATCTTGCTTCAGAATTCGACATGAAGGACATCAGGTTGATGCATTACATTTTTGGGATTGAATGTGTGGCAACAAGTAGGAGAGATTTTCCTTGGACAAGGCATGTATGTAGTTAAGATCTTGAGGAGGTTCAAGATGGAGGATTGCAGACCTATGTCTACATCGATGATCACTAACCTGAAGAAGATGGGCGCTTTTGAAGGTGAATTAGTGGTTCCCACAGTGTATAGGCAACTAATAGGTTCCTTTATGTATCTGGTCAACACTAGGCTGAATATATGTTTTGTTGTGAACACACTCAACTAGTTCATGGTGGAGCCAGTTTTGGTGTTGAGTTTGTTGAACTTGTTCTTTTGTTTGGTCAATTTTACTACATGCCTGGCATCCTCAATTGTTTTAGGCTTCCATAGCTTTACTTCACTATGGATATAATATTTTAATCCACAAATGTACATGTTTAGCAATTGTTCCTCTGTGAGTCCATTTTTTCTAGTTGCCAAAACTTTCCATTTGTGTGTAGCCATTTACATTTTCCTCGGACGATGGCCTTATTTCTGATGCCTACCATTTAATCGGTAGTGCTGTTCCATCTCCCAGGTTGCTACCACTCAATCAATAGTTGCCGTGTAGCCAGCCTGCTATGGCGGCAAGTAATTTTTATTTTCAGTCTATGGAACGATTGTCGGGGTTCACTATTTCATTCTGCTATGGTGGTTCCCAAGGCCAAATCTCTTTCCCTCTCCCAATCCAAGGCCCTCGTATCCCTATCATCGGTATTTGTGTCCTTATTGGCTCAACTATAGGTCAAGTGCAAATAAGGGTTCTTTCACTGGTCGGGTTGGGAAAGTGCCTAACTCTACTCTAAATATTGTGATGTGTCATTATCTTTTCTCTTTCACCTAATGGGTGGTTTGATTAAAAAATTTAAAAATCCCTTCCATTTTATTGACCCAAACAACTGCTCCTCTATGGTCCTTGCCATCGTTATTTGGTAATTCCTTCTTAATATGTTGGTGATTTCTGTGTGGAATTCTTTTGTGATATTGACTGCTTGAAGAAACTATTTTAGGTGGTTCTTGATGGTCTCGTTCACTTGTATTTTGTGGACTAGGTATCGGTCTTTGATAGACTAAGGGTTGTATAGTTAATTAATCTCAACTAGTTAATTAACTTCTCAACTAGTTGATTAATCTGTTTGCCATGGTAGTTAAGCATACTGGTAGTTTTGTCCTTTATTCTTAGTGTAGATTGCCATCGATCTTCAGATTCTGTGAGTTGATTATCAATTTTGTTCCTTCTCTCTATTAGCTGATTCATCTCCCCAATCAACAACTTTTGTCCTTCCTTGATTTTTGTTTGTGCCTTTTCCATGTTGTTGAGATGATATCTCTCACTCTTGAATTCGTCTCCACATTTATTGACTTTGGTATGTAGATCATCATTGTTAACCATTTTGGGGTTGCCCTGTTTACTCGTGGACCCCACCTTCTATTTTTTCGTTTTAACCCTTATAATTTTTTTAAATGACTTCAAAATAAATAATTTTTTATTAATGTATTTTTTTATTATTATAATTTTGAGTTTTTTCTTGATAGTTTAGTATTTTAGAAACTTCAATAGTTTTTTTTAAAACAATCCCTTATAAAATTTGATTGATGACCTTTATATATATATATATCATTTCTGTCACCTAAAAAATAGAACTTATGATTTATCAAGCTGAATACTTGGCCTTATGGCAAGGATTAGAATGAGTTATTGCTAGAAGAATCAGTCGATTGATGGTTTATGGGGACTAAATGTTATTAAATAGGTAGTGGAGCTTAAAAACAATCGTAGCCTCCCTAGCCCCTCCATTGTTTAAAGGATAAATCTACAGTTAAAACACTATAAAGTAATTGAATTCTACCATGTAAAGCGGCACCTGAATACAACGGCAGATGCTCTAGCCAATAAGGGTGTGGATATGCAACAAGGCAAGCTGGATTTGGATCAAGGCCTTATAACTGATAATCCTCTTGCATGCAAAGCGACACTAACCATTATGTAAACCAAAATGAGCATAATGGTGTTAAGGGCCATGGAACTTTTTACTCGACAACTGGTTGGCATATCAAATTTTCCTCTTATTACCATTTCGTGGTGACATCTAATTGTTCCTTTAATGAGCAAGAAAAATGGCAGCTCATCATTAAAGGATCTTGTGCTACAAAGTAGCTTATAATGCTAAAAAAAACAACTCTCCTAGCTTTATCCACGCCATCCCAAGGAAGGACACCTGAAGGCTTGCCAATCCCTTTCAAGGAGATGCATGGAGAAAATGTTGTATAAATTTAAATACTTCACAAGGGATCACATGTAATCGCTGTGATGAATTATTGGAGAAATTTCAAGCGATCTCAAGGTTTTTTCACAGGCGTACTATTCCGACGGTGTCATGAATAAGGCAGGATAGGATTGTAACTCCATTAAATGGTAGTCTTGACAAGGGAGAGTGGAAAAGCAAGGCTGACATATCTATAAATGTCTGCAGTTTCATATTTGCTGCAACTCTCAGGAGAAATCACTGGGAACTTGGGTCTAAGTCTTGTTATAATAGCTGAGATGTGTATGCAAATTAACACGGCGACAAACACTCCGACTTCTCACGTTCAAGAGCAGGACATAATGAATAAGTTGTTGGACCGTTTAATGGAGATTGTGGAGTACATATTGACCCTTCTAAATCGCAGAAGTGAACTGGATGCTTAGGATAAACATGCGCATTTGGTACTTCTTGATAAAAAAATGTGAGCTACTGTAAAGCAAATTTGAAAAGCTGCAGGAAATTATGGAGGTGGATGGAGCTGTCTCGGATATTAGGATGAACAGGCTGGAAGCTAACATCCGGATAGGAGCCAGAGGCACTCATTAAGATATGGATTGCAGTGCAACTTTGCTAGGAAGAGAGCAACTTAGCAGAATCGAACAAGCACAGATGGAGCAGGGTGAAGTAACAGAACATGCCAAGGTATCTTTTGAAGTTGGCCCATCAGTCTCAGGCTAGATGTATTGCTCACTGTTAATGTTCTGCAAATAGATTTTGTTATTAGGAGCATATTGCAAACTCTATAGTAGATAGTAGTATAGAATTATAGTTAGAAGAAAGCCTGGGCATAGAAAATATGTCTTGTGGATATGTAAGCCTTCTGAAGGAACAAAAATAGCTGAACTATGTAAAGGTGCTGGCCTTGAAACCAATTTTTCCTTTTAATACAAAACCATTAACCTTTTCTTAAAAAAATAAAGCTTAAGATTCAAATGAAGATAGATTGTATTTCTTTTGTTTTTCTTTACTTTGCAAATATCATGGGAAATTACCACCTTTAATTCCTTGGATAATTTCCTCTACATAAAAAGATAAAAGTTATCACATGTAAAGATAATATTTGTATGATATTTGTATTTCTTTTGCTTTTCTTTATCCTGCAAATACCATGGGTTGCCAAAACCATGAGCTTGTTGAGCTGAGAGGCTCATTCTACAGCCCAATGTGAAAGTGATGTGTAAGTATGTCTGTCCCTCTTAAAATAAAAATAAAATATTCTCTAAATAGAAAAACAATGTCGGCTATATTAAAAAAGAAAAAAAAAATATGCTATGCATATTTAATTAGTTGTTCATATGACCTAATATAATTTCATGTAAAGTAATTAGAAGTAAAAAAAGATATGTGATTAAGATGTTAAAACCTTATACTTTTCAAAAATATTTTAACATGTGATATCAAAATCATATATATCTATATATAGAAAAAAATGTTAAAATATTTTAATGTTAGAACCTCCTACTTGTGCCCTTCCTGGACAGTGAAAGAAAGGCCCCAAGGAAGGTCACACTAGACTAGGGACAAGTGATAACCACCAAGGTGTAAGGGAACAAGTGTAAAACTAATTGCGGGCAATCTTCCAATTCAGCTTGTGACCCATACTAGAATGTATTTAAATATTAAATGAAAGCACTCGAGTACAAAAATCATGATAGAGGACCCACCTTCATCAAATGAGTAAGCTAGATGAATGAATGCACTAATCAAATAATAGCTAAGGGGCATTTAAGGCAGGCTATTTGTGGATCATGTTAGGGTTGTTGGTTGGAAAATTGCATCGTAGGAGAAAGATTCTCTTCGAGTTACCCAAACGTGTGGGTGGTTGACAATATTGATTCCCATGGTTAAAAAAATGATCGTGTATATTAGACACTTCCATTGTTGATTCTTTGAATTTAGCACTTAAATCTGTTGATTTGGATGTTGTATGGATGGGGTCTCTCATTGATGATGCCTATCATATCTACAATTTTGCACAAAACCATACTAATGCCCTCACAATCTACAAAGAGTAACAAATCTATTATTGTGAATATTGGGGCCATTGTTATTTGAGTTTTGGTCTTTTTGAAGAGAGATCAAATTGCTTAAGAAAAAAGTCAAGGATACATTGTTAGATGATGGTTGGGTGGGAGAGGGTAGATCTTATCGATAATATCATGTATGCTATCATTTCTTTGTTGTGGTTTGTAGGCATGGACAGACTCCTTGATTGAGGTAGTGAAGATTGTTATTGTAGAGAATGAGTGACGTTGACCGAAAGTTTGAGAGGAGGTTGATTGCTTTGAATCATTAATTCATTGCCAAATATGGCTTGAAACCAATTTTTTATTATCTAATGAATCTTTGACAAGTGTTTTTGTATTGGATAACCACATCCTCAAGCTCTAGGTTGAATCCTTTTAAAAACAACTTCCTCCTTCACTTTGACTCTACCAATGAGTAAAAGGGCTTTGTTCGAACACATTGTGATTTGCATTCACTGCCAGATAATTAATTGGGATATGGGATAACAGGTCCCATAAGGCATCAATTCCAATACTATAAGTGCTTTTCCATATGAAGGACCACAAATTTCATCTTGTACCCCACCATCTTGTTCACCACCATATGGAATTCTTTTATCACTAAGTGGGAAAAGAATTGCAAACCTTTTCCTTGCTTGGCTTATTTTTTGAATTCCAAGTACTACAATATTGATTGTCTCAATGGCGGGTCTTTTGTTAGATTCCCTTCTTACATGGATAGATAGTTTTTCAAAGGAGAGGAAGGAAGCATTTAGAAGGATATGAAGACATATCATCCCTTAATGAGGTGGATGGGGACATATTCCATGGGCATTGGGATATTTGGATGCTATGATGTGCTTGTGGTCCTTCATATGGACAAGCACTTATGATATTGTAAATGATGCCTTATGGGGCCTTGGTGGGGAAGCAATGGAGCAACATTCTCTCTTCTATAGTAGTTAGCCATGAGGCTCTTCTATCAAGTTCTTCATCCGCTTGTTTTGAGAGGAATTCGAGCACACGTGAGAATTTTCACAACTCGAAAAAAGAGTAGGCTTGAGTAGATAAGAGAAGACAAATGAATAAATGTTAGACAAGTGACCAATAAAGTAGGTCAATGGGACTATTAGCTACAAAGATGTTCATACTAATTTGAAGCACTAAAGCGTCTCCTTTATAAAAGCAAGACGTGGAAAGTAAACTAGGATTCTAACCTATATCTTGGAAAGCCAACTTTGGAGACGGTTGACAATCTAGGAGAATGATGTACAAGGTGAGTAGATCTAGAGTCTATGATATGAATGGCACAAAGCCTATCCTAGTTTATTGGAACCCTCTCTCCTAAGTTCTTAACATTTGAGGCCAAATGGAGAAGCCCAAAATAGATGTTTGTATTGAAGAAGTACTGGATGAGAAGAGATAAATTGAGTGTTCTATTGCTGCTTGGAAGGGAGAACTCATCACTGTGATATAGAAGATATCATTTAGCTATTGGTTTGTCTGCTAATTTATAAGACGAGGGACAAGTGGTTGAAGGGAAATATAAAGATGTTGGATATATTTCCTGATGATATGGTTTTGTTACCCACCATTTTGTGGGTGATATCCCTAGGAGATTCTTTTTTTTCTCCAAGATGGCCCTCAACTGGTAGCCAACAACCCCTTGTAGCCACTGGCTAGCTCATTGTGCCATTTTTTCGCCACTTGACCCAACCATGTGGTCCCTTGCTCATTTGCCATGATCGTATGTTTGAAGGTGGGCCTCTCGAATCTAAAGGTATGCCTTGTCATTTGGAAATTGAGTATTGTAGTTTGCTTATCATGGACACTTTTGGGCATGGATTAATGGGGGGATTCGACGAAAAGAATGGGCTAGGTCTGTGCTTTTGTCCCCTAGCCCCCTTTTAGGAATTAACCTTGGATTCTAGTCCCTGGGATCTCTTTCACTGACCATTTGGTTACAAGGATGGTGTTTCACGAGAAATCCCGATTTTGGTTGCATGGTCTCGCTCCCTTATATGATTATATTACCCCCCTTTCCATTTATTATTACCCCATTCATCATTTCTCCCACCTGGGTCATCATTATGCCTTGTCATTTGGAAATTGAGTATTGTAGTTTGCTTATCATGGACACTTTTGGGCATGGGTTAATGGGGGGATTCGACGAAAAGAATGGGCTAGGTCTGTGCTTTTGTCCCCTAGCCCCCTTTTAGGAATTAACCTTGGATTCTAGTCCCGTGGGATCTCTTTTACTGACCATTTGGTTATAAGGATGCTGTTTGACAGGAAATCCCGATTTTGGTTACATGGTCTCGCTCCCTTATATGATTATATTACCCCCCTTTCCATTCATTATTACCCCATTCATCATTTCTCCCACCCGGGTCCACATTCCTCCATTGGATCCACATAGGGTTTGCTTGCCCCTTCTCCTTGCCCTCAACTTGGGTCATGGCCTGGAATGAAGCCCGGAGGTTGATGCAACTGAAAAGAAAGATAAAAGCATATATGGCCACATTCAATAGGAAAATGTACCACAAACTGCAAAAATATGGCTGAGACAAATACATTTAGCACGTGGGCAAAAACCAATACATGAGCTCTACCCTATCATCATGGCCATCACCATGGTTCCTATAGGTTTTATGAACCTCATTTGTCATATAGGAACCCATGATTGTCCCAACCCTTGGAGGGCAATGAACCGCCACACTTTAAAAGGGGGTATTCAGTGCTATATCTTATACATCATGCTCTTACCCCTTGAGCCCGAGCAGTTAATCAAAGAAAATCATAAAAAGACAAAAGGAATATAAAATAGGGTGGAAAAATCAAGGCCGCAACACCTCATGTACCACGATTGCTCCCTCCTATACATTATAAACCCAAGTGTGGGCTTCCCTCTTATTAGTTACCCTTGTACCCCGACATGTGACCCAGGGCTGCCCCTCCTCATTCCTTACTTCATTCACCTATCTGTCACATGCCACCACCTTTGAAGGATGTACCTTGACTATATTATCCCCTTTAGAAGTAGAAACCACCTAATAGGATTATTGGTTGACCCCATTTGGAGTTTAGGGGAAATTGGCACATGCCGAAGCCATTATGGAAAAGCAAGCCGTTATGAAGTCCCCACCTGTGGTCTATGATTAGGTAAGCTCATTTAGTTGATTTCTTTAAATGACTTTTTGTACTAGAAGGCTAAGGGACACATTGGATCTTATACGGGATTGCAGATGGTTTCCATTTTGGGTTTGGTCTCCCTATATGGGGTCCTAACCCTCCAGAGGGTTACATTGGCACATGTAGGGTGAGCGTTGAGAGCCATGGGCCTCCACTGCAACAGATTGCGCTCCATGGATCTGCAAAATCATCCAGAGATTGCTCGTGGTTCACTTATTGGACGAGGAGGATACACCTCATCCATTATGCCCAGTTGGCCCAGACTTACACCATACACTTGGCAGATGATTCAGGACTTGCACGATGATGTGCCATCACCTAAACCATCATCCTAGCCCTTGCAAGCGATCTAAAAGCGTCTTCGATTTGTTTGGAGACCCATGAGGGTACTTGTGTGACCTCACATGCCATGTGGAGCACCACAGGTTATTACAAGGGTCCAACCCCTTTTCCTCTGCTTTTGAGGGTCCTATTCTTCATTGTGGCACCCATGGACCTCATCATATCTCTTAGAGGTCCGTACGACATGCATAGATTATTATTTGACCTTTTTAGAGGCTTACTTTTTCATTTATGAGCTAGTTTGGTGGGCTTGTCACCAAATGTTACAATATTAGAACATTATTTTATTTTTGAGGCTTATGTAGGCCAAGGAGGCTAATTCGAACTCCTAAGTTGTATATAAATACAAGTGAGATGAGCAAATGCTCATTTGCTCATCATCACTTTGGTTTGGATCTCTTATCTCTCTTGAGCTTTTCGCACTTTTTCTAGAGGATGAATTGGAAATTTATGTATGAGTTTTGATAGGTAATTCTATCAAAGAATTTGACCTTGATAAGCCATTTCTTTTGCACATCGAAATATAAAAGCTGCAAGATTGCTTCTTCTTGACCTAGAAGGCCAACGAAGTGATCCTGAGGCATCCTTGAATGGGAACCAAGAAATCCTATTCATATTCATCATAGACTCCATTCTCCCAAAGATTAAGGCACTGATCTACCAAGAGTGGTCACTAAAACTCATATTCTTTCACCTCCTTCTAGGTCTAGCCAAGTTGGGGTACCTAGGGCATCAATTTCCCGACAATCTAGCTATCCAAAAAATTCGATCTCCTAGGGTCTCTTGCGTTGGCCTTTCCTCAAGCTCTCCTCCAATTTTGAAGCCATTCCGATGGTGGAGTTGGGAGAAAAGCTAAGCCCTAGATTTGGGATCAAATCTTGCCTTGCCATCCCCAAGGCTAGTACCTCATAGGGTCAAAACATCTTCAAGTGAAATTCTTTCTTTGACCCTTTTTGCCTACCTTGTTTAGGGTAAGAATACCATTGGTTTCCATATACTTTCCTCCTACCCTAGATCGGGTCCACTTGACCCTGTGTGGTCCCGCTTCTTTGAAAGATCAATCTTCAAGAAGCATTTGGGATACCAATTCTAGTAAGGATTTTAGGGATTGGGGAACTCCTTCACAAGTCTTATCCCGTAAATCTAACCCTCAAATCCTCTCTTCCTTTCCTTAGAATACATCGTACCTTGCTTAGAAAGCAACCAAGCTCCATCCTTCAAACTCTTTTGGGAAAGGGTTTATTTGGGTCACTCATATCCGTTGACTTATCCTTTATTGGTGATTCCATACATACTGGGTCTCCTCCCATTGGTGAAAGTCCGTAAATATAAGGGAGCCTTATCTGAGGTGACAGTGGGCTAAGTGTCCATTTGTTGCCCTTGGCCTAGCATTTGCCCTTTAGGGATCCCCCTTAGGTCCCCTGCTAGTTTGAGTGGTAACAGGACCGCAAATTTGAGTTGGCATTAACTAACTTAGATCTTAATGAATTAGTGCTACAGCTTATTGCTTTTGATGATGGTGATCCTCTCAAAGTGTCATCCTCCACACTAGTAGATGCAAATCTTGGATTGGGTATAGAGGAGGAGGAGAGAGCAGTGACAATGGTGATGATTTTGATGATCTTGACATGGAGGGGGATCGACAATGACAAGCTATGAGATCGAGATGCTTCCATCTATGGTTCTAGGATCTAGCTTATTTTGTATTTCCCTTTGGCATTCCAACCTATAGTATCGGTGATTAGTATCTATGTAATAAATTTTGATTTTTATGTGACTTCTAAATTTTTATTTTTTTGTGTATTATATCTAATTTTTTGCGTGTTTGAATTTTAGTCATTATTGATGTAGTAACTAGTTGTTTCAATATTTTGTAAATGTTCTAATTTAAAAAAAATTGGATTTGGTCTTTCTATATATATATATATATATAGATATATATAAAATGTGATCCCCATGTCCTGTTTCTAGGGTCAAAGTGTTCCATATTGGAATCTCAAATCTGTGTGTCCTGCGTGTTGAAATTTGGGCAGCTTCAGGATAAATTTCCCCAAGAAAAGCCCAACTACCCGAAGGAGAAACCATCTTGCCCCAAAAGGAGAATATAAATTTGATAAAAGAAAATTATCAATAAAATGTTCAAATTGGATTGGTGACTCAAATTAATGTGGGACACACAATTAACAAGTCGGCCTCATAATAGTTCAAGTCAGCCCGGCCAAATGACGTGACCCTTCGCATGGAGAATCAACTTTAAATTGGTGCCTATCCTCCACCATTTGCATTCAAATTTCACTTCACATGTGGAAGATTTCAGATGCTCTGTGGCTAGTTCTGAGGCAGCTCGCATGGTTGGCATACAAAGATCCATCTTTGCGGCCTATTCTCCTAATCAATGCAACCTACTCTCTGTCATCAAATGCGGCCTATCTCTGTGATCAATGCGGCCTTCTGTGGCCCTATCAGTGACCTTTCTTTAAGCTATTTGTAGAGAAGAAATGGACGGATTTTTGGACACATCTTTTATGTTTGAAAGGCCTAGCTTGGTTAGTGTACAAGGCTGAGTTTGGAGACATTCCTGGGCGGTTTTCTGAGGATGGTTTGGTGACAAAATCTCTGTGACGAGGGCCGCTATATTTCTATGTAATTGTAGGTAGGGTGGAGCCCTTGTTTATGTGTGAACAATGATCATATGATCTATGAAGAAGGGATCGGGATACCTTGAAGAATAGTGCAGGAGAAGAGGCTTGTAAAAGGTGGAACAACGCTGCTTTTGAGGAGGTTTTGAGGCATGTATCCCTAAGCAGGGCTGAAAAACGCAGGTTCACGTAGAGAGGTTGAGGAATATTTGGGGACATAATCATGTCATTTCTCAGAGGTATGGTTGGTCTTTCTATATTGATGTTTTGCCAGGAATGTAGAAAGCTGTTTAGATAGTGGCTGGTTTGGTGAATGCTAGAACAATAGACAAAAGGGCAAATTTCGTTAAAATTTGGGTACCAGAGGACAAGTGGTTCCTTAAGGCTTTGATCTTTTGGCCTAGGGAAAAATGTCCAAATTTATTTTTACTTTTCTCCTAAAGTGACTTTATAAGTGGTAAAGTCAATTTAATTTAAAAGTGACTTTATAAGTGGTAAAGTTACATTCTAATTTAAAGGTGACTTTATTAAAGTCAATGAAGAATTAGAAAGTGAAAAAAGTGACTATGGAAATAAAAGAGTAAGTGGGTGAGTAAAAAAATAGAAAGTGAGAATTAAATGCACATTTATTCTCATCCGTAGATCTAAATGAATCTTAGCCATTAGATCTTAGGGTAACCCAAAAGGTCATTTAGAGAGTAAAAGGAGAAGAGAAGAGGAAAAGATCAATTCATTCTTTCATGAGCATTTGAGAGAGAGAAGGGAGGGCAAGGAGAAAATTTCTAGTAGTGAGGAAGTGAAGGAGAGCAGCAAGAAGACATTTCAACAAATCTGGGCAGCAACATTTATTGGCACACATCCCAAGGCAAAACTGTACAGTAGGAGAAAGACAAAAAAATTGAGGAAGAGGGACATTGGCAAGGGCACGATTTTCAAGGCAGGTTTTGGGCACGATTTTCGAGGCAACTAGACTATTGAAATCTATACGATTTGTACAATCTGTACAACATGTTCTAGGCACGATTTTCGAGGTAGGTTGTAGAGCATTTAATGCTGTTTTATTGTTGTAAAAATTTCTGTTTTGGCTGTTTGTTGATTGGCACTATTTTCGAGGTGGAGTTCAAGGACGAAAGTCGCGATAAGTTGTAATTTGTACTGTGTATTTCAGTTTCTCTGTAAAAACATTCTCAGAAATAAAGAGCTCTCAAACTGGTTTTCCCTAAGAGTTGTAGGGTGTTTTTCCAGGGTCACATTGACCAAAAATCACTGTGTTATTTTCTGTGTGTGACTGTCATAATTTTGCTGTGTTTTATTTCTGCAATTTTAGCAGTTGTGAAATCTCTAAATTTGTGTTACCAGAAAATATTGTCATTTCCAAATTTTAGAATTTTTATCATGCTTGGATTTAAAACTAAATGCATGGAGTGATAAGGAAAACTGATAACCGGGGTGGGGGTTGAAATTTCTTCATGGTATCAGAGCTTGGTTGGCTGAAAAGTGCAGTTTGGGACAACAAAGTGAAAATTACAACGCGCTGATTTTTACACAGAAAACATAAACCTTTACCATAGATTTGAAAATTTCAGTTTGGTAGGACAATGAAACATGTCTTTGAGTTTGAGAGTTGAAGACAGTTTGGATGGCAGAACAACTACAGTGCATGGAAGGAGAGAATCCAGAGCATCTTTGAGGAAACAAAAGTCTGGTGCATTATGGTAAATACCACATAGAACCAGTGTTGTGAAAATCGCGATATTATCGCGATTTTATCGTTTTATCGCGAGTTTTTCATTAGAACGAGAATATCGCGAGTAGTACTCGGAATTTTTTTTTTGCTCGATTTTTTGGGAAAAAATCGTGGGAATTTTTTTGTTTTGTTTTGTTTTTGTTGAGGAGGAGGAGGTGACCCAAGCTACCGCTGTCACACGTAGAAGACGTGGTCTACCTCCTGTAGCTCCTAGTTCTTCAACTTCTAGAGCACAACAAACTCCATAGTCTACTGCGGCCTGCCAACTCCACCGACATCTACATCTGGAGGGGCAAAGGAAATCAGTGGTATTTAGTTATTTGATTCATTTCATTGTATATGACATTATGACTCTTGATATGAGATACATTATTATATTTTTTGTTGATATTTTGAGGTTGAGTTGGGACTCAGGAGTCAGGACTTACTATGCAGGACACAATTCACTGTTTTGTGTGATTTTAGCACTAGAAATGATATTAAACATCTTATATATTAGTTCTTTTATCATATTTATGTGTCAATGTATTTATTTTATGTTGTAGATGCTTTAGATATTAAAAAAATTGAAAAAAAAATGAAAAAAAAATGAATATTTTTGTACCAAACGATTTTTTCTTGATCATTTCCGATTTTCTAGATAATTATGATTTTTTCCGATTTTTTCCTCGCGCTGATATTATCCCGATAACGATTAATGCAACATTGCATAAAACCCAGTAGTAGTACTTGCTGACCCTGTATAGTTGCCAGAGTTTAACAAAAAGAATGCTAAGGCAAAAAGATTGATTCTGGAAGGAATCAAAGACCATGTCATTCCTCATGTGAGAGGAAAGACTCATGCACATGAGATGTGGACAACCTTGACCAGTCTTTACCAGAGCTCAAATGAAAACAGAAAAGTGGTCCTAAAGGAGAAACTGAAGGCCATTAAAATGACTAAGGCTGACAGTGCTACAACATACCTCACAAAGATCACTTCAGTGAGAGATGAGTTGACAGCCGTAGGTGAGATCATTGCACCCACTCAGTTGGTGAGGATTGATTTGAATGATCTTCTCAAGACTAGGGAGAATTTTGTGGATGACATTGTTGCACGGGAAAACCTTCCTGATTGGGAGAGGTTGTGGGATGATTGCATTCAAAATGAGATCAGAAAGAACCATCTTCGGGCAGCCAAACAGGTGGATGAGGATGACAATGTGGCATTGTTAGCAAGAGGCAAGAAGGGCAGAGCAAAGGAGCAAGCTTCCAATAGTGGAGACAAAGGCAAAGGTAAAGGCAAGCAACAAAACAAGGAGAAGGACTATTCCATAGTCAAATGTTGGAATTGTCAAAAGTTGGGACACTATGTTGTTGTGTGTTCGGAGAAGAAGAACAAGAAAGGGAAAGACAAACCCATGGTAGCTTTTGCAGAGATAGAGAGCTTCTCAGAGAGCTTTGATCGAGAGTTTGGGTTCATAGCTTGTGAGGCCACTAGTGCAGGATCACCTTCCATACAGGTTCAGAGGGAGTGTGCATTCCCCGCTACTAGCAGAGCATCTTCTAGCATTTGGTATGTTGACAGTGGCGATTCCCGCCACATGAAAGGAGTTAGAGAGTACTTCTCAGAGATTTCAGAGGATGATATTGATATGGATGTAGTACTTGGTGATTACAACATTGTTAGAGCAATCAATGTGGGGACATTGACATTTGATAGGGGACCCAAACCTCCCTTGAAAGTGTCAGATGTGACAGAGGGTATGATGTGTTGTTCAGGAGAGGGCAAGTGCTTATATATCTTAGGTGAACTCCAACTTCTTCAGCTAGAGAGATTGGTGTGCGCCATGCCAAGATGTACAAGTTCTCATTCCAGCCCCTGATGGCATTGAGTAGCAGCACTCGAGACAGGACCGACAACAGATCTAGCAGTTCAGAGTTGTGTGAGATTTGGCACCGCAGGATGGGGCACATGTATCATGGGGCCTTGAGTAAATTGCGGGAGATCAGCACTGGTGTGCCAGATTTCAGTGCTGATCACCTTGATGTATGCAGAGGATGTGCTATGGGGAAGTTTGCCAGATCCCATTTTCCCAGAAGTGACAGCAGAGCGACCGAGATCCTTGACTTGTTTCATATCGATGTGAGTGGTCAGATGTCTCATGTATCCTTGAGTGGCTATGAATACTATGTTTTATTCATTGGTGACCACTCCAGGAAAACTTGGATTTATTTCTTGAAGACCAAGAGTGAGGTCTTCAAGCGGTTTCAAGAGTTTAAAGCTCTTGTGGAGACCCAGACAAGTAGGAAGATCAAGGTCCTCAGGTCAGACAATGGAGGGGGGTATACCCTTGGTGAGTTTGTTGATTTTTGTGTTGAGACAGGCATTAGGAGGGAGTTCACAGTTCCTTACAACCCCCAACAGAATGGGGTTGCGGAGAGGAAGAACAGATCCATTGTAGGGGATGCCAAAGCCATGCTTCATGATCAAGGGTTACCTTTATTTTTGTGGCCAGAGGCTTGCAACATGGCTGTGTACTTGCAGAACAGGAGTCCACATCGTGCCTTGGGGAATGTGACTCCGGAGGAGGCTTTTTCTAGGAAGAAGCCTGATGTTGGGCACTTTCGTATCTTTGGGTGCCTTATATATTCCCATGTCCTCAAGGAGAACAAGACCAAGCTAGAGCCCACTGCAGACAAGGACATCTTTGTGGGTTATAGTGAGACCTCGAAAGCTTATTGGATTTATATTCCTGCATAGAGGAAAGTGGTTATCAGGCGGGATGTGAAGTTCGAGGAGGAGAGAGCTTTCAGGAGGTCATAGGAGTTAGAGTATCCAAAGTCACCAGACCCTCAGGGGCAGCTGAGTTGGTCACAGGGATCAGGAGGTACGTCGATTACAGTGTCAGGCCCATCAGTGAGAAGTGGCTCTCAGAGTTAGGTGGGTGGTTCTTCGGACAACATGCAGGGTAGTTCGCAGAGCAGTTCACAGGGTAGTCCACTAATGGACAGTTCGCACGGTACTTCAGCATCTACAGGCACAGATTCATGCATGAGGTCAGTTGGCAAGCCTTCAGGAGTTTAGGCTTCTGATGATGATGAGGATTCTTGCACTCTGGTGGGAGAAGTATGCTTAGGGAAGAGGAAGCCCAAGTGGGTTCAAGATACCATGCGCGAGGCCACATCAGTTGCTGGGCCAAAGAGACAGGTTAGAGAGAGTAAACCAAACGGTTTTGTAGTTACATGGCATTGGTAACAGGCATTGTTGACTCCGAGCCTTCTAATTATGAGGAAGTTGCCAGCCAGTAGGTCTAGAGAGAGGCCATGATGGAGGAGTATTCTTCTATGATGAAGAACGATGTTTGGGAGGTAGTGCTGAGGCTTGAAGGTAAATCTGTTGTTACTTCCAGATGGCTCTACAAGATAAAGCATGCTGCAGATGGCAGCATTGAGATGTTCAAGGCTCGATTTGTGGCCAAGAGGGTTCTCACAAGTAGAGGGAGTTGACTATGAGGAGACGTTCGCTCCTATAGCTCAGTATACATCTATTCGCTCCATTATATCGGTTGCAGCAGATATGGGTTGGAAGATCCACCAGATGGATGTGAAGACCGCATTTCTCAATGGCTTCATTCAGGAGGATGTTTATATTAAGTAGCTACAAGACTTTGAGGTGCATGGGAAGGAGTCCCATGTATGCAGATTGAAAAAAGGCACTTTTGGCCTGAAGCAAGCTCTTAGATCTTGGTAGTCGAGGATTGATACATACTTACAACAGTTGGGTTTCACAAAGAGTGAGGCTGATCCAAACCTATACTTCATTGTGGTGGGTGAGGAGCCTCTCATTCTGGTGTTGTTTGTTGATGACTTGATCATCACTGGTGCAAAGAGACTCATTGAGGGCTGCAAGAGAGATATTGCTTCAGAGATTGAGATGAAGGATATCGGCTTGATGCATTATTTTCTGGGATTGGAGGTGTGGCAGGAGGAGGGGTATTTCTTCTTGGGACAAGGGAAGTAAATTGTGGATATTCTTAGCAGATTTCACATTGAGAACTGCAAACCCATGTCTACACCTATGATCACTAAGTGGAAGAAGCTTCACGCTTCTGATTCCGAGTTGGTGGATCCTACTCTATACAAATAGTGGGTTGGTTATTTGATGTATTTGGTCAACACTCGACTAGATATATGTTTTGCAGTTAACACTGAGTCAGTTCATGTGTGAGTCCAGGAGAGTGCACTGGGTGGCTGCAAAACACATTCTACGTTACTTGCAGGGGACTGTGGATTTTGGTCTCGATTATAGACAGGGTGATGGAGTGAGATTGGCAGGGTACACAGATTCAGATTGGGCAGGTTGTGCTTCAGATTGGAAGAGTATTTCTAGGTGTTGTTTTGGGTTGGGTTCGACAGTTGTGTCGTGGATTAGCTGAAAACAACAATCAGTTGCATTGAGCTTAGATGAGGCAGAGTATATGGCTGCTGGTTTGGCTAGTTGTGAGGCCATATGGGTTCGCAAGATGTTGTTTGGTCTATTTGGTCAGGCATTGAGACCTTCAGTAATTTACTGTGATAATCAGAGTTGCATAAAACTCACGGAGAATCCAATTTTTCATGACAGGTCAAAGCATATTGAGATCAAGTATCACTTCATTAGAGACTATGTCCCAAAGGGCACTGTCAAGCTTGAGTACATTTCCACAAATGAGCAAGTAGTGGACATTTTCGCCAAAGCCTCACCACGGGGCAAGAATGTCTATTTCAGAGACAAGATGGGAGTGGTGAGGAACAGTTTCCTTGGTAAGAGGGAGTGTTAAAATTTGGGTACCAGAGGACAAATGGTTTCCTAAGGCTTTGATCTTTGGCATAGGGAAAAGTGTCCAAATTTATTTTTTACTTTTCTCCTAAAGTGACTTTATAAGTGGTAAAGTCAATTTAATTTAAAAGTGACTTTATAAGTGGTAAAGTTAAATTCTAATTTAAAATTGACTTTATAAGTTGTAAAGTCACCTCTTTATTAAAGTCAATGAAGAATTAGAAAGTGAAAAAAGTGACTATGGAAATAAAAGGCTAAGTGGGTGAGTTAAAAAATAGAAAGTGAGAACTAAATGCACATTTATTCTCATCGCTAAATCAATGAATCTCAGCCATTAGATCTTAGGGTAATCCAAAAGGCCATTTAGAGAGTAAAAGGAGAAGAGGAGGAAAGATCAATTCATTCATTTCATGAGCATTTGAGAGAGAGAAGAGAGAGCAAAGAGAAAATTTTTGAGCAGTGAGGAAGTGAAGGAGAACAACAAGAAGACATTTCAGCAAATCTGGGCAGCAACATTTTTTGGCACGCAACCCAAGGCAAAACCGTACAACAGGAGAAAGACATAGCAATCGAAGAAGAGTGACAGCAGCAAGGGCACAAATTTCAAGGTAGCTGTACTGCTGAAATCTGTGCGGTCTGGAACGATTTTCAAGGCAGGCCGTACAACATTTAATGCTGTATTATTGTTGGAAAAAGTTCTGTTTTGACTGTTTGTTGATTGGCACAATTTTTGAAGCGGAGTTCAAGCACGAAAATCGAGATAAGTTGTAATTTGTGGTTGCTGGAATTTTTACTGTGTATTTTAGTTTCTATGTAAAAGCATTTTCAGAAATAAAGAAGAGCTCTCAAACTGGTTTTCCCAAGAGTGTTAGGGGGTTTTTTCAAGGTCACATTGACAAAAAATCAATGTGTTATTTTTTGTGTGTGGCTGTCATAATTTTGTTGTGTTTTATTTCTGCAATCTCAGCAGTCGTGAAATCTCTAAATTTGTGTTTTCAAAAAATATTTTCATTTCCAGATTTTAGAATTCTTATTATGCTTGGATTTAAAACTAAATGCATGGAGTGATAAGGAAAACTGATAATCAGAGTGTGGGTTGAAATTTCTTCAGATTTGTCACTGTGTGTGATGCCCTTAGGATGACTCTTTGAGGATGTAAAGAACAGTCAAGAGAGCTACTTATCAAGCCCTAATTTATGGAGTTACAGAGAGGTAATCTTCAGTGATATGACAGTGATGTATGGCCATGATACTTGTCCTTAACATTGTGATATATGTATGGCTGTGATACTTATGTGATACATTGATACTTGACAGTGTTATGACCTTGATACATAACAGTGACACGTGCTGCTATCGCAGTCATATGGATGCTACTTGAGTCAGAAATATATGCTACTTGTGACAGTGATATGGAGGCAGCCCTTATGGTTTCATCTGTTAATTAGAGGTTTTGTGGCAGGCTTGTGAATGCCTCCTTGATAGACTTGTCTGCTGCCATCTCATGAGGTTGTTGTATGATCCAGGGTTGGCCCTAGGTGGCCCAATGTGATTGATGAAGCTTATAATTGTACTATTTGATTGTATCTCAGCTGAATATCTAAGAAGAAGAAGAAGAATTGATTTTGGGTTTTCCCCTTTGTGGGGTTTTGCCCCGGTCTCTGACCAAAAAACCTGGTGTCTCTATTGTGTATGCTTTTGTTTTGTTCCTTTCTGTTCCATTGTGTTGTTTATGTTCTCTCTATATAATTGCTTA
This sequence comes from Pinus tabuliformis, assembly GCA_031772625.1. Classification (NCBI taxonomy): domain Eukaryota; kingdom Viridiplantae; phylum Streptophyta; class Pinopsida; order Pinales; family Pinaceae; genus Pinus; species Pinus tabuliformis. The sequence continues at coordinate 1,019,452,610 of CM062817.1, forward strand.
TGATGATATGAGGTGAATGTAATGTGAAAACTGTCGAAAAAGGTTCAAAATGCAATTCTCTACAGCAGAGAACAATGTAGCCCTTAAAACTTTAACACCGTGTGTACAGTGTCATGTGACTTAGGGTACATTAGTAATAACCATGTATGTATAGAAACTGCCTGTCTTCCAAATACATTTCCATTTTGCCAACTTCTCCTATATAATTTTGCAGCAGGTTGCTTATTCATATTTCTGAACTCACTCTTATATGCTAGCCACCTTTCCGTTTGTTGATGACTGCATGTTTCACTGTAACAGATCAAGCCACCATCCTCTCCAACAGGTCGCTTTACTCATGTGCTATCTGTGGGAATTGGAGGGTCAGCTTTGGGTCCAGAATTTGTTGCAGAGGCATTGGCTCCAGATAATCCTCCTCTAAAGGTATTTCATTTGTCTTCATAGGTTACTGCCTTTATTTGGGGTTAAAGTCATGTGTAGCCCATGAGGAGTTTGCTATAAAAGATTAGTTGTGTAATTAAATGTTTGATCACGTCAAAAACCTACCATTTGATGTACTGTCCATGTTGTCTTCGCAACAATGGGTTTATTTAGATTTTTGGAAGTGAATCTCATTTAGCCTCTGTTCTTTGATTTGTTTTCATCTCTGTTTCTATGTCTCCTTCTGAATGGTGGTTGCAAACTTAAATGTTATTAGCAGGGATAATTCTGTTTGTTTTTCAACAATTTTATTTTTTGTTTTTTTATTATTTATATTATTATTTAATTTTATTTCTAAAACATCTTTATGCTATTCAATGCAATTGGAAATGGTCATACAGTGGCTTTCCTCTTAGCTATTTCCTAAATGCCTGTTCATGCATGGGTATGTATCTTGAGTTTAAGCTTTACCCTCCATCAAACATAGCAGATATGGTAGCAGCTCAATCGATTTGTTTATATATTTTCTTTTTTCTTTTTTAATTAATGTTATGCTATTAGGCTTATAGTCTGTGATGCAAATACATATGACAATGCTACAGGGTCTGTATTATACTTAATGTTTTCTCCCTTTTGCAGATAAGATTTATTGATAACACAGACCCTGCAGGCATTGATCACCAAATTGCCCAGCTTGGACCAGAACTTGCTTCAACCCTTGTGATTGTTATCTCAAAGGTTTGTTGATTTCGCAGGGCTCTTAGACCAAGATATTATAGCAATATAAAGACTTACCCTTTTCAATAGAAATCATAATTAGAATATTTCATGAGGGCATTGAGATGGAGCAATCTTGCTTCCTGCAGAGTGGAGGCACTCCAGAAACTAGAAATGGATTGTTGGAAGTGCAGAAAGCCTTCCGTGAAGCAGGCCTTGATTTTTCCAAGCAGGTTTGAATTCTTAGTTTCTCTATCTTTTTTCACTTTTGGAAGGACTTTGCAGGTGAGAGAAATAAACTTCATACTTAATGTATAGATTGCCTTTGAACTCAGCTATACAGGGTCACGAGCACTACAAATTGGAACTGCTTTAGCCCTGATAGATGATTTTGCATGCCATGTTAGTTTGTAGTGTTATTGGACACATTAGTGAAAGAGTTAAATGGAATATTGAAGGCTGTCCTGATCTGTTTAGCAAATCCTACTAATTAAAAGAGTGTATGTCACGGGATTACTTGGATTCCTACACTGCTGATTGATATGATCTTCCTTTTGGTGGAATTCTGTAATGATGGAATGAATTTGTTGAATTATTATCTATGTTGCTAGGGTACTTTGGTTCAGGGATGGGGGCAGTGATGGCTTTTGAAATTGGAGACTTTGGTTTGTCAAGTATATTTGTATATATGCATATATTAATTAATAGGAAAAAAATTAAAAATATGCACATTGCTTAATATCATTTTCAGCAAGTAGCAACCAAAACATGCACACTGCTTCATTGAGGTGTTGAATAATCACACAATGATTATAAAAACGCTGAACAATCAACTTGATCATGATCGCTTGAAGATTGAAATTGACATTAATAGGCCTGGACTCTTGTGTCAAGTTAAAGTTTTAAACCAAGCGGCAACTACATATGTCGTGCTGCATTCAGATCTCCTCACCATATCATTGTCTTTTATTGTACACATATGTTTAGCAAGAATAGAGCGCCGAAATTCCTTCACTGCTATACTGTTTCTCCTTTCTGAGTTGTAATGGTAAAACAATACGGCGAGTTAGTGTTTTGAGTGAAAACGCACGTGAAGTAATTGAAGGATTAGGAATTTGGGGTACCTGTTTGGTGCCATCTTTCCCACTCACTTGCTGGGAAGAACCTGGTTCTTCAGTGAAGAGCCTGTTTTTTTCTGGGTTTGTGATATGATGTCCCCATTCCTGAATCTTATACAGGAAATGGGAACCCGGAATGGTTTCAGGCACCCTTTCACCAGGTCTGGGTACACTCATGCAACTTAGATTATCATCCATTTGCTTTAAATAATGGCATAAGTATGACGAGATTTAATTATTCTGAGCTTATGCTTCTTAAGTTGATTTCAGTTTCAAGTTTGTTCAAGCTTTATGAATTTCTTGAATAAAAGTGAATTGAATAAACTCTTTTGGCCCTCTTTGTTTAGGGTGTGGCCATTACTCAGGAGAATTCATTACTGGACAACACTGCTAGGATAGAAAGATGGGTGGCAAGATTTCCAATGTTTGATTGGGTTGGAGGTCGAACATCTGAAATGTCAGCTGTTGGACTGCTTCCAGCAGCTCTTCAGGCCTGTTTCTTCAATTCATGGGCTAGTTCCAATTTTCTTTTTGCTTGTTATGCTGTCCATACAGTTTCTCAGAGCCTTTGTTTTTCATGCTCAGGGTATTGATATCAGGGAAATGCTTACCGGTGCATCTATTATGGATGAAGCAACAAGGATTCCTGTGGTATGTATCAATTAGTTGAATCACCACACATGGATAATTCCATTTGTTTCTTTATCTCATGAAACATTTAAAACTAACTTTTTTTTGGATGCATTTTGTTCAGGTTAAAACCAATCCTGCAGCCTTGTTGGCACTATGCTGGTATTGGGCCTCTGATGGTAAAGGTTTCAAGGTTTGTTCCATTAGAGCTTCAGGCTTCAAAGCATTGTTGTACTACGTTACTGTATTTCTTGCTGTTAATCCCATTATGTATAATTTGTTTTAGCATATTAATGTACCACCCTGTTTTCCTCAGGATATGGTTGTTCTTCCTTATAAAGATAGCCTGCTTTTATTTAGCCGCTATCTGCAACAGCTTGTCATGGAATCTCTTGGAAAAGAGTTTGATTTAGATGGGAACCGGGTAATTATAGGACAGACTATTTGTTAATTTTATTGCTGTTAATTTTTAGATATTTGGATGAGATGCCACATCTCGCTGATATTTTGAAGAACTATTAACGTTTGGAATTATATTATTATAATATCGTATTATCAGGTCAACCAAGGCCTAACTGTATATGGGAACAAAGGAAGCACAGATCAACATGCGTAAGTTCTTAATGCTTTTCATATATGGCCTCAGTAGGGTCTCATTGTTATTCTATCAAGCCTTAACAGTAACTGCCATTAACTCTGATTTATTTGTTTCTGTAGCTATATTCAACAACTGAGAGAAGGAGTTCACAACTTCTTTGTAACCTTTATTGAGGTGCTCCGCGACAGACCACCAGGCCATGACTGGGAACTTGAACCTGGTGTTACTTGTGGGGACTACCTTTTTGGTATGCTGCAGGTTAGTGAATTTATGATAAGCCTCTGGGTACATATCTTCACCTATTGGTGCTAAGTATGGTTCTTCCATAGAAAAATAATCTTTACAATCAACATGTTAAAATTAAATATCAGCTTATAATGGTCAATATTAGATTTAGGCATCAATAGAGTCATTTTGACTCTAGGTTACTTTAGTGGGCCTAATGGTTAAGAGCATTTGTTCCCTCCCAAGAGCTCACAGGTTCAAATCCATAGGGTGGTAGAGGATGTACACCTTGTAGGCTTTAGCAGTCAAATCACTGCGTGGAGGTGGGTCCCTTGTCCCACAAATAAGGAGGTCACATGCACCAATTTGGTATCTGGCTTGGCTGTGACCTTAAAATTAGTTTATTATTATTATTTTATGCTTTTATGCTTTCTGTCACTTTATTTTTTTGGTTTATTCCACATTTATAAAGTGGATTGATGACTCAAGGAAACTTTTGCTTTAACATTACGATATACAATACAAAAAATTCTTTCGAGTTATCTTGGTTTCTATATATGCTCAATTTTCATAATATGGTGTATTGGAGCGTAGCTTGGCTGGGGCCATGGAATTTGTGAGAGTGTTAAGATATAAGGATTGCTGTTAGTAGAGATGGACTGAGAGTTTGCTAGCAATGAGCATATAGCTCATCAAAGAGTCAAGAGAACTAGTTATTGTTTCATTTTTAAAATTCAGTAGCAAGGTCAATTTTTTTAAATTGGGGTTCCATTTTCAGCCACCATACAATGTTTTTCAGTGGCTGTTTTCAGCGGCCATTCTTAACTGTTGTATGGTACAGCAGTACAATCATACGTGTCTGCACAGTTGTAAGGAATCATATGGAGCCCATGTGCAAATAAGGAAATGCTCAAAAAAGTGCTGTAAAAATCAATTCACAGCCCAGATTAGTCTTATTTCTCAGTTTTCTGACAGTATAGACGAATTGGAAGCAGATTGAAGCTTCCTATATTGTTGCTTAGATTTGCAAAACTAGAAGTTTTAGCTGCTGATTTGTTATTTTTCAGCAGATCCAATGAAAAATTCATTGTGTTGGTGCTATTTATTAATAGATCTGAGTGATTTCATGCTGATGCTGAGCAGACTTGACTCTATCTACATGATTTTCAGCTGGTTGAGAGAGATCTGTCTTTTTGGCTGGTGGTGAGCAGGTTTGCCTAGATCTATCATTTTTAGCATCTGGTTAAGAGCAGATTCAAGTCTTATTGGGCTGGTGGTGAGCATATTTGTGATGTTTGTTCGGCAAATTTATAGTAAATATGCAAGTTTTTTATCATATAACCCTATTCATTGGTTATTTTTAAATTTGAACCTTCACCTAGGACATTTTTACCGAACACCATGTTGGAAGGGAGTTAGAGGTTCACGGGCAAGAAGTACAACATATGCAAGCAATGGATGCTGACAAATTTTGAGTGTAGGGGCCTAGCGAATGCTGTCATTGATAAAGTTACCTGGCCTACAGTGGTGGGTAAAGACTGAAGACCCAGAATAGTTTGATGAGAAAGACAGAGAAGCTGTGATGCTGATTAAGCTGTTCGTATTATATGAGATACCTAGCGGATATTCTTATTGGTAAAGTTACCTGGCCTACGGTGGTGGGTAAAGACCCAAATAAGTTTGATGAGAAAGACAGAGAAGTTGTGATGTTGATTGAGTTGTTTGTATTAGATGAGATGTTTCCATAGGTCAAGATATGAAAGGCTTCCTTAGAGATTCAGAAATATTTGTATGAGACATCGGACAAAGCAAGAGCTTTCTTTGTGAAGAGCATGTTGTTTTCAATGATGATGGATGTGTATGCATTCCTTCAGGAGAGTTCTCAAGATCAAATATATCTTAGGGCAGTTGATGGCTGTTGTTTGGAAGATTGAGGAAGACATGGGGGTAATCACATTGAAAAGTTTATGACATGCGTACAAGCACTTTATTGGTCCCCGTAACATCACTTCTATGAATGTTGACTTGATGAGCTTTGCGATAAGTTCTGACAATAGGACAAATGGAAGAAATAGTTTAGTAGTAGCGAGACATAGGGGTTTCGAGCAAGGCTTTGTTTCCAAATTAAAGGGAAAAAGGCAAATGGACCAAACAAAAAGTATAGGGTAGTGGTGATGATGTCACCAAAGATGAGGTGATGTGGTGTTCTTTGTTACTAAATTGAGATATAGAACATAAGTAACATATTTTAACTATATTTACTACAAAAATATAGATTTCAACCACAATAGAGAAATAAAGAACTAAGATAGCATTGGAATGTTAAACCCTTATTATTGGAAGCAATGTTCACTTGCCTCATGGAATGGGCAACCTCCAATTGAGTAGATATTCGATTAAAAATAACTTCATAAGGCATCTTTTAAATTGCTTCTACGTCTTTATATAGTACTTTCTACCTCTTAGGAACATTCTAGAGAATGATCTTGCTAATAGGCAGAACATTCTAGTAAGCCTTCTTACATTTATTGCTTTCACACTACTATATGGGCCTTATTTACTGGAGATGGCCTCCATACATAGAAAGACAAAGCAACATATCTATCTGCTTAGGGGATTAGGGAAGTTATGACTCTAATGTGTGCCCTTAAAAGAACGACATTGTCCTTAAGGTTGGAAATGAGGGAATGGTTGAAGGGTTGCTGCTGGTTCCCATGTGACATCCTCAAGTCGTGTAGCCTTCCATTTTATTTGGACCTTTGGATGGTGCATTTATGAAGATGATGCTTTCTTTTATCTAGGACAACCTCATCCAAATGGAACCTTGTTAGGGGCTTAGGGAAGTTATGACTCTAATGTGTGCCCTTAAGAGAACGACATTGTCCTCAAGGTTGGAAATGAGGGAATGGTTGGAGGGTTGCTGCTGGTTCCCATGTGACATCCTCAAGTCGTGTAGCCTTCCATTTTATTTGGACCTCTTGGATAGTGCATTTATGAAGATGATGCTTTCTTTTATGTAGGACAACCTCATCCAAATGGAACCTTGTTCATCTAATTCGGGAATGCTAGTTTGAACATGGGAATTAGATCTAACCACTCCTAAAGTAGGCGACATGAAGGATTAGATGGATTTTAGGGTGGCTTGAAAGTTTTAATTTCCAAGCTATTGGCCCATTATGTTTGAGGACCTTATAGGGGCCATAAATCTTTGAAGCATGCTTTTGGTGGTGGATTTCTTTGAGGGAGGTCCACTTATATAAGGGCTTCAAATGAAGTAGCAGTTGTTCCCTGGAGCAATGTTGATTACCCTGTTGCTTCATCTAATTTTGAGCTATGACTAGATTAACTTTAAGAGTGCGAAGAATATTCACTTTGGCTATGAGGGTTTTGTCGACCTCCTATATTTGGGAGACTCTTAGTAAGTAGGATAACATTGATGGGGGCTACTGGCCATAGATAGCCTCAAAGGGGGTCATTTGATTGGCACCATGATAAGTTGTATTATACCACATTTTGCTAGGGGTAACCATTGAACCCATTGGGAGAGTCGTTCAAAAGTAAAACACCACAAATATGCTTCCAAACACTTATTGGGAGTCTTGGTATGACCATTAGTCTAGGGGTGATGAGCTGTGCTAAAATACAATTGTTCTGCAACCTAAACAATTTTTCCATGGAAACCTTGTAAACTTTTAAGAGTCCTAGGATGCGATCAATCCTTCATTTGCTTCAAATTTCTATAAGTCCACTCGTATACCGTCATTATTAATAATATGACCCAACTATTCTACTTTAGAGACACCAAAGGCACTTTTGGACCTCCTGAGAAAGTTGATGATGAGAAAGTAGTTGTAAGACTTGTTTCACATGGGTGACATGATCATGCGAAGTTTTGCTATAGATTATGATGTCATCAAAAAAGATGGTCAAAATGACATAGAAAGGGTTGAAAAATGTTGCTAATGAGACTTTGGAAGGTGGAATCTGCATTGGAAAGGCTAAAGGGTATCACCTAAGAACTCATAATGGCCTTCATGAGTGTTAAAAGTAGTTTTGGGAATATTGGTCCCTCCATAAGAATTTGGTGATAGTCGTATCGAGATCAAGCTTGGTAAAGAATTGAGCACCCTCTAGCTCTTCCAAAATATTGCCAATGAACATAATCCTTGATGGTTATTCTGTTGAGTGTGAAAGAGAGGACACATCCACCAACTACCTTCTTTTTTGAAACCATGATAAGTGGGGATGAATAAGGATTAGTACTAGGGTGGATGACACCAATAGCTAACAAGTTTTGAACTATCTTTTCAATTTCATTTTTTTGAGAAAATGGGTGAGAGGCATACATTAAGTGGGGAGCTACTTGGCATGAGAAAAATAGAATGATCATGCACACTGGAGGAGGATGGGAGGCCTTGGGAGTTTTCAAACACTGATTGGTGTTTGGCCAAGACAAGCTACGTGTTACGATGGATGGCATTGAATTGGGCAACAATGTTATGCAAAAAACTAGTTAATTTTAGGTTATTATTTAATTTTAGGTTTAGTTAGACGAAAGGGCACGATCATAAGATCATGCCCTTTCCCAAAGGGTGTCCATGGCGGTATATAAGCCAGGCATCTGCAATTGTAATATCATCATCTGTAATTTCATCTTTTTAATAAATATTTATATATAAATTTCTGCATATATCTTAAGTTTTCTGTTCCATTGGTATCAGAGCGGTCGAATCCTCTCGCCTGTGCTGGTCACACATCCATCTACTGCAGTCACTGTACATATCACTATTTTGTCCGTTGCCATACTCACTACCTAAACGCTGTCTACGCACTTCCCGCCTCACTGCGGTCCATACTCCCGCTGACCACACTTCCGCTATTTTTTTTCACGGCCCACGTGTTACACAGGTTGCGCTCTGCTTGGATATTTGAAGTCCATTGCAGACTGTATTTCAGAGTGTAGAGGGAGTGCCAACGGAAGGTTAAAGGGGCTTCACACTTTACTGGTTTTGCTTCTTACCAAAAGATCACGTTACGCTTCCGCATCCGGCGTCCCCGTTGCGTCCATCCTATACACCCCCGACCCCCGTCCACTGCAATCCGGTCCCTGCAAGTCGTCTGCCACACGCTTCCGCCTTCCGAAATTGTTATAGTCGCCACTGTCCGATATTCCTCATCGTTCTGTTCCTTAACCTTTATTACTGCCCACGTCTGTCTTGTTGATCCGCTCAAACCGTCATGTCGCTCCAAGTTAAAGTCGATAAATGTTTTATTATATATATGTATAATATATATAATTAAATTATATTAAAAATTATATATTATATAATATATATAATTATATTATATTAAAAAATTATATATATAACGTTTGTTTATATATAATATTAAAAAAAATATATATATATATAATATAATATAATTATATATATATGTTATATATAATACATAATTTAATTTAGTTATAAGTTTTATATATATATATATATATAAAGTTAATTTAATTAATTAAAAAGTTATATATATATATATATAATTTAATTAATTAAAAGTTATATATATATATATATATATATATATATATATATGTTAATTTAATTAATTAAATTTATTTTAATTAATTAAAATTTATATGTATAAAATTTATTTTAGCTAATAGAGAAAAAAAAGAGGGAGGAAAAATATTTTAGCTGGCAAATAAATACACGCCCCCGCAAACCCGCTCAATGTCGACAATGACAATGGCGGATTTCCAAAAAAAATTGTTGGATGCAGAGCATAAGATAAATAGCAACCACGATGAGGTCAATAAAAGACTAAATGAATTCGAGATCAAGCTTGGGGAGCAAGCGGACAAAATAAAAAATCTTCAAGATACGACAAATCGAATAGAGATAAAGATGGAAAGTCAACATGTCCAAACAGAAACAAACATCAGAGATGCCTTAACAATGTTGAGACTTTTGTGTAAAAGGTCGAATTGTACACCCGAAGAGCTATTAAAAGAAAGTGAAGAGAATCAAGAACACCTCTCATCAGATTCAACAAAGTCAACACATTCTCATGAAAAGGTTGAATCCTCAAGAAAATCAGCGACACCCCACCAAGAAGCTAGTAACACGGCCTTTACAAACAAGCAACTTTGGGATACCCTTACTAATCAACACCCTCTTTTTGCTCAACCATTAGCCACATACCAGAAGAGGGCAAAGGTTGAGATGCCTAAATTCGATGGAAACAAAAAAAACAATGTTGCATGGATAAATAAAGCAGAAGAATACTTTGAGATATATGACATCACTGACGATGACGAAAAGCTCAAACATGCATCTATGAAAATGGAGGGAGAAGCATATAACTGGTATATGTGGTGGAAAAAGACAACACATGTCATTAGCTGGAGGAAATTTAAAGATGCATTCTTCAAAAGATTCCAAGGTGTAAAGGAAGAAGAGTTCTTTTCAAAACTCATCAAACTACGACAAAAAGGAAGTGTGGACGAATACACTCAAGAATGGGAGACCTTAGTAACACGAGTACCTGGGTTATCAGAATCTTGTCTAATTCAGTCATACATCTCGGGACTCAAAACCCATTTACAAGCAAAACTTGAGATGCATGATATTACATCTATAGAAGTAGCAAGACGAAAAGCAAAAACAATCGAAAAGAAATCCGAACCAATATTTTGGTCAAAAGCGGAAAAAACTTATGCAAGACGAAGGATACCCCAGTATATGGACTCCAATAATACAAGATATGTTCCACCACATCGTCGTGAAGATGAAAAATCTAATGTGGAAATGCAAAGGATAAAAGAGGGTAAATGTAAACGTTGTGGTGAGAAGTGGGACCCCAAACATAGATGTGCTAAAGGAAAAGAACTAAAGAACCTATATAATTGTGAAGCAACCAATGATTCAAACAGTGAAGATTATGACATAGAAGACACAAAAGACGCCCCAGAATTCTCACCAGAATTAGATGACGGAAGTATTCCACAAGTGTCATTATCAGCGATGACAGGTATATCACAACCTCAGACTTTAAAGTTAAAAGGACACATAAAGAAGAACAACGTAGTGGTTCTCATCGACTCTGGAAGCACACACAATTTTTTAGATGCAACCGTGGCAAAGAGACTCAATATCTTTTCATTTCCCTTACCAAACATGAAAGTGATGGTAGCTAATGGTAAGAAGATTGAAAAGGTGGGGAAATGCCATAAGGTCAATTTGCAGATTCAAGACTTTAATTTAGAGTCTCCGTTCTTCACGGTACCGTTAGGAGGAGGAGATGTAGTTTTAGGTATTCAATGGCTACGAACTTTAGGTACTTATGCCGCCAACCATCAAGTACAATTTATAAAATTCAAATGGGGAGGTCAAAAGTACAAACTACATGGATTCCAAGCACCAGAAAATCAAGTAGTATCATCATCTCAGATGATGAAGCTAAGTCGAAAAGGAGCACCCGCTTATGTAGTACAATGTCACCAGTTAGAGATGTTATCTGCAACTATGACCAGAGAAGAGTCACCAGAGATACAAGATCTGATTCGGAAGCATGAAAAAGTATTTCAAGACCTACCTATGAAGATGTTGCCTAATAGGGAAATTGAGCATAGAATAGAAGTCAAGGCAGGGTCAGACCCCGTCAACATCAAGCCATACCGATATCCACATCTCCAAAAAGCGGAAATTGAGAGATTAATCCAAGATCTTTTAAAGTGTGTGACTTTGATCATCTTAGAGTATCGGATCAAGTGGAAGAACTTACCTGAAGAAAACACTTCTTTGGAAAATGAAGCATTTTGTCAACAACATCCGTCGTTACATGTGCTTTGAGGACAAAGCATTCTTTCGAGAGGAAGGCAATGTTATGTAAAAAACTAGTTAATTTTAGGTTATTATTTAATTTTAGGTTTAGTTAGACGAAAGGGCACGATCATAAGATCATGCCCTTTCCGAAAGGGTGTCCATGGCGGTATATAAGCCAGACATCCGCAATTGTAATATCATCATCTGTAATTTCATATTTTTAATAAATATTTATATATAAATTTCTGCATATATCTTAAGTTTTCTGTTCCAAACAATGTTGGAATGTCCCCTTTAAATAAGTTTTTCCATGCAGTGTGAGCCAATATTGCATGAAGCAGGGACACTTTTTGGAAGCGGGGACGCAAAAGCATCACTTCCCAGAAATCTAGGAAGCGAAGCATCTTAGAAGCGTCTACTATATATATATATATTTTATATATTTTTTTGCATTTATATTAAAAAAATATCAATCAAGACATGAAAACATGCATATTTTTACATAAATTAAGATAGATATGGCATCCATTGTACATCAATGATTAATTATTTGCTAATTTTAGGCAACAATGGTGTGTTCTATATGCTTTATAGCAATTTTACTTCAAATTCTCAATCAGCCCAATATCAATATCCCGTTTTGCAATCACATCAACATGATAGTAAAATGTAGATATAACATAAACATAAACAATAGAAGACAAGACAAGACAAGAGGACACAAGATGTGGCACCAGCCAGGGATAAACCCCAATGTGGGGAATCCCTTGATCAATTTTTCTTATAGTCTTGAATAGTTTAGTAGAGAGAGATAGTACACTTTACAAATCTGATAATTTTATGACAGCAGCAAAAGAGACCTAACCAAAAAAGTGAATGCTTGTCAATAGGGCAGATTTGACCCTCAACAAATTTGTCAACTTCAGTCAACTTCCTCCTCCAAACAACAAGATGAACTAGCTGTCAAAACAACCCATAAAAAACCCAGTCATAATCTGGTCAAACAACCCACTTGCGGTTAGCCCTAGTTGCAGTCAACGCTGGTCAAAGTCAACGTCCTGAAATTTCGGTCACCTGAAATTTCGGCCTCTTGAATTTTCGACATCTTGAAATTTCGGCCTCCTGAAATTTCGGTCAAATCTGGTCAACGCCCAAAACAAAAAATCACTATCTTCTTCGAACGTGTGGAGAGGCTGCCCAGAAATCCATACCCAATCATGTGAGGAGAGAGAGATGTGTGAGAAGTGAAGTGTGTCCAAATGAGGCTTAAGGTATCATGTATTTATAGCAAACATTGAGAATGAATAGACGTGACTGTTGGGTTTCTGAGCCTACATAAGTTTGTTGGCCGACCTTGACAATTTGTCCATAATCAAAATAAATTCATAACTTAATTTGTACATGTCGGAATCAGATGATCTTTAGATCAATCCTACACCTCTCGGAGAGAGGAATCCGAAAAAAAATCAGCTGTCATAAATAAGATGACCCATGTGGAGTTTGGCCCTAGTTGCCAAATTTAACATTATTCCAACATCAACCATCTAGAATCTAGATTCCTCTTCTCTTGTCTAGCCTTTGCCTCTACTTCGATTCTCTAGGGATTTTAGTCAACAATGCCCATTTTTGATCAAACAACCTAATCCAAGCCTTATAATATGGTATAAAAAGCTTAACACGCTTGATCAATGATTTTGACTTGAGTGAAGGGTACATTTTTGCTTAAGGCCATGACAAAGGAGTTCAGCAATCAACAACACCAACACTGGGGCACATATAGGGCTTGGTGCTCTTGATTAAATGCCAATCACATGCCCTCATACATGATATAATCCAATGAAATGCCACAATCCCATTGATCTTGAAAATTGTTAAGTTTGTTGAATTTTGAATGGGATATGAAACTCTATTTTCTCCATATGAAGTCTGATGAGGTTGGAACCGCTCTCAAACATCTTGAGTCATTTTATGGTAATGTTAAAAATTCAAGTAAAAGGATGGAAATGAAAGATAATGGAGAATGTCACTTTTACTTTAAGAATTTAACATTACCATTAGGGAGCATCTAGGAAGCGTCTAGGGAGCATCAAGGGGCACCTTAGGAGTATTTAGAAAGTGTAGTTCCTCACATAACAGTTCAAAATTTCAAAAAGCAAAAAACAAAAAAAGCCACACAGAATTGTGTGAACCATCCACCTTCTCTCGGAACCACTTGCGATCCATGCTGGATACACGCCTGAACCTCCACAGATATGCACCCGATCCTTTCTAGATCCATAGATCAGGAAACCAAAACCAGGGATCGAGCCTCTGCGGATCCGATTTTCTAGGAATTGCCAAAAAAAGGCGGAACTGTGGATATGATTTTCGGATCCGTGGTTTCGCCGAAGGAATGGTGGCAGATATGTACGGGACATGATTCCACCTCTGGATCCTTGGGGGGGAGATGGATCTTGCAACATTGGTGTGAGCTAATGATATTTAGAGAAGCTGTTGTGATTTATTGGAAAGTGGAGTAGCTTCCTCTTTTCTAGAAACACACGTATCATCTTGGAAATCCATGGTGATGGGTTCTAGTGTCTTAATCATTCATCACCTAAAATAATGTCATAACCACACATTAAGAGGGAGGCTACTTGGTATGAGTAGAATCGAATGATCATGTGCACTGCAGTAGGGTGGGAGGCCTTGGAGTTTGGCCAAGGTAAACATGTTAAGATGGATGGGTTGTGAAGGGGCAAAGGCTTGAGTGGCAGCAAGGAATTGGGCAACAATGTTGGATTGTTCCTTTTTAAGAAGTTTTTCCATGCTATGTGAGCTAATAATCATTGAAGAACCTAATATGTTTTCTTCGGAAGTATAGGAATGTCCTTGCCAGAAGCGCATGTATATCTCCTGGAAATTTGTGGTGATGGGGTTTAGTGTCCATAATCATTCAACACCCAAACAACCCATTTCAATAGCAAACATATGGGTTTTCAACGAATAATCATCCATATGAAGATGCACATTTTCACAACCACCCCCATATTTCATGGAACCTCCATTAGCAATCATGGTTTAGAAGTTGTTCATTTCATGGAGATAATAGTGTGTTTTTTGGGCTACACGATGGTGAATAAAGTTATGGGTACTATCATTATCAATTAAGATAATAACTTTAAGATGTTTGATGCAACCAACCACTTTGAAGGTTTTGGGAGATGAAATATCCGTTAAGGCAGGTTGGGAGATTTGGGGTTTCATATTTGGCTGATCAAAGGGAGGAATGAAGAAATTTCAACCCCCACTCTGGTTATCAGTTTTCCTTATCACTCCATGCATTTAGTTTTAAATCCAAGCATGATAAAAATTCTAAAATCTGGAAATGACAATAATTTTCTGAAAACACATTTAGAGATTTCATAACTGCTGAAATTGCAGAAATAAAACACAACAAAATTATGACAGCCACACATAGAAAATAACACAGTGATTTTTGGTCAATGTGACCTTGGAAAACCCCCCTACAACAATTGGGGAAAACCAGTCTAAGAGCTCTTCTTTATTTTTGAAAATGCTTTTACAGAGAAACTGAAATACACAGTGAAAATTCCAGCAACCACAAATTACAACTTATCTCGATTGTTGTGCTTGAACTCCACCATGAAAATCGTGCCAATCAGGGAACAACCAAAACATAATTTTTTCTAGCAATAAAACAACATTAAACGCTGTACGACCTAGCTCGAAAAACATGTCCAGAACTTGCTGTACAGACTGTACGGTCCATACGAATTTCAGCAGTACAACTGCCTCGAAATTCGTGCCCAAATCTACCTCGAAATTTGTGCCCTTTTTGCTGTCGCTCTTCCACGATTTCTATGTTGTCCTTCTTCCTCGATATCTGTGCCTCTCCTGTTGTACGGTTTTTCCTTGGGAAGTGTGCCAATAAATGTTGCTGCCCAGATTCCCTGAAATGTCTTCTCGCTGCTCTCCTTCACTTCCTCACTGTTCAGAAATTTTCTCCTTGCTCTCTCTTCACTTTCTCTCAAATGCTCATGAAAGAATGAATGATCTTTTCCTCTTCTCTTCTCCTTTTATTCTCTAAATGACCTTTTGGGGTACCCTAAGATCTAATGGTTGAGATTCATTTAGATCTAGGGATGAGAATAAATGTTCATTTAATTCTCACTTTCTATTTGTTAACTCACCCACTTAAATAAAGACCCACTTAGCCTTTTATTTCCATAGCCACTTTTTCACTTTCTAATTCTTCATTGAGTTTAATAAAGTCACCTTTAAATTAGAATGTAACTTTACCACTTATAAAGTCACTTTTAAATTAGAATGTAACTTTACCACTTTGAAATTAAATTGACTTTACCACTTATAAAGTCACTTTAGGAGAAAAGTAAAAAATAAATTTGGACACTTTTCCCTAGGCCAAAGATCAAAGCCTTAGAGAACCACTTGTCCTCTGGTACCCAAACACTCTCTCTTATCGAGGAAAGTGTTCCTCACCACTCCCATCTTGTCTTTGAAGTAGACATGCTTGCCCCGTGGTAAGGCTTTGGTGAAAATGTTTGCTACCTGCTCATTTGTAGAAATGTACTCAAGCTTGACAGCTCCATTTTGGACATAGTCTCTAATGAAGTGATATTTGATCTCAATATGCTTTGACCGTCATGAAAAACTAGATTCTCCGTGAGTTTTATGCAACTCTGATTATCACAGTAAATTACTGAAGGTCTCAATCCCTGACCAAATAGACCAAACAACATCTTGTGAAGCCATATGGCCTTACAACTAGCCAAACTAGCAGCCATATACTCTGCCTTAGCTGAGCTCAATGCAACTGACTGTTGTTTCTGTTGGAAATAATACTGAGAGGGGGGGGGGGGTGAATCAGTATTATCACATTAATATAACTTTTCCATTTCCATATTACGATTCATATATGCTACTTCCGTTAAGGCAACAAGCGTATATCCAGTAAACTTATGATTCAGTTAGTTGATCCTTAATGAGTGCATCAGAACATTATTAACCATAAGAACAGTAAATAGGAGCAGTAAAACAGAACAGATCATCACACACAAGAAGCACACATGAACACCATGATGTAAGGTGGAAACCCAATGTGGGTGAAAACCACCTGCTGCAAGTCGTCTCAATCTTCTTTTTAATAAGAAACTTCTTTTACAATGATTCTGTACTGGTGCAGTCTTATACCAGTACGCAGGCTACTACCTGCAGAAGGCTACAACCTTCTCTCGTTCTTCAGCTTCTCTTGGAAGGGAGCTACAACCCCCATAGTTCTTGTACTAGCCGATCCATTTACTAGTACGCAGGCTGCTACTTGCAGAAATGCTCCAACCTTTACTCGTTTTCCAACTGCTACTGGAAGGGAGCTACCACCCCCTTTGCTCTTGTACTAGCTGAGATACTAGTACGTAGGCGCCGACTTACAATCTTCTCTCATCCGCGTACCACATTTCATACATTTTCAGACTGGATACTCCTGAAGCACAACACATAATCTGAAGGCCACGTTTCATCACATTTTCATACTGGACCCATCAATATTATTGAAGCACATAATCAACCAACATCAATCTTTACATCACTCAAAACTGAATCACTACTTTCACCAAAACCAACCTGCGTTCAGATCTGCAAGTTGTTCCATACATCGGTCATACTCAAATCATACCGTTCATAAACCTATGCCAATAATTCAGATCTAATTTATCAAACCAGATAATGATAAACATTTCAATCCTTGAGATCCCGATCCATCAAGTATCAAATGAATCTGCAATCAACCAACTTCCTTGTGCACAAACTGAATCAATACTTTCTCAGCACACAACAACCAAATATCAAATCAGAACCCTGAACACCGCAGTAATAGACAAAAACAACTAAACCATATTTCAAGAAAAGTCCGCAACTTCACCAATAGAAACCTGCGAATGTCCGCACTTCTTCTGTGTTGGGACTGCGCACCTCCGCCCCTGCTTCTACGGATCGCCTGTGCACCTCCGCACCTGCTCCTACTACGCACCTGCTCTTGCGTCTCGCCTGTGCACCTGCTCTTGCGTCTCGCCTGCGCACCTTCGCACGTGCGCCTGTTGCTCACCTGCGCACCTGCTCCTGCGGCTCGCCTGCGCACCTCCGCACCTGCTCCTGCGGCTCGCCTGCGCACCTCCGCACCTTCTCCTGCGGCTCGCTTGCGCACCTCCGCACCTGCGCTGTGTCTCACCTGCGGTCCTGCGGTTATAGAGTTTTTCAGACTTCAAGTATACCCTAGACTATCAGATTTACAGATCTGATCATGCGCCAAGGAGATCTCGACCCATCAGTAGATCTTCCTTATAAAGCTCAGGTTTCTCCTTGATTCAGATCCAGCTATCATTCACCAACCGATCACCAGAATTTCAGATCTTGTTCTCCTTAAGATATTCAACACATGAGTGCTCAGCCAAATGATCTCCTTTCCTTTTTATAGACAAGCCCTTACTCAAACCATGGACCAAAACCATAGAGATCCAATACTAGGGATCCAAAATCGGGGTTCAAACCTTTAGATGCAAAACCACGGACCAAACCATAGGTTCAAAAAGCGTCGGACTAAATACCATGGACTGCCCGTAAGATTTCCCACGTGCGCGCGATTTTCTCTGCCTGAAAGTGTGTGAATTGGGTCTGCACCTTTTGAACTATGAACCTGCGAACATGTCCGCACCTTCTAAACGATGCACATGCGGAACCTGCCGATGACCGCACCTTTTGATTGGCGCACCTGCGAACTTTTTATTTCCTTCATTCTTTGTAGGCTGATCATCAATCTTTGCTACTGACCTGTTGCACTATGATCTGTCATCTGTATGAGTTGCCATCAAGGACAACACTTGAGCCATAATGCCAACAATCTCCCCCTTTGGACTTGATGGCAAAGCTAACTTGTCATACTAAGGACTGTCATTTGATTCCTTTGAGCTGTCCTGCATCCCATGTATTATGTCACATCTGATATCTCTTCTGTAGATTCATCTGATTGTATATAAGTGAGATGTTCTTCTATGAGTGGGTTGCCATCAAGTACAACACATGCATCATAATGCCAACAATCTCCCCCTTTGGACTTGATGGCAACAACCCAACTCACTCTCCCCCTTTGACATCAAGGGCAAAGGGCGGACCAAGATATTCTCTTTCCTTGATAAACATTCTACTGTCCACACTCCCCCTGAGTATCTGTTGAAATCTCTGAATGAGCTCCCCCTTTGTATATGCCAAGGTGTACCAATCTGACCATACTCCCTCTGAGTATTGTTGAAGTCTCTGTTCTGTTGAAGAGTGCTGTTCATGCTCCCCCTGACTGTAAGCAATGTCTGCAAAAAGATGTTCTTCAAGACGAACATGACTCTATACATCATAAATGACCTTCCTATCACCTAAGACTCATACATACATCCATCTCCCACGAAAATGGGGATATACCAAACTTGAGTCATCCACCCAATCAAGTGGGGATACATGATAGCACAAGAGTATAACATCATCCATCCCAGGCATAGTGGGGAAACCAACATAGGCCGTTACATGACCTTGATAATGACTGAAATATTTCATCATCCTTCTTATGCATGGGGGTACAAATTACATCATATGACCAGAAGAGATTTCATCAAGTGACTACAATAGATAGAGACACACTATTACATCATGACCTTTACATCGAATGAAATACATGACATTTATAACAGAGATCAAACATCTAAATAAGACCATGATAGTCATCAGCAACTATCATACATAGTGAATGATCAGCTCCATAAGCATCTGCCAATAGCATCTAGACCAGCAACCTGTATTAGTGTATAAGTCATCAAGGTATGTCTGCACCAATTCATCCTTTTGAACAGAATTCTGTATATAAAGAATCATTCACATTCTATCATATGTGAGAAACACCATAGCCATCCAGATCTGCATGAACCAAGTATCATCAATTGGGAACATCTGCATCAATCAACATATGTAAGTATCAACCTATCATCATATAGGTAAGAACTCATCATCATCATGTCTCCAACAATGCAACTTTGAATAATCATCCATGTATCCAGTACAATGTATCTTGAGCTCAAAATGACTCCTTGATATCATCAACAACAACCATCCTCTTCCACATGAGCGCTAAGAACTATAGGAATCCTGCATCATAACTGTATTATATGATCTTTATGCATATGACGACAGCAACATATGAGTGACTCATCATCAAGCAATGAAGATGTGTATTCAAGCTTTGTACTTCTCCTTATCCTTATGAAGATCACCATGTAAACACCATATATGTATCATCAAAGAATCAACCATAAATCTGATCAACTATGTAACCCCAAGAATCATATGACAACAATATATAAGCATCATCACCAAGGACCATAATGCCAACAATGCATTATTAAAAGCATAAACTCCCCCTGAACTTGTGCCATCTGTTTATTGTCAGATTTGAACATTCATATATCAGCAAGAATTATTAAGACATCATCATCATCAAGTTAGGCGCAAAAACACTTCTAAACATCTTACAAGTGTCAAGACATTTCCACACATCATCAGCAAATTGTAACCATTATCAAACAGAGCAAATAATAAACTGAATCATATCAGACCCTGCTAACATATACGCGACTGTGCAGTGACTAACTCGCGTATATACGCATCTTCCCTTTATCAAACTTGCGTATGAGATTTAGGACACTGAAGTTTTACACTTTCAGCTCCCTCTGAGTCTGTATATTGAGCTGTACCACATCTTTCTATCTGTACTTCCTTCTTCTTCCATATCTTCAAGTGTGATGATGTTTTCTTCTTTTGGTATGGTGTCCATACTTTGTTCCTGCATTCCTTAGCTATATGTCCAAGCTTGTTACATGCATAACATCTTACATGTCTCATATTCCTTCTATAGCAATCAACAGCTCTGTGACCAAACATATTGCAAGCAAAGCAATATCCATTAAAGTACCTGGAGTGTGATGATCTTTCTGCATGATGACCTTGACCCATTCTGCATCTGGCTGCAACATGTCCATAGCATTCAACCTTATTCATAGGAGGAGTAAAAGATTTTCTTTGAAGAATTTCTTTCCTTGGTTGACCTTTCATCTCCTTGTTGAGCATTTCAGATTTTGCATTAGAGTCCCTTGTCTTACTAGATTCACCTTTAATAGATTCATGAAAACCAAGACCAGCTTTGATAGCAGGAGACCTTTGACTACTAAGAATATCATCCAAAATCTTAGTACTATTTTGAAATCGTAAGAGCTTATCTTTTTCTTCTAACTTATCTTTTAGCATATTTACCTTAACCTGATGTTGCTCTTCCTTTTCAAGATACCGCTTCTTCATGTTTTCTTCAGCTTTTTTTCCTTCTTCCAACTGATGTCTTAGGTTGAGAACTTCATTTTCTTGTTTTTCATGAGCTTGGAGAAGTTCGCTATTTTGCTTCTTTGATTCTTCAAGATCTTCCTTTAGCGAGAGGATCGTAGCTTCAAGACTTTCATAGTAACTGGATCTATCTCTGAGATTCTTGATTGTTGTGCTCCCTTCATTGACTTCATCTCTTAGTGATGTTACTTCATCCTGCAACTTTTGATATTTGTCCTTGAATAACTTCCTTACCTTGTTTCCTTCCTCTAGTTGAGCTTTTAGTTTGGTAGCTTCTTCTTCGAAGGCACATTCCCTTTTGTTCAATAGATCTTGTTGATCTCTAATTTTGTCTGTAAGCCTTTTAAATTCTGGCTCTATTTGATATCTTTCTTGCTCACCCATAAGAGCAAATTCAGTTGTTTCGCTATCACTTTCATCATTTCCAAATGGATAGATACCTGTATCACCAGAGGATAACAAATTCATACCTGATAGATCATTTGCTTGTTCATCTTCATCATGAAGTGATTCTGAATCTGAAGCGCTTCTTCCACATATTTCCCAATCAATTCTCCCACTGTCATAATATTTCTGAGATGTCTTCTTTTTAGGTGCTTTCTTCTTGAGCTTCTTTCCCATTGTTCTACGGATCTCCTTCAAGCGATCAAGCTTCAATCAAAGGACCTGCTCTGATACCAATTGTTGGAAATAACACTTAGAGGGGGGTGAATCAGTATTATCACATTAATATAAATTTTCCATTTCCATATTACGATTCATATATGCTACTTCCGTTAAGGCAACAAGCGTATATCCAGTAAACTTATGATTCAGTTAGTTGATCCTTAATGAGTGCATCAGAACATTATTAACCATAAGAACAGTAAACAGGAGCAGTAAAACAGAACAGATCATCGCACACAAGAAGCACACATGAACACCATGATATAAGGTGGAAACCCAATGTGGGTGAAAACCACCTGCTGCAAGTCGTCTCAATCTTCTTTTTAATAAGAAACTTCTTTTACAATGATTTTGTACTAGTGCAGTCTTATACCAATACGCAGGCTACTACCTGCAGAAGGCTACAACCTTCTCTCGTTCTTCAGCTTTTCTTGGAAGGGAGTTACAACCCCCATAGTTCTTGTACTAGCCGATCCATTTACTAGTACGCAGGCTGCTACCTGCAGAAATGCTCCAACCTTTACTCGTTTTCCAACTGCTACTGGAAGGGAGCTACCACCCCCTTTGCTCTTGTACTAGCTGAGATACTAGTACGTAGGCGCCGGCCTACAATCTTCTCTCATCCGGGTACCACGTTTCATACATTTTCAGACTGGATACTCCTGAAGCACAACACATAATCTGAAGGCCATGTTTCATCACATTTTCATACTGGACCTATCAATATTATTGAAGCACATAATCAACCAACATCAATCTTTACATCACTCAAAACTGAATCACTGCTTTCACCAAAACCAACCTGCGTTCAGATCTGCAAGTTGTTCCATACATCGGTCATACCCAAATCATACCATTCATAAACATATGCCAATAATTCAGATCTAATTTATCAAACCAGATAATGATAAACATTTCAATCCTTAAGATCCCGATCCATCAAGTATCAAATGAATCTGCAATCAACCAACTTCCTTGTGCACAAACTGAATCAATACTTTCTCAGCACACAACAACCAAATATCAAATCAGAACCCTGAACACCGCAGTAATAGACAAAAACAGCTAAACCATATTTCAAGAAAAGTCCACAACTTCACCAATAGAAACTTGCGGATGTCCGCACTTCTTCTGTGTCGGGACTGCGCACCTCCGCACCTGCTTCTACGGATCGCCTGCGCACCTCTGCACCTGCTCCTACTGCTCACCTACACATCTGCGCACCTGCTCCTGCGGCTCGCCTGCGCACCTTCGCACATGCGCCTGCTGCTCAGCTGCGCACCTGCTCCTGCGGCTCGCATGCGCACCTGCTCCTGCGGCTCGCTTGCGCACCTCCGCACCTGCTCCCGCGGCTCGCCTGCGCACCTCCGCACCTGCTCCTGTGGCTCGCCTGCACACCTTCGCGCCTGCTCCTGCGGCTCGCCTGCACACCTTTGCACCTTCTCCTGCGGCTCACTTGCGCACCTCCGTACCTTCTCCTGCGGCTCGCTTGCGCACCTGCGCTGTGTCCCACCTGCGGTCCTGCGGTTATAGAGTTTTTCAGACTTCAAGTATACCTTAGACTATCAGATTTACAGATCTTATCATGCGCCAAGGAGATCTCGACCCATCAGTAGATCCGCCTTATAAAGCTCAGGTTTCTCCTTGATTCAGATCCAGCTATCACTCACCAACCGATCACCAGAATTTCAGATCTTGCTCTCCTTAAGATATTCAACACATGAGTGCTCAGCCAAATGATCTCCTTTCCTTTTTATAGACAAGCCCTTACTCAAGCCATGGACCAAAACCATAGAGATCCAATACTAGGGATCCAAAACTGGGGTTCAAACCTTTAGATGCAAAACCACGGACCAAACCATAGGTTCAAAAAGCGTCGGACTAAATACCATGGACCGCCCGTAAGATTTCCCACGTGCATGCGATTTTCTCTGCATGAAAGTGTGTGAACTGGGGTCTGCACCTTTTGAACTCTGAACCTGCGAACATGTCCGCACCTTCTAAACGATGCGCATGCGGAACCTGCCGATGACCGCACCTTTCGATCGACGCACCTGCGAATTTTTTTTCCTTCATTCTTTGTAGGCTGATCATCAATCTTTGCTACTGACTTGTTGCACTATGATCTGTCATCTGTATGAGTTTCCATCAAGGACAACACTTGAGCCATAATGCCAACAGTTTCCGGCTGATCCACGACACAACTATCGAACCCAACCCAAAACAACACCCGGAAGCAATGTTGCAGTAATCTTTATTGGGATAATATCGGCCAGGGAAAAAATCGGGAAAAAATCATAAAAATCGGGAAAAAAATCGTAAAATACAAAAATATTCAATTTTTTCAAATTTTTAATATTTAAAGCATCTACAACATAAATAAATACTTTGACACATAAATATGATAAAATAACTAATATATAAGATGTCTAATATCATTTCTAGTGCTACATCACACATAACAGTGAATCATGTCCTGAATAGTCAATCCTGACTCCTGAGTCCCAACTCAACCTCAAAATATCAACAAAAAATATAATAATGTATCTTATATCATTAGTCATAATGTCATATACAATGAAATGAACCAAATAACTAATACCATTGATTTCCTCTGCCCCTCTTGTGAGAAAATGCAATAGCTTTCCCTCTAGATGTAGATGCCAGTGGAGTTGGCAGTGGGCTCTGTTGTGCTCTAGAAGCTGAAGACATAATGTCATATACAATGAAATGAACCAAATAACGAATACCATTGATTTCCTCTGCCCCTCTTGTGAGAAAATGCAATAGCTTTCCTTCTAGATGTAGGTGCCGGTGGAGTTGGCAGTGGGCTCTGTTGTGCTCTAGAAGCTGAAGAACTAGGAGCTATAGGACATAGACCACGTCCTCTACTAGTGACAGGGGTAGCCTGGGTAGGTTGTGTCACTTCCTCCTCCTCATCAAAAAATCGGCAAAAAAAAAAATCAAGATTTTTTCCCAAAAAATCTCGATCTTTTCGTAAAAATCACGATTATTTCAAGTTATTGCGATTTTTTGCAAAAAAAAAAATTAATGTAAAAATCGGGCGATAATATCACCAAACTCAAAAAATCGCGATTTTCGCAACACTACCCGAAAGTACTCTTCCTATCTGAAGCACAACCTGCCCAATCTGAATCTGTGTATCCTGCAAGTCTCACTCCATCACACTGTCTATAATCTAGACCAAAATCCACAGTCCCCTGCAAGTAAGAAAGAATGTGTTTTGTAGCCACCCAATGCACTCTCCTAGGCTCACACATGAACGACTCAGTGTGTTAACTGCGAAACATATGTCTGGTCGAGTGTTGACCAAATACATCAAACAACCAATCAACTGTGTGTATGGACTATAGAGTAGGATCCACCAACTCAGAATCAAAAGCGTAAAGCTTCTTCCAGTTAGTGATCATAGGTGTAGACGTGTGTTTGTAGTCCCCCATGTGAAATCTGCTAAGAGTATCCACAATGTACTTCCCTTGTCCCAGGAAGAAATGCCCTTCCTCCTGCCACACCTCCAATCCCAGAAAATAATGCATCAAGCCGATATCCTTCATCTCAAACTCTGAAGCAAGATCTCTCTTGCAGCCCTCAATGAGTCTCTCTGCACCAGTGATGATCAAGTCATCAACATACAACTCCAGAATGAGAGGCTCCTCACCCACCACAATGAAGTATAGGTTTGGATCAACCTCACTTTTTGTGAAACCCAACTGCTGCAAGTATGTATCAATCCTAGAGTACCAAGCTCTAGGAGCTTTCTTCAGGCCATAGAGTGCCTTTTTCAATCTGCATACATGGTACTCCTTCCCATGCACCTCAAAGCCCTGCGGCTGCTCAATATAAACCTCCTCCTAAATGAAGCCATTGGGAAATGCGATCTTCACATTCATTTGGGGGATCTTCCAACCCATCTCTGTTGCAATCGATATAATGGAGCGAATAGATGTATACTGAGCTACGAGAGCGAAGGTCACCTCATAGTCAACTCCCTCTACCTGTGAGAACCCTCTTGCCACAAATCGAGCCTTGAAATTCTCGATGCTGCCATCTGCAACATGCTTTATCTTGTAGAGTCATCTGGGAGTAACAACTGATTTACCTTCAGGCCTCGGCACTACCTCTCAAAAATTGTTCTTCATAACAGAAGAATACTCCTCCATCATGGCCTCTCTCCAAACCTGCTGGCTGGCTGCCTCCTCATAACTAGAAGGCTCAGAGTCAACAATGCTTGTTACCAATGGTATGTAGCTACAGAACCGCTCAGGTGATTTATTCTCTCTAACTTGTCTCTTTGGCCCAACAACTGATGTGGCCTCGCGCGAGGTATCTTGCAGCCACTTGGGCTTCCTCTTCCCTGAGCATACTTCTCCCACCAGAGTGAAAGAATCCTCATCATCATCAGAAGCCTGAACTCCTGAAGGCCTGCCAACTGACTTCATGCTTGAATCTGTGCCTGTAGATGCTGAAGTACTGTGTGAACTGTCCATTAGTGGACTACCTTGTGAATTGCTTTCAGACTGCCCTGCATGCTACCCGAAGAACCACCCACTTGACTCTAAGATTCACTGCTCACTGATGGACCTGACACTTGAATCGATGTACCTCCTGATCCCTGACCACTGGATCCCTGTGACTGACTCCACTGCTGCTGAGGGTCTAGTGACTCTGGATACTCCCGTGACCTCCTGAAAGCTCTCTCCTCCTTAAACTTCACATCCTGCTTGACAACCACTTTCCTCTACGCAGGAATATAAATCCGATAAGCTTTCGAGGTCTCGCTATAACCCACAAAGATGCCCTTGTCTGTAGTGGGCTCTAGCTTGGTCATGTTCTCCTTGGGGACATAAGAATATGTAAGGCACCCAAAGATACGAAAGTGCCCAACATCAAGCTTCTTCCTAGAAAAAGCCTCCTCCGGAGTTACATTCCCCAAGGCACGATGTGGACTCTTGTTTTGCAAGTACACTGTTGCAAGCCTTTGCCCACAAAAATAAAGTAACCCCTGATCATGAAGCATGGCTTTCGCAGCCCCTGCAATGGCTCTGTCCTTCCTCTCTGCAACACCATTCTGCTGGGGGTAGTAAGGAACTGTGAACTCCCTCCTAATGCCTGCCTCAGCACAAAAATCAACAAACTCACCAAGGGTATACTCCCCTCCATTGTTCGACCTGAGGACCTTGATCTTCCTACTTGTCTGGGTCTCCACAAGAGCTTTGAACTCTTGAAACCGCTTGAAGACCTTACTCTTGGTCTTCAAGAAATAAATCCAGGTCTTCTTGGAGTAGTCATCAATGAATAAAACATAGTACTCATAGCCACTCAAGGATACATGAGACATCCGAACACTCACATCGGTATGAATCAAGTCAAGGATCCGGGTCGCTCTGCTGTCACTGCTGGGAAAAGGGGATTTGGCAAACATCCCCATAACACATCCTCTCCATACATCAAGGTGATCAGAACTGAAATCTGGCACACCAGCGGTGATCTCCCGCAATGTACTGAAGGCCCCATGATACATGTGCCCCATCTTGCGATGCCAAATCTTACACAACTCTGAATTGCTAGATCTGATGTCGGTCCTGTCTTGGTTGCTGCTACTCAATGCCATCAGGGGCTGGAATGAGAACTTGTACACCTTGGCATAACGCACACCAATCACTCTAGCTAAAGACGCTGGAGTGCCCCTAGGATATATAAGCACCTTCCCTCTCCTGAATAACACATCATACCCTCTGCGCTTAAGTGCTGAGACGGATATCAGGTTCTTCTTCGTTCCAGGCACATATAGAACATCTGACACTTTCAAGGGAGGTTTGGGTCCCCTATCAAATGTCAATGTCCCCACACCGACTGCTCTAACAACAATGTGATCACCAAGTACTACCTCCATATTAGTATCACCCTTTGAAAGCTCTGAGAAGTACTTTCTGACTCTTGTCATGTGGCGGGAAGCGCCACTGTCAACATACCAAATGCTAGAAGATGATCTACTAGTAGCAGGGAATGCACACTCCCTCTAAACCTGTATGGT
This sequence comes from Pinus tabuliformis, assembly GCA_031772625.1. Classification (NCBI taxonomy): domain Eukaryota; kingdom Viridiplantae; phylum Streptophyta; class Pinopsida; order Pinales; family Pinaceae; genus Pinus; species Pinus tabuliformis. The sequence continues at coordinate 1,019,480,309 of CM062817.1, forward strand.
AGGTGATTCTGCACTAGTGGCCTCACAAGCTATGAACCCAAACTCCCGATCAAAGCTCTCTAAGAAGCTCTCTATCTCTGCAGAAGCTGCCATGGGTTTGTCTTTCCCTTTCTTGTTCTTCTTCTCCGGACACACAACAACATAGTGTCCCAACTTTTGACAATTCCAACATTTGACTTTGGAATAGTCCTTCTCCATGTTTTGTTGCTTGCCTTTACCTTTGCCTTTGCCTTTGCCTCCACTGTTGGAAGCTTGCTTCTTTACTCTGCCCTTCTTGCCTTTTGCTAACAATGCCACATTGTCATCCTCCTCCACTTGTTTGGCTGCCCCAGGATGGTTCTTTTTGATCTCATTTTGAATGCAATCATCCCACAACCTCTCCCAATTGGGGAGGTTTTCTCGTGCAACAATGCCATCCACAAAGTTCTCCCAAGTCTTGGGAAGACCATTCAAAGCAATCCTCACCAACTTAGTGGGTGCAATGATCTCACCTATCACTGCCAACTCATCTCTCACTGAAGTGATCTTTGTGAGGTATGCTATAGCACTGTCAGCCTTAACCATTTTAATGACCTTCAGTTTCTCCTTTAGGACCATTTTTCTATTTTCATTTGAGGATAAAGACTGGTCAAGGTTGTACACATCTCATGTGCATAAGTCTTTCCTCTCACATGAGGAATGACATGGTCTTTGATTCCTTCCAGAATCAATCTTTGTCTTAGCAATCCTTTTGTTAAACTCTGCCAAATTGTACAGGGCCAACAGGTACTACTAATGGGTTCTGTGTGGTATAATGCCCCAGACTTTCACAACACTGGTTCTATGTGGTATTTACCATAATGCACCAGACTTTTGTTTCCTCAAAGATGCTCTGGATTCTCTCTTTCCATGCACTGTAGTTGTTTTGCCATCCAACCTGTCTTCAACTCTCAAACTCAAAGACATGTCTCACTGCCCTACCAAATTGAAAATTTCAAATCTGTGGTAAAGGTTTCTGTTTTCTATGTAAAAATCAGCTTGCTATAATTTTCACGTTGTTGTCCCAAATTGCACTTTTCAGCCAACCAAGCTCCGATACCATGAAGAAATTTCAAACCCCACTTCGATTATATCAGTTTTCCTTATCACTCCATGCATTTAGTTTTAAACCCAAGCATGATAAAAATTCTAAAATCTGGAAATGACAATAATTTTTTGGAAACACAAATTTAGAGATTTCACAATTGCTGAAATTGCAGAAATAAAACATAGCAAAATTATGACAGCCACACACAAAATATAACACAACGACTTTTGGTCATTGTGACCCTGGGAAAACCCCTACAACTCTTGGGGAAACCAGTTTGAGAGCTTTTCTTTATTTCTGAAAATGTTATTACAGAGAAACTGAAATACAAAGTAAAAATTCCGGCAACCACAAATTACAACTTATCTCGATTTTCGTGCTTGAACTCCACCTAGAAAATCGTGCCAATCAGCAAACAACGAAAACAAATTTTTTCCTAGCAATAAAACAACATTAAATGCTATACGGCCTGCCTCGAAAAACATATCCAGAACTTGCTGTACGGACTGTACAGACAGTACGAATTTCAGCAATACGATTGCCTCGAAATTTGTGCCCAAATCTGCCTCTAAATTTGTGCCCTTGCTGTTGTCCCTCTTTCGATTTCTATTCTATCTCTCTCCCTTGATATCTGTGCCTTTCTCCCGCTGTACGATTTTGCCTTGGGATGTGTGCCAATAAATGCTGTTGCTCAGATTTGCTGAAATGTCTTCTTGCTGCTCTCCTTCACTTCCTCACTACTCAGAAATTTTCTCCTTGCTCTCTCTTCTCTTTCTCTCAAATGCTTATGAAAGAATGAATGATCTTTTTCTCTTCTCTTCTCCTTTTATTCTCTAAATGACCTTTTGGGTTACCCTAAGATCTAATGGCTGAGATTAATTTAGATCTAGGGATGAGAATAAATGTGCATTTAATTCTCACTTTCTATTTTTTAACTCACCCACTTAAATAAAGACCCACTTAGCCTTTTATTTCCATAGTCACTTTTTCACTTTCTAATTCTTCATTGAGTTTAATAAAGTCACCTTTAAATTAGAATGTAACTTTACCTCTTATAAAGTCACTTTTAAATTAGAATGTAACTTTACCACTTATAAATTCACTTTGAAATTAAATTGACTTTACCACTTATAAAGTCACTTTAGGAGAAAAGTAAAAAATAAATTTGGACACTTTTCCCTAGGCCAATGATCAAAGCCTTAGAGAACCACTTGTCCTCTGGTACCCAAATTTTAACAAGGAATGTTGTCAATTGGTGGAGATGGAGGTTCGTAAGGTATAACATTAATGTTGTTCTCTTAGATGGCCATACATATTTACTGCTGCTTACATTTATGCCTAGGAAAATGATTTTCATCATAATTGTAGCAGAGACCTTTAAGTTGGTGGTGCACCATTTCAGCATGGGTTAATTTGTGGATCTTGAGAGGATGAGAGGGATTGGTGGGTTGGGGATGGGGGAGTAAAGAATGGTCTTTTGATTTGGGAATTCACTACCTGTTGCACTTCCCAAGCTCTTTAATAGGCTTCTAACAAATTAGTAGAGTGAGCCACTAAGACACAAGGACATGTCTCTTCCCTTAGACCACTAATAAAAGACTCCATGTAGAAGGTATTTGACATGCGTTTGATGTGGAAAGGAAGTTTCCTAAAAGCAAAGATGAACGATTCAATTGTGTTGGATTGCTTAAGCTTGGTTAGGCAACCTAAATAATGAGTGTCTTGTTCAAAATGTTCATAGAGATTTGCTGCAAATTGAGTCCAAGCAATATAAACCCTTGTAGGAGATCTTATGCCATTACCACTATTTCCAGTCCACAAGATCTAAATAAAAGATAACACACAAAGTTTGATTAAGTCATCAATGATGCCATGTAGGGAACAATAGTGTTTTGTTTGAGTGGCCCAATTTGTGGGGTTAGAGCCATTAGATTTATTTAGATCTGCCTTAGGGAGTCTTAGATCACAAACAAATTGGTGAGGGTGTGGCTTCATAGGATTAGATGATTCAAATCCCTTTGGCTAGGACAAATTTTGCTTGAATTGACTATACATTGTCATGAGTTGGGTCAGTTGATTTGGGACTGAGTCTAGTTTGTTGATCGTGGCATTGATGGAGGCAAAGTTTTGTTGTATAGAGGAGTGGGTATGGTTGAGTTGAGGGTGAAACCCGTCACAAATGCTTTCCAAGGTGGAGACACAATGGGCGATATCCTAGTTCTTTTATAGCTAGACATAACGGGGATAATAGAAAAAGTTAACCAAAGAGTGGTACCAATGTGATCAATGTTGCTTTCTAGGGCTATTGAGATAGTTGTTGAGTTATGGGCAAGTGGGTCCACCAAAAAGGCTTACTGGAGAGTAGTATCAATGTGATCAATGCTACTTTCTAGAGCTAGCATGAGTTGGGTTAACTAATTTGGGACTGCGTCTAGTTTTTTGAGATTGGCATTGATGTAAGCAAAGTTTTGTTCACTAGAGGTGTGGGTGCAGTTGAGTTGATTGTGCAACTCCTCACAGTTTCTAGGGTGGAGACATTGTGGGTGAGATCCTATTTTCTAGTAGCCATAAGGATGGGGGTTCACAAAACCTTGGAGAGTGGTACCAATGTGATCAATGTTGCTTTTCAGGGCTATTGAGATAGTTGTTCAATGACAGTGCAAGTGGATCTACCAAGAAAGGCTTACTAGAGAGTTGTACCAGTGTAATTAGTGTTTCTTTCTGGAGTTATTGAGCTAGCTGTTGCATAATGGCTCAACTAGTTCCACCAAAAAAGGCTTATTAGAGAGTTAGGCCACAGTGATTAACATGACACAGACTCAAATAAAATAAGTCCCAAATAAAGCTCTGTTGGGGACCTTGATTCTTTAATTTTTATTTACTCCTGTAGAGTTATATTGCATTGACAGAATGTTGTATTCTCAATATGTAGATTATGTAGGAATTTTGTGGCCATGTTGCAACAACTAGTCGAGTGACTAGATGCGAATATTTTCAAGAGAACTTTTGTGAGAGATTTCAATATTGATGACAATGAATAGGGTTTTGAGGGTCCTAAGAACAAGTGAATTCTAGGTGTTGTAGCCTTTGATACACATGAGGGGTCTAATAATAGTACTTGGCCCAATTTCTCAAGGCTCTAAGGATGCTTGACTATACCCTTAGCCATTCTACTTGATTACCCAAGTACTAGAGAGTAATCATCCCAAGTGTTGTTCTTGATGCTACTATAACATCCAAACGATTGATTGGCTTATCTAAGGCTGGTTTCAAGAATCCTTGAGGATTCTAATATACTCAAGGGTACATGGAAGTGAAATGCATTTGATACACAAATGAATTTGATATATATCTACTATAATGAAAATGATTGATAGAGGGAGGCTTCAGGATTTAATATAAATCAAGGTATACAAATTAGGTTTAAGGTTAGACACAAAGGATTGGATCTCTCTCTCTCTCTCTATGCACACGCACGCGCGCGCACAGACACACACAAGATTACTTGGAAGTGGGAATGAAAGCGACAATTTTCAGAAGCTTCTGAGTCAAGAGCATTTTTAGGATCATTTTTTATAAAATATATATTTTTATATATTTTGATGCATATATGTCAACAAAAGCATGTAGAATGATGAATTAGTTATAAAAAACATAAAAACATGGATTAAACCATATAACATCAATCATCTAGTAGTTATAATCTTCATCAACCACAGGTCCACAACATCTCGATTCTCATCAACCTTAAAGTTTCAAAGTTTCAAAATTCAATATATAACATTTGTCATCACTAAAGTTGTACTTGTAACCATTACCAAACTATAACAAAGAATATCAAACATGAAGTGAAACATTTCACGAAGCATCATATTCTTAATTAATTACTAATGAGTTATAATTGCCAACTTCAAACTTCAAACTTAATTGTCGTATATTGTTTACAAAAAATACCATAATAAATATGAAAGAGTCAATAGTTATAACAAGTACTAGAGACTAGAAAAATCAACTATCTACTAAAATTTCTTCTTGCCACGAGAAACTTCAAATTTCTTTTCTAGTGATTCTTGAACAATGGGAGTTTCCTTGCATAGTTTGGCTTTGTAATGGTTGTGAACCACATCTAGAACCAAAAGGCACATGACATCCTCGCAATGCTGCAAATTGATGTGGCGACAAAGTTGGTGCAACTTGAGCCTTGCTAGTGGATGGTTGTAGCATTGGTGCTTGATGTTGTTGTTATTGTTGCTTGATGACTGCCATCCTCATCGTCCAAAAGTTCTGCTTCCAATTGTTCTAAATGTAAGGGTCCATCCTCTAAATTATCCTTCTCGGGGTTGTTCCCCCAAGTGATATATGCTCTATCAAATCGAGTCTGCTCACAATGATGTGTTAACAACCTCAATTTGTATTGTACATAAACCAATCTTTCTGCTCAATTTTCATTGAGGCAATTTCTTTTGACATTGTGGATGAAGCTATAGATGCTCCAACACGTCTCTGCAAAAGAAGTATTAACCAACTGTGAAAGCACTTTCACTATCAATTTCGCCAAAGGTCCCTCAGAGCCATACATGTTCTACCATTCAACAACATCCAATCTTTCTTGTTGGGGACCAACTTGTCTATTGCTACCATGTACCCATTTTGTACCACTAGATTTGTATTGGGTTTTCTCCTAACCCCTATAGGTTTTAACCCCATATAGAAATTACTTGCATACGAATTCTAAAGCACAAAAAATAAACAATGCGAGAGCATAACACATATACACAGAGATTTCCCCTGGATCCCAAAATCAGGACTACCAGCTTGATTTTTTATTATATTCCTTTCAATGTTACAATACATATTTATACATGCCAAAGCATCCAATACCATGGACCGAAAACCATCACGTCCAAAACCATGGACCAAAAACCATCGCGTCCAAAACCATGTGCGTCCAAAACCATGTGCACATGCACAAAACCATAGGTAGGTCTGCCCAACCTAATATAGGGTCCAAATCATGAACAACAGTATGGTAAAGCATGGACAACGACAAGTACAATGCAACAAGTACATTGGGACAATAGTAAGCATGGTGCAATAGTGGCACTATGTACAACAATGCTAAACACTGGGACAACAACGGCATGAGGTCCAACATTGTGATGATGGGTGCAGCATGGTGCAACATAGTGAGGTGCAGCACGATAACGAGTTGCAGCAGTATGATAGGTGAAGGAGTCACCTTGGAGAATCAGTTGAAGCAACATGTCTTCAACTGATCTCATGTATCATCATCCTAGGAGATGATTTATGCTCTTATCTAGATAAGTCAAAGTGTTGACTTCTATTGTAAATGTACTATCTCTCTCTCTCTCTCTCTCTCTGCTGAACTATTGAAGATCATATAAGAAGAATTGATGAAGGGTTTCCCCACAGTGGGGTTTGTCCCTGGCTAGTGCCACATGTTGTGTCCTCTTGTCTTGGCTTGTCTTCTGTGATTTATATTTATGTTCTATCTACAATTTACTTTAACGCTGATGTGAATGCTATAATCAATGAATGAATTGAATTTATTTACAATGAGCAATGAAGCTCAATAAATAATACAAAGGTATTTACAGAAATAGAAACAACAAGTTTCTATCAAGAAATAGAAACAACAAGTTTCTTCTAAGAAACTGCTAATAAGATCACAGACGATCTTATCTGAATGAGCATTAAACACTAAATAGCATTATTCTAATACCCTCCCTTAATGCTTAATATATTTACAACACGTATAGACCCTCTGAATTTTACAAATTTATCAGGACCAAGGGGCTTGGTGAAGATGTCTGCTCACTGCTCCGTTGTGGGAACATACAACAACTGAATGGATCTGTCTTCAACAAGCTGTCAAATGTAGTGACAATGGGTTTCCACATGCTTTGTTCGTTCATGGAAGACTGGATTCTTGGCAAGTTTGAGCACTCCCTGATTATCACAGAACAAGGGAGTAGGACCTGCCTGGGAAACATGCATATCCGCAAGCATACGTTGAAGCCAAACTGCCTCACAAAATGCCTTAACTGCTTCCTGATACTCTGCGTCTGTCGAGGAGAGAGCCACTGCTTGCTGCTTCTTACTAGTCCATGTGACAGCACCGAATCCCAGACTGAACACATACCCAGCTGTAGATTTACGGTCATCAACTGAACTGGCCTAGTCAGAATCTGTGTAACCACTGAGTGTCGGATCGGAACTCCGAGTGTACAGAAGTCCATAAGCAGGGGTGCCACGCACATAACGAAACACACGCTTTGTTGCTATCCAATGATCAACCTTAGGAGTTGACATGAAGCGTGAAATGTAGCTCACTGCAAAACTGATGTCAGGTCTAGTGGCAGTAAGGTAGATGAGGCTGCCCACTAATTGCCTGAATAAAGTTTCATGCACAAGGGTTGAGGATGATTGAGCTGAAAGTTTGAACCCTGGTTCCATAGGAGTTGTGGCAGGTTTGCAATCCTGCATTCTGAACCCGTCCACAAGATTTCTGGCATACTTGGACTGAGAGAGAAAGATGTTGTTCTCAGTCTGCCAGACTTCAACCCCCAAACAGTAATGAAGAAGTCCCAAATTTGTCATATCAAAGGTGCTGCACAAATCTTGTTTGATCCCATGGATCAAATGTGCTAAACTGCCAGTAATGATAAGGTCATCCACATAGACAACCACAAACAGAATATCATCACCAGTATGCTTGATATACAGGTTTGCATTAGAGGGACTCCGTTGAAAGCCATGATCTGTTAGGTACTTATCAATTTTCATGTACCAATCCCGAGGAGCTTGTTTCAAACCATAGAGTACTTTGACTAATCTACAAACTTTCTGTTCTTGACCGGCAACCTTGAATCCTGGAGGCTGCGTCATGTAGACTTCTTCCTGTAAGTCACCATTTAGAAAAGCACTCTTTACATCCATCTAATGGACTTTCCAACTGAACTGAGCTGCTAAGGCAAGGACGAGCGGTATGGTACTCATCTTGGCTGTAGGATCAAAGGTCTTCTCATAGTCTATGCCTTCCCTCTGTGAGAACCCTCAAGCAACAAGGCAAGCCTTATACTTGTCTAGGGTTCCGTTAGCTTCTATTTCACTTTATACACCCATGTGCAGCGAATGGGCTTCTTCCCTGTAGGAAGATTAGAAAGGGTCCAAGTGTGATTCTTCTGAAGACTTTGGAATTCAGCGTCCATAGCCTGTTTCCACTCAGGTATACCCTTAGCCTTTGAATAGCTTTGAGGCTCAAAAACACTGTGTAGGTTAGCCATAAGAGCAAAATTGACTGTAGGTTGTTGTTTGCTCTTATTTTTGGATGTTCTACCTTCAAGGAGCTCATTATCCTGGAGATCACCAATAGTTTTAGCCCACCATTTAGGCCGGAGAGTAGAAGAATCAATATCAGGAGTAGGTAGAGGAGGCTCAGGAACAACAGGAGCAACAAGAGGAGGATTATTTTCCGGAGGAAGTTCAGGTAGTGCATCATCAAACATTGATGCTGCATCATCCCTCCCATCAGGTGGACCTAACGGAAGAACACTGTGAGGTTGATCCTCAGAGCACTGCTCAGAAGGAGGAGATTGAAAGAACCCTCTGTCTTCATCAAATACTACGTCCCGACTGAAGCTAAGACGACTAGTGTCTATATCTATCAGCCTATAGGCCTTGTGGTGATCACTGTACCCTGTCATCATGAGTTTCTGGCTTTTGGAATCCAACTTAGAGCGCTTAGTAGCTGGAATCCAAACATATGCAATCAAGCCAAACACTTTGAGGTGACTGATCTTAGGCTTACGGCCAGACCAAACCTCTTCTGGAGTCTTCCCCTTAGCAGCTTGAGTAGGTGATCGGTTAAGAAGATAGACAACAGTAAACACTGCTTCAACCCAAAATTTGTTCGGAACACTCCTGTGTTGTAACATGAAACGAGCCATTTCAACAACCGTACGGTTGCGACATTCGACAACACTGTTCTGCTGAGGAGTGTAGGGTGTAGTTAACTGGCGTTTGATGCCATGGGTATCACAGAAGTTGGAGAAAGCAGAAGAACAAAATTCCCCCTCGTTATCTGTCCTAAGAGTTATGATATTACAACCAGACTCTTTTTCAACTAAGGACTTAAACTTCTGAAAGATACTAAATACATCACATTTATGTTTTAGAAAGTACACCCACATCTTTCTACTGAAATCATCTACAATAAGCAAAAAATATATGCAACCAGTAACTGAAGATGTATTCATTGGTCCACAAATATCAACATGAATTAACTAGAGTACCTTAGATGAACGCCAAGATTCTCCATCCTTGAATGAAGACCGATGTTGCTTGCCAGTTTGACAGGCGCCACACACTCCCAACTGTTGAGTCTGAATATCAGGTAACCTTGACACAAGTCCCTCCCGAGATAGCTAAGAGAGATACTGAATGTTTAGATGCCCATATCTCTGATGCCACAGAGTGCTGATGGGAGAAACACGAGCTGCTAGAGCCACTTTTGGAGAATAACCAATGTCAAGAAGCCTGTATAGGCCAGTCTTCATTGAATAGTGTAAATAGTTGCTTAAATAATTTGCAGTTTGATTCCAGCATGACTCACTCTTATACCAGAGAATCATTGAGCAAGATAGAAGAAGTTGGAGAAAACTTAGTTGGACACATAGGTGTAACTAAGACTCTCCTTATTAGCTTAACTGCAAAGATTGAAAGGATACAGTTGAAAAAATTTGAAAAGCCAGTTCCAAATTCTTTCTTGGTAAAGAGAAACATAAAAATTGAAAATCCTGTGAGAAATGTCCAGAAATTCCCTCTGTTGTTTCCTAAGGAGATTTCTTCAGAAGCTGATGAATCATAACATATTAATATTGCTTCTTTGTTTAAGGAAACAAAAACAAAACCAGAGCAGAAATCACAAGAGACAGATTCTTCCAATCCATGAACCTCTAGAACATAGATTTTCCAGATATTCTGCTCCTGATATTGAAGGAAAAGGAAAATTGCCTGAAGCCCATACTTTCTTTCCTGACTCTCACAGAGAATGGAACATTGATAACATGAGCATTGGCCAAGTCCGCCAAATGATAGATTTGATGTATACAAAATATAAGCTCATGTGTCTCAGAGGCAAATCTGAAATAGATGCCTGTAGAACTATCGTTCAATGTTTTACAAGTACTCTCCTAAGGTGGTGGGAGACTGAATCTTCTCCTAAACTCATTGAAACCATGGAAGCAGAAGTTCTCGAGGATGAGAAAGGAGATGTTATTCACAATCCAGATGGCATTGTCATCAGCAATATGATTGGCGCACTGACATCAATGATTCTGGAGCATTGGTGCGGCAGTGAGACAGAGATAGCAAATAAACATGAGGTTATCCTGATGAACCTCAAGTGCCATAAGATGTCACAGTTTGATGATTTCCATAGAGACTGGATGCAACGGATCTATGAGGTCAAAGACTCCAAGAACCTGTTGTGGAAACAGGTATACCTTGCTGCTCTACCTTCTAGATTTGTTGATTATATTAGAATGCAAGAGATTTTCCAGTTACCTTTTGAATCTTACACATGGGGTGAGATATATTCCCATATTACAAAGACATTGGTGAGTCTTTGTACCAGTTCAAAGGTGAACAAGTCACTGGAAAAATTATCAAGACTGCCAGACAAAAAGTCCATCTGCAGCAAGTATGGACTCACAGTAGATGATCCTTTGGTGAGAAAAAGAAAGTCCAGAAAGAGAGCCAAAAGAGAATTTAAAGAAACTTTCTACAAGAATAAAAGAAATTATCCAAAGGACAGAAGAAGATATCCTGCAAAGGATAAAAATCAGAGGAACAAAAAGAAGGGTTATTACAGATGTTCCGAAGACTCACTACTACAACCCCTCTGATATTCATTTGCACTCCAACAAAAAAGAAAAGTGGAATAAAATCACTTGTTCGTTGTGTGGCCAGAATGGGCATACAGCGTCCAGATGTCCTCAAGGGGAAGAATCAAAGCTAAATAAAGGAAAGAAAACAGCTGTATATGCTCAGAAGTCCAAACAAGTCAAGCAAGAACATTCAGGACCTATTTTTTGTCGTAGATGCAAATCCAAGACACATGTTATAGAAAGATGCCCAAATCTTTCCATCAGGGACACAACCCAGCAACACCAACTAGAAGAATCTTCTCTTGATTCTTTTAGTTCTACATCACAAGAAGAGTTGCAGGCAAATATTGGCCAGTGTTATGAATCAGATTCACCAGAATGTTCATGCTCAGATTCAGATGAGTGTGTTTGCCATGCCATATATGAAAATGATTCAGAATATTACACCAGCTCCAGTGAAGAAGAAAAGCCTAAGTCTCTGAAAGAAAAAGTTCTCATGGCATCTACTGAAGAAGAAGCAGAATTACAGATTTTGTCTCAGATCAGGGCAATGGAGGAAGGAAACATGAAGAATTGCCTGATTGAAGCTTTCACTGACCAGCTCAAAACCAAAGCTTCTAAAGAATCAGATAAGAAGCCTTTGTTTATTGATGCATCCTACGAAAGAAATACTAAGTCATTTCAAATGCATCATCAAAAATCAGGAAGAGTAAGGTCACTTACTCTTGGAGAAGTAAGTGGTGAAATTCACCATCTTAAAGCATAAATCTCTGCAATTAAAGCTCAGATTGCAGAAATACAAAAAGGAAAAAGAAATGCAGAAGAGAAAGAAGAAGATTCCTGGAATCCTACAACATATCATCAAGAAATGCAAGTTGCTGAAGAAATGCAAGACCCAAATTTTGGTTTCAAAGATATGAGGTTGTTCACCATCACCTACCAGCAACACCATAAGGTAAAAATCTGTATCCAAGGACAAATCTTTCACATGATTGCATTATTAGATTCTGGTGCAGATATTAACATTCTTAACATTAAGAATGTTCCAGCCAAATATTGGATTTCAACTGAAAGGGAAGTTGTAGGACTAGGAAAAAAAAACTCAAATATGAAATTCCTAGAGCGTCATTATGTTTTGATACCCACTGTGTATATATGAAGTTTGCCATTGCAGACATCCTTGTCGATTGTATATTAGGAAATGTCTAATTAGCTGCAATAGAACCCCATGGCTCAGCCAGGCTGAAAGGAAGAAGAGCTGGCTATTTCATTTCAGTACCCACATCAAAAGGCAAAAGAAAAAGAATTGAACTTCCTTATGTTTCAAGTCCAAGGATTTCAACAATGGTCCAAGCTATGCAAAAATTGGACAGATCAGAATCTCTATTGTCAGATCTCAAGGATCTGAACGACACACTGAGGATTGAAGAACAACTAAAACTTCCACAAGTCAAAACAAAAATCCAGGACCTGAAAGAAAAATTGGAGGAAACATGCTGTTCAGAAGAACCAAATGCTTTATGGCATAGAAAACAACATACTATCAAATTGCCTTACAAAGAAGGGTATACTGAAAACCCTGTAAGAGCAGAGCCATCCCAATGAGCAAAGACTATAGAAAACTTTGCCAAGAAGAAATCCAGCAATTGCTTAACAGAAAATTAATCAGAGAATCCAATAGCCCCTGGAATTGCTATGGATTCTATGTGAATAAAAGAGCTGAACAGATTAGAGGTATTCCTAGACTTGTAATAAATTATAAGCCTCTAAATTCAGTTCTGGTAGATGACACCTACCCAATTCCGCACAAGGGGATATTTGATCAGGAGAATTGCAGGTGCCAAGATATTTTCAAAGTTTGATTTAAAAGCAGGATTTTGGTAGGTTGCCATTGATGAAGCTGATAAATTTAAGACTGCTTTTAGCATTCCAGCAAGGCATTATGAATGCAATGTCATGCCATTTGGTCTCAAAAATGCTCCCTCAAAGTTTCAGAAAGTCATGGATGATATCTTCAAGCCATATTTTGACTGGTTGATTGTTTATATTGATGATGTTTTAATTTTTTCCAAAAACATTGATGACTATTTTAAACATGTAAATACTTTTATGAAATTAGTTCAGAGAAATGGACTAGTACTAAGCAAGAAGAAAATAGAAGTGTTTTAGACTTCTATAAAATTCTTGGGACACACAATTTGTAATGGGCAAATTTCTCTGCAACAACATGCCATTGAATTTGCAGACAAATTCCCGGATGTGCTTAAAAATAAGACACAGTTGCAAAGGTTTCTGGGATGCCTAAATTATGTCAGCAATTTCTACCAGGATTGTGCCAGCGACAGGAAGGTGCTCAACAAAAGGCTTGGTAAAAATCCCCCTGAATGGTCAGACAAGGCAGTCCAAGAAATTAAAGCCAAGGTAAAATCTTTACCTATATTATATGTAGCTGATGACCAGGCTTTTAAGATAGTCCAATCTGATGCTAGTAATATTGGGTGGGGAGGAATCCTGAAACAAAGAATTGGCAAAGAAGAACAAGTCGTGCAATTTGCATCAAGGGTCTGGAATTCAGCAGAACAAAACTATTCTGTCATTGAAAGAGAAGTAAAGGCAACATGGAATTGTATAAGCAAATTCGAAGTATATCTGATAAACAAGCCTTTTCTTCTTAGAACAGATGCTTCAGCACTGCAGAAGGTTTTATCCAAAGATATCAAAAAAGTTGGAGAAGCAAAGTTTGCTAGATGGCAGGCACTCTTTGCAAATTTTGATTTTTCAGTAGAACATATCAAAGGTAAAGATAACAGTCTTCCTGACTTTCTTAGCCGAGAATACATTGATCAAAAGGAAGCACATGTTATGATGATTATTACTGAATGGGACCAGCAGCAAAAGCAAGAAGTCTTGAGAACCATCCTAGATGATCAAGACTGGGAAACATACAAAAATAACTGGAGACCCACATGGAAACTAAGGAATACAAAAGTCCTTGATGCAAATTTGCAGCCTCACACTGACCTTCAACACTATGTACTTGAAAGAAAAGTCTACCCTAAGGGCAGAAAATGGATCCATGATATGATATATGACAAAGCAAAAGCAGACGCCGGGACTGCTCGTCGGGTCCTAGAACAAAATTTTCATGATATTGCCGGCATTTGGTACCATGGAGGCCGCAGTACAGGAGTTTATGAAAGCTACTATTGTATCTACCGGACAAGAGATTTGTGGAATGAACCAGGGCAATTCCCTGTCCAACCATGTGCTAGGTGGCCCAGAAATGATCCCAGGGTAATTTTTCCTGACACCGTTTATGATTTTGCAGACTACAAGAAGTTATGGTGGGACTTCCTAAATGTTGATGATAAAGAGGAGACCCATTATACAAAGCTGAAATTTAGTACGCTGGCAGCATCCCAACGAAATCAACAATGTCAGTGGTTTCAGAATTGGTGGACAAATTATGGAATAAGCAGGACCGCTATGGACCCAATATATCATGAAAATTACGAAAGAAAATACTGTGACAAATGTTTTGAAAATAATATTGGGGAATGTTTTCATAGCATCTATAAGACGGTCAAAGAAATGACAGTCGAGGAGTGGAATCCATTTCATAGAATAAATTATTCACTCCAAGAGTATATGAGAGAGCATTTAGAATGGTATATCCTAACCAAAGTTCAACATCAAATTATCCTTGGGAAACCAATGATAGTTCGCCGGATCTACACCAAAGCATGTGATGATATACTTTACAAAAGAGGCAATTTCCCTGATCTGACTGTATTTTGATTCGTACCAGTCACAAGGGCTTAATTGTGGCCAGTTTCTCGTGAGCTTTGCTGTTCCAAAGCATTCACTATGTAATTAGTCTTTTCTCGTGGACTTTTAGCACAAAAAGCATCCACTGTGTAGAGAGTCATGATGTCTGTCAGATTTGCTTTAGGTATAAGAATCTACTTTACAGACAATATCTTAGCGTTACCCGAAAGCAATTATTCGGTCCATTCGAATGACTCGAATATTTGTGCGGATGTCGCTCTGATAAAGGCTGAAAAGCAATGATTCCTTTAGCTTTAAGTCTTTTTCTTTGTTCCGACCAACAATAATGTTTGTCCCCCCTCGCTTCCTATATAAAGAGGGTAAGGCTAATTTGTTGGGCATCAGAGTTTAGAGAGTCGAAGAGTCTTGTGTAAGTTTTGTGAGTCTTCAGAGTCGAGTGTATTTCCTGATCTGCATCTGCGGACCTAAGGGTCTGATCTGCTTGCACCACGAAAGAATCACTGAAGCCCTTAGGTGGTTTGGAAGCCTGCGCATCAGTGTGCTCGGCACTGGTGAGAACCTAAAGTGGCTGAACCATTAGAAGAGTCTTTCAGTTTGTAAATGTCTGTTAAAGATTTCTGAGGCAGAGTCTATCTATCGCCAAGTAGCCTCCGATAATACTTGTTCTTCTTGAACAGTAGAAAGTCCAGTAAAAGCGACGACAGTCAATCTATGTAAAGAAATTCTCTCTTTGTAATACTATGAGTTTCTGCAATAAAATGAGTACACCATATTTCTGCACTCGAGTATCTCTGTGATTTTAAAGGTCTGCTGTGATAGTAGTTCTTTTGAGATTTCGTCCGAAGTTCGCAGGAAGTTCGCCAAAGGATCGAAAGGACACCAAGGCTGTTGTAAGGCGTGGAAGCCGTTGTGTAAGCCACAAGCGTGTGAAAGATCTGAGTAGGTTCATCACTGGTTCACCAGGATTTGGCCATCAACACTAACGAAGACGCGCAGCAAGTTGCAAGCTCGCGACAGGAGCCCCTGAGGCAAATCTGAAATAGATGCTTGTAGAACTATCATTCAATGTTTTACAGGTACTCTCCTCTGGTGGTGGGAGACTGAATCTTCTCCTAAACTCATTGAAACCATGGAAGCAGAAGTTCTCAAGGATGAGAAAGGAGATGTTATTCACAATCCAGATGGCACTGTCATCAGCAATATGATTGGCGCACTGACATCAATGATTCTGGAGCATTGGTGCGGCAGTGAGACAAAGATAGCAAATAAACATGAGGTTATCCTGATGAACCTCAAGTGCCATAAGATGTCACAGTTTGATGATTTCCATAGAGACTGGATGCAGCGGATCTATGAGGTCAAAGACTCCAAGAACCTGTTGTGGAAACAGGTATACCTTGCTGCTCTACCTTCTAGATTTGTTGATTATATTAGAATGCAAGAGATTTGCCAGTTACTTTTTGAATTTTACACATGGGGTGAGATATATTCCCATATTACAAAGACATTGGTGAGTCTTTGTACCAGTTCAAAGGCGAACAAGTCACTGGAAAAATTATCAAGACTGTCAGACAAAAAGTCCATCTGCAGCAAGTATGGACTCACAGTAGATGATCCTTTGGTGAGAAAAAGAAAGTCGAGAAAGAGAGCCAAAAGAGAATTTAAAGAAACTTTCTACAAGAATAAAAGAAATTATCCAAAGGACAGAAGAAGATATCCTGCAAAGGATAAAAATCAGAGGAACAAAAAGAAGGGTTATTACAGATGTGTTCCGAAGACTCACTACTACAACCCCTCTGATATTCATTTGCACTCCAACAAACAAGAAAAGTGGAATAAAATCACTTGTTGGTTGTGTGGCCAGAATGGGCATACAGCTTCCAGATGTCCTCAAGGGGAATAATCAAAGCTAAATAAAGGAAAGAAAACAGTTGTATATGCTCAGAAGTCCAAACAAGTCTAGCAAGAACATTCAGGACCTATTTTTTGTCTTAGATGCAAATCCAAGACACATGTTACAGAAAGATGACCAAATCTTTCCATCAGGGACACAACCCAGCAACACCAACTAGAAGAATCTTCTCTTGATTCTTTTAGTTCTACATCACAAGAAGAGTTGCAGACAAATATTGGCCAGTGTTATGAATCAGATTCACCAGAATGTTCATGCTCAGATTCAGATGAGTGTGTTTGCCATGCCATATATGAAAATGATTCAGAATATTACACCAACTCCAGTGAAGAAGAAAAGCCTAAGCCTCTGAAAGAAAAAGTTCTCATGGCATCTACTGAAGAAGAAGCAGAATTACAGATTTTGTCTCAGATCAGGGCAATGGAGGAAGGAAACATGAAGAATTGCCTGATTGAAGCTTTCACTGACCAGCTCAAAACCAAAGCTTCTAAAGAATCAGGTAAGAAGCCTTTGTTTATTGATGCATCTTAGGAAAGAAATACTAAGTCATTTCAAATGCATCATCAAAAACCAGGAAGAGTAAGGTCACTTACTCTTGGAGAAGTAAGTGGTGAAATTCACCATCTTAAAGCAGAAATATCTGCAATTAAAGCTCAGATTGCAGAAATACAAAAAGGAAAAAGAAATGCAGAAGAGAAAGAAGAAGATTCCTGGAATCCTACAACATATCATCAAGAAATGCAAGTTGCTGAAGGAATGCAAGACCCAAATTTTGGTTTCAAAGATATGAGGTTGTTCACCATCACCTACCAGCAACACCATAAGGTAAAAATCTGTATCCAAGGACAAATCTTTCACATGATTGCATTATTAGATTCTGGTGCAGATATTAACATTCTTAACATTAAGAATGTTCCAGCCAAATATTGGGTTTCAGCTGAAATGGAAGTTGTAGGACTAGGAAACAAAAAACTCAAATATGAAATTCCTAGAGCGTCATTATGTTTTGATACCCACTGTGTATATATGAAGTTTGCCATTGCAAACATCCCTGTCGATTGTATATTAGGAAATGCCTTTTTAGCTGCAGTAGAACCCCATGGCTCAGCCAGGCTGAAAGGAAGAAGAGCTGGCTATTTCATTTCGGTACCCACATCAAAAGGCAAAAGAAAAAGAATTGAACTTCCTTATGTTTCAAGTCCAAGGATTTCAACAATGGTCCAAGCTATCCAAAAACTGGATAGAGCAGAATCTCTATTGTCAGATCTCAAGGATCTGAAAGGCACACTGAGGATTGAAGAACAGCTAAAACTTCCACAAGTCAAAACAAAAATCCAGGACCTGAAAGAAAAATTGGAGGAAACATGCTGTTCAGAAGAAGCAAATGCTTTCTGGCATAGAAAACAACATACTATCAAATTGCCTTACAAAGAAGGGTATACTGGAAAACCCTGTAAGAGCAGAGCCATCCCAATGATCTAAGAATATAGAAAACTTTGCCAAGAAGAAATCCAACAATTGCTTAACAGAAAATTAATCAGAGAATCCAATAGCCCCTGGAATTGCTATGGATTCTATGTGAATAAAAGAGCTGAACAGATTAGAGGTATTCCTAGACTTGTAATAAATTAAAAGCCTCTAAATTCAGTTCTGGCAGATGACACCTACCCAATTCTGCACAAGGGAGATTTGATCAGGAGAATTGCAAGTGCCAAGATATTTTTAAAGTTTGATTTAAAAGTAGGATTTTGGCAGGTTGCCATTGATGAAGCTGATAAATTTAAGACTGCTTTTAGCATTCCAGCAGGGCATTATGAATGGAATGTCATGCCATTCGGTCTCAAAAATGCTCCCTCAAAGTTTCAGAAAGTCATGGATGATATCTTCAAGCCATATTTTGACTGGCTAATTGTTTATATTGATGATGTTTTAATTTTTTCCAAAAACATTGATGACCATTTTAAACATGTAAATACTTTTATGAAATTAGTTCAGAGAAATGGACTAGTAGTGAGCAAGAAGGAAATAGAACTGTTCCAGACTTCTATAAAATTCTTGGGACACACAATTTGTAACGAGCAAATTTTTCTGCAACAACATGCCATTGAATTTGCAGACAAATTCCCAGATGTGCTTAAAGATAAGACACAGTTGCAAAGTTTTCTGGGATGCCTAAATTATGTCAGCAATTTCTACCAGGATTGTGCCAGTGACAGGAAGGTGCTCAACAAAAGGCTTGGTAAAAATCCCCCTGAATGGTTAGACCTCCACACCAAGGCAGTCCAAGAAATTAAAGCCAAGGTAAAATCTTTACCTACATATGAAAGGTAAAGATAACAGTCTTCTTGACTTTCTTAGCCGAGAATACATTGATCAAAAGGAAGCACATGTTATGATGATTATTACTGAATGAGACCAGCAGCAAAAGCAAGAAGTCTTGAGAACCATCCCAGATGATCAAGACTGGGAAACATACAAAAGTAACTGGAGACCCACATGGCAACTAAGGAATACAAAAGTCCTTGATGCAAATTTGCAGCCTCACACTGACCTTCAGCACTATGTACCTGAAAGAAAAGTCTACCCTAAAGGCAGAAAATGGATCCATGATATGACAAAGCAAAAGCAGATGCTGGGACTGCTCGTCGGGTCCTAGAACAAAATTTTCATGATATTGCCGGCATTTGGTACCATGGAGGCCGCAGTACAGGAGTTTATGAAAGCTACTATTGTATCTACCAGACAAGAGATTTGTGGAATGAACCAGGGCAATTCCTTGTCCAACCATGTGCCAGGTGGCCCAGAAATGATCCCAGGGTAATTTTTCCTGACACCGTTTATGATTTTGCAGACTACAAGAAGTTATGGTGGGACTTCCTAAATGTTGATGATAAAGAGGAGACCCATTATACAAAGCTGAAATTTAGTACGCTGGCAGCATCCCAACGAAATCAACAATGTTAGTGGTTTCAGAATTGGTGGACAGATTATGGAATAAGCAGGACCACTATGGACCCAATATATCATGAAAATTACGAAAGAAAATACTGTGACAAATGTTTTGAAAATAATATTGGGGAATGTTTTCATAGCATCTATAAGACGGTCAAAGAAATGACAGTCAAGGAGTGGGATCCATTTCATAGAATAAATTATTCACTCCAAGAGTATATGAGAGAGCATTTAGAATGGTATATCCTAACCAAAGTTCAACATCAAATTATCCTTGGGAAACCAATGATAGTTCGCCGGATCTACACCAAAGCATGTGATGATATACTTTACAAAAGAGGCAGATTCCCTGATCTGACTGTATTTTGATTCGTACCAGTCACAAGGGCTTAATTGTGGCCAGTTTCTCGTGAGCTTTGCTGTTCCAAAGCATTCACTATGTAATTAGTCTTTTCTCGTGGGCTTTTAGTACAAAAAGCATCCACTGTGTAGAGAGTCATGATGTCTGTCAGATTTGCTTTAGGTACAAGAATCTATTTTACAGACAATATCTTAGTGTTACCCGAAAGCAATTATTCAGTCCATTCGAATGACTCGAATATTTTTGCGGATGTCACTCTGATAAAGGCTGAAAAGCAATGATTCCTTTAGCTTTAAGTCTTTTTCTTTGTTCCGACCAACAATAATGTTTGTCCCCCCTCGCTTCCTATATAAAGAGGGTAAGGCTCATTTGTTGGGCATCGGAGTTTAGAGAGTCGAAGAGTCCTTTGTAAGTTTTGTGAGTCTTCAGAGTCGAGTGTATTTCCTGCTCTGCATCTGCGGACCTAAGGGTCTGATCTGCTTGCACCACGAAAGAATCACTCAAGTCCTTAGGTGGTTTTGAAGCCTGCGCATCAGTGTGCTCGGCACTAGTGAGAACCTAAAGTGGCTAAACCATTAGAAGAGTCTTTCAGTTTGTAAATGTTTGTTAAAGATTTATGAGGCAGAGTCTGTCTATCGCCAGGTAGCCTCCGATAATACTTGTTCTTCTTGACAGTAGAAAGTCCGGTAAAAGCGACGACAGTCAATCTCTGTAAAGAAATTCTCTCTCTGTAATACTATGAGTTTCTGCAATAAAATGAGTACACCATATTTCTGCAATCGAGTATCTCTGTGATTTTAAGACAACAACCGTAAGACGAGTTTCCCTGTCAATAATGGAGCACTTGTGTGCCCTGAACACCACATCGAGCTAAGGAGAGTTCCTCATAATCTGGCTGACAGACAACATATTAATTTCTATACCAGGAACATAGTACACATTCAGGAAGACAAGTGTGCGCCCACCAGACTGGATCTGAACTGTACCTTTGCCAACCACTGTGTACTCCTCACCTCCACCGAATACCATGAAATCACTGAAAGATGAGAAGTCAAAAAACCAGTCACGCCTGTGAGAGAAATGACGTGATGCACCAGAGTCAATGTACTAGGCAGAAAACGGGGCATGATCTGAGGACCTCTTAGCCATAAAGGCGTAAAAGGCAGATTCCTTCTGCTCATAATGTTCTGCAACATTCGCTCGCTGATGAGACCCTCTCTGCTTCTTCTGTTCAGAAGCAATTCTTTGTCGGCAATCTTTCTTCATGTGGCCGAACTTGTGACAGTAATTACACTGCACAATTTTCTTCTTAGCAGGACCAGAAGGCTGAGAAGAACCTTTCTGCTGAAAGGATTGAGAGGATTGATATTTGGCAGCAAAAGCATTTTCTGAGGAGGCTGATGAAGCACCACTACCAAACTGTTGTTTTCAACTATCCTGCTGCATGAGTTTGGTGCATAACTCCGGAAACTTCAGATCAACATTAGTGGAGGTAATGTTGAGTGTTTCTATGAAGTGCTCATAAGGTTTTGATAGACTTTTCAGAGTGATGACTACCATATCTTCTTCCTCCATGGTCCGACCAATAGCTTCGAGCTGGTCTCGATTGTCTTTAATCTTGTTAAGATGTTCCTTTAAAGACATATAGTTCGTTCATCATGATGGAGAACAACTGATTCTTTAGAAAGAAAGCTCTGCTCTTGTCGGATGTCTCATGCAATTCCTTCAAATGTTGCGAGAATTCAGCAGCTGTCTTGTCGGAAGGAATCTGTGGTAACTGATCATTAGTCACAGAAAGTTTGAGAAGCATAACAACCTCTCGATTTCGATCATCAAACTTATTTTGATCGGCACCAGCTGTACCGGGGCTGAGCTCTTTGCCCAAAATGAGCTAGTCAAGACGCCTATATTAAAAAATGGTCAACATTCTCTGTTTCCGGATGTTATAATTGGTGCCATTAAAGCGCTGGCCGCCTTCCAACATCAGATTGGCTAGCGAAGCCATCTGCATGTTGTAACAACCCAAAATAAACATGTAATTAACCAAGAAATTTATATTAAACATGCAATTATCACTAATTAACTTCAAGTTGAAAACTATGGGTAGCACCCTTACCTGTGATTTCGGTTGAAGTCTGCTAATTGCAACAAGGTTTTGGGGATGACTCTCCACCCAATCGTAGGCTCAATTGCGTAAGGTCATGCTACAACTGGCCACCCCCGAGCCCTCAATCAACGTACTACTGCCAGTGAATTCTCCGTCTTGTGTAGCTCTTGATGGATAGCTCTTGAAGGGCTATGGGACCATCTTGAGGAGGCCAAGTGCCTGATGTTCTAGGCTAGGTGCCTAGTATTGTAATGGGATGCCGAAGTCTGGTGGGGGTGTAAGGACTTCGATGCTTGGGGTTGTGCGCCTTAGTGAGTTGTGGAGGGAGTGGGCCAACCTTGCAAGATGCCGGTGACATTGAGCACTGTAGCGGATGTCTGCCTTGGGGCAGATGAGGTCTGAGTCAGGCTCGAGCCTTTGGGCCAACCTTGGACTAGGATACAGACCGAGGAGGCTTATGTCTGATTCCGAAAGTGGGAAAAAGGACAAAGATTCCTTGGGATTTCCCAGGGGTTGTGAAACTTTTGATGCCTGCTGGTTATACTAGTTCAACAGAGGGTGCTCAGATTGTTACATGAAGTAATAAATAATAAAATAAATGTAATGTCCCTTAAAAAAAAACACTTAACTTTGGGACGAAGTTCCAAGTGGGCGAGTATGTAATGTCCCTTGATAATAAATAATAAAAAAAAAAAATAATAATATTAAATATTAAATATTAAATAATAAACAATAAATAAAATAATAAATAATAATAAATAAATAAAATAATAATAAATTAATAAATTAATTACATGCTCTAAACAAATATAAATAAAAGAAATAAAACAAGAAAAATAGTAAAAATTAGTAAAACTATCAAAAAGTAAAAACAAAAGAAATAAAACAACAAAAATATTAAAAATTAGTATATCAAAAAGTAAAAACAAAAGAATAAAACAAGAAAGCAGTAAGTTGCATGTTGACACATGGAGTGTGTGCATTTGGTCCCCCTTCTAATGTTTGCTCTATTTAATAGATGGTGAGGAAGATGAGAGGCATTCCATCATTCCAAGATTCTATCATTCATTCTCTTGGGAGAATAGTGTTCTAAGATAGAGAATTCACTGGCAGTGGTACGTTGATTGAGGGCTCGAAGGTGGCCAGTTGTCGCAAGACCTTGCGCAATTGAGCCTATGGTTGGGTGGAGAGTTGTCCCCAAAACTTTGTTGCAGTTAGCAGACTTCAACCGAAATCACAGGTAAGGGTGCTACCCATAGTTTTCAACTTGAAGTTAATTAGTGATAATTGCATGTTTAATATAAATTTCTTGGTTAATTACATGTTTATTTTGGGCTGTTACACACGTTTCCCAAGACACTGAAAACAACAAAGGTGTCTGGCACGACGTTCAATGCAGATGCCGGCTGATCTAGACAAAATTTGACAGGTGCTGGAAACAAATTCAAATCAGCTGACTCGAAAAATTGAGGCACGGAAAATGATGCACCCAAAAAATTCTGATGACTACCTAGTTGAGATATCACAAAACCCACATCAAATCTGTACTCATAAATTTTTTTTGACATGAAAAAAGTAAAATACCTTGGTCGAAAAAAACGAGCCACCGAAAAATTTCTCCATATTGATTTGTCAAGGAAAAAAAACGGTGGTCTGTATTTCACACGAACTTGAGCAATGGCTCCCAAGGCAGAGAAGAAACCAGTAGCGGAGGAGGCACCAATACTTAACAAAATAAGTAGAATCTCCTGAAAAAAACTACTCTCTGCAGAAGAATGTCATAGAACTGTTCAAAGCTATCGTTTTCATTTCAGATGGAAACAATTCTGAGACCTCCGACGGCTGCTAGACCAAAAATTGAAGCCCTTCACACCTCAAGAAACTAGCAAATTTCAAGTTGGACCCATGCTAGTAGCGGGTTCCATACAACAGATTCGGTAAAAGTTACTCAAAATTCTTTCAGAACAAATGGTTGAAGCCGTAGCACAACAATACTAATAGCGATCGCTCAGGTGTAAACGGTGCGAGAAAATTGAAAAAAATTGGGCTTTAACTGCTCTTTGTGTATCCTTCCATGTGTAGATGGAAGGAATAGTGTGATAGAGAAATCAATGATATATTTGAAAAAATGGTCACCGAGGCATCGAAGCTCGCACGCTACAACAAGAAGCCGACCATTACCTCGCGGGAAATCCAGACTGCTGTAAAGCTTGTTCTTCCTGGGGAACTCGCCAAGCACGCTGTCTTTGTGGGCACCAAAGCGGTTGCTAAGTTCAACAACGCTTGATTTCTGTGAATTTGACACTGTGTTACAGATTGCAATAATGGACGGTAAAATCTGTCTTGGTTCAGTGGAAGCAATAGGGAGGCATTGTACTTCAAATAATTGTGACCAATGCTCGAATTCGACGGACATACATTCCTTCCACAGGTGAGAAGTTCCATCGTCGGAAAGAGTGCGTAGAGACTTGGCGTCGGGCAGAGACTGTGATAGGTCTCAAGAAATGGGTAATAATAAACCGAAAGTCGCTATTTCACTCACAAAGAAGAATGTCAAAGATTAAGATGAAAGTCCTCCGCAGCGGCGGGCGACAGCCTGATGCATCTCCGGCCCAGTAGTATTCTTAAACGCAATATCCCACGCCACAAAACTGTCCGCGTTCTCCCCTACAGTTACCCAGACTGGTGAAATTGTATCAACCAGAGAAAACCCCAAATCCTAACTCGAAATAATCACAAAGGCAATTTCGAAATGAAGCACGAAATTTTTCAAACAATGAAAAATTTCGAATAATTACCCGAGCTCCAATACCATAATCAATGAATGAATTGAATTTATTTACAATGAGCAATGAAGCTCAATAAATAATACAAAGGTATTTACAGAAATAGAAACAACAAGTTTCTACTAAGAAATAGAAACAACAAGTTTCTTCTAAGAAACTGCTAATAAGATCACAGACGATCTTTTATCCGAATGAGCAGTAAACACTAAAATAACATTATTCTAATATTCTAATCTGGAAAAGATATTGAGCTAATTGTGAAAATTGAAATAAATTGCTCTAGAATAGAACATACCTAAAATTAACATGGTATCAGAGCTGAGGTGAAGACAAAGCCCAAGCAAGAGTGAAAGAGCAATCACTGAAGACAGTTGGAAAAGGACAAAAGGATCAATAGATTCCTCATCGCTCTTCTAATTCACCAAGGGTGAAGTCGAAGCAGAGAATATTATCAGAATGGCGCAACGGAAGTTTTTGATGGCCTACCTATAGATCATTTCAAAGGGAAGTCCAGATCTAAGGGTAGAAGGAAAGGCAAATGCCTTGGTTGTAATAAGTTCGGCCATTATGCGAAGGAGTGTTCGAGGTAGGGACACATCACTTGATGATGATAACAATCATTCCAGGGACATCTTCAATGATCAAAGGAATGAGAGGTAATGCACGTCATCAAGGAAACAACCGACTCTTCAGAGAAAGCAAGGAACCCCAGGTATGAAGAATCAAATGTTGTTTCTGATAAGATAAAGAAGAGTTATCTTGTATTGGCCCTCTCCTTCAGATTCTTTGGGAATCTGGCTTATTGATTGTAGTGCTTCGAGGAACCTCATCGGATAGAAGGGTGCTCTGTCGAATCTAGTAGAGATGGAAACAACCGTGGAATTATACTTGGAGTTGATGCCACCTATCCCGGAAAGGGTGTAGGGAATGTTACCCCTCAATTGAATGAGGGTAACTCGATTCTTTTACAAGAATCTCTTTTATGTACCTGATCGCAAGAAGAACTTGGTGTCCATTTCGGCAATGGAAGTCAAAGGTTTCAAGGTGGCATTCATCGATGGAAAGGTACGTGTTTGAAAATAGAATTTTCAAAAGATGCTTTTTCTCATGGGTTCAGGGTTGGCAATTTGTATCAAGTTGCAGGATGGTCCATTAGGGATCATGTCAATTGACATATCTCATCTATAACACTGGAGGTCTACTTATGGGGCCCTACCCGATGTGAGTCAGATGGTGATAGGGATGCTTGAATTCAAGAAGAGCATGAAGGTACATGTTTGAGATGTACTGAAGGAAAATCCTACAAGGGGACCATCCCCCTCATGTGGCATGTCCACAGGTTTGGAACAGCCCAGGGAATTTGAGATTCATGATTGAGAATCTCATGTATAAAGGTGGAAGAAAGCCCTCTATGGCTTGAAGCAAATCACCCCAAGTTTGATATGAGAGGATTGATAGCTGTCAAATGAAGTTGAGATTCACTAAGAGTGAAGCAGATCCAAACCATTGTTTGAAGGTTGTGGATGATAGACCTCTCATACTGACACCTTCTATGAATGATCTATTTCTAATAGGTGCTGACCCTCTCACTTGTAGAAGTAAGAGCGAGTTGGATTCCGGATGTGGAATGGTAAATTGAAAGTTCGTGACTACCTCGAGGATCTTAACTTTTAGAAGTTATATGGTGATGATGCCGAACCAGATTTGGAAATACCGACACCTTCTATGAACGATCTATTTCTAATAGGTGCTGACCCTCTCACTTGTAGAAGTAAGAGGGAGTTGGATTCCGGATGTGGAATGGTAAACTGAAAGTCCGTGACTACCTCGAGGATCTTAACTTTCGGAAGTTATATGATGATGATGCCGAACCAGATTTGGGAAATGCCTTTGAGTTTTATAAACTCATTTGCATTGATGTTCTTGGTGAACTTCCGTCCGGATATATGTTTTGCAGTTAGCATGGTGAGCTCATATTTGGTTGAGCCTCACTGGATTGGTGCCAAGAATATTCTGAGATATCTTCGAGGCACAATCTCTCATGGATTGAGATACATTGCTGGAAATATGAAGCTGCATGATTATTCGAATGCCGACTGGGTAGGCAGTGTGGAGGATCACTAGAGCACTTCTTAGTGCTGGTTCTCTTTGGATTCTGCTTCGATATCATGGATGAGAAGGAAGCGGAAGTCGGTTGCTATAAGGACTCGATACATAGCTACGAGTATGATCTCGTGTGAAGATGCTTGGTTGTGGAAGCTCTTCAGTGACTTTTTTGTACACATGATGAATACCACTGTGATTCTCTGTGACAACCAGGGGGGATTCAATTGTTGAGGAATCTCGTATTCGATGATTGCTCCAGCAGATAGACATCAGATACTACCTTATTTGAGATATGGTAAGTCGATGAGTGAGGAGGCTCCATCGCATTGAGACTGATGTATAGGTCGCAGACATTTTGAGCCTCACTGGATTGGTGCCAAGAATATTCTGAGATATCTTCGGGGCACAATCTCTCATGGATTGAGATACATTGCTGGAAATATGAAGCTGCATGATTATTCGAATGCCCACTGGGCAGGCAGTGTGGAGGATCACTAGAGCACTTCTTAGTGCTGGTTCTCTTTGGATTCTGCTTCGATATCATGGATGAGCAGGAAGCGGAAGTTGGTTGCTATAAGGACTCGATACATAGCTACAAGTATGATCTCGTGTGAAGATGCCTGGTTGTGGAAGCTCTTCAGTGACTTTTTTGTACACATGATGAATACCACTGTGATTCTCTGTGACAACCAGGGGGGATTCAATTGTTGAGGAATCTCGTATTCGATGATTGCTCCAGCAGATAGACATCAGATACTACCTTATTTGAGATATGGTAAGTCGATGAGTGAGGAGGCTCCATCGCATTGAGACTGATGTACAGGGCGCAGACATTTTGTCAAAGCCTTGGGGAAAGGTCAAATCTATGACTTTCCCGAACGACTTGGAGTCGTTGAGAGACCTTCTTATAAGGGTCCTGCATGTTGCATGCATTGTGCTTTGGGGGGCTTGGGGTACTTAATGGAGCAACACACAACAATAGGGTGACTCACCCTCCCCTAATGGTGCGCTGTGTACAGGGTGAATGGCTCAACCTTCCCTTGTGATACCCCTGAGGCGACTTTGGGTGAAGCATAAAAACTGATAGCTTGTTGACTCAATGTAAAAATGCACGAGGTATTTTGTAATAATAATTTATTATATAAATGTACAAGTGATGAATGTTACAATGAGGACCCGCTTATATATACCTAAGCAGGTCTCCTTCTGTGACTGGGCATGCCTTTTAGACATGCCTTTTCACTTAACTTAATGACTATTTAACATAACCTATATTTAGTTATTTAATATTTATATTAATTTTATTTATCTCACTTGTTATGAATTATATTCATAACATAGCCCTTCCCTTCGGAAGCTTTGTCCTCAAAGCTTTAATGTTGTCGATTTTCTTCACTTAGTGTCCGGCGTCTCGATGTATACAATCTGGTCATTGTTTCATCATGTAGCTCATCAGTAATATTCCCTATAATTAATTTTTTTTTTCATTTTTTTAATAATAATGTTGTTTTTATTTTTTCATTTTTTTATATAATAATGTTTTTTTTAAATAATATTTTTTTTAATAATATATATATATTTAATTAATTAAAATATATTAATTAATTAAATTATAATTACATATATATTTGTTATATAATTATATATTATATATTTATGTATTATATATAACTATAATTATATAGTATATAGTATTCGATTAAATTAGTTTAACTCCAATTCTTTGATTCAATTAATTTAACTCCAACTCTGCTGAACGATTGCATCAACAAATCCTTGGTCATGACAGTTGACCTTGACCTTGACCTTGACCGTGTTAATACCGTGGCTCCTGCTACGTCTACCAATCATGGCATCATGGCTCCATGGGGACAAAGGCACTAGTTGCAACGACGGGAGGTTGTTCGATTGGAAGGCGACACACAAAAGCGAGAGGGTTTTTCTTGTCTGGAACGTGGCAGCAGTCCTCGACGACAGACAAGGATTTGCGAGTAACAGAGGTGGGATTGGACGTGTCAAGAAGGGTGACGGGAATAGGGATGCATGAATGATGTGGTCAGGGACAAAGGATTCAACGGGAAATTGGTCAGCGACACAGGGACGCGTGATGGAGAATACGGGTGAAGGTATGGCGGCTTGGTCGAAAGTTTTCGACCATGGTTTTCGCTGTTGGAGGTGGAACCACATGCGAATTGCGGCTGGGTTTGGATGGACATGAGGATGACAGTGACTGTAGACATTGTTTTTCCTGTAGCAAGCTCCCATAACTTAATTGTAATATCATGAGACCCGGTCACAATTTGAGGATTTGTTACTTGGGTAAAAACTGAACACACAGTGTTCTGATGGCCAGAGTGCAAATATTTGAGCTTTGGTGCGGATATCACATACTCGGCAGACAGAATCACGACCACCAGTACAAAGAATATCCAATGTCGGGTGAAGTGCCCAACATAAAACTCCACTTAAATGTCCATGGTAAGAGTGAATAGCTTGGTTATAATCCAGGTCCCAGCATTTGACCTGCTTATCATCACCGACAGAAAACATATGTGGATGTCGAGAACTTACAACCAAACCTCGTATCTGCTCAATATCCAAGTTTTCTAGATTTGTCAGAACCCTCACTTGAGGACCCCTCATAATGTTCATAACACCAACCAAAGACCCATAAGATCCTGGTGGTAGCTCACATCACTCATCTGCCACTCTTTCTGCAATAGAATTTGCTGCAATTATCTGTGGATGTGTATATATGATGTTACAAAAACCCCCTTGACCTGATAAATTTAGGCTATCTAATATATATTGAGGAACCTGAGTTGTTTTCCCACACCTAATCTCGCCACTAATAACAACAACACCATCATTATTTCTCATCAATTCAAGCAATTGCGCCTTTGATTTTGCCATAGGGAGGGGCTGCGCTACATTCCAACATCATCTTGAACTCGTTCATTTTCATTTTTCCCTCAAATTCTTGCTTCAAAGAGTAGCTTTCAGCCTTTTTGTCTGAACCAGATCTCTCCTCTCTTAGTGTGTTTGATACCAAAGTGAAAGGCCAAGGCTTGTGTCACCTGATAGACCCAACTCCATTAGTACCAACAACAGTATGCATAGCAACCCACTGAATAGTTGCAAGCTGTGAAGTATTAAATGTCCTATGAAGATATTCTACAAAATTTGATGTAAAATATTCAGGCATTTTTGGAGGCTGCTCCTCATACTTAGGAAGATGCTTATGGCTAGGATAAAAAATTGCTCTTTGCATCTGGGTATTAAGACGCTCAAAAGCATGCAAAGCCACATATTCACCTTCACTATCATAATCCATATTTGACATAACCTCTTCTTCAAAATTTTCCATATTCATATCAGTTTCTTCATCAGAATCATTATCTTGATCATTTTCAACAACATTTTCATTTTCATTATCATCATTCTGGTCAAAATCTTCTTCTCCTGCTTTACCTTGTTCTGTTTTGTTACTGTTGCTATCATCTTCCTTACTATTGATTTCCTTTAGACATGCTTTAACTTTTGCACTTGATTTTTCTGATTGCTGAAATACTTCTTGAATTTTATTAAACTGCTCAACGCAATCAGGATGTGAACGTAATGGCACATTGTGTGGTGAACAACGTTCAAAGACCCACATGATTATATTGTGTTCCATGGCTTCGATACCATTGAAGCATAAAAATTGATAGCTTGTTGACTTAATGTAAAAATGCACGAGGTATTTTGTAATAATATTTTATTATATATATATAAATGTACAAGTGATGAATGTTACAATGAGGACCCACCTATATATACCTAAGCAGTTGTCCTTTCGTGACTGGGCATGTCTTTTAGACATGCCTTTTCACTTAACTGAATGACTATTAAACATAACCAATATTTAATTATTTAATATTTATATTAATTTTATTTATTTCACTTGTTATGAATTATATTCATAACATTGGGACAAGATGATTAGTTCTCTTGTGGGATAGGGTGTTTAGTTCTCCTGTCGAGGCATCCTACCCATGCAGTTTGGGACTCATGGGAAGTACCTCTCATCTGATTTATATATAAATGTACAAGTGATGAATGTTACAATGAGGACCCACCTATATATACCGAAGCAGGTGTCCTTTCGTGACTGGGCATGTCTTTTAGACATGCCTTTTCACTTAACTTAATGACTATTAAACATAACCAATATTTAATTATTTAATATTCATATTAATTTTATTTATCTCACTTGTTATAATTCATAACATTGGGACAAGATGATTAGTTCTCATGTGGGACAGGATGATTAGTTCTCTTGTGGGACATGATGATTAGTTCTCCTGTCGAGGCATCCTACCCATGCAGTCTGGGACTCATGGGAAGTACCTCTCATCTGATCAATGAGTAGGGAAATGGGGTTAGGGACCATTAGTAGTACTATCGATGGACGCATCGTTGTATCTACCATACTCCCTATGCTAGGATGACCTCCATTGATCTGGGATCAGTATGAGTGGTTTGAGACACTCTTGTGATATTGATCTGGGATCAATGAAACTGACTTTGGGTCAATAAGAGTTGTATGACACACTCTCCTCATATGAAACTGACTTCAGGTTAGTAGAGAATGGTATGCGATATTCTCGATCAATTCTTCTTCTTCATGGTTCAACAAAGTAGAGCGAAGTAGAGCAGAGCAGTGCAAGGCACTGATGGCAGAGATAGTATAGTCGGACAGATGGATCAACGGATGGAGTTCTCCCTAGTTGAGAGGGAGTGTTAAAATTGGCAACTAGGGCCAAACTCCATGTGGGTCATCTTATTAATGGCAAACGATATTTTTCTTGGATTCCTCTCATCGAGAGGTGCAGGATTGATCTAAAGATCATCCGATTCCGATAAGTATTCGTGGAGATATGAATTTATTTATGTTATGGGACAATTTGCCAGGGTCGGCCAGCAACCCAACTGCCCCCACTTGTGCTCCACGTTTTAGTATAAATACAAGTGCCTTGCAAGTCATTTGAACATATAACTCTTTTGAGATTTCTTCTTCTCCACTTGTTTTGGGTTTTAGTGGAAAGAAGAATCTCTAAGGTCTAAACCACAGACATGAAGATGATAATGATGCCCTAGCTATGCATTGTCCAGAGGAAGCCTAAAACACAGTCACGAAGGAGATCTGGCTGTAGTAAAAAGGATCCTCTACCATTGTTTAGGAGAGCTTCTATATGCAACAATATCCACTGTCATGTGGAGGGCTTAAAGAGCCCTAGCCGCAGATCTAGTAGACCTAGCTGCAACAAAGTAAAATGCCCTAGTCGCAACAAGAAGAGACAACGTGAGGACAACGAGGAGAGCCTAGATTGGAGGCTGAGTTGTTGTGGGGATGCGGATTGGTTTGAGGGCTGTTTGAGGGTGCAAACAAGCCCAAGAACAGGGTTGTCTCAAGGGACAAGGCGCTGGAGTTTAGGCCGAGTTAAGATAGTTAGGGTACTTCTATTTGAGCCGTAGAGAGAGGCTACTATTGCGTGGGAAAAAAGGATGCGTAGGAGCTGTGTGTAGGGCTGTTAGGCCAAGTATCTACAAGAGCCTAATCAAGGTTGTTTGGACAACAATCAAGGTAAGGAAATCTGTTTTTAGGTGAGCTGTAGATGACAACTGAACTGTGATAGGCAGCGGGCCAATTCGTTAGGACTATTGCAGCAATCCTAACTCAAACTAGTTACATTGGCATTGCTATGTGCTAGGCTGCAGGCCATAGCTCCATATCAAGCAACCTTGGTATCTTAGGATGAACGTTATAATGCATAGTACAACAGTATGAAAGATACAGCTCTGTGAGACTCAATGAAGGTGCAATATGAGGGACAATAAACATGTAATGGGACAACAAGCTTATACATGGGACAACTGCAATGACACTAGGACAGTTGCAAGCTTGGTGACACATGGGACAGCTGCAACATGGGACAACTGCAAACATGAAGAATCATGGATAGTAGCAGCATGGTAAAGCATGGACATTAGCAAGTACAATGCAACAAGTACATTGGGACAACAGTAAGCATGGTGCAGCAGTGGCACTATGTACAACAGTGCTAAACACTGGGACAACAACATCATGATGTCCAACATTGTGATGATGGGTGCAACATGGTGCAACACGATAAGGTGCAACATGATGACGAGATGCAGTAGTATGATAGGTGAAGGAGTCACCTTGGAGAATCAGTTGAAGCAACATGTCTTCAACTGATCTCATGTATCATCATCCTAGGAGATGATCTATCCTCTTATCTAGATAAGTCAAAGTGTCGACTTTTGTTGTAAATGTACCATCTCTATCTCTCTCTCTCTCTGCTGAACTATTGAAGATCATATAAGAAGAATTGACGAAGGGTTTCCCCACATTGGGGTTTGTCCCTGGCTAGCGCCACATCTTGTGTCCTCTTGTCTTGGTTTGTCTTCTGCAATTTATATTTATGTTCTATCTGCAATTTACTTTAACGCTGATGTGATTGCTAATCTCGAAAAGATATTGAGCTAACTGTGAAAATTGAAATAAATTGCTCTAGCATAGAACATACCTAAAATTAACACTCTTGTACCATTTTGGGCTTCATTCATCGCTTTTATCATCTTTCCCCAGTAAGGAGATCACACAAGGTTAAAGGGAAGGCCTTTTGCATAAATGCATTGACCTATAGTTGTATCTACTGCCTCTCAAGCATCATTATTAAAACTCTTTTTAGGCGGGCCCAGATTAGACCGCTTTGAACCAGGGTTGCCAAGTCCATGAGAGAGAATTGGAGGCCTTGATGAAGATGATCCCAACCTTGTTGGTTGTTTGAATTGAGAGACGAGATATGCTTGAGCATCTGCCTCATCTTGTTGTTTTTTATATTTTACGAGTTTTTCCTTGCTTAAACCTTTTCCCTCTGTCCCATTCTCTTTAGGTGGGCCAGTGCATATTCAAATCCCATTACCTTTTAACCCAATTAAATGTGTTTTAACCTGAGTGTATGATCCCTTAAACTCCTTTTGACACTCATTGCAAACCCATATTAGTGACCCCCCTCCTTGGATCTTCCTTACAACAGTTACATATTTCCAAATTCATGACTTTGGATCAACTTTAGAGATAGATTCAGTTTCATGTTCCTCTTCCTCATGAATGAGTGAACTTGAAGTTGCCATGATGATGATGTAAATGAAACTGCAAAATAAAATTTACATTACAAATTCAAAATCAAATAATTTTAAAATTTATAATTGTTATTTGTTTTAACTTTTCACGCTAGATTCTAGAACTTATAAGATATTTGCAATTTTGCCCCCTTCAGTGAAACTTGTTTTAACTTGATGTGAAGTCATCTAAGATTGGATATCAGAGAAATCTTGATGTGAAGTTCCAACTGATAGCATACTTCTATTGTGGTTAATACTCCAAATTTTGCCCCCTTCAATGAAACTTGTTTTAACTTGATGTGAAGTCATCTAAGATTGGATATGAGAGAAATCTTGATGTGAAGTTCCAATTGATAGCATACTTCTATTGTGGTTAATACTCTGATACCCATATTAAGATAAACTTTTCAAATAACAATCTTTCGGAACTTCCCAAATGTTGCCTAGAAGTCTCCTGTATAGAAAAATCTAGGAAATGTTTCTAAGAAATTTCAAATTCAATTCCAGTACAGAAATGCCATTTCCACGTGATAAAATTATAGTTCTTTCAATGATTATGAAAGGGCAAGCCCCCAAATTTAAAAACTATAAATAACAATTCTAACAAAACAATAAATAAATTTCAGTTTAGGGAGAATCAAAGATCAAAAGTTCGTCGATACATCTATATGCACATTATGTATAGAAAAAATATCTTTCCTGCTCATACATAAAAACATAGATATTGTTACTGTTTCCTAAAATTTGGGAGTGTCTTTTTCAAAACCCATTTCCACGTTCCAAGTGACATAAGTTTAAGGAAAGTATCCCAATTTCACTGTCAGGCCTGAGCCATGTGAATCTAAGATGTTGCCATGCAATATGGACAAGAAACTTTTTCACCTCTAAGCATTTGATATAGAAAACACGTCTTTCCAGGAAAGATTTGTCAGATTCCATTCCTAGGGGGCAGTAGCCATATGCCTGTTGCAATGCTTTCATTTGCAAACATTGATAAGCTGGTTATAACAAGAAAGAATTAAATCAGGCAGGTGTCCACACAAATTCTGACATTTGACACTCTTTGAATATAGCCAATGCACATTTCATATCCTTTCAATATATGTTTTATGCAGTTTAACAGGAATGAGACTCACTTCAGGCTCATGCTCACAAGGTCCACTGCCCGATGTCCGAGTCACCAACAGGCTCGAGGCCTTGGGCTCATGCTTGTGCTCTACTCGTTGACCAACAAGGTCGGGGCCTTAGGCTCTTGCAACTCGCACCATGCCGCCACGGTATACAAACTCCAAAAGTTGAAACTTGAAACTAGTGCTCGCACCACGGTTTCCCTGCTCGGGCCTCAAACCACTGACCAGTTATCACAAACGTCCACGGGGCTGCACCACAGTGCTCGGGCTACTCCAAAAACTTGAGTGTTCTAACAGCTAACTTCTCATCGTCAAGTGGGTATTAGGTAAATAAGTGGTTTGATCCCTAAAGGCGGTAAAAAGGCTCAATCACTTTACATAACTGTTCCCAACGTTTGAGGGCAAAGTCGTTTCTAGCGTTGTTGGATGTTCAAAATCTGTTCCCGGAAGTTTGCACACAAAATATTTGGATCTGTTTCTAGAATCATGTGATCCGTATCATGTTTTTTGGATCTGTATGACGTTTTTCCTGATACGGATCCATAATTCCCGAAACAGATAAAAAAACAAAAAACTCTCCGGATTTGTATCTGATTGAAACAATAGAAGACAAGCCAAGACAAGAGGACACAAGATGTGGCACCAGCCAGGGACAAACCCCAATGTGGGGAAACCCTTGATCAAATCTTCTTTTAGTCTTCAATAGTTCAGCGGAGAGAGATAGTACAATTTACAAATTTGAGAATTTATAATAGTAGCAAAATAGCCCTAACTAGAAAAGTCAATGCTGGTCAACAGGGCAGATTTGACCCTCGACAAATTTGTCAACTTCAGTCAACTTCGGCCTCCAAACAACAAGATGAATCAGCCCTCAAAACAGCCCTAAAATTGCCTAGCCAAATCTGGTCAAACAGCCAACCTGCGGTCAGCCCTAGCTGCAGTCAATGCTGGTCAAAGTCAATGTTTGGCCTCGATTTCTGTGCCCAGAAATGCAGCCCGTCCAAACAGAAATACCTCATCCAAAAACGCAGTCAAACAGGTCAACACTGCTGGTCAATGCATGGTCAAACTGTCCCAGAATGTAGTCAACGCCCAAAACAGAAATTTCATCCTGAAATTTCAGCCTCCTGAAATTTCGGCTGTGTGGAGAGAGAAAGGCGCAGAAATCCGTACCCAATCAATGAGGAGAGAGGGAGAGAAGTGCGAAGATGAGTGTGTCCAAATGAGCCTACATAAGTTTGCTGGCCGACCTTGACAATTTGACCATAATCAAAATAAATTCATAACTTCATTTATACATGTCAGAATCAGATGATCTTTAGATCAATCCTACACCTCTCAGAGAGAGGAATCCAAGAAAAATATCAGCTGTCATAAATAAGATGACCCATGTGAAGTTTGGCCCTAGTTGCCAATTTTAACATGAACACTGTTTCAGAGGGTGAAGGATGGCATTTCCGGCAACATAGATTTCAGGTTTTGTTGGCTATGTGCTGTTGCTGCTATTATGTTTGGAACAAATGGTAGAGCAATTTACAGGATTTTTGTCACAAGGATAATAGTGTTAGTAATCCTGCATAGTCAAAGCACTATCTTCTCTTTATAGAGTAATTGTATCATATTTCTGAGTTGGAAGATGACACAAATGATCAAGCAAGTCAAGTTTGATTTTAGGGTCTTTTTTTCATTGTTGTTTTTCATGTCCGAAGATTACTTTTCAGGTTGGAAACCTGCTTTGTAACATCTGAAATGTTTCACAAAATTGGGATATGTTTCACTCTCATACTGAAAATTGAGTTACCCATTTCAGTTTTCAGAAACATTACAGAACCTGAAGTGGAGGTGATACACTTGGAAACATCATTGAAAATCATTGTGTTTTTGGAGATGACGTTGCAATGTCTCAGTGCTGTTTCCAAGTGCATCCCCTCCTCTTCAGGTTCTATGATGGGGAACAATGTGTCTA
Source organism: Pinus tabuliformis (assembly GCA_031772625.1). Lineage (NCBI taxonomy): Eukaryota > Viridiplantae > Streptophyta > Pinopsida > Pinales > Pinaceae > Pinus > Pinus tabuliformis. The sequence goes on from CM062817.1 coordinate 1,019,517,589, forward strand.
CTTTCCTCTCAGACATTTTGGTATCTTAGCTAACATACTCCTTTGGAGGTTGGAACCTCGCATTTCGTGGTTGTACTTGTTAGGTCTAATAGTTTATTGATGGAATTAAGTTTGGGTAAAAATGAAATAATATTTGTTTGACATAGTGCATGCAATAAAAGGTGTTTGCCCTGAGAGGGATTCAAATTATTGTGATTTTCATGCATGATCTGTAAGAATTCTTTCTAAGTTTTTATTAATTTCTTTTTCAAAAGTATTCTAGATTTGCCATGGTTAATGTGCTTAATTGAGGAACACCAATGTTGGTCATTGTAATGGAGGCAAGATAAACTTCTCCTTGGAGTATGAAGAGTTATGATCTTTTTATACTTTTTTGTCAGCTATTTTTCATGTTTGATTTGTGTTATAGTATGCAAGCCGATTTATACTGTAAGGACCTTACATGCTCTGTGGACTATAAGAAGAGGTGATTAAACATGCTTTTTGCTAGGATCCCTTTGGAATTGTTCCCATATTTCTTGCTCATTAATACTCTTTAAATTACTATAGTTTGAATGAGATGTCTATATTTTCTCAGGGGACAAGGTCTGCACTTTACTCAAACAATCGAGAGTCTCTGACAGTGACAGTGCAGGAAGTAACTCCTCGATCAGTGGGTGCCATGATTGCGCTGTATGAGCGTGCAGTAGGGCTCTATGCTAGCTTAATCAATGTCAATGCTTATCATCAACCTGGTAAGATCATTTAATATCATTTCTTTTTTACATTGAACTTTCATGTAATGGACTTGCTCATTTTCCTTCTAATTCGTTGGTGAATTTTCAGCTATTGCACCAATAAATAAAAAAATTTCATTCAGTTTGTTTGATGTAATTGATAGTTAAAGAATGGATAAATTCTTTTTGTTTTGTTTTTTTGCGTTACACAATTTATTGAGGGAAACATGCTGTAGAACATGTGTAGGGACATTTATTATATTTGTACTTTTGTACACTTTGTGTCGAGCTACTTGTATAGTCACTAGGTTTTTTCCCCTACCATAGGATCTCCATGGATGTAATTTCGAGTCCCATTGGCTTGCTTTGATCATTTGTGGAAATATATATATATATATATATATATATTTATATATTATATTTTTTTGAAATCCTAGTCTCTTTGGCTGACTTGACTAAGTTTATCACTCACCCACTTGTTGTATTTTTATTGGAGACGTTGTCAACTTTGTTCACTCATCCCACTATTTTTGACTCTATAGGAAAATTTAAAATTATAGTGAGTTTACAAGAAGTATAAATTTTCAGCAATTCTCTTTTATTTACACAGTCTTTGATTATTCACTCACGTGTGAGTCTCTTCCATTGCTGGTATTATGATCGTGTCAATTATATCCTTAAGATTAGGGTTTGTTTAGAGCATTGCCATTCCAACTCCCTTTGGATTATTCCTTATACCCAAAATCTTTCCTCGAGTGATTTGGGTTATATACAAAAGACAAACTGGGAGCTTTAGAATATGATTTCGTTTCAAGCTGTGGGACTACCACTGGAAATTAAAATTTGTCTTGTAAAGTGATTAAGGGGTTGAGAGCTTCTAAAACTTTCTTGAGTGGTAAATTGCAATTTTTACCAGTTCTGGTGATTGATTTTTGAATTTCTTTCTTCTTATATGTATTCTCTTAATCGGTTGTACAAGGCCTATTGTTCATCCATTTCCCAAGTCTTATGGATCCTCTTAAAATCTCTAGTAATTTAGGAAACTCTTTAGACTCCATCGTTGCCCAAATATTCATTGAACAACAGCAACAACACCTCATGCTAAAACCCCCTTTCTACTCAACAGCAACAACATGTCCAATAATGGCAATTTTAGAAATGTTGCATGATATGTTGAGGATGTTCCTATAACTTAGCATTGCACAACAATGAGCCTGACAACAACCTCAATGTTACCATCTACTATCACTAAGTGATGTTTATTTGCCCTTCAAGCTAATAACCAGAACCTAGACTCTACAATCCAATCATGTGATAAAATCATTTGAATTTGCACCCCCCACATCCTCAATGTGAGTAGACTCTGAAATGGGATTTCGAGTTGATTCCTGTGGGCCTAAAGGTAGTTGTTCATCAACAATGCTAAGATCCTTTACCTCTAGGGGTGGGTTGAAGGCCATCCAGGATAGGTCTTTGTTGTCAAATGTTGTTTGTCAAGTCTTGACAACCCGCTCTGATGAGGGATCGATAACATCCCAAGTCTATGGTTGTTGAGTTACTGATCTTGTTCAACAACGTGATTGTGCCTAAATCTTAAGTTGCATTGAACATAGACCATATCATTCAACTAACTTTGATTCAAACGATTTTGCTTCTTTGTGTGGATGTTCTCAAAACTCTCCAATTGCTTTCACACCCATAAACATTGCATGTATGGCTCAAGATCCCAATTGCAAATTAGGGCACTAGCGACCAAATTGCACCCACCAATACGCTGCAACAAGAGTTGAACAGAAAGAACTTAAGGAGCTGCAATAAATGAGTTTGAACTTCGATGTTTTGACTAAATTTTTGCAATGAATAATATAACATAAGATCTTTAAAATGACTTAGCTTGTGAGTCCTTGGATTTGCTTCGGATTGCCAGAGACATGCAAAAGGTACCCATATGCACATGGAAATGCAAGAGATTACTGTGTATCTCATCTTGTACCTCTGGATTAGGCACCATGCAGTCAATGCATTTGTAAAATCCTTATTTTATTTCCCTGTCTGCTTCAAAATCTTTTGTATAATGGTACCTTTAGAAGACAAAGAGACTTCATCAAATGAGTTTTGAACTTTAAAATTTTGGCTAGCAGCCAAACTTTTGCAATGCATAAATTCTAGAATAATGAATAAGATAACTTAAAAGCCATAAATTACTTACCTTGGGTTCATGAATAGCCAGTTACATGTAAAGGTTGATGTAGTTGTTTTGTTCCAGCTAGAGTCAATGATTTTACAGAGGGGAAGATACATTTCTCTTTTATCATGATATGCTCCCTTTATTGCCTCTTTGGCTTCATCTAACGCCTCATAACTAAAATGCATGGTGGGATAAAGAAAAATACCATATTGAAGTGTTTAATCCCACTCATAGTCATCAACCAAAAGCATACATAGAGGCCAATATTTCTTGGAGAGCCAAAATCCTTATTGCTTAGTTAAGGACTAATTCTCATCAACTCCGTTGTGAAGCAAGGCATTGGAAAAGGCCAAAAAAAGTGTGGGAGGAAAGAGCATGCATTTTTTGTTCTTCCGGAAAAGTAGGAACATAAAAACATTTCATTTTAGAATGTGAGGTCTTCAAAGACAATAGAGAAAATTATGCAGATATGTTGGCAGCTAGCTCTTGGGATAATCTATTTAGCGAGGGGTTTGTCAAGAAACTGGGAGCATTTATTTTGAAGCTTCACATAAAAAGGGCCGAATACATCAAGCAGATGAAGAAGCAATCTATCCCATAGGCTATCTTTAGCCTCGTGGACGTTAAAATAATTTCTTTCTTTCTTTCACCATTCACAACACTTTCACAAGATGCTCATTGAATAATACTATCTCATTTGCCTTTTCCAAAAATGTCTCTCAGAAGTCTTGTCAGCGATGTCTTTCCCTTCAACCTTTTTGTTCCATTGAGATGCATTCCACTCGTCACAACAATTTTTTTTCTTGCAAATTGGCCTTTTGGTCAGGAATGTATTGCAAGTTGCAACGTAAGAAATTTCATTGCGAATTGTGTATTAGCTGACTGAACAAGTTCTTCTCCCCTAGTGTTTTTGCTGATAAGGTTTGTTGAAAATGTACCAAGGAGGTGTTTCCTAGGCTTTTCTCATTTTGGTCTAGGGAAACACATAAATCACCTTTTGTCTAAGTTGTATTATGAGTTTATTAATATCAAGGGGGCTAATGTACTTTTTATGTGGAGATGTACTAGGTACTTTATTATTAAAGTCACATGTGATATAAAAGGTACTTTATGTGAAAAAGTACTAAGTACACTTTCTTTTATTAAAGTGACTTTTATAATGTAAAGTGACTATAAGGAAAAAGTGACCATGGTACTAAAACATTAAAAGTACTAGGAAGTCTTTTTAAAGAAGGGGACCACATGTATGAGGGGTCAAGTGGGGATTGATCCTAGCCATTGGTCTAATGGCTTGAGATTAAATGAGATATGAAGAAAAAGTCAAATTTATGTGGCCTCTTCAAAATGAGTGTACTAGGATCAGAAACAATCTCTTCTCTAGGCGAGTTCATTTGAAACATTTCTATTTTGGATTGTATAGGGATCGCCACCAGGAAAATAAGAGGATTCTTCAAAATTAGGGATTTGATTTTCATTCAGATTTGAACATGAAGTTCTCCCTATCTCTTATCTCATCATTTTATTAATAGTTTTTCTGGTTGGAAGGCCTCAATATGACCTAGCATCTTGGCTTTTAGCTCTTTAGAGATTTTTAGTGAAGGCTTAAAAGTTAACATTCCTTTTGACAATAGTTGCATACCATTTCGGTCCCAATCAACTGGCAATGGTCCCATATCAGATCCCTGTTGTCTTTTGTAGGCATGTCAACCTTTTTACCAACAAAAACAAATATGCAAATAAAAGCATAGGCCATTCTAATTTCTAGGGAAAGCAGCAATTTTGTTGACAATTGTAAAGAAAAAGAGGCTTCAAGGAATGTTTTACATACCTTCAACAACACCGAAACAGTAGAAGACAAGAGAAGAAGAGCAGCTCCAAAACAACAGAGAAACAGTTCTATAACAGCCCAAGTTCTTCAAAGAAACCTTTGAATGAGCATAATACATTCTCTAAAACAACCCTTCAATCAACTCTCCAAATTGATCCAACAAATCCTTTTCAGATTCAATGCTAGAAATCAGCACAAGAAAAAGGTCTAAACCAGCAGAAGGAATGATGCCGAATGGAAATGAACCCTCAAACTCCAAATGGATGAAGTTAAGCGTGTGAGAAAAATGGAGGGTGGGGACCTCCTTAAATATCAAAGGAAGGGATCTAGGGTTCACTTTAGGGTTTTGTTTTATTTTTTTTTAATAATTTTTTTTAATGATTTAAAAATGGGGTCCCACTAGCCAGTGTATGAAGAAATTTCAACCCCCACTCCGGTTATCAGTTTTCTTTATAGAGATTTCACAACTGCTGAAATTGTAGAAATAAAACACAGCAAAATTATGTCAGCCCCACACAGAAAATAACATAGTGATTTTTGGTCAGTGTGACCCTGAAAAACCCCCTACAAATCTTGTGGAAAACTAGTTTGAGAGCTCTTCTTTATTTTTGAAAATTCTTTTACAGAGAAACTGAAATACACAGTAAAAATTCCAGCAACCACAAATTACAACTTATCTCGATTTCCATGCTTGAACTCCACCTCGAAAATCGTGCCAATTAGCAAACAACCAAAACAGAAATTTTTACAGCAATAAAACAACATTAAACGCTGTACGACCAACCTCGAAAAACATGCCCAGAACTTGTTGTCCTTCTTCCCGATTTCTATGCCTTTCCCCTGTTCATGTTGTACGGTTTTTCCTTGGGATGCGTGCCAATAAATGTTGTTGCCCAGATTCGCTGAAATGTTTTCTTGCTGCTCTCCTTCACTTCCTCACTGCTCAGAAATTCTCCTTGCTCTCTCTTCTCTTTCTCTCAAATGCTCATGAAAGAATGAATGATCTTTTCCTCTTCTCTTCTCCCTTTATTCTTTAAATGACCTTTTGGGTTACCCCAAGATCTAATGGCTGAGATTCATTTAGATCTAGGGATGAGAATAAATGTGCATTTAATTCTCACTTTCTATTTTTTAATTCACCCACTTAAATAAAGACCCACTTAGCCTTTTATTTCCATAGTCACTTTTTCACTTTATAATTCTTCATTGACTTTAATAAAGTCACCTTTAAATTAGAATGTAACTTTACCACTTATAAAGTCACTTTTAAATTAGAATGTGACTTTACCACTTATAAAGTCACTTTTAAATTAAATTGATTTTACCACTTATAAAGTCACTTTAGGGGAAAAGTACAAATAAATTTGGACACTTTTCCCTAGGCCAAAGATCAAAGCCTTAGGGAACCACTTGTCCTCCGGTACCCAAATTTTAATAGTGTATGGATTGTATAGAATTGGATGATTTAGGCATTTAAGGCTGGTTCTCATATAGAACCAGTCATTTCTGTCTTGGGTGCCTGATTTGGACTGGTTGGCCTTTTAAATTGGTAAAACTGGTTCAGTTCTTATAACATTCACTGGGAGGACTTCAAAGATGATGTTCACAAGTAATTCTGCCCATTAGGGTACATTGATGCATTGCTGATAAGATGGCTACAACTTCAACTTATCCTAGGATAGACCCTCCAATAGTTCATTAATACTTTCAATTGAATGTCCATCAAGTGAATGGTCAGTGAGTTTGAAGACACTATCCACGTTTACTTTATTTGTAGCTTCTTATCTCATCTTTGCAAGGAACTAAACTCTTTCTCATGACATTAAAGGAGCATGCTTCCAACTAGCCATAATGATTGGAGCTAGGCTACATAAACTCAACCCTCATCTAAAGGAAGTTCTTTTCCTAACACTTTCATTCCTTTGCCTCTTCGGGGAAACCCATCAGTAGTACTGAGAATGTAGGCACCCCTATTTTCTCTCTTATTGAGGAGACCTAGAAGAAGCAAACGTGGTGTTCATACCACATGAAGTATGGACACTAAGATGATGAGTGTTGGGTGCTACAAGCTAAAATCCCCGAGAAGCAGCTTCCACGGGGATGCATCCCCTAGTGTGGCGTGCATGCATCCCATGCTTCCAACGCACCTAGGACGGGGGGACATTTGTGGAAACGCAGGGGGAAAGGCTTCCCCAATGTGGGGGACATGTCTCCCCAAAAGGGGTGCTTCTGGGCGCACCCCTGCAAAAGGGAGATGCCTAGAAGCACCCTTTTTAAGGGGGGTGCCTAGAAGCACTCCTTTTGAGTTTTAAGAAATTGTGTGGGGAAGCCTAATATTCAAGCCTATGGCCATATTATTGTTACACAATTCATAGTAATGTTAAATTCTTAAAGTAAGAGTGACATTCTCCTTTATCTTTCATTTTCATCCTTTTACTTAAACGTTTAACATTACCATGAAATGACTTGGGATTTTTGAGAGTGGTTCCGACCTCATTGGATTTCATATCAAGAAAGTAGAATTTTAGATCTCATTCAAAATCCAACAAACTTAACAATTTTTCAGGGTTTCAAGTTCGGTGGGATTGCAACGTTTCCATTGGATTTTGTCATGTACGAGGATATGGAACTAGCATTTAGTCAAGAGAACCAAGCCATCTATGTTCCTTGATGTTAGTGGCATTGGTTGTCGAACTCCTCGATCATGACCCTACTAAAAATATACCCATCACTTAAACAAAATCTTGACTTGACATGCTACATTTTTATATCTTATTTTAATGCTTAGAGGGTGATATTGATGACGAAGATCACAATATAGGTAATGATTTTGATGATATATAGGTATTTGTTGTAGCATGATTTTCTTGGATGTTAAAGGCCATCTAGAGCATATTTGTTGATGTATTTTCGGTTCAAAAATAGATAACACTCGGTGTTATTTTGTTTATGTGGACCTTTACATGCCATATAAATGAGAACTTTTGCTTATTTGTGTATAAATGGTTTGGATTCATTTAGTCAAGAGAACCAAGCCATCTATGCATGTTAATGCTAGTGGCATTGGTTGTCGAACTCCTCTATCATGACCCTACTAAAAATATGCCCATCACTTAAACAAAATCTCGACTTGACATGCTACATTTTTTATATATTATTTTAATGTTTAGAGGTTGATATTGATGACGGAGATCACAATATGGGTAATGATTTTGATGATATATATGTATTTGTTGTAGCATGATTTTCTTGGATGTTAGAGGCCATCTAGACCATATTTGTTGATGTATTTTCGGTTCAAAAATGGATTGCACTCGGTGTTATTTTGTTTATGTGGACCTTTACATGCCATATAATGAGAACTTTTGCTTATTTTTGTATAAATGGTTTGGATTCATATGGATGCACATGAATATATGCGTTTTTCATTAAAAATTGAATGTTTTATATATTTTTGGTCCAATTTTTTACCAGTTTCGACTGATTCTCGGTTCAGAGGGTTTTTCGGTTCTTTTCTGGTTCAATTTCGATAACATTTCTATCTATTATAGTAGTATGAACGATGAATATGGATCAATGTATTTCATTATTTAATTCAATTATATATGGATCAATATATTTATGCCTTCATTATTGAATATGAATATGAATTATAATTCAAATTCATATTCAATAATGAAGGCATAAATATGTTGATCCATATATATATATATATATATTATGTATATGTATGTATATATGAATGTATATATATTAAAAAATTATATATCCGACATCTCCACATCCCCCCTAAATTTCCCTAAAATTTGAGGGTATTACTCCCACATGTCGCCTTTGTGTGTCTCCCTATCCCGGAGTCTTGGTGGAACATTGCCAAGAAGTTTTAGGATCTTCTCAATTGTGCCACCTTGACCATTCCGTATTCAATGTTGATGGTCACACAATACACATAAATTGGTGAAGATGCTTTGTTCACAACCTCGTCTCAAAGTTGCTAGGTCAAGGACTAGTTAGCTTCCATCTTTATGGATATTGACATGCATAATTTTCTAGTATTCCAACAATTAGGTGCAAAACTAAAGCTGCCAATCACAACTCAACCCAAATCGTAGGAAATTGGATGGGTCAAGGAGTTTTGACAACCTATCCTCATCACTTGAAAGTGTTCTACAACCTTTGCCATTTGATCGATTTCTAATTCTAACTGTTAGAAATCCTTCTTGTACTTTTTGATTTATTTCTTCCTACTTGTTTTATTAATTAACAAGTTATTTACCATGTAAACACTGAAAATAAATACAAGTACAGTCCCAACACATACAAATCATCAACTGAAGGAAGAACAAGCAGCACACAAGTGACACCGTTGTTTTTGGACTAATGTCCCCGGAAAAACCCAATGCGGGAAAACAGGTGCAGCTATCTGAGGGTTTTATTATTAAGCAGTGTCAGAATACAATCAGGGTGTCAAACCGACTCACCCAACAGAGAATGATCTCAGGAGTAGTACCTCTCAGTTGGAGACATATTCCGGCTAAAACCCCGAATGAACAATCCCACAGCTCTCAGCTCCAATCTGCCCCGCAAAATCTCCAACGTCTGCCTCTAGGGATTGTGTCAGCCTCTTTGGCCTAGTGTCACTCCAACTCACCCTGTGTTAGCCTCTGGAGGCCCTGTGTCAGCCTCTAGAGCCTCTGCATCACCCACACTAGCACTCTCTGGCACTGCGCAACGCCTGGATGCCTTTGCGTGGGCCTTGACTGGTTCCGCGTCCCTCTCTCCTGACTTTTGCGCTGATGCTCCTAGTACCCTCTCTGCCTCTCTGCTTCTGTATTCACTGCCCCTTAGCTACAACTCTGATCACTCCTTTGATTTCCTCAGCAAGCCCTACCCCAAAAAATCGAATTCTTGGTCAACTCGGTGTGTTCTCCAACTGACCCTCAAGCCTCTTCTTATACTTTTCCTGTTGACAATTCAACGACCGAGATTAAGTCCCTAATCAATGGCTAAGATTAGATCTGGCTTGATCCATGACTTTTGGACCATTCTAACTCAGTTTTATATTAATTCACATTAATATTTTATTTTCCCTAAGTTTAGACTTAGGGACTCCATTAAAAATATTAATTATTTTAATATCTCCCAAACTTGTTAGATTCTACCCAAATCATTTCTGGGTCTTGGAGATCTCCACCAATTTTCAAGGCTAGAGCACATCCAATGCTACCCCAAATCAACACATGACACAATGGAGTTTGATGTCACTCCACTTATTTGTTATTGTACTCGTTTGTTCTTTGTTAGGCCATACCATTGAGTAGGCATTCACAATATGATGGAAACTTAAAGACTTACAAGTTGCATAAGGAGAATGAGAAATGAAAAATTAGCTCCACTTCTTATATTGATCCACTTGTTCTTTTTGGGAAATGAGTTGTTAAATAGGCCACTTGATTTTTTTGTCACCATGTTTAATTGGACATGTCAAGGATCATTGACTCATACATGTTAGTTTTTGTGATTTCTTGAAAAGTGTTTTCACCTAGCTAGGAGAGGGCTAGCTCTCCTACACCCTTGGTGATGCTTGATGAACATGTGGATGGCTAAGGCAATACTTGCCTTTGAATAGAGTGCTAGCATTGCACACTTACCTAGGATTACTGACCCACGTAATGACTAACCCATTGATTGTACACATTGGCAAGATTTGATTGCTTGTTTAGGAGAGGTGGCTACCTAGGAGGATGAACTCTAAGCACTTAGCCTTAAGAGCACGAGACCATCTATCATACACCTTGGAGGCTGGATACTATTGGGAAATATAGGGGGCAACTACAGTTAGGAGATTTCTTGAACTTTGATAACTACTTGTGATATATTTTTACTTAACTTGGTTAACTTCTTCTTTAACTTGATTATTATTAGTGTTCTCTATCATCAAATAGCTACCAAAAATAAAATCAACAAGACAATGGGACACAAGATGTAGGCGATTAGCCAGGGCCAAAACCTCTCCAACTTGAGAGGAAAACCCACCAAAATTCTGTCTTCTTATAGAGCTTCAGTTGACAAATTCCAAGACCTTTGACCCTTGCCCAAGACCCTCCAAAACCAAGTCAAACATTGCTTCCAACAACTTCTGTAATTTTGACTTCTAGCAACTTCTTCTACAATTTCAACTTCCCTAGAATATTCTTCTGCAACTTTGACCTATCCAGCAGATTTTTCTACAACTTCGTCCTGCCTAGTAGATTCTTTTGCAACTTTTATTTTCCTAGAAAAGTCTTTTGGATAAAACCTAACCCTTGCACCTGTGAGAGATAATGGAGAGTTCTTGCTCCTTTTTTCTTCGCTTCGATAAATTCTCTCTCCTAGAGAATTTTGGCTTCCAAATAGCTTTTCTTGATGACCTAACTTTGCTTCTGCAGCTAAGCTTCTACTGTTGTAATTGGAGACCTATTTTCTTCGCACGTGTGGAGAGTATTAGCCCAGAAACAATCCAAAAAATACGATTTTCTCTCTCTACTTCGTCCTCTTCTCCTTCACACTCCTTTTTCTTTCTTGTGATCGAACTTGAGTGTGTGAAGTGTGTCCTCCAAGTGAGGTCGAGGTCTCCTTTATAGAGGCTTCTCCCTGTGTTGAATTGCTCCTTTTAGGCCGACTTGTGTATGAGTGTGGGACAACTTGAATATTGCATCATGACGAGGTCTTCGAGGGTCTTTTGACTCAAATAAAATTTTCTTTTACATGACAATGACTTAATGACTTGTAGACTTAATGAAAGCCCTAGGAGCTCACAATGGGAGCGTGACCTAAAAATAAATTTCCCTTGAACATGAAACCCATGCCTCAAGAATAAAAATAATAAATTTATTTTTCTCATTACATCAAAGACATAAAATCATGAATACACGTGTCATTATGAAGACCGAACCTAGTTACATATTTCAACAAATATTTGACTTGATGATTCTTGGGTTGAGGAGCATGCTTCATGGAGTTTTGTTGTGGTAAGTCAAGGAGAATAATTAGAGCAAAGAGTTTCCATATAATACATGTTGAGGAGAATTGGGCACAAGAGGATCTATAGGTGGAGCACCTTGTAGGAGGGCAATTGGAGAACAAACCACCATGTAAGAGGGAGCATTGGGCTAATAGCTTGTTGGATAGCACACCATCTTAGAGGAGTGTTGGTTGATGGAGCTAAAAAAAGTAAAAAGCATGTAATGGCCACAAAAATAGTAAAAGAAAGAACATTAAAATGCAAAATATGGTTGGGACTAGTGTTATGATAATAAGACTGAATCGGTCTGAACTAGCTGGTCTAATTAGTTTGAGGCCAAAACTGGTTCGGACTGATGACCTAAATCGTTTTTGGCCGGTTTGGTGCTGAATTGACCAATTCTTGTACGAAATCGACCTGTTTGGTACCAAACTGACCTTTATTCATTGAACTGGCTAGTTTTGTACATTGCTGCCAAGGACCCTTTGAACGCAGCGTAATATTTGACATTATTGTCCTACTAATGTTAAATTCTTAAAGTAAAAGGATGAAAATGAAAGGATGTTAAATTCTCCTTATCTTTCATTCTCATCCTTTTACTTAAATTTTTAACATTACCATGAAATGACTCGGGATGTTTGAGAGTGGTTCTGACCTTAATGGATTTCATATGGAGAAAGGAGAATTTTAGATCTCACTCAAAATTCAGTAGACTTAATAGTGTCGTAGCATTTCAGGATTGGGGAGATTGCAATGCTACATTCAATTTTGTCATGTATAAGGGGTGGAACTAGTATTTAATCAAGAGCACTGAGCCCTCTATGTACCTTGATGTTAGTGGCATTGGTTGCCGAATTCCTCTATAATGAGCATACTAAAAAAAGTGCCGATCACTACAATGTCCTAGCATTTCAGGCTTGGGGAGATTACAACGCTACATTCGATTTTGTCATGTATAAGGGGATGGAACTAGTATTTAATCGAGAACACTGAGCCCTCTATGTACCTTGATTTTAGTAGCATTGGTTGTCGAACTCCTCTATAATGAGCATACTAAAAAAAGTGCTCCTCACTCAAACAAAATTTTGACTTGACATGCTATGCTTTTTCTATCTTATTTTAATGCTTAGAGGGTGATATTCATGATGAAGATCCCAATATAGGCAATGATTTTGATGATATGTAGGTATTTGTTGTAGCATAATGTTTTTTGAATGTTAGAAGCATAATGTTTTTTGAATGTTAGAAGCATAATGTTAGAAGCATAATGTTTTTTGAATGTAGAGCTTGTTTGCTAATGTATTTTTGGTTTAGAGATGGATTGCACTTGGTGCTATTTTGGTTACGTGCACCCTTACATGCTATATAAATGAGAACTTTTGCTTATTTGTGTGTAAATGGTTTGGATTCATATGGATGCACATGAATATATATTTTTTTCTTTAAAATATGAATATTTTATGTGTTTTTGGTTGAACGGTTTTTTAATCGGTTTCTGTGTGGTTCAAACTGGTTCTTGGTCCGGGGGATCTACTGGTTCAATGATCGGTCCGATTCTAGTAACTATGGTTGGGACATACACATTAGCACGAGGGAAAAAGCCTAGCATGAGCTCTACGTCACTCATTATGGCCATCACCCCAGTTCCTGAGCACATGTTGCTCCTATACATCATAAACAAAGCCCTTGCATGTCCCAACCCCAATGGGCAATGAGCTGCGTCATCATTAAGGGGTATTATAACTATTATACATCATACAAAGCAAGCTCTAGCCCTTGAGCTACGAGTATTAATACAAAGAAAAATAAAAAAAAGTAAAAGGCACACAAGAGGGGTGGAAAAACAAAGGCCGAGTCGGTAAGTCATGCATCCATGCTTGCCCCCTCCTCACATCTATACACTCAAGATGTGGATCCCCATTATGCTGGTCCCTATGATCATGGAACTTGGCCATGAATTCTTCTCTCCTCATTACCATCATTATTCAATAATGCCTATCGATTGAAGGGTGGATTGAGGAAAAGTTACTTCCCCCTCCTCACATCTATACACTCAAGATGTGGATCCTCATTATGCCGGTCCCTATGATCATGGAACTTGGCCATGAATTCTTCTCTCCTCGATACCATCATTATTCAATGATGCCAATCAATTGAAGGGTGGACTGAGGAAAAGTTACTTCCCCTTAGGGGGTGGAAAACACCTAATAGGTTTATCCTTTAGCCACTCCTTCAGTCTACCTAAGGGGGGAACACCATTGTGAGTTCAAGGCTTGGAAGGGTGGGTTGAGGAAATGTTATTTCCCCTTGGGGGCTGGAAACACCTAACAAGGTTGTCCTTTAGCCACTCCTACCTAAGGGGAGAACACCATTGTGAGTTCAAAGCCTTGAATTTGGAAGGGAAGTCTTGTTAGAGTATGAAATAGCCCTTTACATCAAGCTTGGTCCACTTAGATGCAAAAATGATTATTGTACCTGATGACTAGGTGCTGTCACTAAACTTTATGTTGTAATTATCAAGTGGTTTCGCAACCCAGGCTTTGGACACCTTCCCATAGGATGGTCTCACCCCTTGAGACATGGGAGGGCTAGCACCACCTTGGAATCCCTCAACGTTGTAGTAGGTACTGACACTATGGTCATTTGGAGACACATGAGTACCATCCTATGGTGCCCAAACTGAATTCTGGGATTGCAGTGAGCCATTGGTAGAGATTTGAGGGCCAATCCTCAAAGGATGAATTTTAGATGCTTCTACATCAAGTTTGGCACCTCAAAGCAACAATGCTTGACACTTGGAGCTCATTTGATGCATGACCTCAACCTAGAAGGCTTCACGACTCACACGTGTGGGCTCTTTGTAATGCCCCCAATTAAATTGATTTTGCTAAGAAGGATTTCCATTTTTGTAATTGGGCGTTGGGAAATATTTTGGCATGTAAACTTAGGAAAAAGTGGGTGGAGGGAGTCCCCATTTAATTTTCGGAGAGATGGAGGTCACCAACATTGAGAAAAGGAAAGATTAAATTGGTAGTGGGATGTGGGCCATCCAAAAAGGGGAATTCAAGCCCCTTAGAAAAATTGAGCTAGGGAAAAGGAGGTCGAATTAATGGGGCCCACAAGGAGAGAAAGGGGCAGCAAGGATAAATAGAAGGAAGAGGCATCATTTTGGGGGATTTTGACAAATTGAATTTATGATTTAGAGTACTCTTGTGCTGTTTAGCGAAGACTACCAGTGTTGCTTAGCACAAGCTCAACCTTTTGTTCGGTGGACTTAGAGTCCCACCCTAGGAGAGAATTTCAATGTTTATTGAAGAGGAGATTACTGGAGTTTGTGGGCCATTTCCAGTGGTAACTCAACCAGTTTGAATCTCCAAGAGGATGTAGGGCCAAAAGTTCGTACCACTGATTTGAGGAGTTTCCAAGGGAGTTTCAACTGGAGAAATTAGGAGAAAATTTCTTGAGGGTGGACGAGAATTTGTGGTAATTTGCAGAGGTGGATACTACAACTACAAAGAGAACCCAAATTTGTCCTCTAGGGCCTACACAATAGTTTTCTGGGCAAAATTCGTGGGCCAGATTTGCAGTAGGGAGGAGTTAGTGGAGCTGGGTTTTTGGGCCTAAAGCGAGTTGCCTTCATTTGTTGATTGGAACTTTGTGCTTAAGTTGAGGCATTCTCGTGGGAGCCTATTGGTCATCCTAAGCCCTTATACTTAGAATTAGTGTTTTAAAATTTGGGCGGACCGGATTGGAATCCGCTAAGCCGACCGTGCCAGACCCTTGCCTGGGCCAACTCGGTACAAAAACCGGTTCATTGGCCGGTCTGTTACCAAACCGATCGAGCCGATCACCAACTCGATCGATTCGGTAACAGAATGGCCGACTTGGCGAAGTCCGACTTAAACCAACCGAGCCAATCAAACTCAGTCAATGACGCATTTTGGAGGGGAATGCGGACCCCAAACTCACTTAAATTTTGGTTTTAGGTTTTCTGTTTGCCCATATAATCTCTCCCAAGCCTATAAAAGCTACCCAACCCCCTCACATTTCCTCACAGCTATCTCATTGCATTTGTGTGAGAATTTGTGAGGAGTTTGTGAAGAGTTGTGGAGTTGGTTTTTGGAGCAGCAGTGAGGAGTCTTGGGCAATCATTGGAGCAGCAGTGAGGAGCTTCTTGGGCAGCCATTGGAGCAACATTGAGGAGGCTAGAGCCTAGAGGTATTTTTTTTTCACTTCTAAAATCTGCCTTTGCTTGTTTTTTTTTTTTTGCAAATCTGGAAATTGAAAAGAGTAATTTTTGTAAAAGAAATGAACATTGAAGAGTTGTTTTTTTTTTCTTTTCATTTTCAGATTTGTTTCCTTTCATTTCCAAGTCCAAATATCAAAAAATGGCTCCTAGAATGAAAGATGCTGCTTGGGCATATGCTGAGATGATTGATAATCAAATGCATTGCAAATTTTGTCATAGAAAAATTAAGGGAGGTGGAGGGGGCATTCATAGGCTGAAACAACACTTGGCTGGTATTAGAGGCCAAATTGCTCCATGTGCAACACCAACAGAACAAATTGGGGAGATTAGGAAGGAGTTGATAGAAAAAACTGAGAAGTTGAGGAAGAAAAAGCTAGGCAAAAAGAAATAGTGGCTGAAATTAGGAGGAAGAGGAGTATAAAACACAAGATGGCTGCCAACCCCAATTTTGATTATGAGGGCTCTTCATCTATCCCTTGCACTGATGCATCCAACCCCTTTCGCTATGTTCCTCTCTCTTTGGAGTCTATTGAGGAAAAGGGTAAGGGTAAAATGAAAAAGAAGGGTGATATCAAAAGATATTTCACACCCTCCTCTCCCTCTGATAGTGCACATGGTCCTCAAGCTAATAGAGGTCAAATGGAACCCACTTTAGATGACCATTGGAAGAAAGAATTGAGAGAAACTGCTTGTGATTACATAGTTGAATGGTGGTATGACGCTGATATCCCCTTCAATGTTTCTCGTTCACCATATTATGAACCTATGTTTGATGCCATATTCGCTATTGGAAAGGGCTTCAAAGGCCCTACTATGCATAAGTTAAGGGTATCTCTTTTGCAAAAAGAGGTTTTTTCCATTAATCAATATTTGAAAGATTTCAAAAGCTCGTGGGAAAAAACAAGATGTAGCATCATGTCAGATGGATGGACTAATCAAAGGAATCATACCATCATGAACTTTCTTATCTTTTGCCCACAGGGAACCATGTTTCTAGAATCAGTTGATGCATCTGATAGGGTGAAAGATGTACATTTGTTTAAGCTTTTGGATGAGGTTGTTGAAGAGGTGGGAGTGGCTAATGCTGTTCAAATCATCATAGATAATGCCCCTAACTATGTTCTTGTTGGTAAAATGTTAGAGGAAGAACACAAATATCCCATTTGCTGCACATTGCATAGATATCATGCTTGAGGATAATGGTAAAATAGATTGGATCAAGAACACTGTAGAGCATGCCAAAAGCATAACAAAATATATTTATAATCACTCATGGATTTTGTCCTTGATGAGGAAACACACGCAAGGACATTATTAGGCCTGCCATCACTGGATTTGCAACTCATTTTTTGACATTGCAATCTATGCTTTCCTAACATAGAAACTTGCAAAGGATGTTTTCTAGTGATGAATGGAATGAATGTCAATGGTCTCGCAAACAAGATGGCAAAGATGTGAGAAAGAAAGTTAATGAAGAAATATTTTGGAAAAAGGCAACAAAGATTATGAAGGTTTCTGAGCCACTAGTTAAGGTGTTGTAGTTGGTGGATGGGGAAAGATTGGCTATGGGCTCTATTTATGAGGCTATGGATCAAGCAAAGGAGCAAATGAAGGTAACATACAAGGATAGAGTGGCTAATCTTGGGCACATTTGGGAAATCATTGATCAAATATAGAAAAATCAACTCCATCGCCCTACACATGCAGTTGGGTATTTTCTGAACCCAAGGTATCATTATAAAGCTCTGGAGGCAGAAGCTTTGACTGGGGAGTTTAGAGATGGATTGATTGGCTGCATTGATTGCATGGTCCCTAAGGAGAGTGACCAGTTGGAGATACACAGACATATCACTTGTTTCAGAGAGCCACAGGTACCTTTGGTAAGAACCTAGCAAGGATTGCAAGGGAAGCAGAGGAGCCAGGTAAACAAACAATTTCAATTTTCAAATTCTTATTTTGTTAAATTGTTTATAATTTGAAAGTTGGATATAATTTGTTGAGCTAACTCATTACACAACTATGTTTTTTGTAGCACAATGTGGGAGGCATTTTGGTAGCCATTGTCCTCTATTGCAGAAGTTTGCAATCTGTATTTTGAGTGAAACTCGAAGTGCTAGTGGGTGTGAGCGCAATTGGTTTGTCTTCGAAAGGATTCACACAAAGAAGAGAAACCGTTTGGAACAAAAATGGTTAAATGATCTAGTCTATGTCCAATACAACCTTCGGCTAAGACGCAACCAATTGCTGAACAAAAGACCTAATACAAATCCCATTGTGTTGGAAGATATTGATCCAACATCAGATTGGGCAGTGGAGAGTCATCCAATAGAGTTTGATTCTGATGATATTGGTATTGATTTGGATTTACAGATGGAGGCAGTAGCTGAACATTACGTTCAATTAAATGCAGATCCACTAGTTTCAGGCCCAACCCCAAGTCCTCCAGTTGCAAGCACTTCCTATACTCAACGTGCAACTGTTGCGCCTGCTAGTGCTACTACTTCTACAGTTGCAGTTGGATGGTGATGAGGAGGAGCCATGGGTTTCACTGTCTGACTCTGATTCAGAGTCTGAGCCAGATGATGTTGGCTTCTCTAACAATAGCTAGTAGTGACTAGTGACTAGTGATGTTTTACTTTTGTTGTAGAGGCCATTTAGAGCCTCCTTGGTTATGTGTTTTTGTTTTGATCTCTATATCATGTATGTATTGGATAATGCCCTACGTGTCATTTTGATATAATGGATATATTCATGAACCTACTTTGATCATATGTTGTCTTCTCTCTATATTCTAATGCTTTTTGTTTGGAAACATGAATGAAAATCTTTAAAATTATGTTTTTCATTAAAAAATAAATATTTAATGTATTTTTTACAATGGTTGAGTCGATACCGAGTCAGAGTTAGAGTCGACCCTCGGCCGGTTCCAAATCCGAGTCAGAGTTTTAAAACATTGCTTAGAATATCCATCATAGTTGACCTAATATCGGGACTCCTCCCATTGGTGAAAGTCCATAAAGAGCAGGGAGTTTTGGTTGTGGTGATAGTTGGCCATTACCCCATTGTTGTCACTTGGTCTAGTAATAGCCTTGTAGGGTACCCCTCTCCACGACCTGCTAGATTATGTGGCAACATTCCATATAAGGGTAGGGCAGTGCCTTTGTCATTATTTACTACTGATGTACTCATCATTTTACCTTCAAAATCGTCTTCGATAAATCTTGTAGGGAGCAAGACCTAGGGTATGTGATGTAAACGCTTTATGAGATGTAAAAATGGATGCTAGTGGTTTAGGATGTTCTTGGTGTCCTTGTAAACATAAGGGGATGCTAGTGGTTTAGGATGTTCTTGGTGTCCTTGTAAACATAAGAGGATGCTAGGGCTTGTGCATATTGTAGACAAGAACATGAGTGTTAGAGGAGTTGATGACTTCGTTGCAAGCCTTGCTTGTTGTCGCTACTTGTTCTTTGTATGTCCATGGAGAAGCTTTGGTTGTCGTGTGGATTGAATAGAGGTAGGTCTAGGGTTTATGATAGAAACCCTAGGAGAGACATGATGAAAGAATATTAGTGCTTGGGATGATCTTGGAGCCTTGTAGTTGTGTGATGCATGGAGGCTAGAGTAAGAGCATGGAGTGCTAAAGGAGTAGAGGAATCTTGAGGTTGGTTTGATGTTTAGCTTAGAGGAAGACCTATTGATATTCCATTGATGATCTTCTTCGAAGGTCTTGGAGCTTGTGTCAATGCTAGACATAAAGACCTAGGGTTTTCTCAACTCAAATCCTAGGATGGACAAGGAACTTTAAAGACATCACTAGGGTTTCCTAGTAAGGTTTGTACTTGTTTGATGCAAAAGCCTAGGGTTTGTGTGATATAAACCTAAATCAAGATGATCACTGGAGTGAAGTAAGAAGATCAATGGTGGACTTGTTTGTGTTGATGCTAGTTTTTGTTCAGCTTTTGGGGTGTATTGGAGGCTTAGGTGTGATAGCTTGAAGGACTATCTTGTATCAACTTGTGATAAGCTGTTGGTATGTACTTGTAACTGCACTCTTATGTATATATGATGTGCACTTTGTTGTCTACACTTTGTGTATTTGCAGATCTGATTTTAAACTTGTGTTCTCATGCTTATTGAGTAGTTTCTAGTGTTGGTTATGTATGCTGATTTAACATAATATTGAACATGTTTTGTTCTTTTTTGTCAAGTAAATAGACATAAAAGAGGGTATGTTTGGGGCTGCAAAAATTCTGCTGTTCATAAGTTATCTTTGGAATTGTTATATGTTAGGGTATGTGTCCTTAGGCTTGGAAACATAGTTTTAGTGTAGTTCCATTCAAGGATTATTGGTCATTTGTGCATTTGTAATATGTGGATATTGTGCTTTGTATTCTTTGTATGTGGTATGCTTTTTACTTTCATCTTGGAGTGCTAGGTTTTGGGAAAAACCCTACAAAGACAAAGGATCCACTAGGTTGTGGATTTACTCTAGAAGAGTAATTGGCATTTAAGAAGGTTGTGGAAGACTAACATGGAGATAGTCTCATAACCCATGGTGGTGGAATTAATGATTGATTCTAAAGTTGTAATTGATGGGCATAGTGATGAGTAAGAATGATAGGGTTGTTGGATTCTCTTATGAAGAGGGAGTTGGCATTGAGTTTAAGATGTTGACGAGGAAACTTGATTTGGTGGAGAACACCTTCCTTGCAATGTTGGAGTGTTGGTTTTATCTATTGCTTTGAGATGATTCTCCTTCACCATGATGCATTCAATGGGCCCATTGCAATGCTCAACCTATATGTAGATTGATGAATGCATGCACTATCTTTAGATCAATGAGGGGTATTTCCCTATGCATGGTGGTGCATGTTCTAGATTTAGGTGGTCACATATCTCAAGAGAGATAGCTGCACACCATAGGAGATTTTCTATTTTAGGTGGGCACAAAACCCTAGGTAATTTGGGCACATGCTTGCATGCATTCACTCAACTTCAGTGGGTGTTTTATTCCAGGGAAATTTATCCATGCAGCTAGGTGCATTCTCCTAGGCACATTAGAGTTAGGTTTATAGCTAGTGATGTAAGGTAAATCATTGTAACCCTAGTCTTCTCCTATTCCATAAAAGAGAGATAGGGCCTTTTATTGAAGGGGCTAGACACTAGAAGCTTTGGAGTTAGGTTTTGTTTGACATTATACTAGTTGCAGATGCAATTTTATTTCCCAGTAAGAGAGAGATACATGATTGGTTGCTGCAAATTGTTGTGTATATACTATATATATCTAGCATTCAGATTTTTTCTGTTTTGATGGCAGTCAATTAGTTTTCAGACTCCTAATTTTCGTTTTTTGTTTTTATGAGAAATATAACCAATTATAATTATTTTTGTTGAGGATTGACAAAATAAATGATCTTTGTATACTAATATTTTCCTATTTTAGGGTTTGAACTTTGATTTAACAAACTTTTTGCTGACATCAAGTTTTTTCTTGTATTACTTGAAGGCACATTCATTTGATTCTCTTTTTTTATTATTATCTAAAGTTGCTTTGAAAAACACATCCTGAGGTCAGGGGCTACACCACCCTTTAGCTTAGGTGTAGATCTGATGGGTATCTAGTCTGCCATTGTCTAGGACATGCACTTGGCTCATCCATTTGGGCGGGGGAAATCAGAGCGAGAATGGAATCCCAACTTATAGCTTAACAATTGGTGGATTTCACCAGTGAACCAAGTCTATATTGGCAAATTAAATGATACCTGAGTTCAAGATATTTCATTTGTTCTTGTTTTGGTGATGTAGCCATGTTTTTATTCTTTGGGTTGTGGAGAAATTTCTTTGAAAGTTTAGAGAAGCTATGAAATTTATATGTTTTAAGATGACCCATGCAAATGTGGATATCCCTGTCCAACTTGGGCAATCCATCTAGAATGGGGCCCTAAGCTCACGAGGTTTGAGCTTGGGTCTTTGGCATGACAAACTTCATCTCAACCACTCACCACAGAGCTGTGGACTTGTGTGGGCTGTTATTTACTAAAATGCATTTTGTAGACATTATTCTTATCTCTTTTTTTTTTTTTTTTAATTTGAGACTTGATTATGGAGACTGTAAAACCTGCATTTATTTTGCTAAAGATCTTTGTCCACATTGAAATCCATTTTAATGTTTCATTTGGAATGAATATTTCTGCATTTGAGAACTTCAGTTGTGAACAACCGAATCCCTTGGGTTTTTCTTCCCAATGGTGTGATGAGTCGTAAGAAAAATAAAAGAAACACTAGTCTGGCTAGTCAGACCCCCTTGGATCAGTCAAACATACTGTCTTTCTTTGGATTCCTTCTTTTTCTTTGCGGGATGGCAGACTTATATATGGATTTAATTTTACTAATGTTATTATTATTTGTGTTGGAATCTGGATTATTTGTTCAGGCGTGGAAGCGGGAAAGAAGGCAGCTGGAGAAGTATTGGCTCTTCAAAAGAGGGTCCTTTCTGTTCTGAATGAGGCCAGGTGGGTGATTTCTAGTGGGTTTTGTTTTGTTTAATTTCTCCACATTGACACTATTCAAATTTCAAACCTCGTTCTGGTGGTTTAACATATTTGGTTTATCCCTAAATTGCTTGTGGGTAATTTGTGAGTGGGTTTTATTTTGTGTGTTTCTATTCATATTTGCCCCTATTCAAACCATGTTTTAGCGGTTTACCATATTTTGGTTTGTCCCTGCTTTCAGCTGCAAAGAACCCATCGAGCCTTTGACATTGGCCCAGATAGCAGAACGATGCCATTCTGTAGAACAGGCATGCAACTCTATGTGCTTTTAGCAGTTTGTGTTAAAAGTTTTGTTATCTTTTGCCTATTGGTTAAGTTCCCAGCTAAACAGTTTTCCCTTGTCATAAAATATCTGATTTGTATTCTGCCTTTTAATCTCGATGCAGATTGAGATGATATATAAAATTGTCACACATATAGCGGCAAATGACCGGGCACTGATTGCTGAAGGTAGCTGCGGGTCCCCTTCCAGCATCAAGGTATTTAGTGAAGAGTGCAATGTTGAAGACTTGTACACGGAGGTTTAATTTTTTAGGAATGAACTACATTTTTTTGCAGAAAAGAGCTGAAGGTTTCTAATATTGTAAATGATTCATTTTCGGGACAGTTTGTTTGTTGTCACTGGCTGGATGTGTTTGCTAGTGATTGTAAGTTTAAGCAAACCTCAAATCAAAAATAATTCATTGGTTGGGGACTTTAATCATATCTATGTTTACACATATGTAATTGGATTAGAAGCAGCGACAATAATACAATGCAATGTGAAATCAGTTGGTTGCACTAGGCCTTTACTTGTATTTGGCATGCACATATTAAGTGATATTATTTGCATTCACTACATGGGTAAAGTTGAATACATTACAGAGTTTATGCTTATTTCAATTCTGAAAGGTCCACAATGTTATTTTTCTAAATAGACAAGAAAGCTTGCAAACATAATTAGCAATGGACTTAAAGGACTAACGTAACAGATTTGCTTTTATTACAATGAAGTCAATTGACAGAATTGGTTTGATCCCCTTTTATGTCATTGGCTAGATAGTTGTATTACTGTCGCAGTGTAACTTATTTATTTAAATGCTATCTATTATTTTATTAGTCAGTTGTATGAACACAAATTTATTACATCAAGTAAGCCTTATACTTGAACATCCACTCTTTAGATGCTTCTCTTTGATAAACACTACTTGAACCAAGTAGGGCTCCATATCCTTGTAAATATGTAGCTGCTGAGTTGACTTTTCCAAGTTTCCAGATTCCTTCTTTTGATTCCTGAATTAGAAATCTTTTAATTTAAACCAATGGACAACAATCTACTTGCATGCCTCAGATCCCTGTTATCGAGGGATAATTCCTGATATTCATAAACTTGCAAACTGGGGAACAATCCATGTCAAGCATCGCTCACACTTGATCCCTTCATTGTCTGCAAAGATTGGGCTTCTTAAATCATGAGAGCATCATTTATTTTTATTGTACTCTTGTTCTAATCATGTATAGCGGTAAAGGTTTATCTGCTACAAATTTAGAATTGTCTGTTCTTCCTTTGTTTGAATAATCACTTCATGAATATATCTTTAATTCTGCAACCATTTTCCTGTGTGGTTCAATTCTATACGCCTGTATGCTTATATTCTATATGCCTGTCTATACATTTTTTATGTATGGCAACTTGTGCCTTTCTCATAAAATCTTTACATAAATCATATTGTAAATACCTTTCTGCTTGCATCTTCAAAGAACAGTTTTTCTATTCATGGATTTAAAAGTTCTTTTTTTCAAAAACATATACGTAAAAGGTTTTGAATAATTGAACATCGTCGGTTGATAACATCATACCTCAAATTGACCTCAAATTGTTGGAATTAACGTGTTTGTGACAACTCTTCCTCTGTTGAATGAAGGTTTCATTAAATAAAATTGACACTTCCCCCGTATATCCAGTGCACATATTTTCTTTAGGGAATCACATGAACTATTATATCTCTTTCCTCCAATTCATCTTTTTCTAACATTATCTACTTCAATCACCACTCTTTGGAGCCTTTCCTGACCTGCTATAATGTTATTTTTCTAAATATACAAGAATCTTATAAACATGATTACAAGGTCACTTAGGTACGCTCTTTGATATATGTGGTATATTTCTTAATAGTTTAAAATCATTTTAAGATAGTGTTTCTAGTGGTGATTTAAGTACCTCTAAGTGTATTCGAACTCTTATTCAAGCTGTATACTTTGATGTATGTGGTACATTTCTTAATATGATTTAAAAACATTTTAAGATTGTGTTTCTTAAGGTGGTCTAAGTATGCTTGTTTATTAGAGCTCTTATTCAAGCTATATGGCATTTATACAATTTATTTTATATTTTTGTAAAAACATTTCATTCTGTACCTTTATTCTATTTCATTATATGATTTATCTACACCAAGCAAAATAATGGCACCTTCTCATGTTTGATACTTTATGGTGCCTTCCTATTTTGAAATCCTTCTTATCCACAATGCATATTTTTGTATGTTCATTTAACCTCTTGTTTTTTCTGATTTCATTTTTGCCACGGCTATACAACATGTGAGATGTAAGGGAAACAACTTTTTCAGAATTAATTTTTAGTTATTCTTTTCATGTCCTTACGTTATGGATGGATAATTTAGTACATTGTCTTTATGGTGCCCCCATCCCCATCTTTCCTTGCAACTTTATTTCCATTTGTGGACAATAGAAATGGTGATCTTCAAGTCTCATGTGGAGGGCGTTTTGTTGGATTCTGAAAGTGTAAGATGTGTATATGTAACAAGTCCTGTTACCCACCACTTGTGGGTAGTGTATATAGGAGAAATTTTTCTCCTAGATGGTCCTCAATCGGTAGCCAACAACCCCTTGCAGCGACCAGATAGCTCAATGTGCCGTTGTTTCTGTCACCGCCACCTGAGCCAACTATGTGGCCTCTCAACTACTTGTCATGATTGTATGTTTGAAGGTGGGCCTCCCGATCCCGAAGGTATGGCTTTCCATTGATATAGTTGATTAATTTTCCTTATCATGGGCACTTTGGGGCATGGATTGGTGGGGGGGATTCGGTGGAAAGAGTGGGTTTGGTTTGTATTTTTGTCTTCACTCCCTAATTCCGTGGTTACCTTTGTATAATTGTCTCGTGGGATCAACTCTACTGAGCATTGGCTTTAGGGTTGGCACTACATGGGGAAATCCCGATTTTGGTTGTGTGGTCTTGCTTCATGATATCACCTACATCACTTTCCTTCCACTCATTTTATCCCCATTCGTCTATTTTCTGTCTGGGTCCACATGTGTCCATTGGGTCCACATAGGGTTAGCCTTCCCCTCCCCTACTCCACACCTTGGATCGGGCTTGGAATTATACCTTGAAGGTTGATACAACTAAAAAGAAAAGAAAATGCACAATTTGGCCACTCTCAATCATAAATGTACCATAAGATGCAAAAGATGGCCATGACATACAAATTTAGCACGTGGGCAAAAGACAAACATGAGTTCTACCCCTTATCTATAACCATCGCCCTGGTTCCTATGGGCCCTAGATGAGCCCCCTTTATCATTACGGAATCCATGATTGTCCCAACCCCAGGTGGGCGATGAACTGCCCCACCTTAAGGGGGTATCCAATGCTATATATTACACATCATGCTCTCATCCCCTGGAGCCTCGAGCAGTTATGAAGAAAAATCAATAAAAGAGAAGTTTTATGAAGAAGGGTGGAAAAAAAGGCCGAGGTAACTCATGTACCGTGATTTTCTCTCTCCTACACTCACACAAGTGTGGGATCCCTTATTGTAGCTACCCATGAACACATGTGGTCTGAATGATTTCCCTTGATCCTCTATCTGTTCCATTATTATATCATTGCCACCCACCATTTGAAGGATGTACCATGGACATGTCACAGCCTTTAGAGGTTGAAACCACCTAATAGGGTCTTTAATTAGCCCCCAATTGAGCTTGGAGACACTTGTACATACCAAAGACCATTATGGAAAGGTATGCCACCATGGAGTTGGGATTGGAATTATACCCTGAAGGTTGATATAGCTAAAAAGAAAAGAAAAGGCACACTTTGGCTACTTTCAATAGGGGATGTACCATAAGATGCAAAACATGGCCAGGACATACAAATTTAGCACTTGGGCAAAAGACAAACATGAGCTCTACCCCTTATCCATAGCCATCACCATGGTTCCTATGGGCCCTAGATGAGTCCCCTTTATCATTATGGAATCCATGATTGTCCCAACCCTGGTGGGCAATGAATCACCCCACCTTAAAGGGTATCCAATGCTACATATTACACATCATGCTCTCACCTCCTGGAGCCTGAGTAATTATGAAGAAAAATCACTAAGAGACAAAAGTCTTACGAAGAAGGATGGAAAGACAAAGGCCGGGGTGACTCATGTACCACGATTTGCTCCCTCCTACACTCTCATACCAAGTGTGGGCTTCCCTTATTGTAGCTACCCGTTAACCATGACATGTGGTTTGAATGATTTCCCCTGATCCTCTCTCTGTTCCATTATTATATCATTGACACCCACCATTTGAAGGATGTACCATGGACATATCACCCCCTTTAGAGGTTGAAACCACCTAATAGGGTTTTTGGTTAACCCCCAATTGAGCTTGGAGATAGTTGTACATACCAAAACCCATTATGGAAGGGCATGCCACCATGGAGTGCTCCATTGATCAAATGACTTGTAAGTTTTATTACTTGATTATTCTAATGACTCGTTGTATTGGAGGGCAAGGGGATGCATTGGATCTTATGCAGGATCACAAGTGGGTCTTCATTTGGGGTTTGGTCTCCCTATACGTGGTCCTAGCCCTCTAAAGGGTCACATTGGCATTTGTAGGGTGAACGTTGAGAGCCATGGAACCCCAGCATAGCAAAGATTATTTCATGGATTCTTAGTGACACTCGTGGATTGCTCGTGTTCCACCTTCTAGATGAGGACAATGCACCTGGTTCACCATGCCTCGTTGACTCCACACTTGCACCATGCACTTGACAGATGTTCAAGGATCTAGAGGATCACTCCTGTTGCAGAGGGAGGGCTTATGTCATCATTCTAGCCCTTGCAGATGATTCACAGGCATTTTGGATCCATTTGGAGACCCATGAGGATGTCATTGTGCCTCCACACCCACTTGGGAGCACCATAGGTTCTTGCTTGGAAAACAAGGGGCCACCCCTCGTCCACTATGTTTGGAGTCCATTTCTACATCATGATACCTCTTGGACTTCATTAGGCTTCCTCGAAGGCCCAATGCCTCACTTTATTGATCATTCGACCCTTTTGAGAGGCTTATTCTTGTATTATTGAGCTACTTGGTGGGCTTGTCACCAAAAATATTGTTATTATGCACATTATTTTATTTTAGGGGCTCAATCAAGCAAACTTAGCTAAATCGAATTCATTAGAGAGTGTATAAATAGAAGTGTGATGATTCATTTTTATCGTCACTTGGATTGGGTTCTTATCTCTTGTGAGATTTTTGCTATCCCTCTTGGAGGAAGATTTGGGGATGTAATGGATGAACTTTGATTTTTGGATATTTCTCTCTTGTCTTGGAGCCTTCATTATTGGCTTAATTTTGGTGATTGGATATACTCTTTGCACATGTAAGTAATCTTTTCATGATTATTATTATTTGCTTTAATACATTGATGTTCTTGGGATTTTCACTATACTAGATATGCAATTCGCTGCTTTTGTTACGTGAAATTGAAATTTAGTCTTTTGTAGTGTTGCATCATCTCATGTATGAAAGGGTGAATGTTCTTAGTGTTTCTATTAAACATATATTGATAAGTCATCAATCATTGCAAATTCAAGTATAAATTCTTCTAGCAGTTGCTCTCATGACCTAATTGCCATTCGAAGTTGTCTAGAAAGCTCCTTGAGTGGGTGTAGTTCCTCTAGATCATAAATTTCATATTGACTCCATCTTCCCCAAAGGATAAGACATTGATTCTTCCATAGGTGATCAATTTCAAAACTTATTTTTCTCACCTTCTCCTCTTTTTCTAGGCCTAACCTCCATAGGTCACCTAGGGCATCACTTTCTCATGATTTAGCCATCAAAAGAATTCGATCTCTTTCCCACAACTGAAATGGTGTGTCCTCTAGAAGCCCTGCAAATTTGAAGCAATTTCGATGATGGGATCGAGATATTTTAAGCCGTAGCTCGAAGATTGATTCTTGCCCTTGGTTTCCCATTGGCTAGTAACCTCATTAGGATCATAACATTAAATTATCACGAGAATATTCTTTCTTTGATCCTCTTCCCTTCCCTAATTAGGTCAAGTACATCCTTGGTTGATCAACTCCATATCCTTGACCTAACTGTGGGCCCACTTGGTCTTTTGTGGTCCCACAACTTGTTGACCCCAATTTCACAAAGATCATTCAAAAACCAAGTATCCATAAGGCTTTATGAGACTAGGGGTTGCCGTGATAAGACATATTTTCAAACCCTAACCTCAAAAGCCCTCTTAGCATTTCCTAGAGAGTTCATCACCTTGCTTCCAAAGCAAGCAGGCCATACAATTGAGTCTCTCTTGTGACTAGGCCTTAGGAATCATCCCTTATCTCTCCATTGGTCCATTCATCTTGTGATTCCTCATATAATGAGTCCCCTCCCATCGGTGAAAGTTTGTAAAGAGCAGAGGGCCTTAGCTGAGGTGACAGTGGGCTATCGCTCCATTGTTGCCCTAAATTTAGTAGTTTCCTTATAGGATCCCCTCCTAGTTTGAGCAGTAACAAATCCTTAGGTACAAATTTTGAACGAGGATGTACCATGTTCATATTTTCTAAAGTGGCTTGTAAATATTTATTGGTTATTTATTTGCTAGCAACCAATTATATGTTTTTTCATTTTCCATGTTTTAGATGTTCTTAAGGTATATCTCGCATATAATTTTATATCCCCAGTGTATCGTGCTTCTTCATTCTCCATGCCTTAACGTACTATATCTAAAAATATGTTACAACAAAGTTAAGCTAAATGTGTAGTATAATTTTAAGAAGATTATTATGTAATAATGAAAGTCACACACTTTGCCAAGGACATGACATACCATACATGTATTTATATGTACGTCCGATGTAATTTATGATGGATCAAAAAACTACACACACAATTGGTATCAAAATGTTCCATTTCTTGGAAATTCCAGATATATGATTGTTACTTTTAATAGAGAATGTTGTAAAAGTTATTGCTTTAAAGAATTACATGTTTACATGTGAAAACCAGATATATGATTGCCCCTTTTAATTGACAATGTTGTAAAAATTTATTGCTTTGAATTAGTTAACCTCTCACTGCACGTGGGAGCCAAATATATGAGAATGCACACTTTACCATATTATCATGTATCATATATCTAGAATTTTGAAGCAATTTTGACAGTGGGATCTTAAGATATTCCCTTGTCCTCCAACATTCTTTCAACATCTTGTCCACTCCCATTCCATTCTCCCACATACTTTTGCATTCATTCTCGCATCTAGCTTGTCCTCATGACCTATCCACTGCACATACCCTCTCCACTATTGCACACTCTTCATACTCGCCCTTAGCTCTTCTACTTTGCATCTCTTCATTCTCACTCTTGCTGCTAATCCACACTCATTTGAGCTCCTTTCATTCTCACTTTTGTTGCTAATTCATCATGTCTCCATCATTATCTCATCTAGGCACACCCTACTACACCCCCTACACCATATGTAGGTTGTATGCCATCCTCTCCACAATTTTGTATGCCATATGCCATAAGGCCATAAATTTGTATGTCCCATTGAATATTCTTTGTAATTATCATTGAAGTAAAGAGAAAATTCCAAAAATTCCTCCAGGGATACGAGAAATCTAAGCATTATGTCACCTACTAAAGACTTCAATAGTGAACTAAAATAATTATAAGATTCAATAACAAATATGTCCAACAAGTTTATGGATCAATAGATATAAAATTATTTAAGGATTAAGTGAATGGGATATTCAACAGGCTAGGTGGTTTTGATACAAGTATTTTTAACACACTAGCTAAGAAAATATGATAAAATGGATGATATTTCCAAAAGATGTGAAGCTATGGAAAGCAAGGTGAGTAGGAACACGAACAAGGGATTGAGTAGCCCAAATTCACAATCTTCTTTTCCAATTTCAACCTTTCATGTAATCTTTGATCCTTTAATGGATTTACAAACAAACTAAAAATTATTGTACCTAGATTTGATTGGGAGGATGGCAAAGAGATCAAAAGATGGATAAATCAACTTGAGCTCTGTTTTCAGTTGCACCAGATGTATGACGATGAAGAAAAATAAATTTCGTTTCATTTCACCTAG
This sequence comes from Pinus tabuliformis, assembly GCA_031772625.1. Lineage (NCBI taxonomy): Eukaryota > Viridiplantae > Streptophyta > Pinopsida > Pinales > Pinaceae > Pinus > Pinus tabuliformis. The sequence continues at coordinate 1,019,548,523 of CM062817.1, forward strand.
ATGGAACAACATGCAATTGGTTTTCTTGGGTAGCACTCAAAAGCCTAGTCAAGAAATCGGGATACATTCAACTATCATTTTTTCAAGAAGTTTCAAACACCCACAAAATATAGTTTTCTCTAGACTCTATTACCATATTTGGGTTTGGTCGAAGAGTTTTAGCTATTTACATATGTTAGCCACTGGCATTCTTGAACTACCAAATGGTTCTCTCTTAAAAATATCCATATCAGGATTGAGAGAAAACGTAAGGAATGAACTCAAATAATATAAGCAAGCATGCCTAAAGGCCATAATTGTTGAAAAATGAACATCCCCACAAGAAGTTACTTGGTCTCATTCCAAGGATCCGAGTAGTGTATTCCCCATACTAAAATAAATTTACCATTTTAACAAAGGAGATAAAAAATGGTGCTTTAGATGTCATGCTCTCAATTGGATGTTAGACCACAATGCAAAGAAAATAAATTATATGTAAGTGATAGTAACAAGGAGATAGGAAATTTGTATTTAACTAACACAAATTTAAAAAAAATTAAGTTGAAAGTTTAAAAATGCTATAGAATTTAATTATTCACATTCCACGCCAACACTTGTTGTCATCTAATAGATAGTGGGAGTTCTCATAATTTCATTGAATGCATGGAGAAATGCCATAAGGTTAGATTATTAGTTAATGATTACCAATTACGATCCCCAATATATGCCATGGAAATAAGCGGAGTGGATGTATTAGGTGCCCAATGGTTGTCCATTATTGGTATAGTTGTCAATATTAGGAAGATTATCAATTTTAGAAAGATTATTATGTAATAATGATAAGTTACTCCCTTTGTCAAAGACATGATGCATCATCACTACATGCAATTTTCTTTTTCTTAACCAAAAAAGCTTTGTCAAAAACGCATCAAAATACTTCCCCATGATCCATGGAACCTAAGTAGGGTAAACTGTTGACCCTTCCAATCGGGGCCTAACCCAAAGAAGCAATAGAGTCGAACCCCCAATCTTAGAGAGAATATGCACGTCTAACATTAAACCCAATTGAGTGTGTGTGTGTGTGTAATCAATCAAGGTATCCTTCATTAGACATTTTGAATTGTATATCTTGCAAATAATTAAGTCCTCAATTTGTCTTGTTTTTCATTAATATCTTGTTTACTTCTATTTGATCTAATGAACATCATTTCTTGTTCAATCTTTATGTAAATTGAAAAGCATCATTTTTTTTTGCTTAACTCTCTATTATTAAAATTATCTTATAATCCATGGGGTGTAGAATAGAAGATGATAGGGCGTTTTGTTAAGGCACTCCATGGTCGAAAATGTCACTGGTTCGAAACTTTTGTGGGCAAAAATCTAGTCATGTTAAGGGCTAGTGTGGCCCAAGTTGGGTGCAATCCCCAAGTGATTACAATGACTTAGATGCAACTAGGTCACAACTACTGATGCCACAGGTTAGGCATGCTAATCATCTCAGACCTTACATTACCTAAAAAAATAAAAAATTATCTTATAAATTTTAATAAAGAATGAGCCACTTTTGTAACGGTTGTTCTTAGAAGTTATTGTTTCAAATTAGTTAACCTTTACTCATGAATAGCATGTGGAAGCCATATATATGATTGTCACTTTTAATAGAGATTGAATTACTTCTAGTAGACATCATTTCTTATTCAAGCTCTATGTGAATTAAAAAACACCATTTTCATTTAATTTAGCTCCCTACTATCAAAATTCCCTTGATCACTTTTAATAGAGAATGGACCAAGAATGGACCACTTTTGCAAATTTTTGTCAGAAATAACTACTTCAAATTAGTTAATATCTACTAATGACAATCGTGCAATTCTAATTTACATGTGAAAACCATATATGTTTACCACTTTTAATAAAAAATACTGTAAAAAGTTATTGCCATAAAGAATTACATGTGAAAACCAGTTATATGATTGCAACTTTTAATAGAAAATGTTGTAAAATTTTATTGCTTTAAACTAGTTAACCTCTAACTGCTAAATATATGAGAATGCACACGTTACCATATTATACATGTTCCCAAGTTTCAACATGCTTGTTCCTTTTCGTTTGTGATTCAAAACAAGTGTGTTAATTCATTGTCGACATAGCCCATTTTCTAGAAGAGCCCCTAGTCACGTGTGCTAGGCAGATACAACACCATCTCTAAAATAGAACATAATTGTTGTGACTTGGGGCATGCTTGCACATGAACCAGAGTGATTGTAATGCTTTCATGGAGGTCCTCAATATAAAATTCTAATTCACTTCATGTTCATAACAAAATTTATTAATTATTCTTTCACCACCATTGCACATGTCAATATGTATATCTTAAATGGAGGTTAAACAAATGAAGGTGTTAGCTTTTTATTTGGAAAGTTGAAATGTTTAAGATTCTCTCTCGCCATGTTAGAGTGGTTTGTTGTACTATATTAATGTGGAGTATGCCAAAAGATACAAAAAAACTTGTGAAATTGTATGGAGATTGTGTTGACAGGCGGAAAATTCCTCTTTTAACGAGTGAATATTTGCTTGATCAGAGTCCTAATTAGACTCTTTTGTTTAAGTAGTCGTATACCCTCCGGAAAGATTTGCTTGATCAGAGTCCTAATTAGACTCTTTTGTTTAAGTAGTCGTATACCTCCGGAAAGAAGGACCGGTTGCCTATGTTATCTAAAACTACAAATAAATTATGTAAAAATTATATATATATATATATATATGAACACAATCTTATTATACTATATGATCAATATAAATAACAGAAATTAAAGGATTTAAATGAGCATAATACCATGTCAAATATCATGTGATTTAAAATCCTAATTGAATATTGAATCCATAAAATTGAACATATGAGTTTTGGTTGAAGTTTTATGGAAAAACTTCAGAAAATATACTTTCAAGTTTTCATCCTATTAAAACAGATTTTTTGGTATTTTCTGAAATATAAATATATATATAGATATGCATGTAATATCTAACGGAAATAAATGACAAATTATATCTCGCAAACAAGAGAAAATATACCTATTCTTTGAACATTCGATCTCAATGATCAACCAATAATGAAAACATTAACAATTTTTTAATCCCTGATGATAAAAGATTGTATGTAACAAGTCACAAGAAATATTAAGCAAAATAATCAAACATTCATTCAAAATCAAATAGCAAAGTTATAGAGCAATACCAAAGACATCCATTAAGCAATTAAAATGATGTCCTGACATAAGCCTAATAGCTTATCAAACATCAAAACTAAAAATGGTCTTCAAAAAGTTGTTACTTCAAAACTGATTCAAAATTACATGTCTGTAAATACTAATAGGAAATAAGATAAGTTCTGAAACAAGAAAATCAACATATTTTCTAAAAGTAAATATCTAACTCTAAAAATATAAATTCAATCTTTGTTCAGCGGATATCTGCCTAAGAAATAGGCAATCAATCAACCCTTGGAAAATTTTCTTTTTCTTCTAATATTTGATTTCAAATTTAGAAGTTAGCTTGATTTGTTCAAAAGGCAGTTGTAGAAATTTATGGAAAATTTTTTGTTCCCACACTTTAATCCTTTTGATCTCTACCTGATCCTTTGTGATAAGATCCTATGTTGGTTGCTTTCATTCTCTTGGAACGGTTTCCGTCAGTGGTTTGGAACTTGACAAATCATATTCTTCTATAAAGTATGTGCCTTTCTCCCAGATTATTCAGCACTGTCCTTGTGTTGTTTTTATCCATTTTTGATCTCTACCTGATCCTTTGTGATAAGATACTATGTTGGTTGCTTTCATTCTCTTGGAACGGTTTCCGTCAGTGGTTTGGAACTTGACAAATCATATTCTTCTATAAAGTGTGCCTTTCTCCCAGATTATTAAACACCGTTCTTGTGTTGTTTTTATCCATTTTTTGATTTCTTTGGCTTCATCTTCCCTACGGCTTAAAGATGCAATCATCAATCTCATATCTGTCTTTGAAACTATTCGAATTTCATCAGATTGAAATTCTTTTTCCAAATCCATAATAGACAAAAAAAAATTGTTCTTGATGGATTTGTCCTTTTCTATTAATGAATCAATCTGTTGATTTAAGTCTATAATTTCTTTATAAAAACTTGACTGATTTTTCCTTAATATTAGACAAATCTGTAAAACTTTCTCTCTAAAGACTTCCAAACTCTGTGTAGCTTCTTGATTATGACTAAGTTTATTCTTAAGAGATCCAATTTGCTCTTTCAAGGCTGCACTCATGACTTCAGAATTGCTTTCAGATTCTTTCAAAATTTGAGTTTGGTCCTCGTGCAATTTTCTTAATTCCCAAATGTACTGTTCATGCTTTGAATTCATCTCCTTTAATTTTTATTTATTTATTTTAATTTTTATTTATTTATTTATTTATTATTATTATTATTATTATTATTTTTTTTTTCTGAAAATTCTTCTGTAGATTTTCTCTTTCTACAACAAATCTTTGAATTAAAATGCATAATATTTCTGCCAATTCTCTTCATTAAACAATTCATTTTTCTCCAATTTCTTCTCTAAGACTTCAATTTTGTTAACACTGCTATTATATGAATTTGCAATCTCATTCAAAAGATATTGGTTATAATTAACAAAAGTTCCTAGAGCCTTAGAGGATTCTTGAGCTTTTTCTTTCACATCTCCATGTGCCTGCCAACTAAATTCGGAAATAGTCTCCAAAGCATCATGTTTCCTTTTCTTTGTTCTCCTAACAACTCATTTTGTTTCAGTATTGAAATAATAATCTGTTAAAGAAGGAACTATATCTGGAAGTGCCTCGAACTTAGAAACTGGTTTAAAAAAATGATTCCCAAGGAATCTTGGTAGAAATGGGTGTCACTGATGTCTGAGGGGATGTAGTAGAGACAATATCCATTTTTGGATGTGATTCCAATTTATCCTCATTCTTCTTGGTGGTGGTTTCACTAGATACTTGTTTGTCTTTCTCCTCATCTACCTCCATTTCTTTGGCTACTGTGGTCTCTGGTTCCTTATGTTCTATCTCTTCTGGGGAATTAATTACAATAACTTCTTGTCCATTTGTTTTTTCCTTTTCTGTTGTTTCTGATGTTTCTTACTTCTCCTTTGGAATTTCCACTACTGTCCTCAACTTCATTACTAGTTACAATAAAATCTTTCTGTTTTTCAATTTCAACCCTTTGTTCCTTTTGAAAAACAATAGAAGGATCTGAAGTGATTTGGTTGAAACTAAGCTGAAAAAATTGAGAAGGCTTTAACTGTTCAAATGAATTGCTGAGATGGAGACCCTTTTATTTTAGGAATTTTTCCAACAGTTTTTTCTTAAACTTTTGCAATTGGTCTCTTGTTTCACTATTTAAGAGTTTGTCTCTTTCAACATCAATATCTATAAAAATTTCGTCAAAAGGGCGTTCCTGATGAGTAAAATTTTTCATGTAGTTGTCTGCTATATAATGACTGCTAATAATTCCATTAGGATCATAGTCATAATGATGCAAAGAAAATAACCAAACTTTTTGAAGCTCTTCATCTTCTTTGAATTCATGCCCTCTGTCTCGAATATTTATGTCGCCAAACTTGATTGGAAAACTAGGCCATATTTTCTTTTGCAGTTTACTCAATTTTTTGGCTTGGCTATTTAATACAACTTTATTAGCAACTTATATCAAAGAAAGCATTTTTGGGATATATCGGGGCAGAAGGTGGGGACCAACCTCACTTCCAAAAACTCTGACATACGAAAATAATTCCTCCACAAACCAATCACCAATTGACTCTAGGCCTTCTCTTAAAATTTGACTAATTATGGGAGGTATTTTTCCAAACATGATTTCATGGAAAGGAATCAAAACATAATGACAAATACCATAAAAATGGTATTTAAAATTAGAATGGGATGGGAAACTGATGATCAAACATATAGTTCCATTTCATGAGCGGGAATGGAACCGAGGCAATGATAACATCAAATAAGCAGACTTGCAGAAAATATGTTTGTAGCCAGGGGGAGATGATAATGACAACTTTAATGAATTTGTGATATTTTGTGACAAGATTTCAAACCATTCTAGATGTTTCCTCTCATTTAAAATGCTATGGATTATTGGAATCCATTTGATTCTTGTTCCCCATATAATTTGGTTAGCATTTTGATAAGAAATCTTATGGGTTTCTTAAAAATAGCTATGTGATATTGCTTATTTGCTCTGAGCCTGAAACCTTGATTTTCTTCCCTTAACCAATCTTCAATCACTCTGTCATAACTCTCTCCACATTTCTTGAAGACATTGCTTTGAAAGTTCTTAAGGAAATCAACATTAAGGTGGATTTCTAGGGGACTGAGTTTATAGATAGCCGATAAGACTTCAACTTTCCATGAGGCTATGGAAATTTGTTGATGATATGATATTGTTCGGGTTTTAATATCAACTTAAGAGAAAAACCACGAAACCATGTCATAATAAGGAAACATTCTAGCCCTAACTGCTACTTTATGTAACTCTGTTGGTTTGATTGCTTCAAACTAATTGTTATTTTTTTGAGAAGATCTTGTGTTGTTTAACCATTCTCTTTCTTGAAAGAAACCAAAAATTTCCTCGTAGCTCATCGTACTTGCGTTTTGTGTTTTGTAAGTTGAGTCTGAGATGAGGAACGAGTTGAAGCCGACTTCCTCTAGTACCAGGCTCTCCATTTCTTTAAGTTTCTCCCTTATTTGCTCCATTTGTTGCTTTGCTGTTAGAGATTTTCCATTTTTCCCCATTTTATGACATGTGAAAAAAACAGAGCATATATAAGCTTTCCTTATTTAGAATTTGAAAATTGAATTTAGGAATTTGTATAATATCATCCTGCTTACACAAAATTTATGAAAATGGTATCACATTTCCTTAATTCAATCTTTCTCCAAACTAGGCTTACGGGAACAACATGCAGGCATAATACTCTAAAAAATTAAGAATTTTGATTAGAAATACGAGAAAAGTGTGAATTAACATGTTCATTAATTTCTCGTAGAGAAAGCCAACTATTTTCTTTTCATGAATCGAGAAAGGATTAGAAAAATTAAATGATGATTTAACAAACAAATTAATTAAACGTGAAACGAAGAAATTTTTTAAAATTTTATTTCAAAAAGCGAGTTGCATGCAAATCAAGAAAATCCAATATTTTATTTGCATAGTCAGAAAGTCAGAAAGTGAGGAGGTCAGGCGATCAAATGATTTGTTCCATTTATTGTTGCTTTATTTCATCCAAACTTTGACTACACTATAGTAGGGTTTTGTCTTGAAGATGGGGATAATATTTACATAGGTAATTTGTAGCTGGCCACCTGTTAGTCGGGTGATCAGATGGTTGGGTAGTCGGGTAGTAAGGCATTTATTTACAAAAACCTTTATAAATCCGACTTCTAACCTAAAACTTCAATTTTTTTTTGGTTTTTTATGAAAAACAAAAAATTGTTTAGGGTCTTTTGTTTTTATTTATTATTCATTTTTCTTATGTATAAAATAAAAAAAGGATGCTGTAAACCTGAAAATAAATGGCGACACACTGGAAGAAGCAATTATCTGTCAAGTTAAAATTTATACTTTAAAATAAAATAAAATTTTCAGATTTGTTAGATCTGATACTTCTGTGATCCAAAAGACATTCATCTATAATATGGATCACAAAATAAATTCATTGTAATAAGAGTCAAACAATGAATTTATTTGGTATTTCTTAAAACTTTATAATTCAATCATCATCTGAAATTTTAAACACTAATTTTAGGATTTTAATATTGTCAAAGTATTTTATGCTTTGCGTTATAATCATCTCTCTTTGAAACTTTAAATTTCTTCACTTTTTGTGAATGCAAATATCCCTTTTATTTGGATTACAAACATGGATCTGTTGCTAGCAAGCATTCATAGCTCTGATGGGTTTGTTCATTCTCCTTTTAATGTAAAACTTCATGTTTTCACTTTTTGGTTTATGATTGATTTTGAAATTTATCACATGTAGCTAAGTGACAGAAGCAAAGTTTTTTAAAGAGTTGCTTTGATAGAAAATACTTTGATGTATTAAAATAAACTCAAACTCTGTATTATATTATTCATCTTTTGGTTTATTTCTTTAAATTATTTGAAGATGATGAAAATCTCATAACATAAAACAACCAATTTAATCATTTTCCATACTATCAAGAGTTTAAACAAAAGTTAAAATAACATCAAGTATTTCTATATTTGTCATATTTTGAGAATACTTTGTCCTTAAACTTTAGCATATTTTATTAAAACATAAGATAATATATGGTAAAAATATGCTTCTTGAAGTATGCGATCACAATTGTAATTCTACAACTAAAGAAATAAATTTAAAGAAGGAATAGGTATACAAATTCGAAGGAATGTGAATAGGAATTTCAGCCATCAGACATTCGTGATTTTTCAGCCTTACCAATATCTGAGCCACTATCACTACCCAGTCTCCACAAATGACATATCCTCTTTAACAAATTTCCCAATATAATTTCCAATAGCTTTCAGTCGGTCCAGCTCACAGAATCCACTAGGAAGACACGATAGGCATACCTAGACCAATTCCTCAAAAACCTTAGCCCTCTTGGCATCAAATAGTGCAGACCACCTTGAGAAACACACAGGCACCTCGACCATCTGCTACTTCATATTAATCACCCATTTTGCATCATCTTTGGTTTGCATGAAGAAAGAAAACCAACCTTTTTCCAGCCTCTGAACCCTAGGGGCATATGAAACCTTAGAACCCCAGTTCTCCTTAATCGAGTCCCTAAGAAAAGGGACCCACAAATGTCTACCATGAGCCCGACCTACAACAACCAATTCTTAATATTCCACCAACTTGGACATAGGCACATCCTCCCTGAAAATTAACCCTTCACCACATTCTTTAATCTGCACTGCAATGAATTTATGCTTCTTATGTCCCTCCAGCTTGGTAGCCTCGAACCTATATTTCAAAATTGACTCTGGTCCTAAAGTCAAAAGTAGTCATTAATCTAGATAGCCGTTGGAGGCTCTGCTTAGACTATTTAACATGCTAAGCTAGATATGTCTCTTCAACTTGTCCTGACGATGAACCACAGTTGTTGGTTCGAAATGCGTCGACAAATCATTTATCTTGTGATTTTGGCCGAAGAATTTCTCTTAAACTTGATATGGATCACAAGAGCCTCAATTCAATGATTGTAAACCCCCCAAGCTAGGGAGAGAAAATGCAGCACAACCAACCTCCACACTCGAACCAATCATACAATTTCTTGATGCCTCACAAATAGAAGGACAAGTAGCATTCACCTCCACCACCCGTGCATGCCCAACTAATGAAGACTCCCCAGAACACTTCCCTCCACAGATATCATATGAGACAATAGTATCAACTGGAAAATGCTCCAGATCCTCATATACATTGACTGATTTAGAGGTTTGTTCCACTACCAACCCTGCAAATGATTTTGCTCCAAAATCCCTTGCCCTTAAATTAAGAGAAGACCCTGTAACAACACATAACCTTGATTTCCCTTACAAGGATAAAAAAAGTCTAAGGGAGGTCCTAAATGTGAGGAATAACCAATACTGACAACAAAAGTCCCAAAACCCCCTGATACCCCCCAATTATTCCCCTAACTGACCATCAGAGAGTAACACCCCAGCCTGTGAAAACCTGTCCCTCCAATAGTCCTTCCACATCACTGGTAGCCCAACCCCATGGAAGCCACGTTTAGTTTCCCCTGTAAAAGACAGTCCCAAGGCTGTATCCCCACCCACCTTCATTGATTGAACCCTAGCCGCATCAAAAAATATGTCAATTGACTCCTATGGATCCGACGAGTAATTCCTTCAGGATCCTTCAATCAAAAGTTATATTATGAAGGTATACCATTTCGATGTTTCAAATGTCATACCTATGGCCATTCGGTTGATCAGTGTATGCTACAGTTTCATCCTAGGTTTGTGGGGGCAAATCCTGGGAGATGCAAAGTGGGTGTGTCGGGAGCTGCTCCAGTTGAGACAAGTGGTGGTGTTAGTCGGGATATGGAACATTTGGGGGTTTCATCGGAGAATAATACTCCTATTATTGATATGGAGGAGGTTTTGAAGGAGAGGGAGACTTCTTGCAGGGAGGAAGGGATGCATATTTTAGAGGAGTTGGTCACTTATGCTATTGTGAACGGTTCTCATGGTATGTATCCATCTGTTTCTATAGTTCATAGCTCATTGTCATGCAATAAATCTGTTAATATTTTTCCATATTTTGCATCAACTTTGTTTCTTCCCTCTCCGACAATGGTGAATTGTATCATTCAGTGTAATGAGCAATGTATCCCGACTCCAAGAGTTACATCTATGTTTTTGCTCTCGAGCAATTCTGAAGAACAATGTATTAGATACTCGTTGTTTAATCAGGTGATAATGGATAGTGATGGTATATGTTCTTCTTCTAGCCTGGGATTGGCCTCCTCCATACCTTTTTTCTCCAGGGGTAGGGGTAGGAAATCTCTACTTTCTCATGCATAGGCTCGGGCGAAATTGGATTTAGCTTATGGGGGACAGTCTTCTATTGAATGGGCACTTAGAGTAGTGAAACCCAGGATTGGGGTTTCCTGATGAAGCTTCTATCTTTTAATTGTCGTGGGTTGGCGAGCCCATAAAAAAAATCGTCACTTCGAAGACTGGTAATGGATACTAAGCCGAATATTATTTTCCTTCAAGAGACTTTGGGTATTGGTTCGTGGGTGAAGGCGACATTGGATTCATTACTCTGGGGTTGGAAATTTGAGGCTAATGATGTTTGTGGCTGATCTGGTGGCTTGGCGGTGGGTTGGCTTAATAGGACTTGTTGTGAGACCATATGGGGTTTTGAATCAGTTATGGGACTGGAATTTTTCTCGACGGAATTGGCTACCTCTCTGTTAGCTGTTAATGTATATGGTCCTTATATTGATCGGATCCCATTCTGGGAGAACCTGTTTCGTAAATCATTTTTAAAAAATAGGAAGGTGATCTTGGGTGGGGATTTGAATTTTACTCTAGGGGATTTTGAGGTGTGGGGTGAAAATGCTAATCCTGATGCACGTTATCCTTTCTTCATCAATCTAATGGACTCTCATGGGCTGGTGGATATTGAACCTATAAAATTGAATCCTACTTGGAGGAATCGTTGCTCGGGTGAGAATGTTATTGCTAAGCAATTGGATCGCTTTTGGTGGCTGAGGATGTTGCATAATCTTTGTTTTGTTTGAGGTAATGGGTGGTTTTTGGTGGGGAATCAGATCATAACCCAATTCTGTTGGAATGCAAAGGGTGGGGGAGGAAACCTCTGAGCCCATTCAAATTCAATGCTGAATGGCTGAAGGATGTGCACTTTGTTGATCTAGTTACAAAAAATTGGATTCCTTATTGTCACCATGGTGGTCATGCGGAGGTACAATTTGTGAATAATCTGAGGAAGATCAAGAAACTATCTATGGCTTGGGCTCATGATAAGAGATGTAAGGATTATTGCGTATTAAAATAAATAGTGTAGGACCTTTATTTTAATGGAGGGGAATGGTAGGGGTTTTCATTCGAAAGTGGATGAGTTGGAGGTAATAAGGCTTGAGCACAGAAGGAGGGTTCTACTGGCTGAGAAGTAGTCCATATGGTGTTTAAAAATCTGGGCCATTTCGATGCACAATGGTGATGAGAAGACAAAATTCTTCCAAGTAGTTGCTCGAGGCAAGAAAATAAATAATACAATATGGGAGCTAGTCGATGAGGCTAGGACTAGGCTTTCATCTTTTGAAGATCTTGCTCATTTGGGAGTGAAACATTTCAGTGATCTTTTCAAAGAGTAGGGGGGACATCCATTGGGGAAATTATATAGGTATCACAAATTTTCCCTAGTTTTGTGGAGGATAATGACAATGTGAAGCTGATGGCCAAGGTAACTATGGAGGCGCTGAAGACTGTTCTTGCATCCTTCCGAAAGGATAAGAGCCCTAGTCTAGATGGGTGGTCGGTCAAATTTTTTCTGGGCTTTATAGAGTTGATTAGAGTGGATCTCCTTTGGGTGATGGAGGAATCTCATTCAAAAGGATTTATTCACCCTCCTATGAATGCTACATTTATTGCATTGTTACTGAACGCTGATAATATGGGCACACTTGACAAGTATCGACCTATCTCACTATGTAATTCTTTATACATGATTATATCCAAGGTTATTGCACGACAACTAAAGGTGGTTCTTTCTGAGAGGATATCAGGGGAACAATTTGGTTTTTTGGCTGGAAGGCAAATTCATGAGGCTGTTGGGGTGGCACAAGAGGGTTTACACAATTTAAAGACTAGGGGTTTAAAAGGTGCCGTGATTAAACTGGATTGGTCAAAGCCCTATGATCGGTTCAATTAGATTTATCTCAGACTTATCTGTGAGCTTCATTCGTTGGGTAATGAGATGTGTGACCTCAGTATCATTTCCTGTGCTAATCAATGGGGTGACTTCTCCCCTTTTCACTCCGGGGAGGGGTCTTCGTCAGGGGTGTCCACTGTCCCCTCTACTGTTTTTGTTGGTGGTGGAAAGTTTGAGCCCTTTTCTAAAGCAAGCTAAAATATCTGGCAACTACAAAGGGGTCCCTATTTCTCAGGTTTTGTACGTATCCCATATTATGTTTATTGATGATATTTTGCTATTTTGTGTAAAAATTCTGTCTACAAATCCAGCTTTGTAGATCTGCTACAAGTTAACCCGATAATGCAATATAACCAAAGAAAAATACTTTAACTTACTTCTACAATCAATTTTCGGAAGCTTAAATGTTTGAGCAAGAATGAGTTAAACACATATAACCAGAAGAAGAATCAATGCACATGAAACACATAAAATACTCAGGGGAAAGCCTTAGCTAAAAATTCCACTATTTGTATTATCATACAAGGTGGAAATCTATCAGAATTACACAAAGCCTTAGCTCTCACAGCTAGCCAACTCTCAGTACAATCCTCCTAGATTCTCACAGGCAAACAAGGCTTCTCACAAACCTTCTCCTTTGCCCTCCAAGCCTCCTATTTCCTTGCACAGTTTCTCCTGGGTGATCCTCCTGTTACCAAGTGTAACATTGATCTCTCACACTGATCTCACGCCCTGTAAAACTGCGCAATCCTCAAGGAACATTATTCCTTCTACATGCATGAGTTTCCTTTATAGGAGAAAACATGCAATTGATAGTACACTGTCCTTGACATATAGCTCAACTAGGTCTTTCTCAGAATAGACATGCATGAGTTAATGATGAGAGAATCTTCAGTTATCTGGGGTACACTAGTTGAGTGCATGCACGCATCAACTGACTGATAACTCACAACTAGTTCCTCAAATAGTTTGGAACTAATTTAATTCAACTTAACTCAGTAAACTGAGTTAACTAATTACAACTCAAATATAACTCAATCTTATCTCCTTAATTAAGGGATAATCTCCTCAATTTAAGGGATAACTGTTGCATGACTTCATAAATACTTCTAACTTGAATTTCTCCAACTAATTAACTCAATATGAATTAATTAATTATTTTTCAAGCAACTAGTGAGACTAAATTCGAATTTTAATTCACAATTTTAATTCAAGGACAAATTAAAATTGGAATATTCTGGATTCTATTTTTATCATTTCTTGTTGCTATTTTCAACACTCCCTCTCAACAAGAAAGGAATTCAACTTGATCCTGATCGTGAACCTTTGGAATGCTATGCATGCAACACTTCTCTCTAGTGTTGTTGCTCCAGCAACTCCAGAAACAAAAAAACCATCCAACTTGAATCAATAAGATGCATCTGTCATCAAAATCTTTGACTGCTATTGCTTCTATAAACTAAAAACTTTGCGCTTCTGCTGACACTGCCTTTCTACACTATTTTCAATCCTTCTCTGCACTCTTAGGCATCTGACTACTCTAGCCTTTGTCACTTTGATCACTGACTGCATCAATCCCACTGATTCCTCCCGCTATTATGTACTTTGGGCTCTTGTAGCAAGGTACGATCCATGAGATAAAACCTCTCAATGGACCCTCCCAATTTCAGCCTTCTTGGGACTATCACTTCACATTACCCCACCTCACACTTGGAGGTATGGCTGCATATGATCCCTCTGCTAACTCTAGTTATGGCTCCTCTACAATTGTCTGAGACTTCTTCTAGGACTGCATGTTGAGAGGTAATTTACTCCCCGTCTCAACCACCAAGTCTCTAACATTTTCCTTTCTCCTCAAGGCTTTGCATGCATCTTGAACTTGAAGAGAATATAGGTTCTTAACTTGTGAACCAATCTGTTTCACCTGTCCCGTGGTGATGTGTCTAAGGAAAACCTTTCCCTTACTGAAGACAACAATGTAGCCTTTGTCCTCCAACATCGTGATCGATACCAAATTCTTCTTCAGTCCAGGCACATACTTCACATCTGCCAAGGTGATAAGATATCCATGCTCCATCTGAAAAGCAACTGTGCCCACTCCTGAAACACTATACCTTTCATCGTCACCCATCTCCATGCACATCTTGAGGTCTTTCTCCTCCAAGGTACTGAATAAACTTTTATCACCGATCATGTGGAATGAGGCTCCACTGTCAAGATATCAACGACAACCCATGATCGATGACACCATGCATGCGATGAGGGTGAAGTCCATCTCGAATTGAGAGGCCAATGCCTCACCTTTAGATCCTTCCGAGGATCCCTTCATGGACTTCTTCGATGGAAAATTAGTTGCATAATGATCCATTTCGTGACAATTTAAAGTGTCTCACTTTAGACTTGTCAACCTTCTTCCCTCCATGAGAAGAATTCGATTTGGAATGGGAATCCTTCCCCTTCCATTTCCTTGCCTTACTCGCTAAGGCCAAATCTTCTTCTTCATCATCCTTGTATGAAGAACCATCTTGAGTGCTCCTCTTGATCTCCTCCTGCATGAGATCTGACCACAGTCATTCCCAATCCGGCAGTTTCTCCCTTCCATTCACAGAGTCCTGGTAGCTATTCCAAATTTTTGGAAGCCCGAGGAGAGCGAGGCTCACCATATCATCATCGGCAGTAGTTATTCCCACACTACCAAGCTCATCTCAGTAGGTTGTGAGCTTGTTCAGATATGTGGAAATAGTATCGCCGTTCTCCATCTTGATTCTTAGAAGCTTATCCTTGAGCGCCAATTTCCTCTGGTCGCTACTGTTCTGGTAGAGGTCCTTCTATGTCTTCCACATTGAATATGGAGTATCCTTCCCATGGAGACTCGAGGAGATATGGTCTCGAACTCCCTCAAGGATGATCCGTCTCACCCTTTCCACACACTTCTTCCACTCAGCCAACTCTTGTGCATTAGTTGAATCTGGCTTTGTGATTTCTTGATCAATGAAATCCTTCAAGCCATTGTCTTATAATATAGCCTCCATGCGATCTTTCCATGCTATGTAATTCGAGCTTCCATCCAAGGCATACTCGAGTCTCAAGCCATAGAATGCCATTGACCAACCTGGAGTATGATATGAATTTGATTTGCACCCGCAACCCCGAACTTCAAACTTCGAATTCTCTTCTAAGTATACTGTTCACAGCTCTGATAACCTTTGCTTTGATACCATGTAAAAATTCTGTCTACAAATCCAGCTTTGTAGATTTTCTACAAGTTAACCCGATAATGCAATATAACCAAAGAAAAATACTTTAACTTACTTCTACAATCAATTTGCGGAAGCTTAAATGTTTGAGAAAGAACGAGCTGAACACATATAACCAAAAGAAGAATAAATGCACATGAAACACATAAAATACTCAGGGGAAAGCCTCAGCTAAAAACCCCACTATTTGTATTATCATACAAGGTGGAAATATATCAAAATTACACAAAGCCTTAGCTCTCACAGCTAGCTAGCTCTCAGTACAATCCTCCTGGATGCTCACAGGCAAACAAGGCTTCTCACAAACCTTCTTCTCTGCCCTCCAAGCCTCCTATTTCCTTGCGCAGTTTCTCTTGGGTGATCCTCATGTTACCAAGTGTAACATTGATCTCTCACACTGATCTCACACCCTGTAAAACTGCACAATCCTCAAGGAACCTTATTCCTTCTGCATGCATGAGTTTCCTTCATAGGAGAAAACATGCAAGTGATAGTACACCGTCCTTGACATTTAGCTCAACTGGGTCTTTCTCAGAATAGACATGCATGAGTTAATGATGAGATAAGCTTCAGTTATCTGGAGTACACTAGTTGAGTGCATGCATGCATCAATTGACTAATAACTCACAATTAGTTCCTCAAATAATTTGGGACTAATTTAACTGGACTTAACTCAATAAAATGAGTTAACTACTTGCAACTCAAATATAACTCAATCTTATCTCCTTAATTAAGGGATAATCTCCTTAATTTAAGGGATAACTGTTGCATGACTTCATAAATACTTCTAACTTGAATTTCTCCAACTAATTAACACAAGGTGAATTATTAATTATTTTTCAAGCAGCTGGCGAGACTAAATTCGAATTTTAATTCAAGGATAAATTAAAATTGGAATATTCTAGATTCTATTTTTATCATTTCTTGTTGCTATTTTCAACATTTTGTGATGGGTCATGTAGAGATGTTGATAAATTGTGTAGGGTGTTAGAGTTGTTTATGAAAGCTACTTGTATGGTTATTAACTTGGGTAAATCCTCCATTACTTGTTCCAATCTTGAGGCAATGAAAATTGAATATTTGTCTTCTAAGTGATTATTCTATATTGGATATTGATGAGGGCCTCAAGTATCTAGGGTTCTATTTGAAGCCCAATGATTATCTAAAAGCTGATTTGAAGTGGTTAGTTTCCAAGATTGAGAAGCGTTTGAAAGTATGGTGCCATCAGTGGTGTTGGGTTGTTAATATACCATTATTATTGTCACTTTTGAATGCTTATTCCACCCATTTCTACTATTCTTCATCACGTCATTTATCATAATTTATCATATAATTCTATTTTACAATGATTTATGCTCTTATGTAAAAATATTATTTATTCTCCTTTATTTCTAATAAATTGACGATTATGCATGATTTTATCAATGAAATTTTAATAAATTGGTTATAACATTATTCACAATTTTTAACCTCCAAGATAATTTCCAGATTGAAGATTTGATCATTAAAAGTGCCAACTCAGAAATGTGCTGGAATAAGAAGTGATAGATTTGCGGTTGCGATTATGAGCAAATGAAGATGAATCTAGAAAATCTAGAACACGGGTTTTGTCCAGAACAGACCAAATTAACTTTAATGAGGAACGTTTTTCCCAAATTCAGCGTGTATTGAGAGAAACGCAGGGTTCTTTGAGCACAATGTTTTCAGATTCGCTGTGTGGCCGTTTTCCAAATCTCAGCTGCAAAGCCAAATTCGCCTTGCTCTTGTTGAAAGATGGATGGAAATATATCTTCTTGTTGATCAATTGGTTGGAAAAAATCTAATTTTGTAATATAAATCATGTTGTAATTATCTCTGTTGTAACTTCTCTCTGATCTCTCTCTATTTAAATGAAAATAAAGATCAGAGAGGGGGATGGAAAAAATGATGGAGAATTGAGGATTTAGAATTACAGATTCAAGAATGATGATGGATAGGATAGAATAGGAGGAAAAGGAGATTGTTGCATTGCCATTGTAATTCTCAAAGCTTTAGCTGTTGTAATAATTTCACAGTTTGATGATGAATAAATAAAAGGGTTGTTGTTCACTCTTCTCATATGAAGTAGCCCTGCAGCATCTGCTGGCGGCTAAGGGCCTAGCCACTGGTGGATTATGCTGCTGCTATGTATTATATATTTCCAATTTTTGCCGTGTGATGGTTCGATTTAATTCTTATTTCTTTGAATCGTATTGCCTTACAGTTTCATGTTTTTGCAGCGAGCTGTTATAATATTTTATGAAATTGTTTTATTGCACAAGCTCAAATGTAAAGCTTTGTTGTTCATTTCAGACCTTGATATTCATTATAGACTGTTGGTTATTCGATTCCTTTAATTACAGTTTGATTTCCATTTACTTTGTTGTTCATTTCTGTTGATTAATTGCAATAGTTTGCTTTTAAAGAGTTTTCCTAGTTTACTTTCAATGGCAGCTTTAGTTCAATTTCTATTTCCTTTTAATTGCTTTAAAGAAGGATTGTCAACTGTAGAGAACATTGGTTATTGCTTCCTCATTTCCAGATTGATTGTCTTGTTCTAGTTTGATTTCAATTGCATCAATCTCTAGAGGAATGAGTTATTGCTACTGTATCCTCAATTGATGTTTCTGAGTGAATAGTTGGATTTCAGAGCATTTGAGTTTATGTTATTGTTAGATTTCTTTTTCAAGCATTCATTTACTTTTGGATTTTAAGCACTATACTGCAAAACATTACTCTTGAGTAAATAGCCGCCTCAGACTGAGTACACTCTTGAAATAAAAAGTCGTCCCTGGGTTGATAATTAATGTGAAGGTAATTAGGAGTTAAAAAAAACCTTTTTATCGCTCGACATTTTGCCGCCGTTTCCGGGTAGAGTGTAGCCATTTTTAAAAGAGTAGTGTGCATCCAATGAGTGTCTATTAGGAAGGAATTGGGTATTAAAAACGGAAGGTAATAACCTACGTATGGAGCATGTAAAAGCCCTGCTCCCCCGCCCGCTTTTCAGGACTGTTAAAGAACTTAGGGTAGAAATATATGTTTGAATTTTTGTGTGAATGGCTATGAAAAAAAATAGAAATTTTGAAAAATGAATCACATGATTTCACTCAAGTGGTGATGTAAGCACCACCCATTTCACTAACTAATTGAAAGAAACGACTTTTTTCATTTTTGCTGTTCCTTTTCCAAAGTAACGGCACTTGCGTTTTTGCTGTTCCTTTTCCAAAGGAGCGACACTTTTCATTTTTGCTGTTCCTTTTCCAAAGGTACGACATTTGCGTCTTTGCTGTTCCTTTTCCAAAGGAACGACACTTTTCATTTTTTTTGTTCATTTTCTAAAGGAACGACACTTGCGTTTTTAATGTTCATTTTCCAAAGGAATGAAACTTTTCATTTTTTCTGTTCCTTTTCTAAAGGAACGACACTTTTAATTTTTACTGTTCCTTTTTCCAAAGGAACGACATTTGCGTTTTCACACTTTTTTATGTGTATTTTTGCTTTTTGGTGTGCATTTCCTTTGCTGTTCCCTACAAGGAACACCACTTTTTTGAGTGTTTTTGCTGTTCCTTCAAAATAGAAACACTTTGGGAATATTTTTGAGAGCAACCCTTTCTTCCTCTTGTAGGATTATTCCTAGTTCATCTCAACCACATTTTACTGATTCCCCTTCATGGCATGAAGTACACTACTTTTATGAGGACAAGAATTATGGATTATTTTGAAGCGAGTTAATATCATTCACGTTATGATCTTTAATAGGACAACTCCTTGATGATAAAATCTTTTCAAAAGGGACACAATTATTTATATATTACTTTACTGCATTATTTTCTGCTGTACATGATTCAGATTGATCATCTTAATACCATGCTGGTTCCATCCTTCCTGGTTATAATCTTCTCTGTCTATAATAAATGAGATTATGGGTATATTTTTTTCTACTGACATGTTCAACTTCTTCCACCATCCCTGCTCTTAAGGAGTACTGAGCCTCCCTCTTTTTATCATAAAAATGTGTAATAACAACAAAATTTTGTTCGCAGATAGAGGATAGGGGGTCTCATTACGAGCCAACCTACCATGTTCATAAGGCTGTAACAAAGTGACGTTCCCATTATGGCCACCACACCAGGGTTATGATCCATTGGATAGCCAAATTATCCTTGGAACAAGAGGTCTCATCACGAGCCGGCCTGAACACTTTTGCTACATCCTAGTGAATGGTAGTGTGGTTATCTGGTTACCACGCTAGCACACTGATCTCTTCTATGGAATAGCATTGTAACTCTCCATTTATAAATTGAGGATCCTGGCTCATATGGGTTAAAAAGCAACCCTGCCGAGGCTATGGACGCCTGCTGGCAGCAGAGGCTCTGCTTATGGTATTGAAGTTATATTTTATCGTCAATTATCACTATAATACCCTTTTCTTACTCTTTCTTTTTATTAGAGAAGTTATTTCCTTAATTTTTTTCCCTGTTTTGAACCTTTATGCATGAGAAATTGTTTTATGATCAATCACATCATTTTCAGGTAGAATACCATCAGTAAAGCATCTTTTTTGCATATTGCTGTCCTTTTTCTTTTTTCATAACTTATCATCAATCCAAAGCGTCCTATCTCTTATTCATAACTATCTTTACACACTCTGCTGTCATTATAACCATAACTCCCACTGTCCTATCATTGATATGTGTACTCTGCTTCATTTACTGTTATATTGTTCATTCCCTTGCCTTTCTCTCAGCACAACACCTTTCATATGCTGTATGGTCATGGAATCCATTTTCCAATTGGAGGGGGGAATGTATGCATTATGGGCTAGCATGCGATATGATTAGTGTACTCTGTCATAACTTGTTGATTTGACAAAATATTACTGTTGCCTGTATACACAAGTTTTTCTGATTGAAATTTTTGCATACATCTTAATCTATTGCTATTCAAAACTAACACTATGGATTCAAGAACATTGTATGCAAAATAGTGCTTTGTTTACAGGAAAACAACAAGTATGGGCAGAATTCTATTCACAGCATGACCACACTATTGCAACTAACAGAAGAGGCTCGAGCAACTCGCAAACGTGAACAATTCTTCAGACATGATGTGCTTACCTGGATTCCACCTTTTGCATCACTTTCAGCACCAACTCTGCCTACATCAGCTTCAACAACTGTCAGTCCATATATGTCATTCCACATTTTTCTTTTTGGAGGTAAAACTTGAGGTAAAATAGCATAATTTTTTGATTTATTACGAATTTAGGAGAATTTAACGAAATCCTTTTTGAGCATTGTTTATCATCCTTCATTCCACATCTTTACCACTTTCCCTTTTTCAGCGACATATCATATTTCAGTTTGGGGGAGTGTTGCTTTCATTCATTTCTTTCTTATGACCATGTCATTCATATTCTTTATCATCCATTGCTATTCTTATTCGTTCTCAACACCTCCCTTATTCCATGTTGTTTTACACCAGGCATAGAATTCAACATCTGGTAGCAACCACCTCTATTTGTCTTCTAGCATTGCATGAGGACATGCTAATTATTCAGAGAGGGGGAGTAATTGCTACACATGATGGATGTTTTCTACTTTCTTCCTCATTTAAGACATACAATTTCATTTTTACACAGTGCAAAAATTGATTTCCATAATACTTTTAAAACTATGAAATCAATTCTTGTGATTTCTGGATAACATAGATGTATCATTAAAATACACATACCCAGATAATTTCAAGATAAATTGGTTCATTCGGAAATCATGCACTCTCACCTACAACCATTTTGTTTATATCTCATGATCCGTGCATCAAAATGATCTGATTTTTGAAGCATTAATATATTTCAACAAAATCTGGTTTGTAGTTTTTGGGAAAATGGTTAATGAAGGTTGATGTCACTTATATCATATTTTGCTGCAACTTCATATGCACATAAATTGAACGTCAATGTAAAAATTGTTATGCCTTCATCAAGAGTGCTAAAAGTGAATATTCATTAATTAAGGAAGAATTCATTTGTTCTATCCATTTCATGAGCTGGGATGAACAAACTTTTTTATTGCTTGGTTAACCCATGGGTTTTGTCTTTAGGTTGCATGAGGACATGCAACAAATTGAGTGTGGGGGTATGTTGGGTCGTTAATATACCAGTATTGTTGTCACTTTTGAACGCTTATTCCACCCATTTCTACCATTCTTCATCACATCATTTATCATAATTAATCATATAATTCTATTTTACAATGATTTATGCTCTTATGTAAAAATATTATTTATTCTCCTTTATTTCTAATAAATTGATGATTATGCATGATTTTATCAATGAAAGTTTAATAAATTGGTTATAACATTATTCACCATTTTTAGCCTCCAAAATATTTTCCAGATTTAAGGTTTGATCATTAAACGTGCCAACTCAGAAATGCGCTGGAATAAGAAGTGACAGTTTTGCGGTTGATATTCTGAGCAAATGAAGATGAATCTAGAAAATCTAGAACATGGGTTTTGTCCAGAACGGACCAAATTAACTATAATGAGGAACGTTTTTCCCAAATTCAGCTTGTATTGGGAGAAACACATGGTTCTTTGAGCACGATTTTCTCAGATTCGCTGTGTGGCCGTTTTCCAAATCTCAGCTGCAAAGCCAAATTCGCCTTGCTCTTGTTGAAAGATGGATGGAAATATATCTTCTTGTTGATCAATTGGTTGGAAACAATCTAATTTTGTAATAGAAATCATGTTGTAATTATCTCTGTTGTAACTTCTCTCTGATCTCTCTCTATTTAAATGAAAACAGAGATCAGAGAGGGGGATGGAAAAAATGATGGAGAATTGAGGATTCAGAATTAGAGATTCAAGAATGATGATGGGATAGGATAGAATAGGAGGAAAAGGAGATTGTTGCATTTCCATTGTAATTCTCAAAGCTTTAGCTGTTGTAATAATTTCACAGTTTGATGATGAATAAATAAAAGGGTTGTTGTTCACTCTTCTCATCTGAAGTAGCCCAGCAGCATCCGCTGGCGGCTAAGGGCCTAGCCACTGGTGGATTATGCTGCTGCTATGTATTATATATTTCCAATTTCCGCTGTGTGATGGTTTGATTTAATTCTTATTTCTTTGAATCGTATTGCCTTACAGTTTCATGTTTTTGCAGCGAGCTGTTATAATATTTTATGAAATTGTTTTATTGCACAAGCTGAGATTGAATCGCGTGGCTGTTCTTTTCCATCATGACAGAGGTTATCATCCTTCTCAATGTATATTTTTATGCAGTTCATTTCAAATGTAAAGCTTCGTTGTTCATTCCAGACCTTGATATTCATTATAGACTGTTGGTTATTCGTTTCCTTTAATTACAGTTTGCTTTCCATTTACTTTGTTGTTAATTTTTGTTGATTAATTGCAATAGTTTGCTTTTAAAGAGTTTTCCTAGTTTACTTTCAATGGCAGCTTTATTTCAATTTCTATTTCCTTTTAATTGCTTTAAAGCAGGACTGTCAACTATAGAGAACATTGGTTATTGCTTCCTCGTTCCCAGATTGATTGTCTTGTTCTAGTTTGATTTCAATTGCATCAATCTCTAGAGGAATGAGTTATTGCTACTGTATCCTCAATTGATGTTTGCTGAGTGAATAGTTGGATTTCAAAGCATTTGAGTTTATGTTATTGTTAGATTTCTTTTTCAAGCATTCATTTACTTTTGGATTTTGAGCACTATACTGCAAAACATTACTCTTGAGTAAATAACTGCCTCAGACTGAGTACACTCTTGAAATAAAAAGTCGTCCTTGGGTTGATAATTAATGTGAAGGTAATTAGGAGTTAAAAAAACACCTTTTTATCGCTCGACAAGTGGCTCTTGAGGGCTGGTAGGTTGGTGATGGTCAAATTTGTCCCGGAGGCTATACCAGTTTACTGGTTGTCTCTCACTTGGATCCCAATAGGGACTCTGGAGAAGATTCATCGGCTATGTCTTTAATATTTGTGGAGGGGACACAAGGAGTAGGGCCTACCTTGGGTTTGATGCAACACTATCTTGATGCCAAAAGCGCTGGGAGGTTGGGGACCGAAAAACTTTTTTCATTTTTCTAAGGCATTGGCAGCTAAGGTTGGGTGGCGAATCATCTCCACAGACACTATTTGGACTTTTGTGATGTATGAGAAATATATTAAACCATATTCAATGACTAAATGGTTGAGGCTATCATCATGGACTGCTGGGAATTCCTCTGTGATGTGGAAGGCATTGTTGAGATCATTGGAGATTATTAGGAGTGGTTTGGCGTGGAAGGTAGGAGATGGGAAGTCAATTCAGGTGGGTTTGGACCCATGGTCGGGGAGTAGAAATGATCATACAATTCCTGAGGAATTATGCATACTTCTTGTAGAGGCTGGAAATAGAGCTCTACATCAGATTCAAGATCATGTAACAACTACTATATGGAAACAGGGGTGGATTTCTAGGGAGCGCCTCAATTTGCTGCGTGTACATCTTGCATGCTAGAATATATTTTCAAGTGCGGTCTCTTCTGCACACATTTTGATCACAGATCATGTAGATACGTTGGTTTGGGACTTTGTTTTGTTTGGCATTTATACAATGAAGGCAAGTTATATTAAGCTCTGCGTGGATGTTCTAGTGCGTAATCTCAAATTGTGGTAGCTTACATGGGATTTTATGCAGAAAAGATAGTTTAATGGTCCAAGTTGGTGCTTCTTGTGCAAATTGTCATCGGATGATATTCCTCATTTATTTGTTATGTGTCCAATTTCCCGCGCTGTTTTGTTGGAGGTTTCATGGCTGTTGGGTATGCAATTTGTTTGGGTGGGTAACTCCTTTGATGAGGCATAATAGAAATGGTATTATGAAGGTCCCTATATGCAATTTTGTGCTCTTCTTATGATTATTGCCTAGGGTATATGGCTAGTGAGGAATGCAGCCATTTTTACTGATAAACTATTGACTTCTTCGGTGGTGGTTGTTCAAGATATTGGTGTATTCTCATATTTTACATCCATTCCTTCTGTGGGGTGGATCTGTGATGTTTAGATGGAATTCATTGACTATAATATCCCATGGGGTTTTTTGCTGGTTCATCCAGGGGGAACCCTATAGTTGGGGGGGCAGGGGCAATCCTATATATTTATGCAAATCAATACTTTTATTTTTCTGCAGGTTTAGGGGAGGGGAGTACAATTTTCCTGAATTGATGGACCTGTACATTCTTCATCAACAGGAAATTCTAAAAGGTTGTTGAGCTATTCAATTATTTGGGGACACTCAGGTAGTCGTGCACTTGGTGAATAAGATTCATCACTGTCATATAATTCGATATTTTCCAATCATTGAAGATATATTTCTCTTCATTCAACAATTTGATAGTTTTACTATTACACATGTCTATAGGGAAAGGAATTATCTTGCTGATGAGGCTGCCAAGAAGGGTTCGGTGCTTCAAATGGGGATGATGCAGATTGAAGAATTCCTTCCATATGGGTGGAGGGGTTCTTATGAACGACCCTTTCATGAGAGGGGCTCAATATAATTTTGTTGATATGATTTAGGGACGCAGTTTGGACATGATTTTGGTAAAATTTTGTTATTTTTATATCTTCAATATATATGTAATATTCGATATACATAGACGATATATAGCACATATGATTTATGAAATGTATGCAATGCATATATATACAAGTTTAATTTCTACTTTGTTTCCGAAGCAATGAAATTATGACTTTTTCCGAGGAAAACAATGTATAAAAATTCGAAAACATAAAATAAAATAGAATAAAAAATGATAAAAATGATTTTTTAAGGATAATAACAACCTTAGTAAAACAAAATATTTACATATGTTCTTGGACGATTTTCATTTATGAAAAATATCTTTTCAAAATTTTCCCATTTACTGGCATATTTTCTTCTTGGCCTTCTAATGTTTGAAGAATATAAGTTGACGGGCCAGGTTTTGGAAAGATTTGAAAACAAGCGTTCCAAAGATGTTGAAACTTAGAATGCTTACCTTTTTCTTCATGGCTTTTATCCCATTTGAGAACTAGGTCACCAAAAACAAATTCTCTATAGTTGCTAAATGTCTATCAAACCATCTTTTGATAATTTGTTGATGTTTGTGAAACTTAAATTTTTCTTTTTGTTGTTCCTCTTCTAATTTCAACAATGTATATAATCTAACATCCATATCTTTGATTGAATTATGCCTTACAGATTGAGCTAACTGAATGGATGGTAAGAAAATATTTGGTGGAAAAATGGCTTCCTTACCATATACCAGAAAGTATGGAGAATTTCCTAATGCTCGTTTAGGAGTGACTCTATCTGCGCAAAGGGCGTTAGATAACTGGCTATGCCAATTCCTTTGGTGATTTTGGACAACCTTTTTAGGGATTCTAATTAGGTTTTTGTTTGTAGATTCTGCTAAACCAGTACCTTGAGGGTAATAGTTAACATAGAATTTAATTTTAATACCTTTTTCTAGGCAGAATTCAATCATCTTAAGAGAAGAAAAATATGAAGCATTATCAAATACAAAAGATAATGGAACTCCAAACCTTGTGATAATATGGGTTTCCAAGAATGAACATACCTATTCATCATTGAATTTTTTCAAAGCAATTGCTTCTTTCCATCTTGTGAAGTAATCAGTGGTTGTGAAAATTTATTTATGTAACTTTGAAGAGTTCAAATTAATATCACCAATTATATCTAATACACATTGTTCATATGGTCCTTCGACATCGACAAGTTGAAGAATAAGAGTTGGTCTTTTTCTTTTCTTGCCGCAGTTTGACATTCTTTACACTTTCTTGCGTATGCAAAAGAATCCTTGAATAGGGTAATAGTCTGCTCGTAAAACTTTATGTGTAGTGGTTTCTCCACCAAAATTACCACCAGAAGGTCCATCGTGTAACTCCATCAACACCTCTTCTGCATAATATTTCTCAAGGCATCTAAGTAAAACATCATCATAATTTTTTCTAAAAAGAATGCCATCAATGAATTGATATTTAGAACATTTCAACCATAAAGCTCTTTTTTGTCTAATTGATAGATGGTTTGGAGCAGTACCATGAATTAAGAAACATTTTATATCAACATAACACATATTTTTTGGCATAGGTGTTATCACTCTGAATTTTTGAGGTTGTGGAAAAAATCACAAAGGTAACCACATAACCACTTTTGAAACTGGGAATCTAGCGCTTCTAGTTTCATAGAAGGATCTCTCTTTATGATTTAGCTTTGTTTGATTGAAGGTATTAGGCTAGCTATTAAGTTCAGGTTTGGATTTTTTGTGTTGTTGGGTTGAAATTAGGAAGAAAGGCCATTGGGAAAATGGAGTCACAGGTTTGAGGTGATCAAATACAAGGTTTATAGGCTAAACTTACAGGGTAGGGTAGGAAAATTCACTGGATCCTTTAAGATCTATGATGTGAAGGAGAGGAAAATATTTAGAGATCCAATTAAAAACAAAGCAGTTAAGAATTCTGATTTTAATCTTCAGTGGAAAACATAAAAATGATTCTTAAGCCAGAGACAGAGTGTACATTCAAAAAAAATTTGTTCTTTATCTTCTTAGAATAATTTAGATTTTAGAGTCACATATGATAATAAAGAGAAAACAAATTGACAAAGAGAGATGCACTTCACGAATAAAAATGACACAAGAATCCTATAATGATTGCACTGTATTACTGAAAATATGATCAATGGTGGCTTTGTGAGCTGCTTTACAATACAATTAATTTTCTTCAAACAAGTCCCAACACCTATTGCTTCAATTGATGAAGTATTTATACAAATTCTTCACAAAATATCTTGATTCAAAATATCAAGATTTATTACAAATATCTTAAAATTGTTTACAAAAATAGGACTAAAATATAGGACATTCAAAACTAATGAATTTTCTTGGCACTATCTTTGATGATTTTTGGTGGTAAGGAACAACAATTCGAATTTGATAGCAAGTCTTATTTGATTAGGTGACATCCAAGTCACTAACTGCCCATGAGATTTTTCCTCACGAAATTATGAAAAATAGGGTCCAATGATCCCTTTGAATATCTCAACCCATGACAGATGTACAAAAACTGAGAGAGGTTTTTGTAGAGGAGGATGTTACCAACAAAAATCTCTTTCATTTTTTGAAAATTCATTTTCATATGTTTGGAAAATACATTTAAAACAATGACTTAAAACAGGAAATTTCTGGAAAATATGCCTTCAAAGATTCATGCGAATCTCCTAAACCATAATAACTGTTAGAAAACCGACATAGGTTTTTTAAATGGGTCCGTTCTTGATAAAAACCTATTTCATTTTTGAGAAATTCATTCTTTTTTGTTTGGAAACCATGCTCGAAATCACTGTGTTGTATACAGAAAACATAGTTTTAACTAATTATTTTTCCAATTCAGTGATGACTTTAATTTTCCAATATTCACTATTGATCTGGCGGGAGTGGGATGGAATGGATATATGACGTGGAAGCAGGAGGTGACATGGAGGTGGGGGATAGTGTGGAGGCACATGGTTTGTGGAAATAGTTGACATGTGAGCACGGAAGGAAGGCACGAGAATGGAGTAGTGAGCAAGAGTGGGGTCGAGCGGGAGGAGGTACGTGGTAGTAGGGGAGTGGATGTGATGAAGGGATGTGGAGGTTAGAATGAAATGGAGGGAGATAGGAGTGGTTTTCGGAAGAGGGGTCGTGATGAGTGGAAAGGAAAGGGGGGGTGTGAAGCATGGTGAGGGTGACACGTAGTGGAGCCTTTCGGACCCCCCACCATGGGTAAAGTGGGATGGAGCTCGGGGGGACCGGAAGCACTCCCTCGCCATTGATCTAGGCGGGGGAGATCTCAACCATTGATTCTTGCGTAATTGATAATCACATGCCGATACACCTTATTTGTCGCATTCCAACTTTATTAAAACCTTTGAAACATTTATGAATAATATATTCTACTACAAATAATTAGTCACATTTAACCACATAATTAATTTATTTCAAATCAAATTAACTAATCTAAACCAAATTAATCAAATCTAGGGCACATTTGATTTTGCAAGCCCCTTATTTACTTTTTCTATTTTTTTTCTTGGAAATACTTTGCAGAATACAATATTAATTACAATTCCATCAATTGAAAGATAATAGCTAGTCATCATTTGATCCTACGAATCATAGGACTCTAACAATAGGTACATACAAAATTTGTTCTTGATTCATTTCAAATTCATTGTACCATCCTACTTCAGATTTGGCACTTTGATCTTCTTCTAGGTGATATCCTTTGCTTCAACTGATAATTTACACAGACCTTGTCCTCTTACGGATTTGGATGGTTTAATTTATAAATCATATTCTTGCAACGTAGTCCTCTGGTTTGCTCTTCTTTTCTCCTAAATCCTTTTGAACTAATAAATTTCTAAGTGCAGGATGAGGAACTATCACTTTAGTTATGGGATTTGAATAAAAAGGTCTAAAGTGTCTGACTGATTTATAGACAACATAATCTTGCTTATCTATTTTTAGATAGTTTAGTTCAACACCTTGCAAGCCATAACTCATGAATGAAATACAAATTTCAGTATTTTCAAAATTCTTTTGAGTAAGAACAACTACATAAGAGATATTAGATGCAAATGTATGCATCAAGAATTCTTTATCAAAATTTGGACTAATTAGTGATGGAGCATTAACAATGGCTTCTTTAATCTTTTGAAAAGAATTTTTTTTTCTAGAGATTCCGAGTTAAAAACATGATCTTTATTAATCATATCTTGCATTGGTTTAACCATTTCAACAAAACTTGGAACAAATCTTCGAACAAAATTAATCTTTCCAAGAAAAGATTGCATGGATTTTTTACTATGTGGGAGAGAAATTTGGAAGATTGATTTGATTCTTCCTCGATCGATAACAATAACTTATTTGGAAACTACAAATCCCAATAATTTACCTTCATTGACAACAAATATTGTCTTTTTGGGATTTAATGAGATTCTATATTTTCGACATATTTCAAGTATTTTTCTCAAATGATCAACATATTGAATTCTTTTCTTTGAATAAACTGTGATATAATCTAGGTATACCACCATGAATTTATTTATAAGTCCATTAAAATAAATATCCATGGATCATTGAAAAGTAGCCCCAACATTGATTAATCCAAATGGCATTTTTTTATAAGCATATGTGCCCCATTTAGTTCAAAAAGTGGTTTTAATTTGATCTTCCAGTGCAACCAAAATGTGATTATAGCCAGAGGATTTGTCAAGAAGAGAGAAATTTCCGATCCTCTGACTAATTGAAGAATCTGTTCCATTGGAGGGACAATATAATAGCCTTTTTTCAAATGATTTATTCAGATTTCGAAAATCAATGCAAATTCTAATATCTCCAATTTTCTTTCGAACTGGTACTAAATTTGATGCCCATTGGAAATGCCTGACTGGAAAAATAATCCAAGATTTTAAAATTTTATTACGCTCTTCTTTGATTTTTCCTTCAAGTATAAGATGATTTTTCCTTAATTTTTGTTGAAACGATTGAGTGTTAGATTTGATTGGAATTACATGTTGTATGATTTTAGTATCGTAAATCTTCAAATCATCATAAATCCAAGAAAAAACATCCTTGTATTTCTTGAATAATTTGATAAATCTGGATCTTTCTGTAGGTGTACAATTTATTCCCAGATTAACATTTTGAGGTTGTTTTTATGTTCTCAGATTAACTACTTCAAATTGCATTGAAGAACTATTGGTTTTGCAATTTCTACTCCCTTCGAATTTATTTTGAAAATCATATAAATTTTCCAATCGGACTATAGAGTTTGGAATACAGTTTTGATTTCTTGAATCATATGGAGAGTCAGATTGTAATTAAGAAATATGTTTATATTCATCAACAATTGATCCTTGGAAAGTATCTTCTAAGGTTAAGAAATCTTTGATTTTATCATCATCATCAAACACTCTCCAATTTTGAATATTATAAGGAATTGAAGGTCTAAGCATAATTTCGAATGAAAAGCGGTCTAGAGAAATATTTTCAACATGCAGTACCTTTGATGCAACATTAGCAAGTAGATTGACATCATAATTTTGAGAGCGAGGCATAGAATCTAACTCAAATTTATCAAATTGTTGAGAAAAGTCCCATACTTCTTCTCTGCAATTCTTTGAAAGGTTGGATACATAATGAATGGTTTTATTGGATTGTTTTACAATAATTCCTGAATCACCTAAAACTATGATATTTTTAATGTCCATTTCAATAACTTTACGAAAACCTTGTAATCAAGCCTCGTATTTAGCTACATTATTTGTACAAGGGAAATTAAATCTGCAAGAAAGAATAAATTTATTCCTTTTTGGGTAAATTAAGACACATCCAATACCAACTCCTTCATTTGATTTGGATCAATAAAAAAATAATGTCCAACTATGAGTTTGATCAGTTGTAAATATGGATGAAGCCTCTGTATAAGGAGTTTTTCTTGTATTTGATGTTGGTATTTGGAGAAAGTTCAGACATTCAATTTGAGTTTATGATGTAGATGATTCTTTAGATGAAAAATTACTAGGATATGTATTAAATGTATAATTAATTAATGAAGATTCAGGAGTATTTATCAGTTCATTGGAATTTTCAAGGCCGGTAATTGTATGTTTCATATGCTAATCTCGATTAACCTTGATTTTATTTGGTTTCCCATTTAAAGGTAACCATAAATGATACCAATCCATAAAAAAATAACCATTAAGTTTTTCTGACCAATCTTGGCTAAGAATGAAACCATAAGATCCTGGAATATCCGTGACAATAATGCCAATGATTTTTTTTTTTTGGGATTTGAGGCAAGTCTGGTTAAAACATTTTTGATTTCCCCTAAAACTTCTACACTTGATCTATCCAGTTGGAAAATTTGGGTAGATGAATTTGTATGATACATATTTAATTTTTGAACAACAAATAAGGGAATTACATTAGATGAAGCCCCCTGAATCGACTAAGCAATTATGTACATTTTTGTTTCATATTTCAAAAGTTAATAAGAAAGGAGGAGTATGAGAGGATTACCTATCTCTAATCAAATCTGAATTAATGTTTTAAATATTTTTAGACGGGGCTTTGTTGGAATTAGGATTTTCAGATGAATCATTTGATAGAGCTCTTATCAGTTTGTCTCTTTGCTGAGTAAGTTTTGATAATTCAAATAAAGAGATATTTGCTCTAGTTTTCTTCATATGTTCAACTAAATCTAATCTAAATGATCTGTAATGGGAAGATAATTAGATGTAGAAGTAACTTTATCAACAATTTTAGTTTTCTTGGTTTGAGCCAAATAATTAGGATTTGATGTGGATGATTGATTTGGGGAAGCATTTTGGATTTTACATCTAGTTTGTATACTGTTAATTTTTTCTTCGTCTTCAATCAAGTCATTATAAATTAGTCCTCCTTGAGAAACATCCCATAAAACATTAATTTTACTAGATTATTCTTCTTGTTTTCCTTCATTCTTTCGTTGACTTTTATTCTCCCCTTCAACAACCACTTTAAACATGTTTATAAAAGAAGAACAAGTTTTTTCAGAATGTTTTTGATTATGAGCTCGAAAAAACTCATCATGAGCATAATCATCAATGTTGAATTCTTCTAGAGTATTTTGATTAGGATTGGGAGGTGGATTCCTTCTAAAATGTCTCCATGGTTTTTCAATTGTAGGAGTTTCAGAAAGGGCATTTTTCACATCTGTTATCTCATTAGACATTTTAGTGATTACTTTTTGAATAGAGTCTAAATAGATATTTTCTTTTTCTTTTTTGTCATCAACTATTTTACTAGTTGAAGGCTTTTTAGAAGAAGACACCGTTTTACTTCTTTCTTGTCCTAGTGCTTGTTTCACAACAATTTTTAATATTTTTTCAACATTTAAAGCTTCTTCCATGTTTAAGGCTAATGTGGATTTTTCTTCTCAATAATAACAAATGCGATATCATAAGGTAGATAAGTAGTATAGGACTAATTTAGGACATCATGACCTGGCCTGGAAGCTACAAGGATTCTGTTAAGGCTAGAAAAAGAATATTTGATTAAAATATTTAATAGACTCTCTTGAATTCATTTTGATATTTGATAATTTAACAACTAATGTTGCCTTGGTTTTATCCTCTCCATACTTTTTAATAAACAATTTTTCAAAGGATTCCAAGGATGTAATAGTGTCATTTACTATCGTGAAATGCCACACAATTGTTTTTCCTTCAAAAATGAAAGGGAACAATTTACAGACTTGGTCTTCGTGTTGTAACACACCTAACTTAAGAGATTACATGAATTGATTAACACGTTATTCGACAATAATAGGACCATCAAGACTATATTTTAGAAGCCATATTTCAGAATGTTTAGGTAGATCATGTTGATCTCCTGCAACGACAATAGCTGCAACAGATAGTCAGGGTTGACCTTCCATAGGTGACTTTGGAGATGAAAAAATTGAACTTGATGAATGAGGAGAAGGAATGCCTTGAATAGGAGGACTTGAAGGAGGGATAGTCGGAGGTGGAGGGACTGCTATATGAAGAACAGATGAAGTGGATGAAATTGGAATCTGAACTGAAGTAGTTTAGGGGATTTCTATTTGAGATGCAATAGGATTGGTTTACTAATCAACTTCTGATGAAAACTTACTAAAATGAGAGGGGGTGGTGAATTAGTTTAGTACATTCATGGAAATTAATTTTATTTTATTTTACTCATTAACTAAACCATTAAATGAGCAAATTTACATATAATGACCAACATATTTAACATGAAAACAACTAGTAATAAGTAAACCAAAACATCACATCAACACACAATAGCAACACATATGGGCACCGAATATAAGTGGAAACTCATAAAGGGACAAAATCATGATTTTGTTATTGTTGTGATACAAAGGAAAGCTCCTACTTCCTTATTACAATTGATTTTATATAGGCTCCAACCTACAGGAGGCTACTGCCTTAATTTTTATGGAAGCGACAACATGGAAGGAAGCTCTAACTCCCATATGTTTTTTGCAGGCTATAAACCACATGAGACTCCTACCTTAACTAATTCCAATTGGATATTTATCAAGCCACAACTTGAAAGGAGACCACAATTGTGAGGCTCCCTCCTAAGGTCCTCTAGCTAAAAACTAAATTTCTTTGATTTTAAACACTATAAAATGGGAAAGAACTTATTTATATCTAAACATTTATTTGATGATAATATACCATTAAAATTTATTTACCAAAAATTAAATAAGTAAGAATTTCATTTTAAACATTTACATAAGTAATCAATAAACGGAGGAATACCTGTTCCAATAGCTTAGTTGAGATTCTCCTGAGCTCCTGACTCCGTTGGGATGCTCCTCTTGAATACCCGACTGGATTTGCCTCCGAGCCAACTAGGAAGTATTTCCTAGCCCAGGGAACCTCCATAGGTTCCCTAGCCCTCCGAGCCCAAATCCAACCAGATGTAGTGTGTCCAAGTTAAACAAACACTCTCCTTCTCTCCCTTTTCTTTTCTCCACCTTCCTCCCAAAACAAAATCCTCCAAAACCACAACCAAAACCAAAAGAAAGACCAAGGATACCCCCCTCCTCTCATCATCCTTCCCATTTTATGTATCTTCTTCCCATCCACCTTAACCACCTATCATTAATGTCATAACTACCCCCTCATCCTTTCATTTGATTTTTCTTATCATATGTTCTCCTAAGTAAATTTGAGAGGAGATTTTGGGGATAAGATATGGATATTTAATTTGGTGATTAATTGAGAATAACCATATCTTCTTCCAAGTAGATTTGAGAGGACATTTTGGGGATAAGATATGGATATATAATCTGGTAATTAATTGGATAGGACCATATCTTCTCCCAAGGAGATTTTGAGAAGACACCTTGGGATATGGATATTTAAATTGGAATAAATGGAAGGAGACCATATCCTATCAGAATTTAAATTTGATAGGACAAGTTGGGAATTTAATAATAATAATAATAATAATAAAATTTATATCAGTAAATAAATTTACAGTTCCACCAATGTAGGTATGTACCAATATTTCTTGATAATTATAAGTCAATATTTTCAGGTAATTTAAACACTAACAAAATTTGCATGATAAGATTAAGTAGGGCATTACATACACCCCTCCTTCAGAAAACTTCGTCCCGAAGTTAGAGTGAAAAATATACAAGGAGTTCGAAAGCAATTTGACAATAAGGCATAACAAAATAGATAGAGAGTTATAGTAGTAAAATTTAATAAGTTAGGCAATGATACCACTTCCCATCAAGAGTCTCCAACTAATCTGTATCCTCATATCCTTCCTCACCAACTTCCATTCCCACCCTGTCCATAATCTACTATTATATACTATGGCATCGACTATACTAATCTAACCACTGATAAAACCAATATGGTGAAAGAGTCAACTATATCGACCTAACTTCCCCAGTAGGCAACTGGTAATCTTCATCACACGTCTAGGGGAGCGTGTCCATCACTTCCCTCCCATGATTCCAGGTTTGGAGGTTACATGGTGGGAAATACCTCCACCCCTCCTTACAACTAGGGTCAATACCAACTGGAAATCATCATCACACGTCTAAGGGAGTGTGTCCATCACTGCATTCCCACGATTCTAATTTTGGAGGTTACACAGTGGGAAATACCTCCACCCCTCCTTACACTAGGGTTAACACCCTAATATGGACCACACTACAGTGCTGGTTGGATACTTGTCATTGAATAACCCAGTCAGGTAGTATTTTCACCTGCCATCTACATTTTACCTATGTCATAAGGGTGCATACCAAGTAGATACAACATGTAATAGAAAAATGTACATCATACCTTTCCACATTAGATGTGTCGACCTTCCCCAATGGAAGAGTAGATCTTGGTTATCATATAGTTATTTACAATCTGCAGGTTAGTTCTAATTCATGCATATATATAACAACAATAAATCATATCCACTTAAGCCATACATGAAACAAAAATAACTCTGATAATCTATGCACTAGATAAATCATAACCAAGTAAGGCATACATTAGGTCATACATCAAACATTTCCATCATCAATACCTAATCCATCTAATGATTTATATAAGTAGTTTCACTTGTCCAAATAAATGCATCAATATTACATAGCGTTCATAGATAAATAACATGGAACTGAAAAATAGAGCCTTAACATAGGTAGCAATCGAAGTCAAAATGGACATCATAAATGGTCAAAAGTGGGGGGTAATTGTGACATATAGTCTTTGCATCCTCCCGGGTAGCAGATCTTGGGTTATACTTGTCCCATTGTATCTTAACTTGGTCCACCAAGTGATGCCTAAGCTATTAAATCTTATGGTATAATATGCATATTGGTTCGATCATTATGGTTCCCACGTCTGATACCTATACTTACCTCCAGTTGAGTTTATGGGATTCATTAGAAACATAATGTTATAGGACAGATACAAAAAACATCATGAGTTTTATACAAGTGGGGTGGTAGTACAAGACAATAGGACACTGGTCCAATTTTCTCTTTGATTCTAAAAGGTCCTATAAATCGAGGTGAAAACTTTGTCCCTTTCCCAAACCGAATGGTGCTAGGAATAACTAAAAAATAAAAATAAAAACTCGGTCCCCCACTTTAAAACTTCGATCGGTACTATGTGCATCAACATAACTCTTTTTCCTATCTTGTGGATCCTTTAAACTTCATTGAATCTACCTTACCTATTCCTCCATTTTTTGAAACAATCCTATCGTGACTATTATTGTGTCTTCCATCCTTTCGTCGATTCCATGATGTATAGCATGGTACCCCATATAGATCTTGATAAGGAGGCATCCTAATCTATAGGAAAACTCTACCAATGGTAAGTACCTTTCCCATCGAGTCTAATTATCCATGACATACATTATAGGCATATATTCCATAACACAATTTACTCTTTTAGTCTTTCCATCTATTTATAGACGATATCCAATGCTAAGGTTTAACTAAGTCCCCAACACTAACTGCAAACTTGTCCAAAATTTATATGTAAAGCGAGAGTCCCTATCAAAATGATATTTGTGGGTAACCCATGTAGCTAGATAACTTCACCTATAAATACTCAAGCCAAAATGGGAGCAGTCTCTTAAACAAGGTAGTTAGCCACCTAGAGATACCAAATACATGGCCAAAATAGAATACGTTAAGGTTGTTTCTCCAAGAGAAGAGAAACTCATCCTTCAAGAGTAATAAAAATAAAATAAAATATTTTTGCAATTAATGGTCATGACCACCTTTACAAGTGGAGTGACTTCAAAGAATATCCCAAGGTAATTAGAGTCTTGTAGACAAAAAACATAACTCCTCCAAATGGAAATGGTATAAAGATGTTAGGGAATTATCTCCCAGGATCAACCAAATTGGCCATAAATAGTAATCCCATAGAACATGTGCCATAATTGTCCATACAGTTGTTATAACCTCCTCAAAGAAGTAGGGTGTCCTCAATCGATGTGCCAAAGTTGTTAAATGTACATGTACCAACACCTCTCCACCAAGGAATATGATAAATAGTTCACCCTAAGATATTGTGTAATGAGGCTAGGAAGCTCTCCAATATAGTAATAAAGGATCCCCCCAAACCAAGAGAAACTATATGATACAATGTGAAATAACATACCAAGTGACCAAAACCATGGGTGTCAATGTAGAAGACCACCCAAGAAAGGTCTGAATGCCACCAAATGCATGAGAAGATGCCAAATAAGGGGAGTGATTTCCTCTATCAAGAAAATAACTACTCGCAACATACCACATCATAGCCAAACTATAAATATCCATTGGCATTCTTCTAACAAACCACAACCACTTTTCCATGTCATCAAGACATCCACCAAAATGGACATCACTTATGCAACAAGGGTGGGTGTACTACTTCAAGGTTCACCAACCAAAATCATGAAACAATAATCCAAGTGAAACCCTATGAACACATGCAAACATGCCCAACAACTAATTCACTATGTAAAGGAGCAATAATTAACCAACAATATTTAAGGAAACTCTTAGTTGATGGATATCCCTCATCATAAATGTGCTAAGGGTAAATCAAATGTTTGAGCAATGTTATGCAAGGCCCTCAATCACATTTCAAACAACATATGTGCGAGATGCAAGCCTCCAAACAAGAAATGATGACACAAACCAAGGACATAATTTGCATTATCGAACATGGGATATCAATAATAAATCATAGTAACAGACCCCCATGGTTATGTGATTTTGAGGGCAACGACACTAGGTAAGTGCACATAAGAACAACTTTCATTAAGGCACCTTAACACTAACCAGAGGTGATCAACAATGTCATGGATTCATTATGTAAGGAGGCTAATTTGCAGGATGGATTCATAGTTATAGAGTGCTTGGAAGCTGAACTTTTGGGTGATTATATTCATGGAGAAACACACCACCTCCATCCGCTAGCAGTTTTCCGGATGTAGGGGATTTGCCTTTAGCTTCACAATGTTTAGCGTTACATGGGGGCCATGTAGTTGTTGGTCATGTTCCATGAACACTTTCACCTACTCTTGCTCCTCTTCCTCATATATCATGGGAAAAGAAATTAGAAGTTTCTTGTGGCAAGAAGAAAGCTTAGTAGATACTAGATCTCTCTCTTTTTGTTGTTTAAAAGCAGTCCCTAGAAATTAGTAATTTGTTTTGATTATGGCCTATTTCATAAATATTATATGACTTTTTAAGATTGAACTTTGAACTTGCCTTTAAAGTTTGAATTGTTGACTAAATCTAACAACTCTTTGGTAATGAATATGATGCTTTGCTTCATTTCATGGTTGATGTTATTTATTAGCTTTTGTCGATGAAAAATTTCATATGTTGAAACTTGAAGGTTGATGTTGTGGAATGTGGTTGATGATAATGCTATAACTACTAAATTATTGATGTTATTTGTGTACCAAATAGTTGGTGCTTTAATGATCATCATTAATCTAGTAGTTAAATATATGTTTTCATGTTTTCTATAGTTGACTCAACTTTTTGCATGTTTTCTTTTGAATATATATATATATATATATATATATATATATATATATATATATATATATATATATATATGCAACAATTATATTAAAATATGTATATATAAAAATGATTTTGAAACATTCCTCTACTGGAAGAATTTTGCTTCCATCAACCTTGGGAGGGGGGATTTTGATAAGCAACTAAACTAGGGCTAAGGTATCGACCAAACCCCTCCCATGATTAATAATTAATGGAGGTCATTTAAAAAGTTTTTTTTTTTTTTAATATATCAATTTTCGATTCCCATGTGTGAAACTTGATGGCCTTACCCAGGGTTAATGGATATCATTTCTAGATTTTAAATTGGCTTCTTAATAAGGGTTATCAGTATGTTGAAACATAAGCATGATCATTCTTGTTTGGATTGAGAGTTTAGTTTGGAGCTCCGCATTTTTGTGGAGGGCCTGACACTGAGTGACCCAACTGGTTCCCTGGGATCAAGGCAACTCTATTGGTCCTTATCTGAGAGCCTCCAAGTCTCACTACTGCTGCTGCATTTTCAGGGAGATTTGTGGTTTAAAGAAGTGCCTTCACAAATGTGATAAATACATTGTGGATGCCCATGGTAGTTTAATTTACTTGGAACTAGCATTGGAAGCATAGTTTTGAGGAGCACTCAGAGGCCAACAAGGCTGGGGTCTAGTTCACCCTTGAGGCTATATATGTCATTAGCCCTTGAGACTGGTAAGAGGAACCGTGGGCCACTGCGGATTTTGCACATGAAACATACAAAGTTGTCCACCATTCTGGACACCATATCTGACCTGGTAGTGTGTATTTCAGCTCACATAAATCTTGACCCTACACTTGGCCTGCCTGATCACTTTGTTGATTTTGCTGCATCTGGCCTCACATAAGAGTCTAATATTGCTGGTGAAAATGGAAGTTTGGAGACCACGTTGACTTTGTAGATGACGCCCATTCTGCGCTTTAATTATCTGTTAAAATTTGTTTGTTTTGTCTAATTACATTTTTGTTAATCATGTAAGATAGTATAGTTGCAAATTCATAAGCAGGCTGGTTTGGTGCCATAATCTAGTGGCTGTATATGTAATTTGAGCTTATCGCTGCTGTCTCTGTGTCTGTTAATTTCGCTAGTGAGCATTTGGATCAATCATATAACTCTCTGCACCACTTTCCAGTAATGAGTTTGTTGTGCTATTTATAACCTTCGTAAGTCTAATTTTATTAATTTGTTAACTCTACTTTTACCTTCTAAAATGATGGGTGTCCATCTTAATCTATAGGTGGATATCTATCTATTTGTTTATCTATCTTAGTTCCAATTTCCTTATCAATCCAACAGATTCCTTCTTTAGGATACTATATGTGGAATCCCTTCAATTTGTTGAGAAGGATGTCTAGATATGTCCAGATTCTAGTATCCTAGTGACATTGGCCATCTACCTGCGCAAAAGGTATCCTTTGTTGTAGTTTCCCTTTATGTTTCCATGCCCTTCTTGAATTATTGGTGCTTTTGTTTGAACATTTTGAAATACCTTGTCAACAAAGCTCATAATGAAACGACTACATGAGTTATGTGGAGTCTGGACATCTATTAGTTCTCTTGCAGCATCTTTAAATGTATAGGTTGTTTGTTGCAGGCAGATGGGATGATGTAGCAAAGGTCAAAGCAATGATGCAAGGCAGCGGCTTGATAAAAAGGCTAGGATGTAGTTGGATTGAAGTCAATACTATGAACCATGTGTTCTTTGGAGGAGAATGATTGCACCCATAGTCATAGAACATATCTGCCATGTTGAGAATCTCCACGTAGATGAAGAATTCAGGGTATGTTTCTGTTGCTTTGCGATATTAAATGGGAAGAGGTTAAGGTCTATATTCGATTGCACATGAGCTTACAATATATGCCCTATAGAAATAGTTTAAATCAACTGCGTGAAGGGTGACATCCACAGTGCCACTACACTCATCTAATTGTTGGGTGAGAATTTTTGTAATGGATTCTCACAGTTTTCAACATTTCAGGGCTACATTATGTCATTGTGGGGACAATTTGTGAAGCTTCTTGAACAAACAACATAATAAAATACCAGAGTACTCTCTTTTGAAATTGTGTTACAAGTCATCTAGTCAAAAGATGAGAGGTGATGAGTTGGCTTCTGGAATTTTTTTGAAAGAAAGGCTCCAGTTCAAGTGATTTTTCCAAAATCACAAGTGGAGGAGGATTTCCTATTTTCCATGCATCTATGAGTAGGTGGCAAGCCTGCTGGATCTACAATGATATTATCTGGAGATGGAACAACAACCGTTACTCACTATTGGAATGAAAGTACATCCCTATATCAGTTTGAGTTACCGTGGGATGCAAGGAAGGTTCTAAATGCCTCAATGGTGGTGAGGAAGTAGGTTTATTAGCAATCCCTTAAAAAGTCATTCTACTGGGTGGTGTTGAACCACCAAAATGAAGTTTGTCTCGCAAAAGGGACCTCCAATGAAGGAGTTGTAGATGTAGAAAGGCAAAACCTCGTGGTTGGAGGTAATTTTTCTCTTCGAAGAGAAAGTATCGATGCATGGATTGCCAGAGATAATGGAGAAAGGGTTGTAATGAAAGGAGTTGGCTAGCATATTGCCCAAGATGAGGAAGCAAAAAGTTTAATTGGGCATCTATTTCAAAATTTTCTTAACTCATGGAAAATTGAAGGAGAATTTGAAAAGCTCCATTAGGCTAGTGCATTTGAAAGAGATGGGGAAATGAATGTATTTACCCGTGCAAGTCGAGCTATTGTTGACACACTTGCAAAACACTAGAAAACAAGCAGAGGAGAAAATATAGCAGTAATGGCTGCTGTATCTTCCCAACTTTTAGAAAAGCAGCACCGACATCAACAATTTTTGCAGTTTCTTGCTGCCTCCAAGTGTCATGAAGAGCTTCAGATGAGGCAGAGAGAAGATTTACAATCCATCATGGGACATGGTGTAAAAATTTCTACCATGATTCGATTCAGGGAACTGCATAATGCATCTACCCGGGCTAGGCCACAAAGCAGGGTCGAGTCTCTAAGCACTGTTTAACAAAATAATGAAATTAGTGGCTCTATTTGAGATCTTGTCCAGATAGTTGGTGAGAAAGCTCATCGGAATAATGTAATGCTAATGGATAGAGAGAAATCAAAAGTGTTTTCCAGTCGAGTTTCTGAGTTGGAGGAGTTATTATCCTGTGTTAACCAACATCTAACTTATGTAGTAGGAAGGGAGCTGCCACTTCGGTTACAAATAGAACGACTTCGTGAAATCTCAATTGCTTGCACAAGTGTAGTACGCACTGGTATTTTCTATAGAGATATCCAATACTCTATATCCAAATCAATGTGCAGATATAAATATTGGCTATGAGGATATTGTAAATACACAGGTCCTCGCTTCTAATGGAGTGCATGTAAAAAAATCGCAGACATCTTGGAGACATGGTGCCATGGAGGCATATAGTATTTTAGTGGAATCAGATTGGGCATCAGCTAAAAATAGAGAGCATACACCCGCCATGGTTGACATAGGTGCTCAAGTTTGGAGTGAAGGTAGTGATGAAGCACGAGGACTTCTAGAATACAGAATGCCTGGCTTTGTGGAATACCCCTACGGCGAACTTTTTCCTAAAGGGAGAGGCTTATATGGAAATGAAGATAACATGAGAATGCAATATTTCCCAGGTGATTTTGAGGGTCGTAAAGGTGCCATATTTCCTCGTAAGGAAAGGAAAAACATACTGAAGGCATATCTGCCCAAGAATTTTGACAGAACTTCACAAGAAATAAGCCATCGGTTTTCTGTGGGGAACAATCCTGAAAATGATTCAGTTAGCCTATCACCTCCAATGCCTGGGAAGAGATCTTTTGGAAATTTGAATGTTGGTGTCATTCCAACGGAGCACATACATAGTTCCACTGTTGCGGCAATACGTCTAGTAGGAGTTCCCAATGCATGGACAGTTGTTTCTTCAGGAATTGGAAATAATAAAGAGGCCTCAAGTGGAGATACCAGTTCATAACAAGAGGCCTTCAGTACATTAGGAGTTGTATCTCAGCTCCAAAAACTACAGAGGTTGATTCGGTAGGTGCTTGTGGAAGCCATCTGATTTATGATGTCACAAATACATCATTCAAGTTAAAAGAAGAAAAAGTCCAAACCATTTGGTGCAGTGATTTCTTCTATCACCAGAGATGCTAGAGGGATTTCTGGCCCACCTGGAAGGGTTAAGAACCTAGACATATATGGCGTCAAGATGCTATTTTGTAGCAAGAGCATAGAGAGCAAACAAAATGGAAAGTGGATTCAAAAGAGAGCCATGACCAAAATTTCTGAAGCTGCAAAAAGTCTTGTACGCCAGATGCTCGAGCCTAATCCCAAGCTACGACTAACAACTCAACAAGTAATTGAGCATCCTTGGTTACTGAATGCCAAAAAGGCTCCAAATGTTTCCCCTCGGTGATGTTGTGAAGACTAGGCTTAAACAATTTTCTATGATGAATAAGTTCAAAATAAATATTTAAGGGTTATTGCTGACCATTTATCTGTGGAAGAAACCAAAGGCATTAAAGATATGTTCAAGATG
Source organism: Pinus tabuliformis (assembly GCA_031772625.1). Classification (NCBI taxonomy): domain Eukaryota; kingdom Viridiplantae; phylum Streptophyta; class Pinopsida; order Pinales; family Pinaceae; genus Pinus; species Pinus tabuliformis. The sequence goes on from CM062817.1 coordinate 1,019,592,013, forward strand.
ATGGACACTGATAACAGTGGTACAATATCATATGAAAAGCTAAAAGCAGGTCTTCATAAGCTCGGTTCCCATATGAATGAATCAGCAGTGCAGACATTAATGGAGGCTGCAGATGCTGATGGAAATGGACCGCTAGATTATCAAGAATTTGTTGCGGCTTCGATTCATATGTAGAGCATAGACAACAATGAATACTTGCATAAGGCATTTCTGTACTTTGACAAAGATGACAATGGTTACATTGAAATCGAGGAGTTTAGAGAAGCCTTAGTTGATGACTTTGGTCCAGATGACATAGATGTGGTGAACAACATTTTTAATGAGGTGGATGCAGACAAGGATGGAAAATTATGAGGATGAATTTATGAGATTTGACTTGGAGTATGAACAGATTGTTGTTTTGGAAAAAAATAAAAATAAAAAAAATCGAAAGAAGCAACTCCGTATATTCTTGCAATACATTGCATACCTTTAGCTATATCTGATGATTCGAAAACGTGAATCAATTTTTCAGAGGTGACATTCCTTACATTCTGATCTGATTATTTGGATGAATATTGTTTACTACTTCCAGGACATGATAGGAAATATGCTAGGTTGGGGATATCAAGAGGGTACTACTATCTTTGGTTTTGGCTAGGATTTTTGACAAAGTAACATGCTTCAAGGTCCAGATTTTGAACCTAAGCTCTGATACCACGTGTGAGGCTCCCTCTTAAGGCCCTCTAACTAAGAAGTAAATTTCTCTGATTTTAAACACTATAAAATGTGAAAGAAATTATTTATATCTAAACATTTATTTGATGATAATATACCATTAAAATTTATTTACCACAAATTAAATAAGTAAGAATTTCATTTCAACCATTTACATAAGTAATCAATAAACAGAAGAATACCTGTGTTCCAATAGCTTAGTTGAGATGCTCCTAATCTCCTGACTCCATTGGGATACTCCTCTTGGCTACCCTATTGGATTTGCCTCCCAGCCAACTCGGAAGTATTTCCTAGCCCAGAGAACCTCCAAAGGTTCCCTAGCCCTCCGAGCCCAAGTCCAACGAGATGTAGTGTGTCCAAGTTAAACAAACACTCTTCTTCTCTCCCTTCTCTTTTCTCCACCTTCCTCCCAAAACAAAATCCTCCAAAAGCACAACTGAAACCAAAACCAAGACCAAGGATCACCCCCTCCTCTCATCATCCTTCCCCTTTTATGCCTCTTCCTCCCATCCACCTCAACCACCTATCATTAATGTCATAACTACCCCCTCATCCTTTCATTTGACTTTTCTTACCATATCTTCTCCCAAGTAAATTTGAGAGGACATTTTGGGGATAAGATATGGATATTTAATTTGGTAATTAATTGCGGAGGACCATATCTTCGTCCAAGTAGATTTGAGAGGACATTTTGGGGATAAGATATGGATATATAATTTGGTTATTAATTGGAGAGGACCATATTTTCTCCCAAGGATATTTTGAGAAGACATTTTGGGGATAAGATATAGATATATAATTTGGTAATTAATTGGAAAGGACCATGTCTTCTCCCAAGAAGATTTTGAGAAGACATTTTGGGGATAAGATATGGATATATAATTTGGTAATTAATTGGAGAGGACCATATCTTCTCCCAAGGAGATTTTGAGAAGACACTTTGGGATATGGATATTTAAATTGGAATAAATGGAAGGAGACCATATCCTATCAAAATTTAAATTTGAGAAGACAAGTTGGAAATTGAATAATAATAATAATAAAATTTATATCAGTAAATAAATTTACAGTTTCATCAATGTAGGTATGTACCAATATTTCTTGATAATTATAAGTCAGTATTTTTAGGTAATTTAAACACTAATAAACTTTGCATGATAAGATTAAGTAGGGCATTACAACAAACCCCTCATACAAAATGAAAACAATATGCAAATTCACTTGGTCATCAATTCTGGGTACCTCCATATTTATTTCTGCCTCTTCTCACCTTAAAATCTGTTTCACATCAGCTTCATGTGTGTCAGGTAACTCACAAACAATCAACCCTCACATGCTCTCTAACTCCATTCTACATATATCTTCCAAAATCACATCTTTTATTAAGATAGTTTGCTGGCTATTTGTATTCCACATAAGAATATGAAGTGGATACGCTCTACTCTTTGCCTTCCACTCATTCATTTCCAAGCTCTTCAAATTTTGAATATAAGAAAATAATTAAGTGTTGCACCAAATATTATTTCAACCATATATAATGATTAGGTACACCAATATCAACATAATGCCAAAAGAAACATTATAACATCACAACACATGCACACATTGGAAGCATTCTCTAATGTAAACAATATGCACACAACATATGAAAGCAATGCAAGCATATGTGTGAAACATTCACTCTCCAAATCCATCTATATGATCAAAGCCATCTTTTATTCATGCCATTGCCTTAGCCCCCTTGAGGCTTGTCTTGCTTTTGTTGTCATGGAATTTTTCCTTTGCTGTCATGGAGTATTACCTTTGCTGTCATGGAGTCTTGACTTTGCCTTGCATCACAACAATGATCATGCTTTTTCCTTGCCTTGTATATCTTAAACAACATCTATTTTGAAGCATTTTCCATCACCTTTTATCTAGTTCCTGCATATCAAACATGCCTTGCTGTAAACATTGTTCCTTTACCAATACGTTGCATGCTTTTGTTGTTGGTCTTATATTGTTCCTTTGCTCCTTTGCCTTGTTTCTCTCCTTTTCCTTTGCCGCTCATTTGTTGCTTGCCTTATTTATCCTTGTTTTGCTACTCCAAGTTGCTCCTTCATACTTTGCTCCTGCTCTTGCATACCTTGCTACTCCTTTGCCATCAATGACAATAATTCCATCAATCTCCTCCTTTAGAATTGATGGCAACACATTCAACCTCACCATTTTGTCCTGAAAATGATTTCTCCTTACTATTCATAACCTTTTCTTACCTCCCCCCTTGACATCAATGGGAATGGGTTTGGAGATTTAAGACTAGAAAAAAACTATACTCTATAAACATTCTGCTATATATTTTTGAACATAGAATGGCTGGAAAATCTACCCTCCAATAGGTTTTTTAGTTTGGGCTACTTGTTAAAGTTGTCACGATCAATGAAAAAACACTCTATGAGTTATAATAAAAAATTAAACCAAAGAAATAATAGTAAAAAGGCATTTGAGAAAATGATATAGCCACTGGTTGACTACCACTTGATGGCACAATTTACTACAAAGTTTTTCAGATTTTTTCTAGCTATGAAAATAAATACTGGCATCAAATGTTGATACTCAAGAGTGAAGGGACCCTATATGAATTCCTAGCTAAAATTCAAGGGCTATTGGCATATCCGACTCTAACTCTGGTTAATACATGTATGAGTGGAGCTCCCAGACAAAATATCTAGCTTTACCATGTTGAAGAGTTTTCTTTTTGACTGTTCTGTTTTCTTTTCGACTGCTCTGGTTTTGCACACTACTTTTTCTCATAACTGAACTCTCCTAGGATATCCATTTCCTCAACTTCTACAAAATAATTGTTCTCATGCTGCTAGAACCAAGGTATATAATTTGTAGAATCACTAATTACAAAATACACAACATCACGTGTATCTGTTATAACACTTTTTCTCCCAAATTAATAATCTCCTCCAATGCATTGTTGCTCTCCATTAATGATAGTGCGCTTCTTGAAAACTTCTTTATTCCTACAAATCATTAGATAACACGATATCTAATCAAGTAGTAGCTTCAACCCAACACATTGTTAAATGTGAAGCTTTGTTATATGATGGGAGTGCACAACAAATGATATTGAACTTGACCACAACCATACTATAGTTACCAAGAAATAATAAAAGCTACACAACCTCATGTGTAAATTGTCCTAGCAACCACCTGACAAGTGCAGAAGTTCCACCAAATAACATGATAGGAAAACTAGATTTCATTCATAAAATACAAACGCTTTTGGAAAAAAGGTAACTCCTATACTTTGATATAATATGAAAGGCATATCAGTTCTGCTACTCTTCACCAGGTGGGTGATGTATTATTTCTCGGACATTGATCTTCACAATATCTACATTTACTAAAGCCTCGACTTTAATAAAATTGAGGCATCCTTCTAATGTATCAATGCCAAGGAAAACTACTTTACCATATTAATAAGAAGCACAACCCATTGTCAACATAAGAACCTAATGAGTCATGGCAACAACCTGTTCAGTAGGAGAACCATCTGACCTTTCCTCACATTCCATTTCCTCTTGCTTTGTGACTTCAGTTAAATCAAAAATATTTAATTAAGAATGACCACCCTTTCATCATCCAAATCAAAACGAATTCTCTTTTTTGTGAAACTTTTGTTGAAGATAATGGAGAATATCCTAGAATAGTGTGAGTTGGTTCACGTGACTTCAGGATAGGAATTAGTTTCTATTTCTTAGGTTATTGTTCTAACTTCCCTAAAAACCATGATTACTATATAATGTGTGATATACATGAACAATGTGGAGCGTTCTGCAGAGCCAGACTCTCCTGGTTCATACTCTCTTTCATAGAGCTGACCAGTGGGTTTTATTTATTTTAATACAACATTGCCATTTTTATCATGGTATCAGAGCGTCAGGGCTGAGGAATCTGTACGCTGAGAGGAGGGTGTGACTAAACTGAAATCGTTGCAGGTTTCATGAGAATAAACGTTATCACCATCTCAAGTATTAGGTGTATAGCTACGATGACGTCTCATATAAGTGGTGTACATCTGCGATGACGTCTTAGATAAGTGTTGTACATCTGCAACGATCGTGTAAACAACAAAAAGGCTCTGTGGAGGCCTGGAGAAGGCTGTAGAGGCTGACAAAAGAAGGTTGTATGGAGGCTATGAAGGAAGCCACGGTGATCTGTAGGTGTGTTGCGAGATCAAACAACATTGAAGATCAGTGATTTGTCTTTGTCACAGATCTGGGGTAAATCTAACATCTTCTTTACGTGTCAATTTTTTTTTGTCTAAATCGCCAAGATGAATAATAATATGTTTGAAGCATGCTTGAATGAGCATAACAAGCTCGATGGTTCCAATTATGCAAATTGGAAATTCAAGATGCAGACTCTGTTAGAAGTGCAGAGTGCTTGGATGATTGCAAATGGGGATGAGCCGAAGCCAGTGGCTGGATCAACATCGATCCCAGATTGGGAGAAGTGAGAAGGTAGAGCAAAGACATTGTTGAAGATGTCAGTGAAAGACAACATCATACCACACATCAGAGAGTGTAAGACAACTAACGAGATCTGGGGAATTCTGAAGGATTTGTATGAGATCAGGAATTCAAATCGTCTTCTGTTCCTGAAGAGCAAGATCCTATCCCTGAAGATGGAGGAGAATGAAACAGTTGCTTCATTCATAGCAAGGATCAAGGATCTGAAGAACAAACTGTCAGACATTGGCGATGCGGTTGCAGATACAGATCTTGTAACCATTACAATGAATGGTGTGACAAATGACTATCAAACGTTCATCACTGGGATAAATGCAAGAGAGAAGATCCCGAAATTTGAAGAGTTGACAGGAATACTGATGCAAGAAGAAGAAAGAAGACCGAATCTAAAGCCCCAGAGTGCCAATATTGCATTGATGGCGAAGAATAACTTCTTCAAAGGGAAAGGAAATCCGCAACAGAAAAATGGAGGACATTCACAAAAAAGACCGAATCAGACCCAAGGTATGCATCTGAATAGAAACAACTCTGAAATTAAATGTTTTTATTGCAGAAAACTTGGTCATATTGCTAGGGAGTGCAAGAAGAAGAAATATCATGAAGAACAACAGAAGCATAAACGACATGCAGGTCATCTCGCAAATGAAAATCATGTGCAGAATTTCAAATTGTTTATGGCAGATTTTGATGAGAATGTTCATGCAGACATTTGGTATGTAGATTCGGGAGCATCAACACATATGACAGGGAACAAGCATTGGTTCAAAGATTTTAAAGAAATCAATGAAGGAGCACATATTTACCTAGGTGATGATAGAAGTCATCAGATGAAAGGGTGTGGGAATTTCTGTCATTCTACCTAATGGTAATGTAAAACAAATTCATAATGTCATGTATGTGCCCGGTGTAACAAAGAACTTCATTTTTGTATCCATGATCACAGATCAAGATCTTAAAGATGATTTTTTTAAATCTAACTGTTATATTGAGGATCTGCTAGATGGCATGAAGACAATTGCTACAGGAATCCGAATAGGAGGTCTGTACAAGTTGGATGTAAGACCTGCACCAGTTCAAGCCTTGACAGCTACGAGTTTGACTACAGAAGAGCTATGGCATCAGAGATTTGGTCATATCAACTATAGTGATTTTATGTTACTACAGAAGAAGGAAATGGTAAGAGATCTTCCTATTCTAAAGCAAGTACATAATGATTGTGATGCGTGTACATTAGGAAAAATGCATAGAGAAGAATTCCTTGTTCGAGTAGAAAAGAAATAGAGGGATATACTTGAATTAGTGCATACAGACCTATGTGGACCCATGCAAACAAAATCATTAGGAGGTGCACTATATTTTTTATTGTTTATTGATGACTGCGCAATGTTTTCCTGGGTATATTTCTTGAGTAACAAGAGTCACACATTTGAATACTTTAAGTAGTTCAAAAACATTATTGAAAGGAAAACAGGGAAATAGATAAAAATTCTTCGGCCCGATCAAGGGGGAGAATACAGGAAAGATGAGCTTATCAGGTATTGTAAATGCCATGGAATATTGCAGTAGTTCATAATACCCCATACTCCACAACAAAATGGAGTAACTGAAAGAAAGAATAGAACACTGGTGGAATGTGCTAGGAGCATGTTGAAAGGTAAGAATCTTTCGAATGTTTTTTGGGTTGAAGCATTGAATACTGCAGTTTATTTGAAAAATAGGAGTCCTACAAAGAGTCTTGAGTTTAAAACTCCTTATGAAGCATTATATGGATTTTAGCCTGTAGTAAAACACTTAAGAGTATTTGGATCTAAAGCATTTACCCATATTCCTAAGGAAGATAGAAGAAAACTAGATTTGAAAGCCATCATATGTACTTTTATAAGGTATTGTTCACAACATAAAGCTTACAGATTATTTAATCCCTCTACTCACAAGATTTTTGTTAGTAGATATGTCATATTCCATGAGCAGGATCATGAAGAATATGATAAGCACAATGAGGAATGGGATATTCCGTACTTGTTGGAAGAAGAAGCAGAAAACAATCAGGATCAACAACAGAGAAAAGCAGAAGATGAACAACAACAACAAAAGCAACAGCAACAACAACAACAACAACAACAGGAAGAAAATAATTATCAACAAGGTTTGAAGCTACCCCACCTCCCAAGAGATCAGGTAGGAAAGCTTAATTGCCTACATGATATAGGGAAAATGCTTTTATAACTAGTATGATGAACGTGGTTGAACCTTCTAGTTATAAAGAAGCAAATGAATGTAGAGAATGGAAAACATCCATGGAACAGGAATATGAATCAATAATCAGGAACAACATTTGGGAACTAGTTGAACTTCCTAAAGGAAAACAAACCATAGGTTGTAAATGGTTATACAAATTGAAGATTAATGCAGATGGAACCATAGAAAAACTAAAAGCTAGATTGGTAGCAAAGGGGTATTCACAAAAATAAGGTATAGACTATGAAGAAACCTTCTCCCCTGTAGCTAAACTAAACACTATCAGAATGTTAATTTCTTTAGCTACTAAGAAACATTGGATGATACACCAACTAGATGTAAAGTCTACATTTTTAAATGGAGAACTAAAAGAGGAGGTTTATTTAGAGCTACCTGAAGGGTTCGTCTCGAAAGGGAAAGAACATTTAGTCTATAGATTGAAGAAAGCACTTTATGGACTAAAGCAAGCACCCAGGTCTTGGTATGAAAAGATTGACTCATCTTTTCTGCAAGCTAGCTACAACAGAAGTAAAAACGACCCTAATATTTATACCATGCAAGATGAACAAGGGTGTATAGTGTTAATTTCTTTGTATGTAGATGATTTTATCATTATAGGTGATGCTACATATCTAATCAAAGAAATCAAGCAACATATGTCACAGGTGTTCGAAATGAAAAGCCTTGGTGAGTTGAGATACTCTTTGGGTCTTGAGATATGGAGATATTCAGGACAAACATTTCTGTCCCAAGGAAAGTATGTCAAAGAACTGTTAGAGAGATTAAGGATGGATCAGTGTAAGCCTGCAGTAGTACCATTACAACAGAACATCAAACTGCAGAGTGAAGATGGCTCAAAGGAGGCATATGCGACACTTTACAGACAATTGGTTGGGAGTCTAATCTACCTAACCACCACTAGACCAGATTTGGCTTATGCAGTCAATGTGCTAAGCCAATATATGTCCAAGCCACTTGAAAGCCATTGGAATGTAGCGAAAAGTGTTTTGAGGTATCTACAAGATACTGTAGATTACGATATTAGTTACATTGACTCTTCTGATGTTAGATTGACAGGATTTGCAGATTCAGATTGGGCTAGAAATGTAGATGATTTCAGATCCATAACAGGTTATGCACTCAACATTGGATCCGGGGTGATCACATGGAGCAACAAGAAGCATAACAAAATCTCCTTGTCCTCAACGGAAGCAGAGTATCAAGCCATGTGTGCAACAATGTGTGAGGCAGTTTGGTTGCAGAGACTTCTTCAGGATGCCAGGGAAGAATAGATAGACGCAACAACAATCAGATGCGACAATCATAGTTCAATCAAACTTGCCAATAATCCAATGTTCCGCAAAAACACTAAACATATTGATACATAATTCCACTTCGTCAGGGAGAAAGTGAAATCCAAAGAAATCCATTTGGTATATTGTAATACATGTGATAATGTTGCAGACATTTTCACTAAGCCTCTTGGCAGGATTAAGTTTGAAATGTTTAGGGAGATGTTAGGCATATTTGTGAACCCCTTCTCCATTAAGGGGGAGTGTTGAAGATAATGGAGAATATCCTAGAATAGTGTGAGTTGGTTCACGTGACCTCAAGATAGGAATTAGTTTCTATTTCTTAGGTTATTGTTCTAACTTCCCTAAAAACCAGGATTACTATATAATGTGTGATGTACATGAACAATGTAGAGCGTTATGCAGAGCCAGACTCTCCTGGTTTAGACTCTCTTCCGTAGAGTTGACCAGTGGGTTTTATTTCTTTTAATACAACATTGCCATTTTTATCAAACACGATATCTAATCAAGTAGTAGCTTCACCCCAACACATTGTTAAATGTGAATCTTTGTTATATGATGGCGAAAACGAGTGCACAACAACTGATATTGAACCTGATCACAACCATACTATAGTTACCAAAAAATAATAGAAGCTACACAACATCAAGCGTAAATTTTCCTAGCAACCACTTGGCAAGTGCAGAAGTTCCACCAAATAACATGATAGGAAAACCAGATTTCATTCTTAAAATACAAACTCTATTGGACAAAAGGTAACTCCTATACTTCGATATAATATGAAAGGCACATTAGTTCTGCTATTCTTCACCAATTGGGCGATGTATTATTTCTTAAACATTGATCTTCACAATATCTACATTTACTAAAGCCTCAAATTTAATAAAATTGAGGCATCCTTCTAATGTATCAATGCCGAGGAAAACTAATTTACCATATTAATAAGAAGCACAACCCATTGTCAACATAAGAACCTAATGAGTCATGGCAACAACTTGTTCAGTAGGAGAACCATCTGACCTTTCTTCACATTCCATTTCCTCTTGCTTTTCGACTTCAATTAAATCAAAACTATTTAATTAAGAATGACCACCCTTTCATCATCCAAATCTAAGTGAATTCTTTTTTTTGTGAAAATTTCTACTATCTAACACAAATGCTTTAAGTTATCAACTTCCACCCCATTCACCTTTTTTTCACCTAATACTCTGCCAGACACTTATATCCTGCATGAATATCATCCATCAATACTTGAGATATAAGGCCTAGATATTCACTGTGATTTTTAGGTGTTGCTGTGGAAGCACGCTCACACAGTCGACGTGATGAAGTGTTGTACTAGTCATCTCCATGTTCATGAAGACAAGGCTTAGTCAATTGAGCCAAAAAAAAACCATAAAAAATGAAATAGCTTGGTAACTTGTCAAACTAATGAATTGGAATCAATGTTTACGGCCTATGTTTTCTTCCCCGGACAAGTTTTGGAAAGCTACACCAGAAACCTTCTCATTCATGATTTCTAACCCTCCATTGTTACCTAGGTTGAGAGCTCCATCAATTTGTATAGTCATAAGATGAGAATCCCTATGCACACATTATGTCATTTCTACCCTTGAGACAACTCCCCTAGTCATAAAGATATTGTCACCGCCTTGAGGATAATTGACAATAACTACAATCTCCTGGAGATAAGAAATATTTCCAAATTCTAGGAAATTCATTCCTTTCCAAAATTCCTCACTTTCAATAGTGAGGATGGCAAGGTCACATTCATGTCCAACAACTAGGACCTCTGCTCTGTGTTTAATTGGAGATCCATGCTTACAGACAAGTATAAATATGTGATCTGCTATTACATGATAATTTGTCAAGATTCTTCGACCAATAATGACAAAACCAAATCCTATTATTTCTCATTGAGGTTTATTTTTCCATGGAAGAAAGTAAGTAGGGCTGCTTGCCACAATGAAAATATTCACCACTGCATCCAAAGCAACTTCAATGGCAGCATGAGCATCTGTCCGAAGAAAAGGCATGTCATTTGTGGTTGGGTCCACAGATTCAGGCTTAGTGCCAAGATCATGAAGTATTGTTGAGAACCAACGTGAACTCAAATGATATATAGAACTCAAAGATTTACTTTTACAATGGGTAACAAGCGAGAACCTATACTTTGATGGGATTCCTTTGGCTGCTTTAATAACATTCGTTCTCCAAATTCAGGGACAAATGTTGCTATCCTTGGAAATTTCCTTGTACATATTGTATTAAATACCTCCTTGTTTACTGAGTTGCGAGACCATGGAACTGAAGAAGAATGTATATGTCTTTCCACGTGACAAACATGACCGGTTCCATGGCCCAATAATCCATTTCCCAATGCACTGTGTTTGGGAGAATTTGACTGCGTCGGAAAACAAGACAATCATTGTGTATGTATGTTTCAACAAGACATTATATATTCATAGCTATGTTGTTTATATATTTGTATGACATATTCAATCGATCCACAATGTGAACAATCAGAGGCTGTGTGCGAGACCATCCATCATAGTAGCTGCCTTTTCTCTCAAACTATATATTATGTATATATATTATCTTGATGCATACATATTGAAAGGTCCTAGGTCATGCCAAGTTGATATTAGTATATTTCCAGGCTGTATACCTATTCTTATACGATTAAATCATAGTGAGGAGATAACGAAGGAGAAGAGATAACGGTGAGTGAACAATGAAATCTATTTCTCCAGCTACTTGAGTAGATAAGATTTGAAAACCTGATATCATTCAAACTATACAAGAGATCACCCTGAATGAATATTGTTCGTTCATTGGTGAGCTTACCCTAGGAACAAAATTCACTTTGCTAAAACAATTCCAATTCTTAATATGGGTATGAACTTAGTTCAATACCAACGATTTGAACTTTGGGGTCTAATGAAGCATACCTTGAATTCCAATATTGGATTGGACTTTCAGGTCAAATGAAGTGAGCATGAAATCTGTTTCTCCAGCTACTTGAGTAGATAAGATTTGAAATCCTGATATCATTCACACTATACAAGAGATCACCCTGAATGAATATTGTTCGTTCACTGGCGAGCTCACCCTAGGAAGAGAATTCACTTTGCTAAAACAATTCCAATTCTTAATATGGGTATGAACTTAATTCAATACCAATGGTTTGAACTTTGGGGTCTAATGAAGCATACCTTGAATTCCAATATTGGATTGGACTTTCAGGTCAAATGAAGGAAGTGAGACCATGTAGGAGAAGCTACTGTTGATGGATGCATATTATTTATTCATTTGTTTTTCAGATATCAATATATCTATATATTCAATTATCTGGCCAAGTTGATATGATGATATACAATGAGGAAAAAATCATTTCAATCCCAGACTGAGCACCCAACTTTCAGTAGGAAAACCACACCCTAAGAGTGATCAGGAAAACAAAATGTGGGTCTTATTCTTATTTATGATCCCGGTGGGTCGGTGTAGGGTTGACAGGAACTGTTGTAACACCAATTAACATGCAAACATATAATAATGTATACCAACCCTACCAATAACACCATTAATATGTATGCAAATTGGCTAGATAACATTCTCTTCTCTGTCAAGTTGGCATATTAGTCATTGTTATTATCTTCCAACACATCCGTTCACCTGCCGTTAACCTGCCTCTGCCTCTATTTGTCACATGGAATTAACATTACTCTTAGTCATTTTTTTTTCTCTAAGTTCTACCACGATATAAATGTGACATCCATTTGGCTTTCTCCGTCTGGTAGCTCTGTCCCGGAGTCATAAATTTCAGGTGATAAAGATCTTTAGACCATGTAAGGTCTAATAATATCAATCTATCATAACATTGTTCCATATAAAAATGGTACATATCAATGGACCACACCTTTAAATATTGCCAATTCAAATTTAATTCTCAGATTATTGTAAGCATGTCCGAATAAAAATCCAAAATGTTAGGTATACTTCTTAGAGTATTTCCATGAATTCTCGGAAGGCCCGTTTGCATAATTGTGCCAACATTTTCTGGCACATGTAACGCTTTAAATACTTTTAGGTCAATCTTGATTTTAAATGAAGCTGTTCAAACACACATTTTCATGAAATCCACATGTCATAGATAAAAGATACGTTAAGAATTCCATCAATTTTCAAAGCCATTCTGTACATATCTCTAAGCTTCCCCAGATCCCCAATCCTACTAGAGGCACTTTGCACCTCACCATGAAAATTATTTTCTATGTAAGTTTTTGATCTAGAATGAAAAAAGAAAATCCAATTGGAATGCTTGCTTGTATTGTTTGTCATTGACAACAATGTCTTTAATAGAGTCTACAACTACTATTTCTTTATTACTTTACAATGCCCAATATGAGCGTCTAGATTTGTCCAAAAAAGTCTCTAAATTCGGCCCCCCCCCCCCCCCCAACCACAAAAGCATGTCATCCTTCCAATTGGTGAGATAATGCAAAATCTAGCATTGTATTTGAGTGGCAAGATGTTTACAATGTGAGACATAAGGCTAACCTCTCCATAAGAATCTCTAAGAACATATCAAGATGTGTCACAGTAAAATTCCACTTCTTTCAATATCGCTCAGCTAGAGATGCATAACACCTTCCTTGCTGAAAATTAGTATTTGGTCCTTTTTCAAAAGTAAGTTCTTTCTTCTAAAGGTTCAAAGCCTTAAAATACCAGTCTTTGTGGTAACAAGCAAGTTGCAAGTTTTCAATAACAACCTCATGTACCCACATTTTACCCAGTGATCCACAGAATGCCAAAGTTTCTCTAATGACATAATTGGCTGAGATACCATATTTCTTTAGCTGAGACTTCTTTTTCTTCTCATCATTTGAATCATCAAATTACGTGGACTTTTCTTCCTAGATACAATTTATCAAAATGTTTTCTAGCACATCTTCTCTTGCAAGAAACATTCCTATGTCTCAAAAATATGTACAAGCATTTCATTACGCAAGCCATTTATTATAGAATCCGTGTCTAACTCAGCAACACTGAATTCAGAATGGGTTGCACCATAATATTTCAAAGCTTCTCCGTACTGGAATTTCACATTTCCTAGCATATGCCTATACACATTCTGGAGAATACCACACTTATTATAGGAATCTATCTATTGACGATGCTAGACTTGCCAACATTCTAGGGGTCTCCTTGATATGAAGTCCTAACCAGACCTCACACCATTTGGTGTAGGGGTCCCATCCGTTATAACACCCTAGTTTCCAAATCCTTAAAGATTTCCCTTGGCTCTAGCTATCGGCACAAGAGAGTCATTGTTATAGACATTTTTGTGCCTTACAGATCTAAGCATGAAATGTCCATAATCCAAGGGATCCAAAGTCCCTAAAAGTGTTTTTCCTGCCCCTAAAGGAACAAGGTCAACCAATGACAGCTTCTCCCAGAAGTTCTCCACCAGAAACTACTCAGAACTAGTCAAATCAGGATCAATTCAGAAGCTCCACTAGCTGGCTGCGTTGCAAAGAACCCAAATACACAGGCTAGGTGCGTTGCAACGCACTTGAATGCACTACCCAGGTGCGCTGAGCGGGAAATGACAAGTGGCAGAGTCATTCAACGAGGTGGAGAGGCAATGGAAGCTTCCAGAATCTTCTCCAATGACACTTGCCTCACTGAATTCGACCAGTGATGAGTAAGAGGCTCTCAGTCTCCAAGTGGAAGCAAGAACTAACAGAGAGAAGCCACAAGTCAAAACATAAGCTGACTCATCCTCTCTGCTTACATCTATATATGGATCCCTCATCCCAGAGATCCGGAGGCTGGAATTTTGTACTTTGCAGAGAATTGCTGTTGGTTTGAGATTGAGATTAGTGCATTGGGTGATTTATGCTTTGTTGGAGGTGAGGAAGGGATTCCTTTGCTGGGAGGTAGATGCTGGATCGAGACTCACTTGGTTGTATCTCCTCCTGGATCTTCTTGTTATATCAATAAAACTATTTGAGTTTCTCCTACATGTTTGTATATCAATGATGCTTTGTTATATTTGCATGTTTAGCTTAAATCTGATCCTAAGCTAGTTATGAATGTAAATCTATATCTTTGTGTAGTTTTCCTCTTCTGGGATCTTGCAGGAACTTGGTGAAGCTGGGCAAGCGAGAGAGCAGGTAGCTGGAAGCTAACAAAGAGGAGAGCGATTGGATCAACAAACTAGCGCAAGACACAGGTTAGTTCATCCTTCCTCTTCATTTACATTTCATAAAGAAGAATACGAAAGTAGTTTTCCTTGTTTGTTGCTAAGGCACTATCACACCTTAGAGTGGGATAGGGGCGTTCTGAGTAGATACTTTTCCCAACAACAAAATGGCGACTCCACTGGGGAACGTGTCTAGTTAGTTTGTTTGTGTTTCCATTGTTGTTTGTCTCATAAACACAGAAGTAGCAATCGAACTGCATTTGCCATTATCAAATGCAAAGTAGCTGCTACTTCAAATCCACTCAATAGATTTGTTTATGACTTGAATAGTAGATCCACAAATGATCTAATAGCCCTTTGTGATAGCTCTTAGTCCTCCTTTAAATCATCCCTCTAATTGTACCTTACTGATTGCTTTTACTCGGCCAAAATCCATAGATTAAACTACAAACCGTGACCCAGAACCCGGATAGAAGTCTCGTTTCTGCCCCAGCGCAGGCTCTATGAAGAGGTTCTGCATTTCAACGCAGGTCCCGAGAGGGCTACCTGCACTGCAATTCAGTTTCTATGTGCAACAGGTGCGCTGATCAGCCCTTGCCCTGTGCAGCTGAGGTTCTTTGCTTCAATTTGTTCAGTTTTATCTCTGATTTTTGTAGCCTGTTATCAGTGTGTGTACCTATCTGAAAACCCCTTTTCTATGCCTTAATTCCACCTCCTTTGTACAAAAAGACTGTAGATGTTATTTGTGTGTTTGTTACATCATTTACAGTTTTCCATTGAAAAATAGAATAGTCATACTGTCGTCCTTAGATTTAGATCTGTCGTAAGTGTCGATTTTGATCTTAGGAGAAAGTTTGTTTGTTGTTGACAGTTGATTATACTTTTTACTTTTTCCTTTTGGTTTGAATTTGTCTCTTTCTAGTGTCGAAACGAGTATTTATTTCAAAATCATAAAGTGTCGTAATCTTCTCTACCTTTTTGATTTCGAAAAAGAAGCTTGTTTGTGTTTTTCACTTGAAAGCAAATTCAAATTTGTACATCAACTTTCTTTTTAGGCATCAATATTAAGAAAGTGAAAACAAATACATGCATTTGTGCATTTGCATATTGATAGTTTGTATGGTTTGATTTAGGAAAAGTGCATTTACAGTGTGCTCTTTTCTCTTTGAGAAAAGATTGTGTCTTTCTTTTCCCCTTGTAGCTAGGATTTTCATTGTTGAAAAGAGATAAATGCTTGCTTATCATCTTTAGATTGCATTTAGGAATTACATCTACATCTCGTGGTGATCCAAAAAGGCAAACTTCTAAGAAAGATCAACTTAAAATAAATTGAATGAATCTAACAACGCATTGAAACTTAACGCACAACATAGAGGTCTAGGCTAGAGACGTGTTCCGGCGTCATAAAGCCTGGTAACTGTTGTCCTCACTGATGGTTGGGTGATTCCTCCACTGTGAGGCGATATGTGCCAGTACGGATTGTGCTCCCACGTACCGTCGAGTATATATTGGGAGACCCCTATAGGCTTAAAACCTTTTATCCATAGGAGGCCGTGTCGGCCGCCCTACTGATCGCAATGCACCGAACACAACATTCGGGAAGATTGACTGCCGTACCGTAAAACGTATTCTGTAGTTTTGTGATTGGTTTGGCACACCCTCTACCTAGATCTCTAGAGCAATCCCTTTCATTCCTTTTCAGACTCCTTAACGGAAAAGGTCCATCTGAGCACTTGTCACTTCAGGCTCATTAAAAATCGAAGGCGACTAGAGTCATCTTTTGTTTTTTCTCGACTCTTTAAAATTGAAAAAACAAGTTGTGTCCAAGCGTCGTAAAATTTATTTTAAACGGAATATTCATACCCTTTTCCTACGTTGATCTTAGGTTGAGAAAATGGAGTCTACCAACCAAGGAATTCCCCTTGGTGGAAATCCTAGTCCTTCTCCTCTTGGGGAGATGTTGGTGCACCCCATATGGCCACATTGTCGCTTCCAGGACTGACAATTGGCTTGCCAGTCTAGCTCTTCTCAACCAATGTCGTTCAGAACACCACTATTCCTGAACAATCGAATCGGCAGTTAGACCAGTCCAGAGTTACCCACCAACCTTCTACTTCCTCTAATTCTTCCTCTCCTCCTTCCTCTTCGCTTGATGTGGCTGGCAAAGCCAAAAGTCAAGTTCCTAAGGAGAAGAAGGAAAAGAAGAAGAAAGAGAAAAAGAAGAAGGAGCCAAAAGCGAATGGGGGCAAACGAGTGTCGTCTAACGAAAATCCACACACTGCACTGACCGGGCCTAAATCACCATGTGTCATTTGCAAGGGAGACCAATTTCACAGAGATTGTCCTTGCATCCCTCGGATACTAAGGAACTGGTCTCCCCGTTTGCACAATCCAGTGTCGTCAACCTCTGATGGCCATGTTGAAAGCACACCGTCAACTAGCGAAAGTGAAGCCCCAGGACAAAAAGGGAGAGCTAGATCTCCCTGTAGACTGTGCGAAGGTGATCACGCCATCCACCGTTGTCCCTTCTTAGACGAAGCTAAAAGAGTTTTGGATGATCGTCCGGTTTCACTGTTATGACTTCCTCCTAGATATAAAAAACTCTTGCCGAGTCCTTCGTCAGTTGAAAATCCAGCTGGCTCGCTCAAGTGGTCAGCTGAAGCGCCTGTCATTGAAGATGAACCAACTGAATCCATACCCGACGAAAGTCAAAAGGTTGAGGCGGCAGTTGACCCGGTCTTGCCTTCAGAGGTTTTATCTTCGAATGACACAGTCACTGGAGAGAACAAGGATGACACCGTCCAAATTCTCTTCATCAACACAGACTCCGACGAACATGGGGGCAACCTACCCATTCCTTTATCGCAGGAAGGAAGTTCGTCAGATCCGTACCCGACCGTTTACTCGGTCCCACCTCCAAGCAACCTAGTTGTCTCCTTTGACTAGAATCAACTAGGCAGACCCCGTTTACCAGCAAGCATGCCATTCCGAATTATTGTCCAAATATATAGAATGGTCATGGCTGGTACCATCATAGATGAGGGGGCTTCTGTGAGTATCCTTTCCTCTACTGCTTGGAAAGAGCTTGGTTCGCCACCGCTTTTGCCTGAGACGAGAAATCTGACAGGCTTTGATAAAGGAACCAGTCGACCTTTAGGGATCCTCCCCAATGTGCCCATAACATTGAAAGGGAAGACAGTTCAAATGAATGTAATGGTCGTTCAAGGACCCTTGGATTATAACCTACTCCTTGGATGAGACTATATTTATTGCATGGGAGCCATCGTCTCCTCACTCTTTAGAGTAATGTGTTTTCCGCACGAAGGAAGAGTGGTCAAGCTCGTGGACCAGCTTTCATTTCCCGGATCACACATCGCAAATAGTCATATACCATCCCTAAATGGTCTCTTCACGCAAGAAATGTCTCAACCCACGGTCCGTCCTCCCGATGAGCACGAGTAATTCGGAGGGATATGACTGGAACCCAGGGGGCATGCGTCCTGGTCTGCTTCGGCATGAAAACTTTGGGTATAGGGTAGGTTTCCGCGGGAGAATATGACTAGTCTGTACCCCGTCCGTGATTGGAAGAGGGGTTATTCTAGAATAAGATTCTCTTGTCAAAGTTATGTGTGTGGCGCTCGTTGTCACTCACCTTTGTTTATCTTGGTAGACATCGCCAGAGAAATGTTTTGTTTACGCTGTAAATAGAACAATCTTTGGGTAACCTGTAAGAGGTAGTACCCTTCCTGATAAAACGAATGTTTTGTCAGCTCGAATAAAGGGTGACCCTTCCTGATAAAATGAATGTTTTGTTAGCTCGAATAGAGGGAGACCTCGAAACTCTGTTTTATACCTGGGGGCATGCAAACCTTTTGGAGTGCAGGCGAGGGACGACTATTTATTTTTTAAATTTTTAGGTCCTCCCTTTAAACCCATAGGCTAACCCTTTAAACTCGTAGGATTAGTCGTTTCCTAACTTGCATAAAGAAAGGATGTGGGGCAAAAATCTAAATGTTGCCGTTTTATATGAGACTTTCTTATCATATGACTGGATTATCGAGCAGTTTTAGCACATAGTTCATGCTCGTTAAAAAATAAACATAAGACCGAGCAAGTGTTTCAATCCGCGTTTAAGCTCGTTAAAAAATGAACTATCCTCCGGTAAATAACCACCGTGAATGTAACATTATCAGCCATTAAAGCCTTGGTCGTGTTTGCACCGTCACCTCCACTTTTCCATTGGCCGATCATTCACCTCCATTTGATTGTTTACCCATTTTGAGGAACAGCTGCGAAGAGTGATTTCACTAGCCATCCTTGTGACACTGCCGTGCTTGGAAAATTCCAACCCTTACCTGGAATCAGCTGCTACCCATTTTATCACTCGTTCCTCAAAAGACGAGTCTTCTTTAAGCTCTTTTCATCTGACTCGTAAAACATGAAAAGATTGCCGAGTTTTGGCCTTCCAGCTCGTTAAAGCGACCGGAAGTGCTATCCCTCCTCTAGATTTTAATCTTTTTGGACCTGAGGGATTATTGCACAAAAAGATCGAGCGCTTGTGTTGTTCGGCTCGTTAAAACTATCAAAAATTCATCCCTTCTGTATTGTTTTATACTTTTTCGGACTTAAGGGATTAGATGACGAAAAAGGAACTCCGGAGTTAACTTTACGTACCTTTTCAGACTCTCTAAAAATGAAAAGGACCGAGTTATCTTTGTCGTTAGGCTCGTTAAAAAGATTAATAGCGACAAACTTGTCTTTAGACGAGAATGAGTTTCACTATCGCTAGGCTCATTAAAACATAGCGATGGGTTTGCCCGAAGGGAAAATTATAGAACAAGCATATGTTATCCTCCTCAAGCTTGACAAAAATAAAGAGGTACTGGTCAGCAATGACTGGGGAAAAATTGGGAAGAAACTCAAAGAACCTTTATTGGTAGCAAGTCGCTCTTGAACATGACACTTCCACTCCGTGCCTGAGTCGGGTTGGGTTGTTTCATTCACCGGTCACATCACCATGGTCTCGCCATACCATCCACATTTGGGGTAAATGCTACCGATCCATCACATAAGTGTCGCCGACATGTTCAAGAAAAGTCATCCATAAAAGTCACCTGTGTCCCATCCACTACCATACGTTATACTTCATTCTTTCATGACCGCCACCTTGAACCATATATCATCAGATTGTTTTCACCTCCATCAAAATCATTTGCCTCGTTCCGTGTCATTGATGTGGGATACATCAAGGCCCTCCTTTGACAGATCGCTTCTTGTCGACATCAGCTCATTATCCAAGAAGTTGATCTAGGAACACCCCATTCAGTACTTTGAAGCTTGCATGCCTCAATGGCAAGTTTCTTACTTCCGGCGACAGGTATACATCAATGACCTTCGACCGAAAGATTTTGCGTGGTGTTCGACGCCAAGTCCTTTATTCACACCACGTGAATTGTACTGCAGTACCTTGAGGGTCATCATTCTTATCGGTGATTCCTCTCGCGCTTGTTAACAGTTTACATCATTGACTGGTAATCAAGCGATGTCTTTCCATGTTCGACTTCAAAACATTTTTCACATGGATCGACTTGTACTTCGAGTGAATATCGGACGAGATTGAAGACCCCGGATCTAGTTTCATCCATCCGGGCTGCGATATATATTCAGGAAAAATAAAGACATTGACATGTACATCATTGCAGCACAGATAATCATCCTACCAAAGGGATGATGACTTCATCAGAATCATCAGTCTACCATCAGACGATTGTCTGTCCTGTGTACATAAAAATGAATTTATAAAGCTGAGCATGGGAATGCCCGCCTCAGCTAGATCATGAAAACAGTATGAAAAATAATGTATTGTATTGTATCTTATTATAGGTCTCCTCCCAGCATTGAATGAACTTCGGATCCTCCTAATAAAGCATTTCACCCGATAAATGGCCTCATACTTTAGGGGGCAACTGTTATAGACATTTTTGTGCCTTACAGCTCTAAGCATGAAATGTCCATAATCCAAGGGATCCAAAGTCCCTAAAAGTGTTGTTCCTACCCCTAAAGGAACAAGGTCAACCAATGACAGCTTCTCCCAGAAGTTCTCCACCAGAAACTACTCAGAACTAGTCAAATCAGGATCAATTCAGATGCTCCACTAGCTGGCTGCGTTGCAAAGCACCCAAATACACTGGCTAGGTGCGTTGCAACGCACTTGAATGCACTACCTAGGTGCGCTAAGCGGGAAATGACAAGTGGCAGAGTCATTCAACGAGGTGGAGAGACAATGGAAGCTTCCAGAATCTTCTCCAATGACACTTGCCTCACTGAATTCGACCAGTGATGAGTAAGAGGCTCTCAGTCTCCAAGTGGAAGCAAGAACTAACAGAGAGAAGCCATAAGTCAAAACATAAGCTGACTCATCCTCTCTGCTTACATCTATATATGGATCCCTCATCCCAGAGATCCGGAGGCTGGAATTTTGTACTTTGCAGAGAATTGTTGTTGGTTTGAGATTGAGATTAGTGCATTGGGTGATTTATGCTTTGTTGGAGGTGAGGAAGGGATTCCTTTGCTGGGAGGTAGATGCTGGATCGGGACTCACTTGGTTGTATCTCCTCCTGGATCTTCTTGTTATATCAATAAAACTATTTGAGTTTCTCCTACATGTTTGTATATCAATGATGCTTTGTTATATTTGCATGTTTAGCTTAAATCTGATCCTAAGCTAGTTATGAATGTAAATCTATATCTTTGTGTAGTTTTCCTCTTCTGGGATCTTGCAGGAACTTGGTGAAGCTGGGCAAGCGAGAGAGCAGGTAGCTGGAAGCTGACAAAGAGGAGAGCGATTGGATCAACAAACTAGCGCAAGACACAAGTTAGTTCATCCTTCCTCTTCATTTACATTTCATAAAGAAGAATACGAAAGTAGTTTTCCTTGTTTGTTGCTAAGGAACTGTCACACCTTAGAGTGGGATAGGGGCGTTCTGAGTAGATACTTTTTCCAACAACAGTCATGCAATGGTATCTTCGAAAAGCAAGGTGAGTGTGCCTAGTGAGTGTGTAGTGAAACTGTGTCTAGGTTCTCTTACTGCAAAAGGAGGGGAAAGTGAGCCTCTAAGTGAGAGGTAATAGTACAGCCAAGGAAGAGACACACATGAACCATAAGGACCTCTCTAACATCTAACAGAATAGTCCACAATGGATGCAACGACCGTTACAACCAATGAACAAGGGAAGATCCGTTTAACATCCAACAAATTAGTCCACAAGGATGAGACAACAATAAAAACCATTACAACACATTTTAAAAAATATGAGCACTAAAATAACCAAAATAGTTATACTATCTTAGTACATGTGAAAGAAAACATGAAATAAAAATTTCCACAGAATAGTCTTACAAACATAAGTCATGCACGAGGAATGTGCTAGCCTTAAAAGGCTTCTGTTATTAAGAAAAATTTCCAAGACACATATTTACATTGTATATCACTAGCCCCAGTAGTGGGACTTGGAGCCAATCCTTGCTCCTAAAAGAAATATCTGGTCTCTCTAATGCCTTGCAGGATGAGCCAAGGTGAAAAGTCCTTTGCTCATACAATGAGGGGGTATATATAACTAAGGGGTGATGCTTACCCCTTGTGATTCTTTGACTACCCTCATGAGTGTTCAACTTCCTATGAATTTTCACTTAAATGACTCTTCATATTCATGTGTGTCCATTGGACTTCCAGTTTACAATACATTTGATTTACAATATACATGGCCCACAATAGTGATGTGGCATATGAAAACTCATGATACAACTTTTACATGACACTACTGACATGCACTAACTTGATGATGTGGCAAATTCAAGTCGCTATTACTGTTGAGTGCTAGATGTGTTATTGGATATGCTTTGTCTTCTACTTTGCATAGCTTGGTAATGCGAGGTCTTCAATGATCTTTGGTCTTGGAAGGTGGTTGCACACTTGTGTTCCTTTGCTTTCTCTTGGTAGGTCCACTCATCTGTTCAAATACAAGTGAGTCTGTAGGCATGCTTCCCTCCTTCTTCTCCTTCTTCATCATCTTGCCATGACTTGACAATCTACTTGTTCCTGCAATTCACTCATGAGGAGACGACATCAATCCGAAAAATTTCTAGCCTAAGATGATGCATTATTATCCATGACCTGAGCCTAGGAAAAGTGACAGGCTAGGAGAGGAGGCCCCTACGCATTGTGCAGTTTTAGGTGATAGCGAGAGAGTTTGATCATTGAGACTGCGCAGAGCACAACTCAGGCTTGACTGGGGATTTTTTCACAACAGTCCCCACATGGGAGAGAAATTGCGTAGTGGCCACTAGGAGTTAGGATTGTATAGTTCAAGCTAGTAGTGGCTGAGAGGTCATATCTGCACAATTTTCAGAGGCAAGGGGGACTGGGCAGCAGAGAGGCCTGAAGGACAAATCTGCACATTTCTTGAGGTTAGTTAGCTTTGGCTAAGGGAAGGACACTGGAGGACACATCTGCATAGTTTTGGAGTCCAAGGGAGGTTGGGCTCTCTATGCATTGCGGGGTTCCAACAAGCAAGGGAAAATTTTGAGGATTGAAAGTGAAAAGTGTGCAGTTCAATGCAGACTGGGAGACACAACTGTGGAATTCTGGGGGTCAAGGAAGGCTGTTGGGCTCTGGAATTGCATAGTACAACTGCCGTGTAGGACAGTTAATGTGCACTATGTGGTTCCAGGCAGCAAGGTCACATCAATGAGGGCTGAGATTGTGCAGTGCACAACTCAGTTAGGGCTCGATGATGCTGACCTTCCTGGTTGGGAAGATTTTCTGAAAATGGCTAAGTGTGGGAGGAAAATAGACTTGTGATGAACTTGAACTTGTGATCACAAACTTATCATAATTCGACGACATAAAAACATATACCACTGGAGAAAAAAAAAAAGCATTACCCTTTGTGTGACTATATCATGATAAGAAGCGACAAGTGTGACACTTGAGAGAGACATTAGGATGACCGTGATGACACTTGTGTGACAATGCTCAAGACTTTGTGTATGGGTGCGACAAGTGTTTACATGGATAGGAAAACTTGTATACACAAAGATCAACCTTCGAAACCACCATAAAAGTTTCACAAACATCAACAAATAGTCAAACATGCCAAAATACAACAAATAATCCAACAAGCGAAAGGGTTCAAGGAACTTGGGGAAATCTCTTGAAATGAGCTTAAGTGTGTACAAAAATCAAGTAAAAGACCAAGGAAGGCTCCAAAATTTGAGTGCAAGATAAAATTTTGGAGGGTGTTGCAACATCTACAACACTTGGCGATAGAATGGTTGAATTCTAGCTTCTCTGTCTTGGTTAGTTTCTTCTATGCAGGGTCTTGTTCCTTTAGAGAGTATTGATTCATTGTGCATATTACTTTGGCTTCCCAACTTACCCCATGGGAAGACATGGTCCCATATATACCTTCTCATTTGAACACAACATACGATTCAACATAATCACAATGTTTCAAGTTGCAATTATGCGTGACAGTACCTTGATGGAGTCACGTAGGAACACAAACATTTCTCCGTTGCCAGCAAGCCTAGACACTACCTCGACGGAGTTGCTTGCTTCACTTCCCAGCGCATGAAGAATTTCTCTTCTTTCGCCTTTATTCATTTTGGGGCAAAAGAGGGATCCCAACTTCTTGAGAGTAGGAGAGGTTGTTCCTTTAGAGAAGCATATAAATACCTCTGATTTAAGCTTTTTCATTTAGATTTTTTCCCTTCTCCATTTCTACTAGTTGGATAGGCTTGAAAACACCCAAGCAGAAAACTAAGTATAAGTATGAAGTTTCTAGACTAGACATGGGTTCATGATTGGACCAAAACTCTCCTTATGGACAAATCATATTTTCAGTCAGAACTTCATTAGCCAAAATATGTAACCAACACAAGGAATATGGATAGAAGACTAGCCAAGTGTTGCAGTGTCACAAGAATATTTAGACTTCAGCCACACACACAAACTTAGAAGCCGCAACGCAGTCAGGCACAACCATTATTCACTGAAAAAATAATACACGACTGAAGTAAATACATAAACCAAAAACAACAAAAGACTATGTACATAGTGTGGGGCGCAACCCTAGATCTTCATTGAAAATATTATTTTAAGTCTTGGTCATTGAAAAAGAGAGAGTCAAGGTTCCCGTCAAGTGATTGAACACGATAAGTGTGTTGGCCAAGCTTCTCATGCACAGTGTATCGACCAATCCATAGGGACTCAAACTTAGTGTGTTTTCCTTTTTCCTCGTGGGCTTTATCCCACTTAAAGACTAAGCCACCCACACTAAGGCTATTCTTCCCTATAGACTTTCTATCAAACCACCTCTTGATACAACTCTGGTGAAGTGATTTTTTTTTGTTTTGCTTTCAACCTTTCTTCTTGTAGCTTGTGCAAAGTGTCCATCCTACAATAAACTAAAAGACATGGCTTTCCTTTGGATTCTTGGGACAATTGGAGAGTGGGCAAGTAGATGTTTTATGGAAGGATGGATTCTTTTCTGTATACTATGAAGTAAGGGGAGGTGTTTAGAGAAGGTTAGGCATGACTCTGTCAGCCCATAAGGCATTCACCAAAGAAGAGTGCTAGTTTCGCTGTTCAAACAATATGGTCTTTTGATGATATGGATGAGGTTCTTATTCGTGGATTCAACAAGACCATTCTCTTGCAGATAATAATTAACTAAATATTTCAATATAATACTATTTTCCAATGAAAAATCATAAAGTCTTAATGATGAGAAGAATGTTGCATTGTCAAAAAAATGTAACGTAGGAATGCTGAACCTGGAAATGATGTTCTCCTTCAGAAAGTTGATGACTTACTGATCATTCACCTATTTTAGCGGAACTGCCTCTGTCTAGCATGTGTGTTACAGATCTATTTGGGAACATCAACCCCAACTTACAGATAAATACTATTAGGGCCCATCAACCCCTAATGCAGTTGTTACATGCCCTAAGGAAGTTGAACATTAGAATGCCTCACTTCCCAAGAAGTTCCATCACTGAAAACATCCAAAAAACTACCTCTAAGAAGATCAGTGCAGGTAGGCCTTCATTAAGGTGCGCTGCAATACAAACCATACACTGTCAGGGTGCTATGCAGCGCACTTGGTCCCTCTTTGGCCTGCGCTGGGTGAATTTAAAAAAATTTCCGTGAGGGTTGAAAGATTCCTTGTCCATTAGAAACCTCTAGAAGTTTCTCAATGCCACCTACTCCTTTGAGTTCGCATTTGGATGAGGAAGGGAGTTAAGGAACATCAATCCCCTATCCCTTCTTCCATGGAATTCATTTCTAAGTTTAGAAAGGCATTCATTATCACCATTGATGGCAAAGCCTCCTTCATTCACCTATAAAAAGATCACTCATCTAAGAGATCAGGGGATGGAAATTATTGAATTGTAGGGAGATGCTAGTGATATGAGATTAGAATTGATTGCAAGTATTGTAATAGTGTTGAAGTGTCTTGCTTGTCATGAGGTGAAGAGGGATTGAATTGGAAGAGTGTCAGTGGATCAAGCACATCTGGGTTGTAATTCTTCATCTTATCAATAAAGTCTTCAAAACTTTTTCCTTATGCTTGTGTTATATGTTGACGCTTTCATATGTATATCATGTTCTCGATTCCATGTTATTTATAAGCAATATATCATTATAATTTTCATTGATGGGTTTTTGTCTCTGTGTTTGTGCAGGTACTTTTCAAGCAGCTTAAGTACGGAAAGGAGCGGCAAGATCAGTCAAGGGAGATAAGGAGCTAGCGAAAACTACAAGTAGGTTTCTCTTCTTTCATGTCATATCTATTGATTATAGAAAAGGTAGAGATTACTTTTTCTGTTGTTCCTAGACCTACTACTAAGTCTAGAGGGTTAGGCATTTGTCAAAGAACACTAAAACTTCCCGAAACAACGTGAAATATTATGTAGCAGTTAGAATATAGCAGTGTGGATTTGATGAGTGCGGGAAAAATCCCCCAATGTTATCCAAGCCCCATTGTTGAAAGGGTTCTTCCATTAAAATGGGATGCAACAAGGTTACCGACTTCTTATTTCTGCCAATACACCTTTCACAGACTGGACCCTTGCGGGCATAGGATTGAGCATCCTTGAATAATGTAGGCCAGTAGAACCTGGCCTGCATGACGTTGTGTGTTTTAGTGTTTCCTGCAAAGTGTCCCCTGGCTGGTCCATTGTGGAGATCACGTAACACCTTTTTAGAATCGTGTGCTTCCAAACACCTGATAAATACTCCATTGTGGTGCTTCCTGAACAACACCCCATGCACCAACTGATATGATAATGATTTAAGCTAGAGTGCCCTCTTTTGATGCATAGATAAATGAGAGGGCACGGTGCCATACTCAAGGTATTGGCGCACATCCGTGTACCAAGATTTATGTCTAAAGTGGGGGAGGCTCACTCAACATTGTACATTTCAATTTCTTGCTTCCATCCTACGAGATCTTCTTCTTCCTGTTTTGCGTTACCTGCTTATGCTGCTAATTTTCAAAGACCATGACTCTTGATTATGTGAACTGGCTTGTTCGAGATCATATTCTTGTAATCCAGTCATCCTGTTCACCCTTCTTTCACCTAGCTCTTTCTAAACAAGTAATGATATGAATGATGGGTGTCGAACAAAGATAATACATCGGTTTTTCATCAAATAGGGTCTGAAGTGTTTTACCACCTTATACACTGCATAAGAATGTTTATCAATGATGGGGTAATTGAGCTTCGACCCTTGCAAGATTACACTCATGAAGGATATAGGTCGTTCATTGTTCAACTCATCCTTCTGAGTAAGCACAACAACAATAGAGGTGTTAGAAGAAAAAGTGTAGAGAAAGAAGTCTTTACCGAAGACTGGGTTGTACAACACATGTGCTTTTGCTATAGCTTGCTTGATACATGCAAACACATCCTTTTCCCTCTTATCCCATTTATAGACTGTGTCCTTCTTGATCATCTCCTATATTGGTTTAACCATCTGGATATAGTCAGAGATGAAATTATGGAGGAAGTTGATCTTCCCCAGGAAAAACTGCATGGCTTTCTTGTTCACTAGGTGGGGAATCTGCGTGATGGTCCTGACCTTGTCCGTGTCCACCTTGATCCCACTTTTAGCAATGATGTTTCCTAGGAGGTTACCTTCAGACACTGCAAAGATAATCTTCTTGGGATTCAAGGATATCCTGTATTTTCGGCATTGCTAAAAAATATTCTTCAAATGGTGTAGGTGGTCTGACCTCTATTTGGAAAATACTGTCACATCATCAAGGTATACCACTATGCTTTGTCCAATAAGTCCGTGAAAGGTGATGTCCATCGCATGTTGGAATGTTTCACCAACATTGACTATCCCAAACAACATTCGTCGAAATGCGAACATGCCCCACTTCATCCATAACGTATTTTTTAGTCTGCCAGGCTCTGTTACCAGAACTTGGTTGTAATGAGAAAATCCATCAAGCAAAGAAAATATTTCGGTCCCTGATACTATTTGCAATATTTTCTCCATGGATGACATAGGGTAATTATCCTTGTACGAGGTGTGGTTGAGATTGCGGAATCTACACACAAACGGATCTCCCCAGACCTCTTTCTCACAGGGACCAAGTTTGATACCCATGTTGAATGTCACACCTTGTAGATGATCCGAGCATCCAACAATTTTCTCAACTCCTTCTGTATGAGGGGCTCAAGCGTTGGGTGAAATTTCCTTAGTTTCTGTTGAAATGGCTTGGCCCCTTCCTTGATTTGTATCACATGTTGGATGATTCACGTGTCATATGTCTTGAGTTCATCATATGTCCATGTGAAGACGTCACGATACTAATTTGACAAGTAGATGATGGCTTGCCACCCCTGTGGTGTGCAACAAGTACCGAGATTGACATATTCCAGATCTTTCTTAGTTCCCAAGTTGATTTTCTCATGCGACAATGTAGAACTATGGGTATTGGCATTCACAGGTCCCTAGAACCAGTTTTGTGGATCACACAATTTTTCAAGTGATACCACACCCTTAGGAATGAGGTTGTCTTTACTTACACTGGTTGCGTCCTGTAGTGTTTGTTCATGCTCGTCCTCATTGATTATTGTGTCTTTGAATACATCAAAATTCACCATAAAGTACAGTATCAGCTGGTCATCATAAAAAATGTGTAAGTTAGTTATGTTATCTGGGACAGATGTTTTAACAAAAAATTCAATAGAAAATTTGCCCCTTAAAGGTAACATCCTAGAAAAAACATTTTACAAGGCATCCACAACTGCGTTACACATTCTTGGTACTGAAATAATATTGAAATCTTGGAAGTGATATATGAGTCACCATACCTCTTGTTGATAACTCTTAAGATGAGGTAACACATAATATATTGTGTTACGTACCTAGCACACCGTGATTTCAAAGTCACCTACCACTTTTAGAACAACAACATTGAGGTCAATGGCCTTCTGTAAGCCTAAGACGAGTGCTTCATACTATGCAGTGTTATTCATGCACTCAAATTCCAAGCAACTAGAGATAAAATGTTTTTTCTGCAATGGGTCTATTAAAATACAACCAGCTCCAGATCCCTCCTGTGCATTGGATTTGTCAAAGTAGACTGTCCACATGTCATATGTATAGGGACTTCTCATTGCACTAGTACTGCTACTACTACTACTAACTTTACAAAGTTCATCATCACCAGTTGGACATGGAAGGCGATCCAATAGTGTATCTAGTGGAACTGGGGATGGATATGCAAGATAACACCCCAACTGTGTTTCCAGAAAATAGTTTCCAAATAGAAGTTTTGCGAAAGCCATTGGTTCATTATGCCCATTCAAGGGAGTCACTGTGTGCTTCATGTATATCTCTAAATCTACTTGGATCTAATTGTCACTGCCTTTGTATAGAAGCCATAAGTGTGACCAGTCTATGGAAAAGTATCCTGGAATATTTCTTGACCAGTCTCTACTCAGTAACACTCCATATGCTTTCAGAATGTCCACAATCACTATGTTGATACATTGGTGAACTTGTCCGTTAGATGATAACCAGATGATGACATCCCTAATTTCACTAATTTCTTGGAAATGAGTTCTATCCAGATGAATTATCTATGCATCTGTCTTGTCCCATTTAGCATTGATCCTATTGGCCATAGATAATGACATGACATTCACCAATGCACTGGAATCAACCAAGAAATTGTGTACATTGAAGTTGAATATTTCAAATGTTAACAAGAATGGTGGGAAAAGTGTGTTTTCATCCATTTTGAGTGCATTAAGTACAAATACGAAAGCCTTAGGAGACTTACTAGATCCCTTGTCCGAAGAGGTAGCATTACCTGTAGAGGTTTTTCCAAATTCTCGTAGAAGGATGTCTCGCTGGCTTATGATCTTTATAAGTTCAAACAAGGAGATGTTTGCACGAACCTTATTCATATCCTCTACAATGTTATAATCCACAATGGGAAGAATGCTCGAGTTGGTCGGGGATGGAATTGGGTTTGTGGTTTCTAGAGGGATGATTATGTCTTTATTGCTGTCGGAAACACTTTTAGTTGAAGTTGTTTTCCCAGACTTGTTCTGAGTGTTATGTGATGAGTTAGCTAGAGGATTGAGTTTTCTTAAAAAGTTTTCTTTGAATTTCTGTTTCGACACCTCAATCACAGTGGTCAACCCTTTAATTCTCAAGTTGTATTGGTTGCTTTGTTTTTGGGCTAGACCATCACTCAAAGGCTTCTTATCAATAGTGATTTTATGGGCTACAAGAAAGAATTAATACCTATTCATTGCATGCCAAATGCTTGGAGTTTCATCAGATGAAGTAGCTTCTTCCTTCTCTTCATTGGGCTCAACTTGCTCCTCAACCATGACTGAGTCAACAAACTGCACAACCATTTTGATCTTGAGCTAGTTCCATTATGGGTCTTCTCCAAATTATGCTCATTATGAACATGCAATACAATTTTGTGCCAATTTTTTCAATGTTCAACACCACATTAGAACTTTGCACAGATTTTGTCGACTGATTGTTGCTCTTCCGGAAGCTAAATTCATTCTGAGCATGAACTTGAGGTGAAGTCCCTAAGACCTCTTAACCATCTCCTTGGAGTCTTTTGTTGGTTCATCATCTGTGATGACTCCAATAGTGCACAATTTCTTCTCAATGACAATAACCTCTTCATTTTTTCTGTCAATGTTGGTTTCACAGTTCGCTTTACAAATTGCACAATACTTGTTGGAAAGGCATAAGTGTAGTAGTCTATGGTGATGGAGTCATGGGGTTTTGTGTTGTTCGAAAAATTGTTCAAGATGCGATTGAACCTCTGATTCAAATATTTAACTTTTTCCTTCTGCTCCATCTTAATACTACCCAAATCCTTTAATAACATGGCAGGGGTCTTATCTTCAACAAATTTCTCAAGAAAGATTCTTTTGAATCCCCTCCAATTCTTGATGGAGTTTGGAGGAAGGATGTGATACAACACAACTGCTTTACC